>JARYHS010012519.1:27996674-28070398 GCA_031002005.1 Vandiemenella viatica | reverse complement strand
TGTGAATGTATTTCGAGACGATTTTTTCATGAGTTGGCATGGAAAAAATATACTTCATAGCATTGTATTCTTCCCAATCTATATATATATATATATATAGATGAATGTATATATGTTTGTTTGTTCTTCATACAAATCCATAGTTTTCATCCGATCTCGATGAAACTTTCGACACTTATCCTTTGAAACAAGGAGAAAAAATACTGTCTACATTTGGTTGAAAAATTATCTGTATAAATAATACATGTTTGATATAATACTCGTTGGATATGGAGGGCTCTCTACTGATTTTTCCGTTTACCGGTCATGTAGCCCAGTGGCGAAATATTTTTTTTTTTAAAAAAGTGGCTAAAGCGCTTGGGTCGTGGTCTCCGGTTCAAATCTCCGTGGAGGCAAAGACTTTTTTTAAAAATTGTTTTTGATCGTAAGAGTCACGCCTGGGCCGTCGGTTATTCGGATTGAATGTTAAACTGTAGATATTACAAAGTAGGGGTGCATAAGAGGCAAATCGTAGGTAGTCTTGCAATGCTGTAGGGTACACATTTTCTTGTTCGCAGTCAGTGTGTGTGTGTGTGTGTGAACCGCGGTAATAATACTATATACGGAAGTAAGTCTCTGTCTTTTTGTTACGTTTGACGACTAAATGGCTGTATCGATATTGATCGAATTTGACAATAAAATCGGTATGAAGGCACAGGCCTTTTTTCCCCAGTATGATTAACAGTTATAGTCACGAAATTTTGAGACCTTATCGAATGGTGACAGAAATATGTTGGAAATTGATTCTCTTCAAGAGACAGGTTCGACGGTAGAATGAGATAGTCATAGCTTTCCTATCATACGAGGCGTATTTTTTAAGTAATGTAAGGGAACCAAATAAATCCCCGTAATATTGTGTTAGAGCGAAGTGAATATACGCGTCTGGCTAGCTGCACAGCCGTGCGCTGTAATCCGAGTAGGTATGTGCTGATATAAGCGCTCGCGCTGGCCGGCAGCTACACGCGGGCAGTCCGCCTCGGGAGTTTGTACGTAACACATCTATGTAGGAGTGTGTCGTGATTTTACTACCAACATTGTCGCTTTATACCCCATTTCGGCAACGGGAGTCTAAATTGAAGCTAGCGGGGGTATTGCTAACATATTGCGTGGTGCAGAAATTACGTTCCTGTATTTGTGTCACTGTCCGTGTGTAAATTAACGGCGAATAAATTGGAACTAATTTGTAATCTCTGTTTCCGTCAGTAATAAACCTTACTAAACCGTATCAGGCTACCAACACTCAAGCCAAAGAACTCTACGCAGCCTTCAATAAAACAGTAACATCTTTTATTATACATTAGTTGTTCCGGCAGCTATTGTCCGCGCAGTTGTCGATTCTGCGTCATCAACGATCGACTGGTGTCAGAGAAGGCCGTCGTCCTGACAAGAAGAAAAGAAGAACATCAAGAAGACGTTGCTATCGGTCAGGTTAGTGATCACACCTCCGATAGTCAACCAGTCACCAATCAATAACCACTCAGCCATCCAAAACGGTACTCTGGCGTCATCTGCGGGACTCAAACCCTGCACCACACGTACATAAACGAGATCCATCACTAAAAAGTGGCTGTCAGATCGTGGGATTTATTCGATACGGAAGGTGTTAGAAAGTGAATGTTGGTAGTCGCGAACGTAAAAAATTGTGGAACAGTGCCCGGAAGAAGGAGAACGTCGGTTCGAGCCCAGGAACCAGTGGAGCAAAAGCAGCCTGTGGAGCCAAGCAGCAGCCCAACGGCGTGAGGAACAACGCGGTAGCAGCCTCCAGACAACGGCAGTAGCGTCGGTCGGTGAATTCCAGCGTCGGAAGTTAGTAGTAGGTGAACGGGGATTCGAGCACACCAACCTGTAACTCGAAGTTTGGCTAATAGGTGAGTGGAAATCACCATGTCTGTCCTTCTAGAGAATAGAGAAGTCCCTTTGCAAGACGCAATTAACATTTTGAGTCAAAAATTGGCGGAATTAAACCCGCGTAGAGTTGTTGATCCTGAATCAAAGTCTAAAATTAATAATGCAGTTATGAATAGTAATTTAACATTTGGTGGTACAGCTAATGAGTCAATTCAAGAATTTTTTATGAAATTTGAAGATTTTTTGTCATTTAGTGATTTGTCAAGTAGTGAGAAAATGAGGATTCTGAGGACCAAATTGGTCGGTGAAGCATTTAAGTTTGTTGTTTATGATGATGATTGCAAACAAACTGAGACGTATGAAGGGTTGAAAGATGAGCTTTTAAAGCGCTTTTCAAAGAAGCAGACATTGAGATTTTATAGGGAACAGTTACGTAAGTTGAGAAGACAGCATGGGGAGGACATTCAACATTTTGCTGATAGAATTAAATAGTAAATGATAATACATTCACATTAAAGGGCTGCTAGAGAGACCATAAGGAGTATAACATTGTTGTAAGGCATGAGGCAGATCAAAGAGCACTTGACGCGTTTTTAGGTGGTTTAGGAGGTGAAATTGGAGAATATGTGAGCCTACAGAAACCCAAGACATTTAACGAGGCGATTGAGCATGCTGTGACGTATGAGCAAGTGAAGAGTAGGCCAGTAGGTGATCACAGAGAGAAGCCACCGAGGCGAGTATTTCATGCTAAGAGGGGGCCAAAATGTTATGCATGTGGGAGATTTGGGCATATAGCTGTGAATTGTTCAAGTGAGTCAAGATTTCAGGGCAATTATCGTGGAAGGGGTAATAGGATGTGGCGTGGAAAAAAGGTTGAACAAAAGAATTTAAACGAGGAAGGGTGAGCAGAGCCGCGATGTCGCACCCCCAGTAAAGAGGGTACCTGTTGTATTTCCCAGGGCAAATCCTCAAGTGGCAAATTTAATTGTAAGTGTCAGCATAAGTGGAAGACAGTGCGATTTATTAGTTGATACAGGTGCTGAGGTGACCTTGTTGTCTAAGAGTATTTGTGGAACTCAGGGGTTATGTCCACCCGATTGTAAGATTACTGGTCTGGATGGGAGTAGAGATATTACAATATTGGGAATGAAGAATGTTACCATCTTAGTAGATAATTATGTTCATGATGCATTAGTTTTGTAGTACCTACACTAAATTCTTCATATCAGGGTATTTTAGGCATTGATTTTCTGACCAAGCACAATGCGGTGATCGATGTGGCGGAACGATCGATTGTTTTGCGGAAACACAAAAGTGTAGACCCACCTTCGTCGTTACCAGATAACAAACAGTGTTCGTGTCCAAAGGAGGGAAAGGCCATCCCAAATTTGGCAGTTACCCGAACCTACAAATCTGTCGCCCGTCTAACCAAAGCAGAGAAAATTCCAAAAGCATCAGGTAAAGTTATTAATGTCCCAGTCCGAGATAGTTTAGGGTGTGATGAAAATTCTGTAGTGTTGGTCGACACACCAGATGAGTCTGGATGGTTGGACTTGAACCAATGCTATGTTAAGAGAAGTGTTTGTAAAGTGCGCACAGTTAACGGTAGTAGATGTGTTCCCGTTATAATTGAGAATTTTGGTGAAGAAGATGTTGAGATACCACGTGGTCATGAGATAGCACATGTCGAAGTTTTACGTGATAAGGAGCTAGCTAGCAGTATATTTGTTGATGTTGATGATGATGTTAATGAGGCTGACCATAGAGTAAGAGGTGAAAAGGCGCGTATTGCCCAAGTGAAGCGCGAAGTATGTTTTAAGGATAAGTTGAGCCACTTGCCCCAGAGAGATAAAGAGAAGATTGAAGGTTTATTGCGGGAATTTAGAGAGTTGTTTGAACCAGGTAGAACCCTCCCAGCCACAGATATAGTTGAACATAGAATTTTGACAGGAGATGCATTACCCATATATAAGAAGGCGTATCGAGTTCCTTTCCATCAGAGACAACTGATCGATGAGTTTATTGATCAACAATTAAAGGATGGTATTATTAGGCCTTCAAATAGCCCGTGGGCAGCCCGGTCGTTATCGTCCCAAAGAAGAGTCCAAATGGAGAAACTAAGTTCAGATTTTGTGTAGATTACAGGTGTTTGAATGCTGTTACAACTTCAGATGTCTATCCTTTACCTTCTATTTCAGAGACAGTGGATTACCTAGGCCAGTGTAAGTATTTTACCAAACCTTGATTTGCGAAGTGGTTATCATCAGATAAGAGTTGCTGACGAGGACATTTCAAAAACTGCGTTCAATGTTCCGAACGGTCATTATGAATATACAAGAATGCCTTTTGGATTAAAAAATGCTCCAGCTACGTTTCAGAGGCTGATGGACGGTGTTTTGAGGGGATTAAAGCCTTTTTCTACATTGGTTTATATGGATGATGTAATCGTATTTTCCAAAGATATTGATGAACATGTCAGGAGATTGAGAAGTGTTTTCGAACGTCTGCAGAAAGCTAATTTAACCTTGTCGATCGAAAAATGCAATTTTGCAGTTTCAGAGTTAGAATATTTGGGTCATCATATTTCTAGAGAAGGAGTTAAACCGCATCCACGTTTAGTTCAGGCAGTAAAAGAGTTTCCAACACCAACTTGTGTCAAAGAGTTACAATCATTTCTTGGTCTTGCTAATTATTACAGAAAATTTGTTCAAAATTATGCCCTTAAGGCTAAACCATTAACCAACTTGTTGAGAAAAGGTGTAAAATTCGAATGGACAGTTGATTGTGATCAAGCTATGGATACTTTGAAAGAAGCACTCACAACCTATCCAATTTTGGCTTTTCCAGATTTTTCCAAACCTTATGTTCTTTCCACAGATGCAAGTAATGTAGCAATAGGTTCAGTTTTATCTCAGGTCATAGATGGAAAAGAAAGACCAATTGCCTATGCTTCCCGCCAACTAAATAAAGCAGAAACAAATTACAGTGTTACAGAGCGTGAACTTTTGTCAGTTATTTGGAGTATCAATTTTTTCAGATGTTACCTTTATGGCAGAAAATTTACTATAATCACAGATCACGCAGCGTTAAAATGGATGTTAGGATTAAAAGACCCGTCGAGCAGATTATGCGTTTGTGACATAAAAAAAAAATTAAGGCTAAGTGAGTTCGAATTTGATGTTGTCCACAAGCCCGGAAAATTGCATGGTAATGCGGATGGTTTGAGTAGAAAAGTTCGGATGGTAGAGGCACAAGACCCCCCTTCACTAGTAGAGTTGCCAATTGCGCAAGCAGAAGATGAGGAATGCAGTAAGTGGAGAAAAAATAAATGGTTTGTATTTCATGATAATGTGTTGCATCGCATAACAAAGCGCGGTGACAGAGTAGTAGTCCCCAAAGTCTTACGTGAGTCAGTTATGAAGTTGTATCATGATTCCATTTTGTCAGGTCATTGTGGATGGAAGTTGACTAATCAGAGGATAGCTAAACAATATTGGTGGCCAGGTCGTAAAGGAGATGTCAGAGAGTATGTAAAAAGTTGTATTCAGTGTAATGAGAGACTAGGTCCAGGAAGAGCCAGAGAAAAGTTACAACAGTTACCAGAAACAGCAGAGCCATTTCAGAGAGTTGGTTTAGATGTAATGGGTCCTTTTAAGCGTACTAAAGCAGGTTACAGTTATGTACTTACATCACAGATGCTTTTTCAAGATATTTAGTAATGGTGCCTTTGGAAGATCAAACAGCAGAGAGTGTAGCAAGAGCTTTTGTATTAGGATGGATACTTAAATTTGGCGTACCGAATTCTATTATTACGGATCAAGGATCAAATTTCATGTCAGCATTGTTCACACAAGTCTGTAAGTTATTGGGTATTGAGAAATTGCGAACTACAAGTTTTCACCCACAAGGAAATGGTAGAACTGAAAGAATTCACAGAACTATTGGAAAAATGTTGAGCAACTATGTAAAAAGTCACATAATGATTGGGATTTATTATTGCCATATGTGGTGTCAGCTTACAACACTAGAGTCCATGTTAGCACAAGGAGAACCCCATTTGAAATTATCTATGGTCGAGAAATGACGTCACCTTTCGAACTATTCAAAACTTCAAAAGATATTGATAATCCAGAAGTACGTAGTCTAGCATTCAAATTGAAGAAAATATGGTCAGAAGTTCGTAGAAACAATCAAAAAGCATTTCAAGCACAAGCTAAACAGTATGATAAAACAGCTAAACCACAAGAGATTAGCGTCGGAGATTTTGTAATGTTGAGCACACCATTTTTGAGAAAAGGTCAAACACGTAAATTCACAACAAATTGGTCAGGTCCATTTGAGGTAATACAGATTCTTTCACCAGTTACAGTTAAAATTAAGCTACCAGATAGGGATATTGTGGTCCATAAAAATCGTCTTCGGGTGTATAGTTGGAATAGGAAAACATAGTGAACCCAGGTGAAAATACATCAACAGACAGAACAGCAACACAACATGTGGGACAACCTAAGCAAATTCCAAAGACAGTAGATCCACAAAGTTCAAGTCCGTATTCGTTGCGAAGTAAAGGCCCAGTTCAACCATCTCATACATCTCAAAAGCCAGCAGTAAGGTATAGTTTGAGACCTAGGAAGTAATCAGTAGTCAATAGAATATATGTATTTCATGTTTTGTATCTGCTGTAACATCAAGTGTAATTTTGTATTTGTATGGTTAGATATTTGAGTTTAAGATTTGAGTTGATGATGTTCATGTTTGCAACGTGTTGCAAAGAGACATGTGCGTATGGTGATTTTCAACCACCAGCCTTGTCCCTTTGGAAGTGTGCATAAAACACGTTTACTGCGGTGAACAAAATGTTGTAGCCTCGTGGAGAGCAGTCGAGCAGAGCAGCTGAGCAGAGCAGCTGAGCAGTGCAGAGCGCGGGCAGCAACTGAAGGCGCCCCAGTCAGCGCTAGTAGAGGAGACTCAGAGTGGCACGTGTGTGTGTGTCCAAGTGAAGTGCAGTGCAGAAAGTAACATTGAGTATTCATTATGTTTTATTCAGTTATTTTATTGGGTATCTTGTTTCCTTTTGTTTATTTAGTCCATGTAAAGCCTCTTAGTAATGGTGTAGTATTTTCTAAGGAGAGTGATGTAATTGCTTCAGATAATTATTGGTCACTAGTAATAGATTATGATTTGGGAATTGTAAGAGATGAATGCACCAAGCTAGATAGCACATTCAGTACTCTTGATGAGCTTACTAAGAAAATCTGTCGCATAATGATTCAGCTATAAATTCAGTTTCTTTGAATCTAAAAGTAATGTATTCTGCTTTACAGCAAGAATTTTACAATATTTTGGAAATTCTACCTCATAAGCCAAACAGAGTCAGAAGGTCATATTTCGATCTTGGAGGAAAAATTTTGAAAACTGTATTTGGAACTTTAAATTCTGAAGACTAGAGCATTTAGAGTCAAGGTTAAATAATTTGGAAGCTGTAGGGAATGATGTTAAACTTAGTCTTTCGTCACAGTTGATTTTGATTCAGCATATGGAGGAGTCCATTACAAATCATACACAAGCAATACAAGTATTAGCAGATGCCTTCATCTCACAGACTAGGGAAATTCAATCAGTAATAAGTAAGAATATGCATGAAGTAGAAAGTGTACTAACAGTTTTGAATTTTCAGATTTTTAGTGTAAAAACTTTACAAGAGCTTATTTTTGGGTTAACAAATGTACGTATGGAATTGGTTAGATTAAGAATTGCTCTATTACAAGGTTCTAGTGGGAAAGTTAGTGATATTTTATTGAGCCCTAGAGTATTTTTGAAATATTTACAGTTGATACAGAATAAGTTAGATTCAAGTATGTTTATGATTGCCCCTTGTACAGAGGAGAGTTTAAGTGTGTATTACCAATTGTCAAAGGTAAATATTGTTTTAATGGGTAGTAATTTGAGGTTAGTTGTTAATGTTCCTATTGGTGCACATGATTCAGTTTTAGAGAGATATAGTATTCATACTTTTCCGATCTATTGGAGTGAAACAGGCAGATATGTAAGATGGGATATGAAAGATGTAATTTTTATTGAGCAAAGATCGTAAGTCATATGTGACACTTAATCAGAATGATATGCAGAATGTGAATCTAATATTGTAGAAATATGTCCATTGATGACTTTGCAGGATGTAAGTGTAAGTAGTTGTGAATCTGATATGTTCTTTTCAGAAAAGTTTGTTGAGTCATGTCAAAGAGAAGTTGTGACCCTCACTAAACCATATTTTGCTAGAGTTCATGATAATTGGATATTTACCTTGTTAACACCTTGTACTGTCAGTGTCAATTGTATTCAATCTCAGCAGACACCTAAATTATCAGTAAGTGGTTCAGGAATGTTTGTAAACACTACAGGTTGTCAAATAATTGGAAATGATTTTAGAACACCAGCAATTAAGGTCAGTTAAGAAGTCTTATGATTTGTCTTATCCATTGTATTACTTACCAAATTTAACTTATGAGATTTATCACAGTCCTAAATTAGTTGAATTCAATTTGACTTATAGTAAGGAGGTTAAAGAAGAGATTGATAAGTATCTTAAAGCATCTAATGACACTATTAAATTCAGTAAGATTATTGCACATTTGGAGTCACAAATGAGTTCTAGAGATCAACATAAGATAACAGTTGTATCTGCCAGTGTTACGTCTATTATTTGTATTTTAATTGTCTTGTTTTTGGGTATTTGGTTATGTAGACATTGTATGAATAAGATGATTCAGAAATATTTTGCTGCAAATGCAGCCACGCAATCTGTTAGCAGCATAAGAGTAACTATTCCAGAGATTTCACATGATACTGTTGCAGGAGCAACACGTGTTTCAAAGGCGGGGGAGTTGTAAGGGAACCAAATAAATCCCCGTAATATTGTGTTAGAGCGAAGTGAATATACGCGTCTGGCTAGCTGCACAGCCGTGCGCCGTAATCCGAGTAGGTATGTGCTGATATAAGCGCTCGCGCTGGCCGGCAGCTACACGCGGCAGTCCGCCTCGGGAGTTTGTACGTAACACATCTATGTAGGAGTGTGTCGTGATTTTACTACCAACATTGTCGCTTTATACCCCATTTCGGCAACGGGAGTCTAAATTGAAGCTAGCGGGGGTATTGCTAACATATTGCGTGGTGCAGAAATTACGTTCCTGTATTTGTGTCACTGTCCGTGTGTAAACTAACGGCGAATAAATTGGAACTAATTTGTAATCTCTGTTTCCGTCAGTAATAAACCTTACTAAACCGTATCAGGCTACCAACACTCAAGCCAAAGAACTCTACGCAGCCTTCAATAAAAAACAGTAACATCTTTTATTATACATTAGTTGTTCCGGCAGCTATTGTCCGCGCAGTTGTCGATTCTGCGTCATCAACGATCGACTGGTGTCAGAGAAGGCCGTCGTCCTGACAAGAAGAAAAGAAGAACATCAAGAAGACGTTGCTATCGGTCAGGTTAGTGATCACACCTCCGATAGTCAACACGTCATCAATCAATAACCACTCAGCCATCCAAAACGGTACTCTGGCGTCATCTGCGGGACTCAAACCCTGCACCACACGCGCATAAACAGAGACCCCCACTACAGTAAGTACCGTTTTGTCACACCGTGGCTGCAGCGCTATGGCCGGCGTTCCGCGCATGCGCACTGGATACCTGCATCTGTTGCCTACGCACTGACACCATTACAGTCTAATTCTTCCTTGTTTACGATGTTCACTGAGTGTTTAAGATGCCTCCGATAATTGTGAGTCCCACCGACTGTAAAGTACGGGCTGTTATAAGATTTCTTTGTGCTAAAGCCTAAAAACGTTCGATATTAATCGTGAGATCTGTGCAGTTTACGGACAATACATTATGAGTGATGGAATGGTGAGAAAATTAGTGAGAGAATTTAAAGATGGCCACACAAATGTGCATGATGAACAACGGAGTGGGCGTCCTTCGGTCGTTAATGAAAGTTTGGTGCAGAAAGTGGACAATAAGGTGAGAGAAAACAGGCGCTTTACGATTTCCTCCTTGTGTGATGACTTTCTTAATGTTTCTCGTAGTGTTTTGTATGGCATTGTGACCGAGCACTTGAATTACAGAAAATTGTGCTCACGTTGGGTACCGAAAACGTGAACAAAAGACGTGGCAAGTTGAGCAAGGGCATCGTTTTGCTGCATGACAATGCCCGTCCACATATGGCTAATCAGACCAGAGATCTCATCACATCTTTTTGATGGGAAACTCTAGATCATCCTCCGTACAGCCCTGATCTGGCGCCCAGTGACTATCATCTGTTCCTGCACTTGAAGAAACACCTGGGCGGTCAGCGTCTCGAAGATGATAACGAAGTCAAAACAGTTGTGATGCAGTGGTTAACAAGTCAGGAGGCAGACTTCTATGAGGAGGGTTTTCAAAAACTGGTACTACGTTATAACAAGTGCCTCAATATTGAAGGGAATTATGTAGAAAAGTAGAGTAAGATACAGGCTTTCATGTAAAAATGAAATTATTGAGATATATTTGCAAGTCTTTTTTTAATTTCAAAACGGTACTTACTTTAAAAAAACATGCCTCGTATTATAACGACTCGGTGTTGTTTGGGACCAATCCTTCGTTACCAACAACTTACTATATTCAATTCTGGCAAAAAAATCTTAATCCACGTGTACGAAGTCGTGGGTAAGAGCTAGTTGACAATAAAACTTGAAGGCAAAAATTGAACAAAATGTATGGCTTGATTGCTTACTACTATGGGTATGCACTTTTCTGTGGTCTAGAAACAAACAGAAAAATTCCATTCGATGAAATAGCAGTCATTCACCTGAGGAATTTCTGGAAATCTGGATGGTCTCACTGCGCTGGCACTCACTCGATATGATCGATGCCTCAGTTTATCTGCATTAAAGTTTAATCCATCAAGAAAATTTTTAAATTCATTTTAAATCTAGGCCTTAGCTTGTTTGTTTCATCGTTGTACAAATTAATCGGGACTAAACTGTATATGAAAACTTACATTCTTAAATTCTGTCGGCGGAGTTAAAGCTCATGTATTTAGACTTGTAAATTTTTGGCGTGTTCTCATGTCTGAATTTAACTATGGGGAGGGGGAGGAGATTGAATACGAAGGTGAAGTTGTCTGAACGTCTTTATTTCTCTCTTTATAATCATTTTTCAATTTTTTCTATTAAACAAATGTATTTCCTGCAGGAAATATCAGAGTTTTCCCTTAGCAGTTTTGTTCCGGGCATTAAACAGTTTTTCTGTATTTGAAAAGATTAAGAATTATTTCAAGATCAGATTGTAACCCATTATCAAAATTGACGCAATCGCAAAGGACAGTATTACGTCTCTGGCAAACGCTTGACGAATTTTATTTGTGCATGTGCATGTGTATTTTTTTATAAGTTTTCATGATTACAAGTTTACATAATTAGAAGCTAACATGTAAAAAGGGTGAGGTATTTCGGTAGATAAACAATGAGTAGCCGGAGTAAAGGATAGTGAGATTTATCTTCTTTCATGCAAAACATCTTCCAGTTTGTTTGCTCGAAAATGGCTCATTTTTATGTTTAGATAAAAAAAAAGGGGGTAGCAGGGAAAGAGGGATTTTATTTTATCATAGACAAAAACAAATAATTGTGCTGTATTTTTAATATACTATCTCACAACAGTAATAAACTAAACGCACATTCCTTGTTGCTGTTACTAGCACGTATGCTCGTAAAAAGTAACTATTTGGATGCAGCTTTCTGGCAATTCATTTCTTGGCATTTGCTTATCTAACAAGAGTTGTTATTAAATAACGCTCATAATAATGATGCTGTGATTTTGACATACAAATATATCAATTCTACTGAACAATCCCCTTCATAATTAACATGTAGACTTAAACAACTACATACTTTTTTAATGTTTGGATTCAAATTTTAATTTAAAGGGAAAACTGTTTAACAACTACAAAAACACATAGGTGAACTAAATTCTTTGCTTCCTGTAAAAGAAACATCAAAGGACAATGAATACTTGTGTTACCAAACTATCTACCTCGAACGAATATGAATACACAAATAGTAACATAATTAATATGCTTATTTAAATGAAATACATACTTTTATTTTGTGACTGACTGCCAATTTAATCCTATTGAACCATTGCGGAAACTAAAATGTTAAACTTCATGTATAGGTTCCTATAAACTGCATTATCTATGGAGAGAGAGCGATAATATCTCTGTCCCGCCAACGAAGGATAGGTGTGTGACATGCTGCCAAAATAATTTCTTCTTTCATACACTACTCTAAACACTTGGTTTTGTAACGAAACGCATGGATTTTTCGTTTTTTTTCAAAATATCTTTATTTATTCTGTAACATTAATTTTGTACTCCTCAAAGTAGTCCCCGCCAGATATGATATGCTTGAGCTACGCTTTTTCAAACCCTTCTGGAATGTAATTTTTTGAATGGCGTTTAGATTTTTTATTGATTTTTTCCTTATGATCTCTGGAAAACGTCTTTCTTCATACATTTTTTTCTTCCACCTCGGGTTTGGGAGAAATCGCGGGGGCCGATGTTCGAAATGTCAAATAAGCAGACTGAGGCATAATAATGGTTTTGTTTCTACCAAAATATTCACAATCTTGCAGTGAAGTGTGACCAGGTATGTCATCGTGAAGCGGTTGTCTTGATTTGTTAGCAACACGGCTGAACTCTTAATGTGGAATCCGAAAGACGGTGTGTTGTATTGTCTGCCATTTGTTTAAAGCAAAGCACCCAAAAGTTACTTGTTACACTGGAATTAGAATCCAACCTCCAGATTCACTAAAGCGGGCGTCTCATTCATTCATCTGTTAGACAGTATTGAATTGAATATTCAAAGGAAGTGAACGAGACGTTTGTGACGAAGACTATGCGATAATACGATAGTTGTTATATCACGTATTTTTTTAAATGGTTGTAGTAAAGTAGTTGCTTTGTTGATAGAATATTAACGACGACGGTTTTATCAGTTGATGCAAATTTAAAAACACTTTCTCGTTCTTGATACGTAAGATATTGATTACGGTATTAAGGCCAAGTGCTCACTTCTGTTCTAGAGAAAATTGTGCGATGCGTGATCTGATTCAGATGTGAAATTGCTAAAACACTATTTGTTTATATGTATTAATAATCAAATTACCTCACTTCTTGTCTTTGGGAATTCTTCCCAAATACGCTTTAAAACATATTTGATTTATTAAACGCCTGGAATGTTTTTCAATTACCTTCCAATGCCAAAATCCTTCCGTAAGTTTAAAGAAATTGAAAAAACGTATAAAAACGAATGTAGCTGTGGTCTAGAACATTTTTCTCAAGGCTCTTCTAGTTTCGTATTCGAAAAGTTTTAAGATTATACACCTTAAATATTAACGGTTTTAAAGTTTCCTACTGATTCTAGTTTGATCATAACTAGTCAGGATCTTACATGAATTGTAATAAGTAACTAACTCCATGTCAGCACAGAGTAAGACGTATGTCTTATTTTTGTTCTGATGCGTATAGTATCATAATACTTATTCAGTCAGACTGGGACTCTTATTGAGGATGTCGTGGTTCGATCACCAGTCAGGTAAACTAAATTTCGGTTTTATTTGGTGACCACATATATGGGAACATTTAAATTGCAAACAACTTAGGTCGATTTTTCACACTGCTGAGCAGGACCAATATCATCCAAACAAACAAAGTATACGATAGTTTGGATTCCAGTGGAAGTGATTACACTGTGACCGGCCTACTCAGCCGAACTCCACCGAACTCTACAGACTTCCGTCACTGACCAATTAACTTTGCTTTATTCCTGCTAACGCGTTTGGCTTGTAACATTTTATCATCTGTTTTGTTTTTAACCCTACATAGATTGGAGCTACAAATGCTTTCACTTCTATTTACTCTTACGTTCTTAATTGTTATGAGCATAGAATTGTTGATCACGTTGACGCAAGAGAGAAAACCATTGTGGTACACGTCGTCAAATTCATATCATAACAGGGATATTAAATAAAAACTATGTATCCCTAGACACATAAAACTGGCAATAAAGACCACGAATTCAGGAAGTTTTAATAGAAGGGAAAATGTAAACGTTTGAAAGTGAAAATCAATGTCATTGACTTTCTCTTTAACGTTTTCGCCAGAATATAACACTCTAGCAAACCAACGTGGGCTCTTTCGATGGGCGTTAATATTAGTGACATGGCCACATGGATGGTGATAGGTATCTCGGGTGATTATAAAAGATCAAAATAATTAGTCCAAGCCACACATTCAAATTTAGCTTTGTTTATTTCTCGAATACATCAGGCTTCAAAGATACTGGTTGCACATGTAAACACAAGCTCCAGTGATTACACTCAATGTTCCTTTCAAAGATAATACGGCTATACACTCTCACGGAACTGAATTAAAAGACTCCTTGCATACGTAAAAACTGTTCCAAAGATCGTCTCTGCCGATCACTTATTAAATGTTCATAGAAAATTCCAGAATATTACAAAGGCTTCCGACAGATGTTTCTAGAACTCTAACAATACTTAAACAATTAAAAACATATTAAAAACAAACAAAATCAGTTTCAATCATTACGTAACGCACAGAATTGAAAATTAAAAATATTTACACTCAAAATTATCTACATAAATCAGTTTAAACTGTCCTCTAAATATCGTAGCTCACCTCAATACATGAAATTACAAACATTGAGACAATTTTTCTTGCAACGTTCTGTCCTTGAACATATTAAATAGTATTTACATAATTTCTAATCATAAAACAAAGTCCATTTACATCCATTCACAATCAACTGCAAGGAAAACATACAAAATCGTATTTACTCAACCCCGATCTTGCTACAAATAATTCATAAACTATAATTCCACTTGAAGTCTGGGTTTGAGGGCTGTATCTACTACAGATTTGTTTTTCTTTCGGTGATTTCTGCTTGTTAAAAAAAGTATTTCATTCTGTTTAATTTCAAACACAAAAGGACATTAATTTATTTAAGACTACCTGACAAGACAGACGTTGACCTGACCAACTTTCAATAAATTTGTTTGTAATCGTTTTGTAAATTTGTGAAAAGCTATTGAAAATATATAAACAGAGTAAAAATGAGAAAAAATGTATTTATGAATCGTCATTGTATTTATTAACGATTGTTTCCAATGATATTCAATGGTAAATTTTACAAGCTAGATGAATTCTAATTAAAATTAATAATCTACATCTACATATATACGCTGCAATTCACAAAATTGTGGGTGGCATAGGGTGCTCAGCACCAAAGCTAAACTCTTTGCTGTGCATTCCAATCCCTAATGATACGATGGAAAAAAGAATTCATATAAGAATCAGTCCGGCACCTTATTTCTCTAATCTTATCTTTCCTGTCCTTCCGACTCAAATAGGTTGGTGGAAGAAGTATTTCACTACACTCAACAGTGAAAGTAGGAGTACGCATGTTTACCAATAAATTTAAACCAAACGTGCGTCGTCTATCTACCAGAGACTCCCAACCTAGTCTATTTCTTCACAAACACTGGAGAGAGTAAGCCAAAACATACCTAGAAGATGTCAAGCGTGTATTGAAGCCGATGTCCAACATTTCCAGCACGTGCTGTAAGGCAAGAAATCATCGCACGCATGAGCCGTTGCCGAGCAAGGGTGATGCGCCGTGTGACTTTGCGGCAAGCGAGGCGGCGCTGCCCCGGGCGATTTTTTCCGTACGCGCGGACGCGTCGTAAATGAAACGCCCTGTATATACAGGGGTATACTTCTGTCCTCTCAATCGCACTATTGTTATAACTCCTCCTGCATTTATTGAACGCGTTTAAATTTCTGCCATAGCCTTCAAAACTTCAGTTGTTCGTTGATTACACCTGAAGCAGTTTATCAAATCCTGAAAGTTTCTAGGATATGCAGTGAAGATCACGGTATTGTGGAGAACTGTTCATTCCACGAAATGAGGATTTAAAGTGAACTGCAATTTTCTATTTAACAGTGGGATTTACAGGATGTTTGACGTTTCACATTAACTACACCATTAAGTAGGAGCAGCAGGAGACTGGCTAACATCTTCCGGTGCCGTCGAAGCCATTTCGTCTCACTTCCTGTCGCGGTATGTAACAGACAGTCTATAGATTGGATTAGATCGTTTTGGCCCACTACTAATGTGGAAGATTTCTCAGAGAAGAAATGGTTACAATGTCTTGCCCCAGTTTCTTGTACAATGGCAATTATAAATTGTAAACGTCAAGACTAACATTATAAAACTATTAGCTAGGGGGGAGGTGTTCAGAAAGCTGAAATTCTAATTATGATTCTTAAGCGCCGGAGTATTTAAAGTTGCGGTTGCCAAGAAAACTGGAAAATTTCTGGAAATAAATTAATTCCCATCTACTGTAGTCACTTTCTCCAGTTGCGGAAGCCGACTTGGAGAGCCCTTAGTTCCCTTAACGAACTGCTCGGAGCGGTATCATCCTTTACTCACGGAAATAAGCTTCCAAATGGAGGAGTTACTCATGTTTTATTAATGCGTGCATATTTTATTCAGCTCAAAGCAGTCTCTCCTTTTATACCACAGAGACAGAGCCGTTTAGGCAGTTTACTTCAGTTTCATCACGGAAATGGCGGCTTTACCTGAAATATATTAGTGCCCTTATTCACTGCTTTATCTGAGGATCGAACATTGGTTTCAGTCTTGGTGGAAGAAATTTTCATTATCAGGAATGAGAGATATTGGTTCATGATTCGTAACCACCAGAGTGTGCACCAAAGTCTTGGGTTACGTCTTAATCCAGTCCACAGTGCGTATGGAGTGAGGGCGTAGGATTCGTCCGTCAGATTTGGACAGTAAGCCGGGCGGTTCCCTTGGTGTTGTTCGGAAATTGACCTGCACTGAATCTCACTCTCTGCTTTCTTTCATCTCTCATTCACAACGAAAACAACACTCTACTCTGAACATTCACACCGTCACTGCCATCCACACTTACAATAATGTAAACCCTGTCACACGGGGAATCTTTGAATTTGATATCACACTGTGTGATTAAAAATGATAACCCACTTAGGTTATAATAAAGTACTGACACGTTATTACAGACTGCGCGAAGGACCTCTTCCGTAGTCGCCCAATCAGTCCATAAAGACTATGAAGGCCCTACAGTCTATGTGGAATGTACTTTACACACACATATATATATATATATAAAATAAGGTTTAATGGAGAGCCCTTAGAAACCAACACCATCGCCATTATTCTAACCGTCGACTTTCTTATTCACTCATACACCTTAACAAGGAGACATCGAACAATTGACGCCTCTCCTTTTATTTATTTCTGAGGTGTTGAATAACTGCAAATAGCTTCTTTCTCGCAACTCCCATCAGAAAATAATCCAAAATAATTGCAGTGACAGCTTAAGCCGTAAACTAGCGTATTAACCGAAGAGTAACACACGTGCAAGAGTTGTAGGCTTACTAGCTGTTCTACAGATATATTTAGGAACTGAAAGAAATCATTCATCTAGTAACTATAAACTGACAATGTATTAGTATGCCGGTTACGATGTGTTATGTTTCCATTCTTCGGGACCTACATAGGTAGTATTTAGGTCTAAACTATTAACCTCTTACAACCCTCTCCAATTTGCTTAATTCCGTCAGTTTGATGGCTACATTAACCTTAAAATAAGTTTATATGTTAACATGCCTGACATTATTTATTTTGAATAGATGATTTGTCCGCAGTAAAGTCATTAAAGGGGGCTGTGGAAATAGAACTGAAAAAAATGGCCAAAATCCGTTGCTAAGGAATTGTCCCGGCATCATTCACAAATAGTGATTTAAAAAAAAAAAAAAAAAAAAAAAAAAAAAACTAAAAAAAACTACTGAAATTTGGATTGCTGGTCAAGAAACAGAACCCGCCCGCTCATTAATGTTAGTTCCAAATGTTACCGCTCACTCACAAGGCACATTCTAATTAATAAACAGCCAACATTTAAATTTTCTTGCATCAACCAATTGAAAGTTCCATTGTTTCTCACTCAACCATTCGGAAGTGATTCCTTGCTGATGAATTGGCTGGTGGAAAAGCGAATTAATTGATATTTCTTCTCAAATATGAATGAAAGGAGTATAATTTAGAATAATTAAAACTAATATCCAGACTTGAAGCGACGTATAACAGTGAACAGAAACTACGGCTCTACAAAATCGACGATGTTCGACATTATTTATAGCTGCTAGAAGAACGTTAGTTAGACCGTGAAACCATTTATAGTCTCTTGTAACTAAATATATCCCCCAAACTTCAGCCGCTGCGGCCGTTTCATACTTCAGTTTTAACGGGCTCCCTTAAATAAACGGTACCCCTGGTGAAACAATTGGTTGCGCCGGGCGGCAATTTGGCCGGCCGCCAAAAACCGAAAAACTATGCCCCTGTTGGACGACAGGGTTCACACCGAAGGTCCCATGGCAGGGGGATTGACCCGGTGGGAACATTGGGACCCTGATGACGTCATTACACGCGTTACGGCCCCTAATGGAATTGCCGTAGCCTGCGCGGCTTGTTGGGAAGTTTGTGGCTGCACCCGTCGGCCGGGGAACATCTCGACAGCATAATGTCATGCGTCGGCGCTAGAGGGAGCTGACTAAATCGTCGGCGTAATTTATAAAACACAGAAGACTACTAATTTTATGTATAATGGAACAAGGCAGATTTAAAATTTGCTTTGCCCTTTCATGTACTAGGTTAGTAAATGTGAACACTCTCAATGTATAAAACCAAAACTATCTTTGATGTAACGTAACACTGACATTAGCATCAATGGCTATTAATTCAGCAATCATATTTAAATGAGCCTGAACGTGTCCAAATAACGACAATGACCTAGATGACAACATGCCGTACAGCGCCGCTGTGCCAACAAATTCCGTAAATGTAGCGACTTTTTAGAACTCGTTTTGTAAAACCATCTCCAAATTAACAACCAATCTATGATTGATAAAAGTATTAAAAGTTACAGGTTGTATGTTTAAGTTATCAGAAGAATAATGATAGGCTATACATATTAATTTATTTATTTAAAATAAATGTATATTCAACAAGTAGATACTAGTTGTGAAACGAGTGGGAATGATTTGATCCAAGTAGTCGCGTTTTATTTGCATAAAATCTGAATAATGTAGGAAACCAAATAGGGTTACTAGAATCAGGAAGCAAAAGCTGAACAAGAGATTAGCTGTGTTCTGTGTTCACAAAAGCCAGGTATTACGAAGGGAACTAATCTTCCATGGCTGGGGAAACGAATGGATACTTTTCACTGACGGGTAAACATATCGAGGGAACCGGTTGTAAACAACAGCAAGAAGAGGGGTATGGAACATTCTTTTGAAGAGTATATGAAGCACTTATTGTATAATTCGTGATTCTGACATTGTGAGGGACTAGAAAGCTGTACTGTTGGCAATGGCAGTCGATATAAATCTACATGCAAGTGAAAAACCCCTAAGGTGTTCTGTAAAACACCATGTAGAATTGTTGAGTGGAAATGCAGAAAGTTCATTGAAAGCTTGGCTTAATTTCGGCCTATAAATCGGATGATGTGTTGTGGATGTGCTTTCGGAGTGCAGGAAGCTTACACTGGGAATACGACCTGCATCTATTTAGACGTACATCCAGGCATTGTTACGATGTCGATGATGTTTCCTGCTCAATTTTTTTTTATTCAACGCTTTTGTTTTGTCAAGAGACTTTGTTCAACTTCAGAACTGTTCTGTGTCGAAAATACTATTACGATCAAAACCACAACAGTGGAACAGTGGTGATAATATTTTTTTAAATATATTTTCTTTTCCACTTTTTTCCTTCTCTGGTTCAGTCTACTTCTTGCCTGTCATTAGTTCCTGGAGAGCTTGAAGTTTCTTCTTAAAGAAATCAACCTCTAAGATATATTATTATTACTATCGTCTAGTTATTACAATTTTCATTAGTAAACTAATATGCTGAATGGCATGTGATTATACCCCGATTATAGCTATCAATGTCCAAAATACAAGACCTTCCTGAATTCATCAAACCTATCTCTCTTGCTGTCCGTACCGCAAACCAAAATAATAAAATTGTGTGTAGGAGACTGCATGGTTCGTAGGGAAGCGTGTAAATAATAAGATTATTTATCAATGGAAAGATTGTGGAAAACCATCTGTGAACGAAAATGGATTGCGTGTTCTGAATCTATATCTAAAAATGTCCAGTATGTCGTAATATCAATGTCCTCATGCATGGCATGGAGAGTACACACGTCCGGACATATATGAGCGAATCCTTGTAAAAAGCTTTGAGATAATGATAACTCAAAGTGACTTGAACTACAGTCTATGCAAATTAACGTGAAGGTCTTCCCGAATGTATACTACAAATAAGATAGGATAGGGAAAATAAACAGTTACCCGTCACTTACCACAGATGAAGGCAGGAGGGCGAGACACGTAAAAACACAGAAACACACGAATTGCACAATATTTCGACCTTAGTCTTACTCATGTGGGAGGCGAGACATATGGCAGGGGGAAAGATGTGTTCACATCCCAACCCGCCACCTCGCCTCCCACATGAGTAAGACTAAGGTCGAAATATTGTGCAATTTGTGTGTTTCTGTGTTTTTACGTGTCTCGCCCTCCTGCTTTCATCTGTGGTAAGTGACGGGTAACTGTTTATTTTCCCTATCCTATCTTATTTTCAGTGCCTCGCGGCAGTTTCTTTGTTTCCTTTATCCGAATGTATACTACAGTTTTTTTATTTCGTGAACACTGCGAAATGTAGAATGGGAACTGGTAGTGGTGACGTCACCTTTTCTATGTCGCCAGATCGGGGACGAATTCCTGTATTTAAAGCAATTGGAGTCGAAGACCGCAGAATGGGACAAGTAGAACAGCACCCCTTCTGCTAAGGCAGTGACTCAGAGAGCAATTACCAGATGAGGGACCTCCCACTGTGGCAAATAGATAGCAGGTCTCTTCAAGCACATAGTGCGCGCTGTCGTCTTGTTAAACTGACCCAGAAACCGTTACGCAGGGATCACTGCACCTACAAGTCAGCCGCGTGTTCCAACAGGACCATGTACTGAATACCTTTCCATGGCCTCAGTGTCATCTACAAAGAATACACTTTATTACTAATCTCCGTTTGCAGAACATAATAGTCTGAAATGGTATTCTACAGTCGCGGTATCTTTAACAGAAGCCCGGTGGCACTAATTTCGGCCTTTACCCTTTCATAGCCATTTATAAGTGATTTATCTTTTAATTGATGGGACAGCCAATACAATCTGGTTCCTTCAGAATACTATGTTGAAAGTTTCTACTCACCATCCAGATTACTCCAAATGGAATTGGACTAATTGCGTTGGAGCATATACTCCGCTTATAATTTTCGTTGTCATCTGTTAACCCCTTGCACATTATTTTTATTTTTTACATTATCTTATATACTTTGGGTGTAAAATACCCAATCCACATACAAATTTTAATTTTAAATTTCTCCAGCATTTTTGTTTTCCATCACCTACCATGGTAATTTATTGCTATTGTGACATCCTTACATTCAAAAGTTTTTTTTTTTTTTAATTGCTTAACATCTCTTAACAGCGAGGTCTTTAGAGACGGAAAAGGATGGGGGGCAAGGAATGGGAAGAAATTCGCCCATGGCCTTTTGAAGGAAGCATCCCGGCATTTGCCTGGAGTGATTTGGGAAACCATGGAAAACCCAAATCTGGATGCCCGGACGGGGATTCGAACCGCCGTCCTCCCGAATGCGAGGCCAGAACGCTAACCGTTACACCACCACGTTTGGTACACACAAAATAATATTTTCCCACTTCCTTATGGATGATATCCAGTGCCATCTTCTTCTTGTGGTTATCTTTATCCATCATTGCAATATTTCTAATTCTTCGACCAATATCAGTTCAAGACTCATCACCAAAATACGCTTATACATCGCAAAACTCTCTTCACCCTTCTCTGGCCTTCCGAGCCATGATTAATCGAAGGACATCGCTTTCACTGATCTCCTAAGAAAAATTAATTCTGTAACAGTATTACTTAACAAAGTTCGTATGGTTGGTGGCGCCATAATTCTGATAACAGTAGCCCACGGCCGTTGTTTGAAATGTTTAAAACTTGGAATAAATATTTTTCTGTATAGTGTTATTGATTTATTGAGTAATGTCTTTGACTTTCATACCTTTCACATCGTTAGGATTTGCTGAAATTATATAATCTGTAACAAACGGTAAAGTAAATATTTTATACAGAACTTACTCGTAATTTTCGTTTGGCACCCTTCGATTAAAGATTATTAAGGACTGTGGTTTATAACTCATTACAACCCACCATTATTTAAAGAAATGCAGTGATTAAATAAGACGATCTTACCAACAACAGAACAATAATAGAATCTCGTATATACACAGACGGAAAAAAAAATCCCAACACCAAGAAAAAATTATTGTAGAGTAATGAAATTTGGACAATGCATTTGTCAAGTTAACATGTTTAATTGATTAAATTTTCAAGATCACAGGTTAATTTAAGCTCAAGAAAATGCATTTCAAATGTGAAATACTGTTAAATTAATAGCCGGTGTAACCTCCAGAATTTTGAATGCAAGCCTGCAAACGTGAATGCATTGTGTCATACAGGTTTCGAATGTCACTTTGTGGTATGGAGTTCCATGCTTGTTGTACTTGTGCTGTCAATACTGGGACGGTCAGTGCTGGCTGTGGATGATGCTGGAGTTGTCGTCCAATGATATCCCATACGTGTTCAATTGGAGACAGATCTGGTGATCTCGCAGGCCAAGGTAACATGTCGACACTCTGTAGAGCACGTTGCGAGACAACAGCGGTATGAGGGCGAGCGTTATCCTGTTGAAAAACTCCCCCTTGAATGCTGTTCATGAATGGCAGCACTACAGAAATTCGAGCTGCAGTTGGTACCACAGTGACACAACGAACTGTTAGAAATCGGTTACTTCAAGGACAGCTCCGAGCCAGGCGCCCTGTAGCGTGCATTCCACTGACTACAAGCCATCGCCGTTTGCGACTCCAGTGGTGTCAAGCCAGAGCTCATTGGAGGACGGAGTGGAGATCTGTTGTGTTTTCTGATGAAAGCAGGTTCTGCCTTGGTGCCAGTGATGGCCGAGTGTTGGTCAGAAGGAGGCCAGGGGAACGCCTGCAACCAAACTGTCTGCGGCCTAGACACACTGGACCTACACCTGGAGTCATGGTCTGGGGAGCAATTTCCTATGACAGCAGGAGCACTCTTGTGGTTATACCAAACACACTGACTGCAAATTTGTACGTCAGTCTGGTAATTCAACCTGTAGTGCTGCCATTCATGAACAGCATTCAAGGGGGAGTTTTTCAACAGGATAACGCTCGCCCTCATACCGCTGTTGTCTCGCAACGTGCTCTACAGAGTGTCGACATGTTACCTTGGCCTGCGAGATCACCAGATCTGTCTCCAATTGAACACGTATGGGATATCATTGGACGACAACTCCAGCATCATCCACAGCCAGCACTGACCGTCCCAGTATTGACAGCACAAGTACAACAAGCATGGAACTCCATACCACAAAGTGACATTCGAAACCTGTATGACACAATGCATTCACGTTTGCAGGCTTGCATTCAATTCTGGAGGTTACACCGGCTATTAATTTAACAGTATTTCACATTTGAAATGCATTTTCTTGAGCTTAAATTAACCTGTGATCTTGAAAATTTAATCAATTAAACATGTTAACTTGACAAATGCATTGTCCAAATTTCATTACTCTACAATAATTTTTTCTTGGTGTTGGGATTTTTTTTTCCGTCTGTGTATATTGATTAGAAACTTCTGCAGTCGTTGGTGTGACATGGCGCAGCATTCGTTACAGTATGGAGTCGATGCAAGCAGAGTGAATCAGAGAGGAGCAGTAAGGAAGCTTCTATTGTGGTACCTGAGGCGAAGAATCAGGAAAGCCGATATCGAGTTGCTCTTAGCCAATCAGCCAAGCAGAATGTTAGAGCAAAATGCGCCCTAACTCCTCTTTCTGTCTGGTGGCTGGAACATCTTATCGGAATAATGCGCTGCCAAGGAGAAATGAGAAAATTCTGAATATCCATCTGCTGTTAGCATAAATGCATCACCGAATGCTAGTATTTTCCGACAACACGCTATCTTGAGAAGAAATTATGATTCCAGTCAATTAGTTGCTTATAGAAAGCTCGTCCTCATTTACTATAAAACTTAATTTGATAAATTACCACTAAATAATAATTACAAGACAGGGGTGCAAACCCTGTAAAGCAGGTAATTCAGACATTGCTCCCAAGTAGAATAATTTTTAGAATGTCGTAAGAAGGTGATATACTGAGCAAATCTTGAAAAGTTTTCATAAAATTTTTGTCTCATATATTGCTTACTGGATTGGAAGTTAATCCTCACTAAAGAAAAGATTTCATTTATCAATCATATCCGAATTCCAAGTTAATAGCCGTCTTACGGTAAATGTCACTCATTATTGAATGGAATCCAGCTGCTACCAAAGAAAATCTGGAAGTTTAGGAAAAGCACTTTATAGACTTCTGAACCATATAGCTGCATTAAATATACAGTGTAGACACAAAAATCGTTTTTTTTGTTTTTTTTTTAAATTGAAGAGCAACATGTAATCGTTAATAAACGGGCATTCTTTAACAGAAAACTCTTCAACCACCGGAGTCAGCTGCATCGCCATTCATTTTAGAGCTAATGTGTCGTTGAACTTAGTTGAATAAAGTAAATAAATAAAATGGAACAGAATAAAGGACGAGAACGAGAAGGACCACCACAGACCCCACATTAAATTAGCTAAGCATGGATTTAAGTTGTACTGGTGTGTGAGAAAAATTGATGCTGCAAGTCTACCTAAAAATCTAGTGAACTGGAACTGGACCATCGTAGACCTGGATGATATCGAAGGGTGAAATTCCTGAGAAATAGTGGGGGCTGATATTGAACAGAGAGTAATTTCCTTCCCTACCATACTGAAATGCCGGTTTTCAGGAATGCAGAATACATTAAGTATAGGTTTAGCAACCATTTTCTCATTTCAGTCAGAAACGATTTGTTTAAAGGCGTTAACAGTCATAATCATTAATACTGGACGACTACTCTATAAATTGAGATGGAGAATACCGGATTTTGATATTCCATGTATTTAAGGTCAAGATATAAGCGACATTAATGTTAAATAGCCATCAAGTACTAACACGAAAAAAATTAGTAATGTGAACTTTAGGTCTGTTATATGAATGGTGATGTATAAGTGAAAAGGAAGTTTTGATCTATACAGAAAATAAATCTCGATGAGTTGTTACTTTCCATTTAGTACCATACAAGTTCACAGCTCAGCGCGAACGCAACGAGTAAAGATATTTTGGTTTTTCATGTCAGTACGTACACAGTCTCAGGAATTTCTGCATTCTAACTGGATCTGCTTCAAACAGAACACAACAGGATTTGTAACGATTGGAAAGGAAGCTGGATGCGATTTTTTTCCCTGTAATTAATAACTATAGACCGTTTTAAAATTGTACTGCCATTTATTACTGGATTATTACACTTACATAAACTCTCAAGGAATTATTTTTTCACTGTAAAAAGAGAAAACAGCAAGTAAAATATGAATCGACTACCGACAGTAAGAAACTTACTTTATTTTCTTCGATCACATTCACAATAAGAACGTTGCATTACAGGATCGATAATGATACGAAAAATTCATACCACTGTTTTCGCCAAGCGGCTGTCAACAAACTCAAACACACATTGCGGTAAGGTAACCACCAACCTAATGGTAAAGGTCATCCTCTGCAGCCCTACTACAGCCGCGAACCTCTGCTGGAGATATGACTTCATTTTTCCATTCGCTACTACCGCAGTAGAGAGTTCACGCGAGACAAATATCTTGTTTCAACAAAGCTGTAGCAACGAAATGAGTCGGATTTTCAGGAGCTGAAACCAAACTTTAATTTTTTTATACGCGGAATCCAGAGATTTTAACGAGAACTGTTGGTTTAGTGCGTCACAGTTTATACTCACAACGAAAAAATTTATGTACATAATTAACAGAACTCAAAGTGGTAGCGCACAACACTAAACCTCGTACGGTACATTACGGTCTCTACTAGATATAAGATATTGTTTCATTATTTGGCTCTCAAGTGATAAAAATGTTTGTTTTGGCTAAAGGCGATACTTTGGAAGCTGTAATTTTGTTACCAGCAGGTTGGGAACCAATTAAAAGACGCATTCGTTTCTATGTACTTAAATACGAGGCATGTTTTTTTAAGTAAGTTCCGTTTTGAAACTAAAAAAAGACGTGCAAATATATATCAATAATTTTATTTCTACATGAAAGCCTGTACCTTAATCTACTATTCTACATAATTCCCTTCACTATTGAGGCAGTTGTCATAGCGTAGTACCAGTTTTTGAAAACCCTCCTCATAGAAGTCTGCCTCCTGACTTGTTAACCACTGCATCACAACTGTTTTGATTTCGTTATCGTCTTCAAGACGCTGACCGCCCACGTGTTTCTTCAAGTGCAGGAACAGATGGTAGTAACTGGGCGCCAGATCAGGGCTGTACGGAGGATGATCTAGAGTTTCCCATCGAAAAGATGTGATGAGATCTTTGGTCTGATTAGCCACATGTGGACGGGCATAGTCATGCAGCAAAACGATGCCCTTGCTCAACTTGCCACGTCTTTTGTTCTGGATTGAACGGCGCAGATTGTTCAATGCCTCACAATAAGCTGCTGCATTGATTGTCTGTGCACATGATTTTCCGGGCAGAAATCGTTTGCTTGAACTTCACTTTTTTTGGTGAATCTGAATGCCGCCATTCCATGGACTGCTGCTTTGATTCAGGTGTGACGTAGGCCACCCATGTTTCATCGCCGGTAACAATTTGGCTTAAGAAATCATCACCATCGTTGTGGTACCGCTCAAGGAATACAATGCACTGCCTAAACGTTTGGTTTTGTGCACATCCGTTAACTTTTTCGGTACCAAACGTGAGCACAATTTTTGGTAATTCAAGTGCTCGGTCACAATGCCATGCAAAACACTACGAGAAACATTAGGAAAGTCATCACACAAGAGGAAATCGTAAAGCTCTGTTTTCTCTAACCTTATTGTCCACTTTCTGCACCAAACTTTCATTAACGACCGAAGGAAGCCCACTCCGTTGTTCATCATGCACATTTGTGCGGCCATCTTTAAATGCTCTCACCAACTTTTTCACTATCCCATCACTCATAATGTTTTGTCCGTAAACTGCACAGATCTCACGATTAATATCGATAGGTTTTAGGCCTGTAGCACAAAGAAATCTTATAACAGCCCGTACTTCACAGTCGGTGGGACTCACGATTATCGGAGGCATCTTAAACACTCTGTGAACAACGTAAACAAGGAAGAATTAGACTGTAAAGGCGTCAGTGCGTAGGCAAGGGATGCAGGTACCCAGTGCGCATGCGCGGAACGCCGACCGTACCGCTGCAGCCACGGTGTGACAAAACGGTACTTCCTTAAAATATACGCCTCGTACATTTTGAGATATGACGCTGGGTTGTCGAGCTAGTCCTCATTGGCTCTTCCAGATTAGCTACGTTGCACCGCAGCGCACAATGTTTGGGTCAGCTCCACTGTGTCTCGCCACACGAGTTGGGGTGCGGTTGCAGTAGGACAACTGTCGTGGTCCGCCCGGTCTGGTTGCGGTGTCTCCGCGGAATGCGGGCGAAGACGCGCCTCTACGGAATTTATATTGCCACCGCAGGCTCCCTTTATTAGCGAGCTGAGTCGACGACGCAGCTGCTACTGCTGACAGCTGGAATTCTGCGCCTGAGGACACTGTTTCAGACATCGGTATTCGTTCCAAGTATCAAAAGTTACCCTCCAGAAAAGCAGCGTACACGCAGAATTGCCATATAAAACGCTTTATCTACGGTCAGACCAACCACATTTACATTCCAGTTTTTGATAAGTTTCCAAAATGAGTCAAAGCGAAAGCCGAAATGGTTCATTTATGCATTTCCCTAACAAATCCTTACATTTTCACTGCCCAAAATCCTCCCCCTGCCCTCAAGACCAAGGCATGGATAAGTGGCTAAAACATAAATAAAAGGAACAGCAATGCGGGTTGAAAATCCGTGATATCTAATAAAAAAGAATAAATAAAGGTATGTGATACCTTGTTAGAACAACAATTGAATACAATCTATTTCGTGACAAGAAACAATTATGAGAAATCGAAAAAGGAAAAGTTTTTGGTGATCTAAAATGACTTTTGGGGCAACAATAAGTATTAATACGCCTATGACTAAAATAATAAGTAGTATTTTCTCCCATCTACTATATAATTTCCTAAGCTCAATCACTCATTCAGCTCAATAGCAATTGCCTGGAGAACGGTGTCACGTGTCAGCCTTCGCACACAAATTAACAGCGACCAGAGATATCAACACAAAAAATTCGATGTTATGTCCACAACTTAATAGCTTAGCAACTGATAGCAAAATTAATTGTCATAATACATTCATTAAGTTTGCTTTTCGTAGCATTTCATAGTTAAAAAAATTACAAAAAACTTTATGGCTGGAAAAACGTAGAACTGCTTTTCTGTAACATGTTACTAATGAAAACAAAATTAAAAAACATTCAAAAACTTAAATTACTCATGGTATCTGCTGTAACCACGAATGTTAACTGTCATTCTGGCCTAGGCTAAATTTCATTTTAATTAAAACTTTCACTAATGTTGTTGCTTGACCAACGTTTATACACATTACGATTTATTTGTTTTTTACGTATTTTATTGACCACTTTCGGTAATGGTTTTTGATCATGTTCGCTGTACGTGAGTTATTAGAATGTTTAAAGCTGACAACAGACCAAATATATTACCGAACCAGGTAATCTGGCAATTAATTTCGTAGGAGTTGGTCAAGTGTTTAATAATATGGAATCTGTATTAAGTTCTCTGACCATTACAGACTTTGTGATCAAGGATTACAGTATGAATGTTTTCTCAGCCTCATAAAAAAAACAAAAAAAAAAAACACGTGCTTCTTTCAACGCTAAAAGGAATCCTTCATATTTTGCAGAGTGAACTATCAGGGTCATATACAAGTTTGTATTTCAGCAAGTTCGAGTTTAGCAACCACGACCTTTGATACAATTATAAGATAGCACGATCGTCTCTCTCCGTGTTTAATACGTCTATTAATACTTCTGAGTTCTTCCAGCTCAAGAGATTTTATTCACTCTAAGGGTGAAGCACAGGTCAAGTTCATATTGGGTCAGATCAGGTCAACCTGTCATGATCTTTCACCCTAAAAACTGTAACTATTCTAGACATTTGACAATAAAAGAAATAACGGTGATGGGTTTACGCTAGTAGTAAATAATTGCATGAAAAGAAGTAACAAATTGAACAGTTGTTGCTTGAAACGCTAACATATGTTAATATCAGAGAAATGATCGGATGTATTTTTATAGCTTAGCATCAAAATACGAATAAACTAAATTTGCATGAATTTAATGAACTGTGCGAACGTAAGCCAACAGTATTTCGAACACATGTCAATTAATATAATGAAATATGGAAACAATTGCTATTTACAAAAATTTCTATTCGAATACTGAGTTAACAAAAATAAGTTTGAAAAATCTGCTTTCAATAACCTATATTGTGTTATAAAATCATAGAAAATTATGTCTGTAAATGAAATTTATTTCAAAAGATATCATTTAAATTCACAGTAATCATTGAGATGCCAAAACAGTTAAATTATTAATTTTCCTCTAACTGTCCATCACTCAAACTACACGTAGGGATATTTCACGTCAGGAATCAATGTATAGGATATTTTTATCACGATGGGTTATAATTATAATAGATCATACTGTATATTATTTGCATGTGTGTGCATGGATCAAGCGAAAACAAACCTATGCAACGGAATTGTAACGAGTGATGGATGGCTTCGTCACGTTAACGATAGCTTGCGTTATGTTTGGATGTGGCTTAGAAAAGCTGAGAATTAAGTATAGGGTCCGTTAATAGAATTTATCAATTTAAGATGCCTGGTGCAAGCCTTCCGCAGTTTGAATATTTACCATTATTATCCATATATTCAAGTTTACGGTGTATTTAAATCTTATGTAGTACCGTATAACATATGGAATGTGCGATTAAAGAGGGGATATTATATTACTAGAGGAAAACCCATTGCGCCGGCAGCGTTCGTTGCTAGTGAAAAATGCATACTGATAACAACATCATTAGTTGTGATAAAAAGTACCTTTCCGCATAGTAAAATGCCGCTTTACAACTCGCTTTTTTGCTGCTTCTTCCACAGCTGGTAATGGCAGGAGAACAAAATATACATTGACTCAAACTCACGGCAAGAAAATGAACAACTCATCTCCTCCTCGTGTTTTAATTGTTTCTTTTTATCACTGCCCTAACGCATCAGGTTTTTTTTATTGAATCTGTAAAATATTCTTAATGTAATTTTGGCCTTAGTTTCTGTAACTGTAGGAGAAATTATTCAGATTTCAGATTATCAAATATCTGAAACAGCATCGAAGAAATAAATTATCAGAATACTGGATTCGGTAACATGTTTGGTCTGATATCAACTTTAAATAACCTAATAACTCAAGTACAGCGAACATGAACAACGACCATTAACGAAAGTGGTCAGTGAAATATGTAAACGCAAATAAACCGTAATAAATAAACTTTGATCAAGCAGCAACATTAGCAAAATTTTTAATTAAATTGAAATTTATCCTAGGTCGGATTGAGATTTGGCATTCGCGGTTATAGCAAAGAACACAAGAAATTTAAGTTTCTTAAATGATACTTTCATCAGCGACATGTTACTGAAAAGTACTCGTAGTTCCACCATTTTTCAGCCGAAATGTATTTCACATTTTTTTAAAGAATAAAATGATACGAAAAGCAATCTTTATGACTGTATTATGACAATTAATTTCATAGAAGTTGCGTATGTATTAAACTGAGCAAATAATTTCTAATATCTCTGGTCCCTTTTAATTTGCGGCAAGAATATCATTAATGAATTGCGATTAATAAAGTTTCACATCCGATATGCATAGTTATATCCTTGATGATTTAAATCTACATCAAAAGTAAGTCTTTTTACCGACAACAGAATTACGATTTATTTTACTAAATAAACATAGTTTACATATTCCCTACATATTTTTCGCAATAATACTTAAGGCGTACGTATATTTACAGATAGTTACATATGTGCTATCTTATCTTGTCTTATATATAAAATTCTCGTGTCACAATTTTCGTTCCCATACTCCTCCGAAACGGCTTGACCGATTCTCATGAAATTTTGTGAGCATATTGAGTAGGTCTGAGAATTGGCCAACATCTATTTTTCATCCCCCTAAATGTTAAGGGTAGTCCACCCCTAATTTTTTTTTATTTTTTAGACAAAATTTTTATTTTTTATTTTTTTATGATAAATTTCCACCCTTCTACGATCAACCCTTATTTTTTAAGGCTTTCAACTGTTTCCAAAGATAAAGAAACCAACATTAACATACGTAAGTTTCTGTTTTAAAGCAAAATTAATTGATGAAACCAATATATCCACAAAACAAAATCAATATTCAAAGAGCAAATTAAATTCTTTTTTTTTAAATATTTTTTCATGTATTCAGAGCAGGTTAAAATATTCATTTTTAGTTTCGCATTTTTTTTTTTTTTTTTTTTTTTTTTTTTAACTGCGATTAATGTCCTTGGGCCACGTAAGTATTCATTTGCTCTTTGAATGTTAGTATTTTTATGGATATTTAGTCGATTCCATCAATCTCCGGTCGATAACTGATAAATCGTCATTTAATTAGTTATCCCCGCCAGATGTCTAATTTCATTAATTCTATTTATGTGTGTTTTGTACAGTGAGCAATGCCAAGAAAACGCAAAGGGGCTGATTTGAGCCGTAATACAAGTAAATCTCGAAAGTTGCGAAATAGAAAATCCGAACCGAAGAACAAATCCAGCAACAAAATACTGATGCACGTGTCAGAATGGCGCAATTGCATCAAGAAGAGCCAGAAGATACACGAGCTGAACGCAATGAAGTCATAAGATTAGAACAACGACAATCACGCCGTTTCACAGTCAATAGACGCAGAACAAATGACCAACAACGACAACAGGTACATCGAGCATTTACATATGATTCATTCCTGCGTCTAGCATTCCAGTATGAGCCCGATATTGAATATTATGCTCATTCAAAAGTGGTAATTGATGCTATGGACAAGGAATGTCCGCATTGTCATGCTCTGAAATTCAAAAATGAGCCAGCTGGGATGTGTTGCGCGTCAGGAAAAGTGCAACTACCTGAAATTGAAACACCACCTGAACCATTGAACGGCTTACTTATCGGCACGGATCGAGATTCTAACGTGTTCCTGAAGTCAATTCGAACATTCAATTCATGCTTTCAAATGACATCGTTCGGAGCAACAGAAATAGTTCGAAATACTAATGCAAATGGTCAACAATACAATTCTACATTCAAAATCAGAGGCCAAGTTTATCATAAAATGGGCTCACTGCTGCCAATGCCAAACGAACCACATAAATTCTTACAAATCTACTTTATGGGCGGCGTTTGTCGTAATTGATTAATTAATGATATATAATTTTAAGGAATAAATTATAATAACTTAAAAATAATGTTTGCCTTTTGTTATTTTTATATTCCCTCATTGTTCACAGCGCTCCATGCCTATTTCACGCATATACCACATTCTTACATACATACAATATACACATTCTTACATACATACATACTTACAATAAGTAAGCTATTTTTTGTCTACACTAGAAATTACTTGAAAGTTATTTATATGGCAAAACAACGTTTGCCGGGTCAGCTAGTATTTTTATATGGATCTGTCACCGTATTTCCATTAAGCTGTAGATTCTATTGTTTTGAGTGTCCGGCTGCATGTTTTCAGAGTTTCGATTTGCAGAGCAAGTACCTTTGCCGTGGCTAATAGTTCCGAATATAGGGGACCTACAGTTTAACATGGAAATTAAACCAGGAGAGCGTTATTATACTTCATATTATACAACAAGCAGTCCCAGAGGGTTGAAAGCTTTTTGAAATCTGCTCCGATACAGGGATTCGAACGAAGGACCTTTCGAATAGCCTTATTAACTGGCCCACCAGACCGCTACCCTATTAATGTATGTTTGTGGTAACTGAAACAGATTTCGTTTATTCACAAAGAATAACAGATATCAAAGATCTTGTGATAGTCATATTATATAATGCACGTTCGCCTGCCACAACAGTATAACAGATATAAAGTTGGTTACGGTTCATATATATATTTGTTGCTCAATTTATGAATTTTTATACATCACTTTTTCTTGGATTACAAGTTTACGAAATTCCAAATAACTAGTGGAATTAATTCATGAGTATTTGCTATATGTGTGGTGAGATATAAGTTCTTTTGTGATGATGGATGGTTTAGATTAATGATAATACAAGAATTGAGCTAATACAAAGCACTTATTAGTAAATTTATTGGCTCTACAGAACATTATGTTATCCTGTAAAAGACACGTGCAGCAGTCTGCTAGGCTGCAAGAACTCCTGCAACAACCAGGCATAAACCTCCCAACATATATCTCGAACCTCTTATCTACGGAAGACCAACGAGTCTTCACAACCATACTAAGGTTCATAGCATACAACCAAATAAACAGGCCTATCTTTAAATGTGATAAACGACGTATTCCTTATCCACATAGCAAAATACAGTTACTATTTTCAAATTTTTGCAATGAACTTTGCCTATTGTAAGTTTTACTGTCTGTAATATACTATTTTATAACAACTTCAAGTGTGTATGTGAAATGTGTCTGTTATCTTTAGATGTGTTAATTTTGAAATATTTGTAAATTGATATGTAAGATAATGTTATGTGAAATTTGTCAATTTTAGTATTTCAATGTAACAATCATGTAAAATTACAACAACTTTAAACTAAATGTATGGTTTTGTAACGAAACGCCAATAAAAAAAACTGCGGTATGTTGAATGATAAAACCATTCATATCAAAATCAAAAATTTTCTGATGTATATATAATAATTCCTTGTAGCCGGAATGACCTAGTGACAGGGTTTTTACTGGCTGCGAAATCCAACCTTACCTTGTCGTACCCGCCTTAACCTAAGCCATTAATCCTACCGGGTATAGGGGACCTACAGTTTAATGTTGAATCCGAAGCACGGAAGCGTTGTAGCGTACTTCACATTACATAGCAAGTTCTGTATTAAGTGACGTGATGCTGTGCATTTTCTTGAGGTACCTTATTAAACAACAGTCCAATATTTTAAGTCCTAGGAATCTCTTAGTAATAAAATGTATTTTTTTTTTCTATCTATTTAGGGAAATTGCGTCTTTTCTTTTGTTAACTTGATAACGATATTTTCGTAATGTCTGATCGTGATACAAAGAGATTAAGCCAATTTTTCTCCTCTGACGATAATATATGTCTTATTGCTTGAATGTAGACAATTCTTAAAGCTGTTAATTACAAAACTTGCGTATAAAAGTCTCCAACGAATCTTTCACTTGCTATCTCCAATTGTTCACCGCGGATGTCAACACTAAAGGTACGTCGAGTCGCGGACACCAGTTTCTTCGCGGAAGCAGAAGATGACCTCTCGGAGCAGTCCTCTCTGGTTTCGTCCGCTATCGTGTGGCGCCACGCGCTCCCTCTTTGATCCACCCTAGTCTAGTGGACTGCCTGCGCAGTCGGACACCGCTCACCGAGTATTAAATTCCTGTCCCACCCAATGTTAGGTTACTGCTTCTCGTTCGCTCCACCGACCTCTCGAAGCTATTTGTGCCAAGCCATATCACGCAGAGAACTCGAAGGCGCAAGTCGGAGGGAAAACTAAAAAACTGAAAGCGTGAACGTATAGCAGGCGGTAACCACAGTGGGAGAAGGTAGCTGGAACGGGTTATAACCGAACCAATCCTAACAGCATTTTATCAAATGTTTTACTTGTAGCAGTTAACTCGCAAGACGTACTTTTGAATGAATTACGTTTCGTATGTTTCGTATTGTATACAGGGTGTTTCCGAATGCTGTGTACAAATATGTAGGGGAGGTAGAGAACATCGTGAGAAGCCATAATTACGTTAGAAAGCATGGGTGGAAACGTACCCCTAACAAGTTAAAGAGACACAAAGACAGTAAGGCCACAACACAGAATGTAGAGTGAAAGGCTTTATTATACAGAAAACAATAATAAATATAAAAGCATCACAGGAGATGTTCCAAATGGCGGCCATTACCATATATGCACGACAGCGACTCGACATGGATTGGCGGACATGTTAGAAAATACCGGGTGTTTCACGGATCGTACGAGCAGCAATTCGTGCCACCAGCTCCATTCCAGAATTAACGGGCGTGTCGTACACAAGGCTCTTCATGGCACCTCAGAGAAAAAAATCCAGAGGAGATAAATCAGGGGATCTGGGAGGCCAAGCGACGGGGTCACCGCGCCCAATCCGCCTGTTTGGAAATGTCCGTTCCAAATGGTCACGTATACACCTTCCATAATGGCTTCTCACGATGTTCTCTACCTACCCTCCAAATTTGTACATGGCATTCGGGGACATCGCGTATATCACGTAATTCCAACTCATAAAAATTGTACCGTACCTAAGTCATTTATTATATTCGCATATTAAAATGATAATATAATTAACATGTTTTCTTGTTTTATTTTTAAACAATGTATTTACACCACATCTATTGCTATATGGTTGGTGCCCGACAACTTGACCAGCAAACTCATGTATCTCGACGCCTGTAATGCTACCCCGCCACAACTAGTCCTTGAATGAGATCGCCAATATTTTTAACTCATGCAAAATTCAATCCTTGACGTTGATAATAAAAGGAATTATCAACAACTGTGAACAGTTTGGCTGTAATAGCCTGTTCTAATTTGAAACCTCGTCGACAGCAAGGTAATCAGAGGTGGAAGATTATTAGGGCAAGGAATGGCAAAATATTCGGACATGGATTATTTGAAGGAACCATCCTCAAAATCGCCTGGAGTGATTTCGGGAAACTATGGAACACTGGAATCCGTATTGCTGCACGGAGATTTGAACCCGCGTCTTCCCTAATGCTAAGTAGAGAGCGTTACCACCCTCCCACTGGAAACAGTATTAGCCTGTTAAAATTAATACTGTTTTGAGTGGTGACAAAACCTTGAATTTCACGCTACTGTATGATATAAGTTTTTAACAGACTGTAAGCAGGCCTCAGTAGCGTAGGTCACAGATTCGAGTCCGGCCGCGGGCATAGGTGTTTAAGTGTTGTGCGTTTGAATGTCGTGTCCGTGTAGTAGTGCCCTTGTGATTACACTTAGTTTGAACTATGTACTCTGAAGAAACTAATACAGAGAAAGAATCAGAATCACATTGAGCCTCGGTAGCCGAATGCCATTTAAAAAATAAAAATAAAAAACAAGCTGAAAGATTTTGCATAAATTTCTTGAAAATAATGCGTATTATTTAGAGCCAACCAAAAATTATGATGAAGTTTATTTATACATTTTTAGATAAAAATAATTTCTATTGTCCCTTTTCTAGATGGGTAATACATAATTCAAATGATTTTTTTTTTCTTTCTTCCTTCAGATGATATACCATTACTCCATCAATCACGTGTACTAAGATCACCGTTAATTCTACAACTTCAAAAGCTTGTTGAATGTTCTAGAACAGTTTCTTTGTATCTTATGCACTATATAAGTAATGTACTTAAAATTCTAATAATTTTTATGGGCTACTGGTTTATTTGTTTCCCATAAATGAGTATGCACGTGATTCAACGTGTAGGGCCTACTTGCTTCTAACAATATGACTCAAAAATATTGGAAATGTGACTTCTGGATTCCTTCCTAATCTAGGTAATCAAAATTAAAAGTTTTAATTTTTTACTAAACTGAATCTTCCATTCACAATCAGTTTTTAGAATGGTGTAAAATTTATATTATCCACTTCATAATAGGTAAGTTACCTGCGGTTAGAAACAATTTTTTGTCTTTCCTACAAGGGATGATAGCAGGAAAGAGAAGTGCTTGTAGGAGATGAACTTCCTGGTTAAAAAATGTGAGAACTTCGACCTCCGCGACAACGACTCAGCTGTTCCGAACGCCAGCGAACAGAATATCTGGTGCTGTTTTCAATATTTATCTAAAGCATCATTACGTCAACAATGAAAGCCAAATTTGTAACTGTTCATGTCTAATAAAAAAATAAAAATTAAAACTTTAGAAAAGAGTTTATTAGTTGGCTGCAAGGAATACTGTCGTAGGTCTTTTATGATTAGAGGAACATACCTCCAACCATTGCTTCCAAATAATATTTCCATGTAGGAACATCGAATCGGCTGAGTGGAGCAAATCTGAGGGATTAGAAGAACTGATTCAAATAAGTTTCATTACAAACGACTGCTGGACGAATAATGTAGATGGCAAAATGATATATTCCTGTGGCTCTATCGCAGTGCGATATGGAATCTATGCGTGGGTATTGCGTGTCGCACTGCTTTCAAGTCGCGCCGTGTATGACCAGTCGTGACTAATGGCGTCCGGCGGTCCCCGTGCGACTGTCGTTCGATCGCTTGTGCCCGATTCCTGCCTGCGTCGTCCTCCGACTGCTCCGTAATTGCAGCCGGAGGGCCGCCCACCCCGCCTGGGGGCCAAATTAAAACGGGAAACGGCGGCCGAGCAGAGAGGACGGCCCATTATCAGCGGCCGCTCCCTCGCTGCCACCGCGGCTGGCGGCGGGGCTCACAGCCAAATGAAATACATACTCCTATCCCAGCCCCGCACAAATAGATCACTCCCATTATAACTACAGGTCTTTATTTAAAATATTAAACAATATCATGAATTTATAAACGTTTCACGGGAAACAAACCGAGTAATATTGTTATTAATGCACAACATTTCGGCGACTTTAAATCTCCGTCGCCATCTTCAGGTGCAGTTGCAAGTCTTGAAGGCAGCCTTGAGCGTGTTGTTTGTAAACTGGCATGGCAACGACAGACGTTGTTATGTTGCCTAGCAGCATCTCAGATATCATTAGACGCCCGCGGAACACAATAAACAGAGCGTCGGTGATGAGCAGCCTCAATTACAGGAATCCATGCATAACTTATCTGGAATCCACAATCCCTGGTTACCAAATCAGACGCGAGGTGAATTTCAAATGTTTCTTTAATGACGCTGTCCCAGAAGCCTCTCGCATGTGTCAACACCTTAATCGCTTAGAAAATGAAACCATGTCCTTCTGTCAAACTATGTTCCGCCACTGCTGATTTGTCTTTTTACCCCAGGCGATTTCGAAGCGACTAAGGTGTTGACACATGCGAGAGGCTTCTGGGACAGCGTCATTAAAGAAGCATTTGAAATTCGCCTCGCGTCTGATTTGGTAAACATGGATTGTGGATTCCAGATAAGTAATGCATGGATTCCTGTTATTGAGGCTGCTCATCGCCAACGCTCTGTTTTTTGTGTTCCGCGGGCGTCTAATGACATGTTGGTACAGAGTCCTCTATTTAATTGTTTTACTAATCCTTCATTTTGTAAACATGCATGTATTTTTTTTTTTTTTTTTTTTTTTTTTTGAGAAATATTCCAGCTGATGTGAAATTACTAGTTTATTATAATTATCCTGTAAATTTGTTTATCTGTACAATGCTTTACTCATTTGTACCAAGCCAATTATCTGTATAAATAGCTGATGGCTGTATAGTGCCATTTGGCGCTTCAGGCCAAATAAAATAAAAAAAAATAAAAAAATGACATCTGAGATGCTGCTAGGCAACATAACAACGTCTGTCGTTGCCATGCCAGTTTACAAACAACACGCTCAAGGCTGCCTTCAAGGCAGACTTCAAGACTTGCAACTGCACCTGAAGATGGCGACGGAGTTTAAGTCGCAGAAATATGGTGCATTAATAACAATATTACTCGGTTTGTTTCCCGAGAAACGTTTATTTATAAACAACGCCGAGAAAAATTACATTCATTTATAATATCATGAATATTTGATAGCTGTTTAAAAATGTTGTGAATACTTACTATGCAAATGATACGAAATGGAAAAGGACTATCCATACGATGGCCATCAACTGCAAACCGTGCAAAGAGAACGAGTATAGTTACAGGTGTGGTAATGTCTGCCACCATAGTGTGATGCCACCAAATTCATGAGCAAGTAGTTCCAGAAAACCTTTTCCAGCATGTTTTAATGTAATGAGTTAGTTTGTTGGAATCCATTTTTAATTAAATAAACGTACTGTATTGTTTGGCATATTGAAAATATTTATAATTTTTAACCCACATGACACATTTTTAGGAACATCAAAGGGATAGCGAAAAGGGTTCACAATATTTATTAATTAGCAGAATCTAGATGTTTCGCAAACAAAAGGTTTATTACAAATTATTTTTTTCTTGGTCGCATTGACAAAATACTGTGAAAAATACGTCATTAAATTCAATTGCTTGAATCGGTTGGTTCGTGTCAGGTGAGGCCAGTGCTGCTACCGTATGTGACAGTAAGTGGTACTACTTATGACTGTATGGCCTAGAGATGGGTCGTTCGCGAGTGAATCAGTTCTTTAGAGCAATTCTTTTAAAAGAGCGAGTGAGCAGTCGCTCACTAAAAGTGAAGGGTAGTTCTTCTAGGTGAGTCGGTCATAAGTCGGCTAATTCCGAAGATCAAGAAGAGCCTGTTCACGTGGGTTTTGTGGACTGTAGAGCTAAAAAAAAAAAAAAAAAAGTAGATTTAAGAGGGGTGTTTCATCGAAAAGTGGGGGTGTAACCGGATTCTGAGGGGTGAGACCTAAAAAAAAAGTCTCAAATAAAACTGATCTAGTGAACCGTTCAAAAGAACTAGTTCTTTTCGTGGAGTGATCAAATGAACACAGCTCTTTTTAGTGAGTCACTTTGCCCACCTCTAGTATGGCCGAGTGTCAGGTGGCCGGTACCAAACCTGACAGCCAAAGCGGAACCAATGGTTATGGGCCTTTGGAGGCCAGACGAATTCTTTGTGTAGGAATTGACACAAAAATTTATCAGATTAACTGTTGGCGTAAATGGCATGGAACGCGGGCAAAGTGGACTTTGGTATGGGGGAGATGGCAGAAGACGCAACCCGGTACACAGGGATGAAATATGAGTGCAAACTGCTGCCTTGCAGATTCGGTAGGGGTAAACCACGACCAAAAATCCTCAAATACGTTAGGTCTAGCAAGCCAGTAGAGGATTGATCAGCGGCTTGCTTTCAATATTGAGACGACCCTCGGAATTGAGAGTGGTAGTAGACTGAAAACTGGATGATGATGATGAATCGAATCATATCATAGTGTAAACTATTTAAGTTTCTCTGGGCCGCTACGAGAATTATTGTAAACAGACTTCTCGGCGTAAATTTGCCATATCGTTCGTTGAATGATGCATCTGTGTGTCGATCCAGCGTGATCACGAAGGTAACGGCCTACCCTGTAGTGGCTGGAAGGAGCCGTCGACCAAACGTGATAGTCGATTGGATCTCGGCATAAGCCATCTTGTTATGACGGCTCTTATTATTCAGATCCGTTCGCTGTTGACCCAGCAGCAGCGAAGGAGGCTTCGGTCCCCAGTCGGGGCCTGACCTCCGATTTTAATCAATTAATTACGTCATCCAGCAGACTACTATTAGCTCTCTACTTACAAACATTTATAACAAACAACATTTAAAACTAAAATGATCTGATTGGCTGTTCGACTTTTTTACTATTCCCCACTACCTACCACGCATGGTAGTACATGGAACTTCTAGCTGATTTCTGTGAGGGGGCGATACGTGGGATTCAATAAAATTCATAAACCGCACCATCGCTGTGATAAAATCATTTATCTTGGTATTGCAACCGCCACTTCCTGGTCAAAAAAGTGGCGGTTGGTGTTAGCATGTCCTCACACAGTGCGTGTAGAAACTGTTGCCTCTTCTTTCAATCCCTGAGATAAATGTTTGGTCACATACGAGTGTCTCATGTAGTCGTCGATTCGTTTCCTATCTATAACGTATGGGTCTCAGATTTTGAACCATGACGTCACCATCAAATGGCACTGTCGTGGTAAATACCCTTCTTGCTTCCGTGTAATACTGCCTAGTCTTGATCCAAAGCATAAAAACACAAACTTAATCCCTTGGTGTAAAATAGTAATAAAAATAAATCCAACAACAATAATGTTAGTTACAGTGAATTTAGTAAAGCGAATCATTTGTGGGAAGACGAGGCTTCAAACCTCCGTCCGGCCATACACATTTTGGTTTATCGTGGTTTCCTAAAATCACTCCTGGCGAATACCAGCATGATACCTTTAAAAGGCCATGGCAGAATTCCTTTCCGTTCATTGAGCCCTGCCGCCCCATCTCTAATAACATCACCGTGGAGGTATCGTAAATCCAAAACAAACAACAGCAAAAACCATATTAATCTTTTATTTTTAAACTTCATCTTTTCAATAGTAACGAAATATAAGGACCGTTCAAAAAGAAACGAGCCTGAGTCTGGAATGTGCAAACTGGTGACAGAATGGTAATATCGCTGCGTCCGTAACAAAGAGGGTTTCCGACTAGAGCGCGGAAGCCCACTTGCCCACAGCTAGAAGGTCATGAGTACAAGTCACGTGCCTACATAGCTACAGAAACATGCGTCACTCGTCCAGCGCTCATTCGTGTTGTAAGCAGTGAAATGGAGGCGTCTAAAGAAGAGCAAAAAGGTTTTGTTCGTTTTCTGGCAGCGGAAGGAATAAGTGGAATGAACATTCATCGAAGAATGTCGAAAGTGTACAGTGAACACTGTTTGTCCCTTACAAGGGTCAAGGAGTAGCACAAGCGGTTCATGTAAGGACAGGTGTCGTTAGTAGATGATGGATGGTCTGGAACACAACACCTATTTACCGATGACATCGTCCAACTGTTTTGATGGACTCGTTACCCTATACCGCCGAGTTACAGTGAAAGCTGTAGTCGCCGAGGTTGGATTGAGCGTCAGAAATGTTCACACCATCATGACGGAAAGACTGAACTAGAGCAAAGCGTACGCCCAATGGATTCCCCACAGTCTAATCACAACGGGAAACATGTCGAATGTCCGACTGTCTTGATCATCTGCAGTGCTATGCCATGGAAGGGACTTCGTTCCTGGCACTAGTGGTGGCTGGAGATGAGTCTTGATGTCATCATTTCGAACCTGAATCGAAATGACAAAGTCTCCAGTGGAAGCATCGAGGGTCACCACCACCAACAAAATCCAAGGCCATCCAGACAAATGCAGGAAAGGTTATGCTGACGTTCTTCTTTGAACAAGAGGACCCCGTTCGAATATATTCGTACTTCCAACAGCATGGGACAACAGAGAATGCCTTCTGCTCTGAGCTGTAAACGATTTACCTCGGACGACGACGTCTAGCAGTACGTGTGGAACTGGTTCACATCGCAGCCCCAGGAATTTTACGAGACCGCCATTCGCCGTCTTGTGTCGCAGTGTGACAAGTACGTCAACAGCCAGGGCCAGTACTGTTCCTAGGACTCTGGCTCGTTACTTTTTGAACCACTGCTGACACATCTGAAACTTCATTTAAGTATAATGTTATAATACTCACCACATCACAGTCTCTCGGTTGGTATGGTGTAAACATCCACCCTTTGATATTTTGAGCTTTCTCTAGCTCTCAATTACATCTCTTACAACCTACGTATCATCTGTCTTCTCAAGTTTTAGTGCTTTGTATATTATCGCCTGGAAAAATCTTTCTCTTTGCTTTGTTTCTAGTATTCCTAATGTACAGTACATTCTTCACCTCTTCAAAGTGCTGTGCTGCTGACATAGGGATTTGGAAACTTTAGCTACAATCTTTCGGTAGTACTGTTCTACTATTGACACCTTCCCTGTTTCGGATAACAGGTGTAATTTTCCTTTCTAATATAAAAACTGTTTTGCTTCTCCCATTGCATTTGATTCTATTTCTATAAGTTATCCATTGTTAGTGTTATATTTTCTGTTACATTTCTTGACTTTATTTCAGGTTTGGTAAAATTCTTTTCCCAGTGTTTTGATCTGCCATTCAGTTATTTCTTAAAACTCTGACTCTTTACTGGTAATAGGAAAATGGTATCAACATTCTGATTGTTATTCTTGGAAATCTTCGAACCACACTTTAGTTTAGAGTGGTTTGAACCATACGATTTCATTTTTTTTTTAATTTATATATATATATTTTTCTAATCCACTCACAAGTTGTTGAAATGGATTGCTGGACATAAACATTTTAATAAAATAGAAGTGAAAATTTTTTTTTTTTAAAGTCGCACTTACATAGTGCATCTGTCAGTTTCGCTGGGACAGTTTTACCATACGTATGAAAATTACATTTTATATCATATTCTGAAGGATCGCATGTTTTTACAGCTTGGTTTGCTCAGTATTAACATTGGCCGCGACCGCAGGTTTGAAACCTTCCTAACAGTGCTCCTTAGCGACGGCAGACCATTGTTCTCTTCATAAAGGGCGTTGTTGGGCTGCAAGGGTGCATGATCCCTGAAACAGAGTTCTCTCTACCCGGGAATTCTCGATAGGGGATGAAATGCTGCTCCTTATGTGAACAGCACAGGCGCAAGTGATCTATCAGTTTAACACGGATGCGGTTATATGCAGCCTACGCAAACTTGCTTCCGGGCCTCTCGACAGAACTGGAGCTTTAATGTCTTTGTGTTATGCTCATATAAACGTGCTGTGTAAGACAGAAGATTCCTAGTACTGCTGAGATGAATGAAACGACACTAGATCTGTGGCAGAAGATCGGAACTGATGTTTTATTCTGAACGAACAATTGAAACGCTGAGAAAAGATTGGAACTGGAGTCTAAGGCTGCTGCTATTGATCAGATAAAGGCTAATTAAACTCTCTGCCAATGCACTTCAAACACAATATATTACAATCATTGAATATACCTCGCTAAAAAACAATTTATTAAATTATTTATGTGAAGAGATTTCAAGGCTTTTAATTATAATTGTGATAGCTATGGTACTTAGTCAATTGATTACAATTTTTAGATCTACAATTTTGGCTGCTTTTGTTACTCTGCCAATTGGTGTTACTGTTACCATGACCTAAAATGCAACAATAAAATGTTTTTAACAGTAAAACTGAATCCTGGGCCCTGCGTTCCGGCACATTTTACAAACAAAAAATCCCTCCTCCCCTTTATTTTACAATTTTTTTTTTTTTTTTTTTTTTTTTTTGATAACAGATGGCAACACTTGACAATCCGATTAGAATAGATTCATCAATTCACCTTTCAAGCGGATTACAACTTCACATCCTTAAAAGTTCCTGAGATTTCAATGACCCTCAAGAGGCCAAGTCATTTGTGATTAAAAGTAGTTGGAGGTAGGGAATTGAGTAGCACCTAGTTAAACTTTTGGGTTTCTGAGAAACCACGTGTGAAACTGAAAAGAGAAGGTAAGAAATTTAATTAATTAAATTTTTAATGCTTTTCAAATAAGCAAGTAAATAGGTTATATTCCAATCAAATCAGTGAATTGGTAATACTCTGCAGGAATTGGCTACTGTTAAAATTTCTGCCGGAAATACGTATATAATATCACTTATAGCGTCAGTAGATGTGTGTCAGCTGAATCAGTGCTTTGAATGAGCATACGTCATAAAATGGAAGCTTTTGGAAAAACTAAAAAAAAATCCCAGAAGCCTTATTAGGAATTTTTGTTTAACTTTATTTGATATTTTCATCTGGAATATGTTACTTTAGCAGATTGCACCATGCCTTTTCAAAGGAAACTGATTGTTGTATCCCCAAGGAACAAACAACGCCAGAAAAATCAAAATATGGGGAAAATTTCGATAACGCCTTTTTTTAAGAAACGCCAATTCCATTTTTCTCTTATTATTTTTGACAGGAATTGCTTTACTTCTCTGACGTTCTTAGTTATTACAACATGTTATCTATTTAATTACCGAATCTTAATATCAGGCAACGCACTTTCTGGTACTATCAGGTTTGATTAAATGCAGACGTGTAGGCGCGCGAGTTGGCACAGGGATGACGCCTGTGCAGAACGCCTGGGCCGCGGCTGATGGAACATGGCGAGGGGCGCTCACGAGAAAAATGTCGACCCGCGGTGTGGATGTCTGGCTGTTAATAACGGCGCCGTGATGGAGCACCTCTGGGGCGCAGTGCGGCTGGTATCAACACACCCTCGCCGACCTTATTCACACCCGGCATATCACATACTGACACGTCGGCGAAGCGACGGAGGCGCAGAACCTCAACTTTTCCATATATATGTAACATTGCTGGACAGTATTAGTAATGATCTTCAATTCTCTAATTTAAATTTTATATTAGTTAATTTTTTAATATCAATTACATGTGTCCGGATGGACTAGTCACAGGATTGACTCAAGGCTTCACAATACATCCCAGTCATAGCCATCTAAGCTAAAATTGTAATCTTACCAGATAAAGGGAAGCCACATTGCTACTTGGTACACGGCACAAGTGATACCAGAAGTGAGGGATCCACTTCATTCTTCATGGTGGTGGTTTGCCGAACTTTCCTCCTTGACTGAATAGCTTCAACTCTGGGACTAGTAAGGCGAGAGCCACGATTGAGCCAATCACAGATAGCTCCTGGTATTACGTGACTGTCGTACCACATCACTACGAGGAAAATATTTTATGGAAATCAGATTAAATTTCAATGAAAAGCGTATTACCAGGATATTTTAATAACTGTATTTTCCGGATTTCTCACCTTTCAATTTCCCTTCCACCAACAACGTAGGTAGTATGTCCCACATACTGTAAAGCGAGTCTTTCATTTGTGAGGCAATTCCAGACACTTATTTCCACACCCATTAATTGATAAATATGTTTCTTTCCACTGGCAGCAATATTTTATACTTTATTACACAGAACTGTTATATGACCAGTGTAAGCTTCTAAATTATAAGCGATTATAAAATTGGGATGCCATTAGAGATAAGCGCTGTTTTTTACGTATTTGAAATGGGTTTAACGATTGGCAGTTTTAGTTAACTAACAACTTCTGATGTTAAAATAATATTACCTAGTTACGTATCCTGATCTGAAAACGACGAATTTTAACTTATTTCAAAGTAGTCTGAGCCTTGATTTATAGGGTTTACTTCCAGAAACTGAAGTAGGTATTGAATTCATTTACCTGGGGATCTAGTTGTATTTTACTAGTTGTATTTCACAGAAATTTGAAACTTTAAATCAAACTACCAAAGTTTATCTTTCGTATTACTTCAAATGAGTATTCACGGCCGTGAAAACAACAACACCTTATTTTTACAAGAAAGTTTTTTATGCCTTCAGGCTTATACAGGGTGTCCAGAAAAGGAGTCCTTGATTTCAAAATTGAATATCTCTAAAACAAAGATCGATAGCAGCTTTTGTAACTATTATTTCACACTGCTGTATTCACTTCTTACAGCTGTCACAATAAACATACTGTTTACTGCATTCCTCTATCGATCTTTGTTTTCGAGATATTTAATTTTGAAATCATGGAGTCCTTTTCTGGACACCCTGTATTATTAACATAAAATAGAGCTTTCCATCAAATCTGAGCCGGTTTGTTCATTCATTACCCTGGAATGCATCTTTAGTATGAAACCGTGCTATAGTCTCTTTTTCTCCTGGTTTGAATATCTGTGTCCTGTGAGTTTGACATAATTATTTTTTAACATATGAAACTTCAAAAATGATTTTATTATTTATTCTCACACTCAGTGAGGTACCGTTCCTCATAAAATCTCATTCAGATAATGCATTACTCTGTGTATAACTAAATGTATGTTATAAAATGCTGATTCGACAATTACTTAAATCATGAAGTTCGATAATGATTTCTGAGCTTCTTACAGTCGAAATACGTTGTGATGAAGCAAATTTATAGGTATTTCAAAGTAACGTTAACATAGAATAAATGTTTTCAGGAATTATGGAAGAAATAAATAAGTGAAAATTCATAAACGTATTCAAATTGCTGCGATATGATTTCGTACATGTTCACAACTAACACCAGACCTTTTTTTTTTCATTTACCTTGAGATATGAATTCGACATACGGCCTTGATATTTAAGCCAAAGCAACATTTTTTTTTTTTGTATACATTCTTCCAGTCTTACTTGCCTAGGGTATCTCTTGCAATTAACTGTCATCTTTCAAAAACGTAGAGAAATAAGTACTTAAACACTACATAAGTTGCATGTTTGTGAGTTTGATATAACAGATTTAATTTTGAATAAGACAACCAAACGATGTCTATACAACAAGAAAGTACGGTTGGCAAGCTTTGGTTAGGCGCAATCTTTGGCTGTGCGACTGAGGCTGCGGACATTGAACTGCAGTCAAATACAGATAACAAGAAGAGCCAGGCGATCAATGATTTATTGGATAATGGTGTAATGATAAAACAGTATTTATTGGTATATAAGGTGACACAGACAACGGAATTGTATAATCAGAAATATTAATTATTAAGTAGGCAAGTGCAGCTAAATATAAGAAGTTTTTATTTCGAATGCAGATCTCGTATTATTAAAACTAACTTTAAAGTTACAACTAGCTCGGTAAAAAGGATGAGGGATATATCGGTAAATGAATTGCTCGATAATATCCATACCATTAAATTAATTTCTTGTGTTTACTTAGGTGCGGTGCACTTCTAAGAGTTTCGACTCATTAATTAGACGCGACTTTATTTTTGTTCCAATGTTGCTGCTTTAAATTATGCATAGCATCGTTTGTGGAATCATCTAGGAACTATGTTCTCGAGCTAACCAATATGTGGTAGCAATTCGTAAAATGATGGAAAAATGTTTAGAACTCCGGATGGTCCGCAATTAGGAGTTACATTTATAAAATTTTCTGTAATTAAGGCCAAGTTTAATTGCGTTGCGTGCTATATTTACCATCTACTAATGTAGGTTTCTAAAGTTCCAAACTTCAGTTCATTAGGTGAGTATACGACCTACTTTAAAATATTTTTAATTATTTTGCATCAGATACGAAATGTGTTCTAATTTAAGATATTCCAATAAAGAAAATACTTGATAATAACTATCGTTACTTAAGAGAAAATTACTGTTAACTAATTAAATTATTAAAGTTTCGTTAGTGTTCGTTAAAATATGATGGTGGTTGGTGTTTCGATATTAGTCTGTACCGTTTCCGTGGTGTGCCAATTTTCATCTCATGTTAGTCGTCAACTGTGGCAAATTATTATAATCCTTCAATAGGCCCTGCAATGTCTAATATGTTGTGCTTAATTATTCATTATCTGTAAAGTTTCACCTTTGTTCCTGTCGCGATTAAACCAGCTGTAATTGTATATGCTAGGTTACGTTAGAGTAAGTAATACCAACTTTAGGGAATAAACTTTCAACTACACCATTCATCTTATTGTTTAACATTACACATCGTACATACAGTATTAATGAAGTCAAATTATAAACTAATAAATCCTTCAAGTTATTTATTGACTCATATGTCTTAAAATTGTCTTTGCCTCTGAACAGTTCATCCATAACTTCTCTGAAAAACTTTAAAGATCACTGCACTGCTAACCACAAATAACATTTTCCCATAATAACAAAAAAAAAAAAAAAAAAAAAAAAACAACAATTAACTGAGTAACTTTTCCCCTTTAAGTTAAAACTAAGCCAAGTAAGAAATATAATTTTATATGTCTCATATATTTACCCTTACAGCCCACTGGCCTAAAAAGTTTCTAACAATTGAAACGCATAGAAAATACTTGTTTTCACATAAATAAGTGGTGCCTACTTCTTAATTGTAATGAATAGCTACGGTTTTTTTTTTATCTGCTTTACGTCTCTCTAACAGCGAGGTCTTTAGAGACGGGAAAGGATGGGGGGAGGGGGGGGAAGGAAGGAATGGGAAGGAATTCGGCCATGGCCTTTTGAAGGAAGCATCCCGGCATTTGCCTGGAGTGATTTGGGAAACCATGGAAAACTTAAATCTGGATGCCCGGACGGGGATTCGAACCGCCGTCCTCCCGAATGCGAGGCCAGAACGCTTGCCGTTACACCACCACGCTCGGTATGAATAGCTACGGTTTTCTCATCCATGTGTATAAAAAGGAACATCTACTTTGGGATAAACTACAAAAAAAACTAAACATTTAGGTCTTATCCTTTGGGAACCATGCTTCGATAGAAATTTCGCTAAGCTGGAGGAATTTCTTTTTCTACCAGAGCAAAACTTTCTAGATCTAAGAGTTTATTTCAGAAAATTGAACTGGGAGAAAGCTTTGCATCCCCATGAAGACGTATCCGCTATTCAGTGTTCTACGCACTGTGTTACACAAACTTTGATATACTCGAAACATTTAATTTTTCTTGCATACTCAAAACTACGATTTTCTAGTAGCATGCAATGCTTATTAATCAATGTTATGAGACATTATATCTAATGTCCCGTGGAAAATGTTGGACGCTTTATGGTTCTGGCTACATCCAAGTCGTTTGGAAGTGAAACCTTATTTTAATAGTTAGATGAAGTGCTGAGGAATAACTCCATTCCGTTTCAACGAAATTCGATGAAGTTTTAACGACATTTAGTAGTCCTTATCTGCAACGCACGTTAAACGTCGTTAACGGCATTAGAATAACAATGCGACAGTCTCCAGCCATTAGGCATTTAACAAACTTCTGTACAAGTAGAGTCCTTATATATGGATATTACTTTTCGCGTGAGTTTAGTCATTCTAAGAAAATATTCCCATAAGGCAGACAGCACAATTTGCTTTATCACATCATTTTAATATTATAATCAAACCTTATAAGCTATATCCTATAATTTATCTACATTACTCCGTTTTGTACAGTAGTTAAATTTTGTCTCCTTCTCTTTACTCCATAAATAATGAAATTTGTATTTACAGTGCGTATTTGATAATATTCTGATAATAATTAATATAAATAATTCTAATAAGATGTAAATATAATTCCACAGATTGTAGCATGTGTAATAACCTGGTGGTATAGTGTTTTTGTATTAAGTAATAAACTTAGACGCTTACTAGCACAGCTGTCGGGCGGGGTTTGTTGATTTGGACGCATGTTTTTTTTTTTTTTTAAAATATATTGTGATGTCACACATTACAGTCGTGTGCAGATACAGTAAGTCGCACCACGTAAGTTTGCTAACGGATTTGTGAGGCTGCAGCTAGATGCAGAAAGGTAGCTGTCGTCCAAGGAATGTGGCCACCCCTCGTATTTCCCCTAATCCGCTGGACCGCTAGGCGGAAGGGTGGCGTGGGGACTCGCTGGGAAGACAGGTGTGTACCTCGTGGCTGTATGCACGGACGGTGCGGATATACACAGACGGAAAAAAAAATCCCAACACCAAGAAAAAATTATTGTAGAGTAATGAAATTTGGACAATGCATTTGTCAAGTTAACATGTTTAATTGATTAAATTTTCAAGATCACAGGTTAATTTAAGCTCAAGAAAATGCATTTCAAATGTGGAATACTGTTAAATTAATAGCCGGTGTAACCTCCAGAATTTTGAATGCAAGCCTGCAAACGTGAATGCATTGTGTCATACAGGTTTCGAATGTCACTTTGTGGTATGGAGTTCCATGCTTGTTGTACTTGTGCTGTCAATACTGGGACGGTCAGTGCTGGCTGTGGATGATGCTGGAGTTGTCGTCCAATGATATCCCATACGTGTTCAATTGGAGACAGATCTGGTGATCTCGCAGGCCAAGGTAACATGTCGACACTCTGTAGAGCACGTTGCGAGACAACAGCGGTATGAGGGCGAGCGTTATCCTGTTGAAAAACTCCCCCTTGAATGCTGTTCATGAATGGCAGCACTACAGGTTGAATTACCAGACTGACGTACAAATTTGCAGTCAGTGTGTTTGGTATAACCACAAGAGTGCTCCTGCTGTCATAGGAAATCGGTTACTTCAAGGACAGCTCCGAGCCAGGCGCCCTGTAGCGTGCATTCCACTGACTACAAGCCATCGCCGTTTGCGACTCCAGTGGTGTCAAGCCAGAGCTCATTGGAGGACGGAGTGGAGATCTGTTGTGTTTTCTGATGAAAGCAGGTTCTGCCTTGGTGCCAGTGATGGCCGAGTGTTGGTCAGAAGGAGGCCAGGGGAACGCCTGCAACCAAACTGTCTGCGGCCTAGACACACTGGACCTACACCTGGAGTCATGGTCTGGGGAGCAATTTCCTATGACAGCAGGAGCACTCTTGTGGTTATACCAAACACACTGACTGCAAATTTGTACGTCAGTCTGGTAATTCAACCTGTAGTGCTGCCATTCATGAACAGCATTCAAGGGGGAGTTTTTCAACAGGATAACGCTCGCCCTCATACCGCTGTTGTCTCGCAACGTGCTCTACAGAGTGTCGACATGTTACCTTGGCCTGCGAGATCACCAGATCTGTCTCCAATTGAACACGTATGGGATATCATTGGACGACAACTCCAGCATCATCCACAGCCAGCACTGACCGTCCCAGTATTGACAGCACAAGTACAACAAGCATGGAACTCCATACCACAAAGTGACATTCGAAACCTGTATGACACAATGCATTCACGTTTGCAGGCTTGCATTCAAAATTCTGGAGGTTACACCGGCTATTAATTTAACAGTATTTCACATTTGAAATGCATTTTCTTGAGCTTAAATTAACCTGTGATCTTGAAAATTTAATCAATTAAACATGTTAACTTGACAAATGCATTGTCCAAATTTCATTACTCTACAATAATTTTTTCTTGGTGTTGGGATTTTTTTTTCCGTCTGTGTAATACGCGAGTGTGAGTGTGAGTTCGCGCTCCTGCTGGAAGAGCTTTCCAGTCCGTATCTCCAGGAAGCAGGTTCGACGCCAGACTGCGTCGACATCTACCCGTCCTAGCTGCTTGAGGGGCCCCTTTACGTCTGTGCAGCGTCGATCGTGCGGCCAACAAGAAGTGCCACCACGGACCTGACCGCAGCTGCCATCTCAAGAAGCCCAAAGTTGCCGTCGCAGGAACAACAATACGGTATTGTATGTGTTGAGTGCGTTCACCTATCGCGCCCACAAGCCCAGTAAACGATCCTGATGAACAATAATGTGTATCTGTCAATTCATACTATCAAATCACATCTCTTAATCACGTCAAATTAATCAATCCATATACGTGATCTAATAAATAGTAATTTTAAATGGTGCCTTGATGATTAATTCGCATCCCTGATGCAAAACATTAATTGATGAATTTATATTAAATAAAATTAACCATCTATTTCTGATGTCGCAATTAGTGTGACATTTCAATATAGAGGTGCCGAGTGAGGTAGTCTGGCTCCATGGCTTATGCCAGAAGGTGGGCGGCTGTACGCTAAGAGGAGAATGTATCGAAATGTAATAGTATCATTGAATAAAACATGCCCACACTAGTACCTCTTCTGTTCCAACCAGTCATTTGCTGTTGCCCGTTCCTCTTACAACATGATAATCTTGTATCAATCCCCGAAGCACGCCTCATTGCGCACGTCCCTCAGTGTTTACATTAGCTAACGTTCTGATGTCGTTGCAGCAGGTTGGACCAACCAATTTGTCTAGGAGACGTTTCTCCGTGTAGATTCTCCAAAATTTTCAGTTTAGTGATAATTAAAAAAAAAATCTGAAAATGGTGGAACCCGCCATCTCCAAATTAGACAGCAAATTCAGATATGCAATACCTGCCGAACTCTTAGAGCCCATTACCCTGTATTATTTAGCAAATGGTTACTCTTGAACTTGTTTGAAGTTTTCAAGCGGAACATATGTGAAATGTTTCCTTAGTTGTGGAAGCCATCAAGTTTGGTTTCTCTTGGCAAAATTGTATCGAATATGAATGCGATACCGTTTTTTGGGAACCATGATGAACGTTAGTGCCATTCATTTTCATCACCCCACTTTTGGTGAAGACTTTCTGCTGCTCTCTAGAAAAGTAAGATCTCAGGTTCTTGATTTTCTCCCACTGCAGTCCCATAAATTGAATATTTTCCCTCAAGAACGTTTGTTAACATATTATTTTTGGCGTTCCGTAACAGTGCGTAATCCCGGTTAATTTTGATAAATGAAAGGGTTTCGTGGTTGGAGAGCGACGTGTTGATCGAGGTGAGGCATGTGAATCCACGTCAACTGGGAATGATTGCAATACGCCGTATCTCCTGATATGTTTAACTAACAGAGGATCTGGGTCACACGCTTGATTCATGACCCACGTACTTCTTTTCTTGCACCATGAATCATGCCTCTGATTGCCAAATGATGAACAACTGTGACGTAACTATGCCATCTAACGTGCCTCCACTGCATTAGTTCTTATGTAGGCCTCACCACCAAACGAGATTTCATTCGCATGAATGGTCATATCCAAACAACTTACATCTTCAATTAAAACCATCCTACGAGCCACGCGAGTTCTCACTACTGTACCACAATCAACAACAGTTTAAAAGTGACAGTCGTCAGAGTTTTTCTGGAAACAACCCCCGCTTCTAGTCAAAGACAGTTTACTTGACCATCAGTAATATTAATTTTCCATAGTTTTCGTATTAATTCACAAAAACCTCTACACCCACCGTGCATCCTGTTATTCTTGGCCAATCGAGAAATGCAGTTAAGCCCGGTGTGTCCCGCCTCTCTTAACAAAAAGGTTTGTTTCTGTTTGCATGAATAAGGTTTTACACAGAAATGTTATAAAAAGGTTTTAGCCTATTTCTCTGTGTTTGCTGGTGGCTGTTTTCCATAAAAGCATTATGTAGACATTTCGGTAGGAAATTTAGTAAATCATGTAATAAAAACGTAACGTAAATTTGATTTTAAAAAAAATAATAACTGAGTCTAAACATATTTTTCAACAATTATTATAATTTTTAAAAAAAAATTATTTAGTTTAATCAGCAGGTGCAGGTGCAGTATTTATTTTCGTTTGTAACTTGCCGTGGCAAACATGATTCCATTAGGAGCTATGTTGGATCAGTTTCCCTTGAACTTTTATTACATCCCTTCAGTTCATAAACTTTTCGGTGTGTTTTAAAAGTGCTATAAAGAACAATTATTGAAGAATAGTCGGCTTAGTCTCATTGTTGATAGCTGCTTTCAATAATCTGCATCCTTCGCTAATTCGATTTCTTTATTGTAGTTTTCACAAAATCATAGTTTTTTTTTTTTTTTTTTTTTTTTTTTTTTTTTTTTTTTTTTTTTTTGCAACCCACGTCCTCAATTATTTGCTTCATACTTTATATTCTCTGTCTTCTTCTGCAGTTCTTACCTACGACTGTTTCCTCCACTAACAAATTAACCAATCCAGCATGTCTCAAAATGTTACCTACCAGCTTGTCTGTTCTTTCTGTAAGATTCTTCCAAAAAATTCTTACCTCGGCCATCATTTCCAAACTCGTTAGTTTCTTACTGTGTCAGTCCAGTTAATTTTCAGCATTCTTCTGTAGCATCATATTTCAAATGCATCCATTTTCTTTCTTTCCGGTATTCCTAAGTCCATGTTTCGCTACCATAAAGTGCTGTGTTCCACACATAGAGTTTTAAAAAGTTTTTTCTAATTCCTAGATCAATATTTGAAACTAAAAGATTTTTCTTTTTCATTAAGACACTTTTTGCTAGTGCTATTCTACTTTTAACTTTTGCTTCGTCCATCGGTTGTAATTTTTCACCCCAAGTAACAGAATTCACTTGCTTCTTCCTATTGCATCAGATCCTATTTTTATATGTAATCTACTGTGATTGGTATCATTTCTGCTACATTTAATCACTTTTATCTTGCTTTTATTTATATTCAGCCGAAAATCTTCCTTCAGTATTTTGTTCATGCCATTCAATAACTTCTCAATATCCTCAGCCCTCTCTGCTAACAAGACAATGTCATCAGCAAAACTTAGCATACTGATTTTTTCTCCCTGAAAACTTATGCCACATGGAAATTTTTCTTTGACTTTCTTCATTGCTTCTTCTACATACAAGTTGGTTATTAATGGGGGCAGACTACAACCTTGTCTCACAATATTTTTAACTGCTCCATGTCTCTCGTGATTCTCTACTTTTATCATAGCTACTTGATTCTTATATAGTTTATAGAGTATTCTTCTATCTCGATATTTAGCGCACACGAAATTTTCTGCCGGCTGTATTGTTATTTCTGAATTTTTTCTGAGAAGGTTGCAAGTATTTTCGGATCGTGTGGAGCTTGTTTTCCAAAGATATTTCCCACACCTTTGCTTGTGTGAATAGTTTCCTGGAACGAAAATGAAATAAAAACAAACCAATTCATTTATCTGTGCTGTATATTTATCTAGGTTCGGATGTATAAGGCAAACACAACATAATACATCAGACTGCTAGAACTTGGCTAACCAATTCTTGAAATGTGGGACGAAAAATGCTACAGCTTGTGCAATACAATATTTCCAAACCATTATTTTGATCATCGGTTGTGTGATTCTAAGAAAAGTGATGGGTGTTACGTCTTTAAAGATTCAACACAGTTCAAGTTTAAATCAAATTTTGCATCCGAAACAATCATCGATAAAAAACGAATTTGGCGCAATTATTACAAAATGGTTTAAATATATTTCGTTTACATTTGACATACCAAAACTCTAATATTCCTTCTACCTAAAACCATATCCCTTGAAACACAGAACGTGAGTTCAACTAAAGCAATTAAATAATCAATCATTCCATTCAAACTTTCTTATCGGTAGCATGACTTCAGATGCATCCGCATACGAAAAAGTAATAATGCAACAAACTGAATGGGCACAAATGTATTATGAACACTCGCGAAATCTAATACCATCTTGAGTTTCGAAAATTGGATTATCTTCTTTGTAAATGCATTTAAAGTTTTCCAAAATGTTGTATATCTGTTAGTTTATGCAGGTTACATACTACACCGGTGAAAAAATTCTGAATAATATTGCGAAATTAATTTCGTTGTCTTCTCGGTAATCTTTGGTGACGTTATAATGTCATGGAACCACTAGAAGCTAGACGACACCGATTCCTGAGAATAGTGGAGTAGGTGCTGTTTATTTTGAAGAAGCTGCAATAGACTTCTAGAAAGATCTGGACCATCTTGGTATTTTATTTCATTAAGGAAGGTGTGAGGAAATAGGGAATACGCATGTAATTTAAACATTTGTCTAGTTTATTTTTTAAGTTTTCTTACTGTAGAATTATAACTATAACCTTATTTTTCTATTATTTGCTTTTTATTTATTGATTTTAATTTATCAAAAGTGTTAAAAATAAAAGGGATACGCAATGCAACACCACAGGTCGACTCGAATCCTGACGCCAAAACCAACGCTGATATTGTCAGCGAACGCGTAGTTAGTGGGTGTTTTTATAATTTTGTGATTGTGTTTGAGTTTAATAGTGATTTATTAGCATAACTGGTGAAATATTGCTTTCTTGCGAGAATACTCATACATTAAATAATGATTGAAAGCGGTTTTGTAAAAGCACAATCATATAATCTCCCAAAAATGATGTTATGTATGATGACAACGTATTTGCACCAAATCTGATATCAAGGCAGCTGAGGTCAGAGGAGTGAAAGCTGCAAGCTAAATAAGTGATTGAATTATTGATTTTTTTTTTTTTTTTTACACTTTTACTAAATCAAGAGACACGCCAGTATAACCAACAGTGGGAAATATTCAATTAATTCAGATATAGCTCTAATATAGCATTGGAGCATGTGGTAAGGTTTAAATGCATCCCGGAACAGGGTGACAACTATTTTTATTAAGTTAATCAATTGCAAAGAAATGTCTTGCCAGAACACTTTGTTCATCACGTCATATTTAACGGGCTTTGAAGCAAATAACATAATAAAATAACAGAAAAGCATTTTACTAAAGGTTTTGTCCATTAGATATGTTAAAAACGAGTTTCAGTCTACTGCATATATTTTAACTCTACACTCTGTACGCTTAAATGTTAGATTCAATTAAGTGTAGGTGCTCAGGTATCCGCCGCCTAATTTTCCGCCCCGGGATCAAATCCCCGTTGTATCAAATATCTTCATTTATTTTTATCTTCCGAAATTGTCGAGCATGAATGTTTTATTTTCTGAAAACTTCATTTAAGTTCTTCTATAAAGTGAAATATTATTTAAACCAACACACATTATATAGCATACGGCGTCATTTTTTCTCTAAAATCGTTTTATTGAAAATATAAATGTAGGAGATAGAAATCCTTTCTTAAAATGTCTGATGATCTCCTCTGTGATCTTTAAAAAGTTTCGTAATTGCTGTGGATTAAACTTGAATAAGAAATGATCTGAAAAGTATACCTACAAAACTTTAGTAAACTCCGTTATTATTAGAGTTTGTATAGGTTTTTATTTTGACAAATGTAACATAACAACATTAAACATTATGTATTTTAGGTTAAAATGATCTTAACGAAACATAAACAACTAGTTGAAGATACTTTATCACTCATAGCTTTATACCACTTTTTTCTTGCCTTCGTATCTCGCTTAACATGAAAAAAGAAAAGAAAAGAAAAGAAAAAAAAAACATTATCAGGTGTGTTTCTTATCGTATTTTTGCATATAGCTACAATACAGTATTTATAAAATAGACCTTCTTGCATACCTAAAATAGTTACGAAACTTTTGAGATAAGATACTACACAATACACATACAGTATGTCATTGTATCATGTGTGTTTCTTATCGTATTTTTTCATATAGCTTCAATACTGTATTTATAAAATAGATTTCCACCTCCTTGCATATCGAAATTAGTTACAAAACTTTTGAGATAAGATACTACACAATACACATACAGTATGTCATTGTAGTCGTGGACAGAGACGTCAGTGGCAGCCGCCAAAATGACAGATTTTAAATCACTGGAATTGGATTGCAGTTTTGAAACATTTATTTTGATGTCAAATTTTAATATTTTCATCAATGTTATAATTTTTTACGCTTATGTAATTACGTAAATCATTTATTAAAAACGTAAAAATAATACAAGGATATATCCTATTATCTGAACGATTTGAACCAAAACATTTGTGTTGGTAAATTTATTTGAATAGGAGACCGGCTGTATCTCTGGTTAACGTGTTGAAGAGATTTTTCTGCAGTGTTGGAAGACTGAAAACTTATGGACAGCAGTTTCATAAATACTAATAAACTAATATTGTAAGTGAGAAAGACCAGGTATGAACACATTAATTTCTTAACATTAATGTATGAAGAACATACACAGGAATTGAGAATTGCACTGGAAATTGTCTAAACAAATGTCTTAATACAAAGAGCTGATTTGTTACTGATGAAGAAGAAGTTACTAATTTAAATATTATTACATCCAATGTACACAGACGATGATTTTATAGCTTTTATTTAATATCACTAAACAACATAACGTTATATGGCATTAAACATTTAATAAAAGTAACACATTAGACTTTATGTCCATTAAATAATAACCGTGTACGGCTCAAGTGGTTATTATAAGAAGGAGTAGTACCAGGATAAGTGCCTTTGAAAATACTTGTGCCTATGCTGTAATAATGATCTGATTAATTTTGATAAAAAACTAATTTCAATAAACGTTTTTCTGGATACTCGCCATATGACTGTGGTACCAAAGTGATAGCATGGTGGATGAGCGATAGACTATGGCACTCTGGGAAAAATCATATAATAAGAGCGTTTGAGGCCATTAAAGTGCTTTAATCATTCTGAAGATATGCAAATACCGACAATTAACAACCATAGGAAAATTCATGCTGACAGAAAAAGGAAATTTACACGAAGGAGAAAAGTAATCAATGAGTATGTCCATATCACGACATTAAAATAATTAATTATCAAACACACTGTTATAACACAGATAAAACTTAACCCCTCCCCCCCCCCCCCCAACCACAAAAAAAGTTGGTAAAGTAATTTGCTAGTTCAAACAATAATGAAGTTTTGTTTATAATCTAAAACAACATAACGAGTCTGAAAAAAATGAAACATGTTAGGTACACCAAATTATTATAGAGCGTGGGTGAAACACAAAAATGATACGAAACATTTCCTGACTGGAATGTATCAAGAATATAAAAACAGTAAATAAGCTGAAAAAAGATTTGACTTAAATTTAAGAACAGATTGCCATTACCATTATTTACGGAAAAAGTATTTTAGAATTCAAAATATCCACATAAGTTATTCTAGGGAAGATGGAATTCTGGCTGATGGTTGAGGTTCATGACAACTCCACACCGGACAATACATACGGTGCAGTTCGTCGCCTGCACTTCTGTCTCAGAGCCGAGACGCAATGACAGGTCGCTCGCCGTTGTACCATTCCTCTGCTCACCGCTGTCACTTATGAACGGTAACGGAACATAGTTTGTAACACAACAATTTTCCACCAGAACTAAGTTTTCATCCGCCCAGTAACGCCTGTGAGATATTTCATACAATCCATTGAGCTAGAGCAAACATGAATTGCTAAGTTCTTTTGCTGTACATAATGAATAATTTGAATCACCTATATCATTCGTTTTGTTTTTAGAATCGAAGTTCATTTAAAAGGAAAAGACAGATGTCACTATTATCTGTAAATTCTTGGTTTTTTTAATCTTTAGAATGATATAGTTATCCACCCTTTCCTTATTAAAATATTTTTTATATGTACAAGTCATATTACATTTAAATATTATTGGTGATTCAATAACTAGAGTATGTATTTATTTATTTTTATAGCTTTGTCAATCCTTGTTTCAGGATGCAGCCTCTTTAAGACAGATGAGCTATATTTTACAATTTAATGCTACATAATTTTATTGCAATGCCTTCAATTCCATCGATCTAGAGCAACTCTCTTCCAGTTCACGCCTGTTACTCGTCGTAAGTGCTTATCCCAACGATCCGGGGATCTTCCTCTTGCTTTTTCCAGGTAACCTGGTGTCCAGTCCTGAAATTCCGTAGTCTATCTATCGTCTCTTTTTCGATGAATATGGCCAGTCCATTGCCATTTATGATTCGTGACTATTTCTAAGATGTCTGTAACTTAGGTTATGGAACGAATATAGACGGCCCTTTTCCTGTCCCTCCTTGTAATCCCTACCATTGCTCTTTCCATACTTCGCTGGGCATTTCACAGTTTTTGCTTCATCTGACTATTTAGGCATATGTGAGGACCGGTAATACACATTGTTCAAATATCTGTTTAAAAGATGTACTGGCATGTTTGACTTAAAAACTATGGAATTTCTAGAATATAAGTGCCATAAATTCTCTCGCCTAATACCTTTCTAAGAAGAAAGGTAGTTACACTATTTTGTAACGTCATCCCCCAATGAATATTAATATATTCATAATTAATATTCATTTTAATTATATTTGTTTATTAAACATGTGAATTGTAGGACTAATTAATGCGTAGATAATTATGTATTAAGCCCAGGTGGCCAAATTTATTGTTATATAATTTAATTCATGGGAATATTGGTGTTAGGGAAGTATTAAATGGTGGAAATGTTAGAACTCAGTGACAGTTTTGAGCATTCGAATAAACGGACAATGCTGAATGCCGGCGACAATCTGGCGCCCTGGCCCACAATGGAACGGCCAGCGAAGGGCGGGCAGATACAGTTACCTGGCAAGTCCAATGTCCCCCGACTCTCCGCTGAGGGGCGCAAGGTCAGTGAAAATGTGCGCGAAACGAACGACGAATACTAGCAACGGTATGACACACGTGATTGTGTGCTACGTCGTTTCACCAATCTTGTATGGCCACAGGGTCTACATTTGTTAATGAAAGGCTTCTTTTTCATGTACTGGGAGAGGGAAGCTGGCTTCGTGGTAGCGGCAGAATAGGACGCCATGAGAGGGGACTTGCTGTTCAGACGAGCTGGAGTAAAGACGCGCTGTCCGACACTCTCGCCTAGATGTTGGTCCACGGTTGAAGATAGTCGCTTTCGGGCTCAGATGCTGCCGGAAGCAAAGTGTCTCACCTGGTAGAGGCCACCAACAGATGCACTAGCGTGGATGGGTCCGTGGAATTGCATCTAACTGTGAAACCGCGTGTCGCACTTCTTCAAGCAGATTGCAACAACGGTAAAGTACCAACGCAAAGGTCAATAATTCCATAGGGTTTTAACGATGCTTACAAACCCGTTAACGGTCCCCGTGAATAGACTCTCTGCTCTAATCATGAAATTTTAACTGAGCTGGCTAACTTTCCACATTCATCAACTTTGAACTCTCAAGCATCTTGCTTATCATAAAGTAATCCAAATGATGTTTTTCACTTTAACTGGTGCCCTTGGAAATTTTTTTGTAAATCTTAACTTTAATTTGTTGCCCTGCGACGCCACGTTATTGTATATCAACTTTGCAAAATATTTAAAATCTATTAATTTATCCGGCAAATTGTAAACGCCATGTATTGCTTGTTTGTTTTCTTTGAATATCTTGTATTTAATATAACGTTAAATATACCCGGCCTTGTATAAGCCAGAATAAATTTAATACTTGTGTTTACTTGTAATTCTTGCACAGCATTCAAGATTCTAGTTCACCAAATTAACCAAATTAATATTGATATTAATATTCCCGATAAAAATATCAACGTGATGACATCCGCACCCCCCCCCCCCTCTTAAACAAACGGGATAATCACAACATTGAAAACGTCTCTCTCATCTTCACCTCCACTGTTGATAACTTTTACAGCGTCGTCTCAAAAATCGGCAGCATCACCGTTTCCAATACTTACAAGCCACCTGCCACACCCTGGCCAGCACAGATTATTCAAACGCAGCCTCACCCTGCCGTTTATGTAGGTGATTATAATAGCCACCATGAACAGTGGAATTACAGAGACAACGACTCGAACGGGGACGCACTGGTAAAATGGGAAGAAGACGAACATCTGCATCTTTTGTTCGACGCCAAGGATCGATATACGTTTAAATCAGCAGCCTGGAGACAGGAATACAACACCGACTTATGTTTTGTTTCATCCGATAGCGAAGGACGGCCCCTAGGAGCCTCTCGAAAAGTTCATCCAGATTTCCCTCATAGTCAACACCGACCAATAATAATAGAAGTAGGGACTCAAATTCCCCTAATCACTTCTGTCCCCCACCCAAGATGGAACTTTACAAAAGCCAACTGGACTTAGTTCTCAATAGACTTAGACAAGTGCCTGGGCTGAATACCACCTACTAGCCATAATTATCATCGATTTGTTGGCGCCGTTCTAAGTACTGCCAAAAAGCACATACCAAGAGGGTACCGGTACCGTAAAGAGTAGATTCCAGACTGGTCTCAAAACAGTGATGAACTGTACCAGATCTTTCTTGAATCAGGTGAGCAGGAAAGCGTGGTCGTTATTAAAGAAACTAGGGAGTGGTGCCCACATACAACGCCAAAAAAGGACCATTAGCCCAAACGAAGTGGCCTCACACATAGTAACTACATCCAGGGCACCAAAAGATAACGCACTTACCATCCAAGTGAAGAAAGGACTGAAAATCTTAAATTATGAAGCCACAGAAACCGAATACTCCCACCCCTTTACCACCGAAGACATTTCAGAGGCCCTTAAGAAAACCTCGCCAAGAAAAGCCGCAGGGTTTGACAACATCCAGAATTCCTAATAAATTGCGGCAAGTGCACCAAAAATTGGCTGGCGCAATTTTTTACGAACGTCATGCAGTCTGGCGACATTCCACAGGAATTTAAACGCTCTAAGATAATAGCCATACTAAAACCAGGTAAGCATGCAGACAGCCCAAAAAACTACAGAAAAATTGCTCTATTGTCTGTGACTTACAATCTACCGGAGACTTATATATAACAGAATCAGGCAGAGACTGTTTGAAGCGATTCCAGTGGAACAGGCAGGCTTCCGACCAGGACGAAGCTGTGTGGATCAAGTTCTTTCGCTAACTACCTATATTGAAGCAGGATTCCAAAGGAAACTAAAAACTTCAGCTGCATTTATCGACCTCTCGGTAGCTTACGATACAGTGTGGAGAGAGGGCATGATATATAAATTTCTTCGTGTAATTCCCTGCAGACTTATTGCACGCCTGTTAGGCAACATGCTTAATGACCGAGTGTTCCAGTTTGTCATGGGCACCGATATCAGATCTCAGAGGAAACTTAACACTAGAGTGCACGCGCGGGCTACATATGTAGCCCAACGTGTAATATTGTCGTATATTATATAAACTTTGCGCGCTACTGATTAATCGTTCAGTGTATTCCTCAAGTAATATCTCCCACCCCCGCCAGTAGCGTGCCATCTCTCACGGCACACGGACATCTGCATAAATCGCCCTTAAAGTTGATGCGCTACACCTGTAGCCCGCGCGAGCGTTGGAGGAAGTAAATTATTTAATATGCAAGTGACAAAATTGAGGTAAATATGATACATTTTCTGTATTAATACTACAAAAAGTAATGTCAATAACTGTTTTTTATGTGTGTTGTTTGTGTTAATGTATTTTTCATGTAACTTTATTATATTTTTGTCATTTTTAGATGGTGGGTAATGTGAGCTATGCCCAAATACTAAGATGGTTGCTGGATAATGGCAAAACGAAATTAAGTAGTTTTGATGTTGTCTACCCTCCATAATCATGCTAAAAATTGATTATGCATCTAGTGAAGCTCAAAAACATGATATCATCACATTTTATAACCACACAAAATACAGTGTCGATATTTTTGATAAAATGTCTAAAGAATACCTCGTTGCTCGGAACAGTTGTCGATTGCCTCGCACTCTGTTTTACAATTTTGTTAACATGGCGAATATAAACGGTCTTGTAATATATCTGACGAACAATCCTGATATGAAAGAGATCCATCGTCAATATCTTCAAGAAGTCGGATTCGATCTTGCAAGACCTTTTATAGAGCGTCGTATATCCCAGAAAAATATACTAAAAGGTGTAAAACTGAAAGGAAGACTACTTCTAGGATTGGCAGATCAACCCCCGAAACATAATAAGCCTATTCGGGGAGGAGTTGGTCGATGTTCTTTTAGCAGCAGGGCTCGGGCTTACAGGACGCGCAAGCAATGCAGCAAATGTATGAGGCGCATTTGTAGCGAACTTCTGGCTGTCGTCTGTCCTGAATGTATGCCAACAGAATGAATTATTATTGAAGTGAACTACACTTAACGGTTCCTTGAGGTTTATTACTCTGAACACAAAACAACTGGTAAACCATAAACAAAAGTGGGTACAGTTATCAGATGACCGTCGAGAATTTTAGCCTGGTCCTGATCCGGGGTAGAGTGACGGCTTCTACTTCTCGCGAACTTCCGGTGGTCTTCTGTAGTTGACGCTGGTTCCGCGGTCAGGCCGGAACTGTCGGTGGAGCTGTCGGCTACGCTTATATAGGTGGCCTGGCGCAGGAATTCCGTTGTGTGGTAGTACGGCGACCTCTGTAAGAAAAGGTCCCACTTAGCCTCTAGATGATTCTATTTATTTTCCTGGTTTGTTTTGATGCCTCTGCGCCTGTTTGGAGTCGTATATGTATCCCGGCGTGCAGGCGCGTTGTGTGTGAGGTCTGCCTGGCAGGGGCCTTTACTGGCAGACTGAACAATTATCAATCACTTTGATAATTGGTTCAATTACTACACTGGAAACCCATTTTATAATAAATATTACGTTCCTAAATAAAAATAAGACTAAAAGATTTCAAACCTTTCAAAAATATTTGATTTTTAAGAATTTTACGTTTATGTTTCAAATTATAATTAAGAAACAAAATTTTGTTAATTTTATGAGTCAATATGATAAAAATAAAGATATTTAGTAATTATTTACTCGGTTTTATATATTTTTTGTCTGATTCCGAAAATTAATTATCCTACAAAATGGGCTACGCCTGTAGCCCGCGCGTGCCCTCAAGGAGTACTTAGGGGCACGTGCACTCTAGTGTTAAGAATGGCCTACCGCAGGTATCAGTGTTTGCTCCACTCATTTTCAGCCTATATATCGCCGAGATGCCGAAAACAAGATCAAAAAAGTTTGGCTATGCTGACGACTGGGTTCTCGCCACGAGGTGCAGGTCAATCGAAACGTGTGAAGAAATCCTAACCGAAGACCTGGAAACAATGGTAAAATATTTCCGTAGGTGACGACTCCAACCCAATGCTTCTAAAACAGAGGTTACCTGCTTCCATCTAAATAGGAAACTCGCTAGAAGGGAACTTAACATACGGTTCGAAGAAACCATTCTTACCCACAATAAGACACCAAAGTACCAAATCTAATGAAGATGACTGAGAAGCTAAAAACAAGAAACAATATCATTCAAAATCTATGTGGTAGCTCCTGGGGTGCATCGGAGTCCACTCTCCGCTCCTCTGCTCTGGGTCTTGTCTTTTCGGCTGCCGAGTACTGTGCCCCGGTCTGGTTGAATAGTCCGCACGTGAGAAAAGTGGACACCCAACTTCATAACGCTATGCGTATGATTGCAGGCGTTATCAAAACAACTCCCACAAGACGGCTCTCGGTACTGAGCCACATACCACCACCTAAACTGCGACGGATAAATGCTCTTACACGTGAGTACAAGAGAATAAAGGACAACAGAAATTTACCGATCCACCAAGATATTAAGGATGCCAACATCAACAGGTAACACTCAATAGAATCAGAACTGGGCATGGCAGATGCGCACAATCTCTGTACCAGTGGGGCAAGCAACCATCCCCCTTATGCGAATGTGAAAAGATTCAGACTAATGGTCATATTATTGAAGAATGTCCTATTAGATCTTACAGTTGTGATCCTGTGGACTTCTTGCTGGCAACTCAGGAATCGGTAAACTATATTAATAAAATAGATATATGTCTTTAATCTTGTATATATTTTATCAATGTTCTGAAAAGTGTCTAAACTGACATACGATAAATAAATAAATAAAATAAATTAATCTCAATTGGCGTCAGTGTACTGAATGAAAAATGCCTCTGGTGGCAGTTTTGACGAGTTGGAGCTGCGACATATTTGTGATAAAGACTTTATATTACAATGTCTTTCAGTCTAACATGTAAAAGAAATTATGGGCATTGTTATGAAAGTAATCTTTCGCCACCCTCTACTGCAATATTTTATCAGCTTTCTTGAAAGTTTTAAAACTGCATTAAATTTTCGATTCCAGCGATGGGATATTAAAGTTTTAGTAAAGGAAGAATGAAACCGCTTTTCTCCTTCCACACTTACCCCGAAGCGATGGGATTATGAAGGCAGGCTGCCGCTAACTGTATTGAAATTTTCCTTGGTTCGCCTCCGGCCTACTACCCTCCGGCCGCAGCGGTATGGCGGGGGTAGGCGTTTGATCTCCGAGGCAGAAGGCGGCCGCCGATCAGAAACACCTGTTAGGGGCCCGGAGCGGCAAGGTGGCCGCCAAAACTTGTCTCAAAGCACCTCCTACCTGCTGCCGCGCCGCCCTGCATTAAGCCCTAGCCACTACAAAGGTCCGCCCGCCGTCACTCTGCCGCGGGCGCGGTCCTTAACGCAATATTCGTCACTGCTACGACGTGTCATCCGGTGTCACTGAAGCATGCTGGCAAGAAGCTTTCCACACACAGACACACACCCACCCACACACACACACACACACACATACATATAAACACACACACAAAACGCCCAAACACACTAAACACACACACACGCACACACACGCACACACACGCACACGCGCACACACGCGCACACACGCGCACACACGCGCACACACATGCACACACACGCACAAGCACACACACGCACAAGCACACACAAGCACAATCACACACACGTACAAGCACACACACGCACAAGCACACACACGTACAATCACACACACGCACAATCATACACACGTACAAGCACACACACGCACAAGCACACACACGCACAATCACACACACGCACAAGCTCACACACGCACAAGCACACACACGCACAAGTACACACACGCACAATCACACACACGTACAAGCACACACACGCACAAGCACACACACGCACAATCACACACACGCACAAGCTCACACACGCACAATCACACACACGCACAAGCTCACACACGCACAAGCACACACACGCACAAGCACACACACGCACTCACAATCACACACACATACAAGCACACACACGCACAAGCACATACACGCACAAGCACACACACGCACAAGCACACACACGCACAAGCACACACACGCACAAGCACACACGCGCACTCACATGCACACACACACACACACGCGCGCGCGCACACACACACACACACTGACACACACGTTCACACTCACACACACGCACACACTCACACACACGCACACACACGCGCACACACGCACACACACACACACACACACACAAACACACACACATGCACACACACGTTCACACACGCGCGCACACACACACACACGCACGCACACGCACACACGCACACACGCACACAGACAAGCACACGCACACACGCAAGCACACGCACACACACAAGCACACGCACACCCACAAGCACACGCACACACAAAGCACACGCACACACACAAGCACACGCACACACACACACGCACACACACAAGCACACGCACAAGCAGACGCACACACACAAGCACTCGCACACACAAGCACTCGCACACACACGCACGCAGCTTTGCTCTAGCTTTTTATTCTTACTGCTTTTGTAAGGATTTGCAGAGACGTACTCATTTGCTTAATCGAACGCTTGAATGGTATGAAATGGTGTGGAATAATATCGAATTCTCCGCTACTGCGATCAAGGCTTGCAACCCCACATTGATTTCAATCCCTCATAACGTTTGCCGGATTGGCGTCAATCCCTTGGGACCCAACGGTATTTGGCTTAGCCTTTGTAAGGTGTTATTAAATTAAATAATATATATCTGTTTAATGAATTAATAAGTCGAAGTTAAAGTTAAAGACAAGGAAAGGGAAATGCTGGTAGAAGAAGAAATTCTTGGTTAAAAAATCTTAGAACGTGGACCTCCAAGACAACTACGGAGTTAACCAGCAGAGACAACACAGCCAAGATTGTTGCCGACATCCGGAACGGATAGGGACCAGAAGAAGAAAAAATGTTAAATAATAAAACCTGCATTTAATAATATTTCAGCATATAAACTAACATTAGCTTTAAAATGTCTTAATTCTGTTAACAATAACTATAAATTTATCTCTTAAGCATTAAAATATCGTTCCGTTTTTAAATATAAACTTAGTAGTTAAATAAATAATAAGATATCGCAAATATTCAATTTTTAATCACATTACATTCTTAACATCAGTTTGCAAAATTATCTAACTTCCATACAAGCACACATTATATCATGTTAATAGAAGCAATTACGTATTCTATCGTATGGATGGAAATAAAATTACATTCTTATTAATATGCACAATAAAATTACGTTCTTATCATTGTTTGATAATATTTGATAATTATAAGAAATTAGAGTTATGATTGAGCTAAAGAGTTTAAGACTTAAATATAATAATGTTAGTATTTTACGAGTATTGTTAGTCAGTCCACTGCAATGTTAGTAAAATATAAAATCATAACCAATAGGCAACGTAAGTATAGTAACACATAGAACAAAAAAACAGGGGTTCTCATAAACAAATAAAAGTGAATTTATTAGCTTATGAAACGCCATGGAGAACAGAAACAAACATTTTTTGACGCGAAACAAACGTCAACTGAAGAGTACGGGAACCAGCGACGTTTCTACGAATTTAGCAGATCCTTCAGACTGTCAAATCATGCGAGTTGGCGGGATCCTGCTTTGCTGGATTGCAATCCCTAGCTGTGATTGGTTTAGTAAAACTGTACTCCCGGATAACAACGAAACGACAGAAACTCACAAACAAATGAAAATACCGTGAAAACGCGCTGAAGATATTTTAGCTTGTCTGAATTTTTGCATTTGGGGCAGTTAATATCATGTACCAACGTCTCAAAAATTTCTGCCATACATCACGATGCTGCTGGTCGTTTAGCAAGTTTTACAAAATCAATGTTTTCGTATTTGGTAGGTAAATAGTTTCTGCTACAAGTAATCCCTTGTCGACCACTGCCTTCATTCGGTGTATAACGGTGATTGGCTATGAGGCAAGCGAATGAAATGGCTCCTCTATCATTTCTTTCAGTGATCGTGAAACACAACACCCCGCCAGATAAGAAGACCTTGCAATTTTCTGCACCATTTCACATCAGTCTGGTTCTTCAATAGACTATAACAAAGTCTCTGATCAAATGTCCTCATTCATTCGGAAGGTTAAATAGAATGGAGCTAGAGGTTTTAGAAATCATCTCTCCAGTAATTTTAAATGACCAAGCCGATTAGGTAGTACAGCACTATAACAATTTCAGTATATACCACATGTAAAAAAAAAAAAAAAAAAAAAAAGTAGCTCAAATAATTTTTCTAAAAAAGTCCTAATCTTCTTACTGGAAATGGTTCTCTGATTATTTTAATAAAATACGTAGTGAATGAAGTGTAATTTCCTGTTTTCTAAAATCTTTCACACCAATAGATTCAGGAAACTGTAAATGATTTTGTCTTGTTTATGAACAGTTCTACGACTCAACAAATAAATGAATTACAATGGTAGTTTTATTAATATTAAAATGAAATTAATTGATATTATTAAGTTAACAAGGGCTGTATTGCCCTATGAAATTAGTTCATAATTGTTGACACTAAGTTATGAAAATTGTTTTATTACAATCTACTGAACTACATTCATACGCAAAATACTGAAATACCTTCACTAAAGATTTAAACTGTGTTTAGCTGATACTGGTCTTAAACTTTTATTTACTGTTATATTGTGATAACTTTTCACGTTTTTTAGAACTGTAATAATTTAGTGGTGTAAAATTCAGGATACAACAACGGACATAAACTGGCTGCCAGGAATACGTTGTGACACAGGTTTGAGTATAATGAGTGTTTAATGTGGACGGTTCATTGAGATATGCTTTGATATAGACTGATTACAAAGCGATTAATTATTTGAATTATTTTGAATCTTATGTTATTACTATTCGATATAATGGAACATTTCTCCAAAATGATAATCCCCAGAAAGTATTTATAGCGTTATTTTTGATGCATTAGAGCGTTTTTATTCCGCATTAACTAAAATTTTCTATCTACCATTCGTTTAATACAAACAATGTACCGTGTGGGACCTGTTAAAACATTGAGACCAGTGAATGCTCTAGAAAATTTTACGTAGGAATATTTGATTATATCCACTTCATACTTTTATTGTGGTGATAACCGATTTAACCATAGCGCTAGCCGTTAGTCTCCAAAATTAGATACAGTATTTACTAGTGCTAAAATTCGTTGCTGTCACCAAGAGTTTTTCGTGAATATTGTGACATTTCGCTATGCTGAACCAAGTTATGATGATTCTTTCGCCTTTGCTGAAGCAGGAAATAAAGCAATTTTAACTGTTAACAGACAAATTTGGGCACGATTTGAGGGTCGTCAGTTGTTTTCACCAGTGCCTCGGTGAGGTACCCGGCATTCTGGGTGCTGTAGGTAAAACGAACAGCCGTGCATTCAGCAGCCATCCATCATGCGCCAGAGAACGAGCAACAGTCCAGGACGGATGGCGGGGTTATTTGCACTAGGATACAGGTGTTGCTCCATATCCATCACACGCCCTGGCGTAAATCCACGGAGAGAGACCTTCGTAGGTTGTTCTCCCCAAAGTAAAAACACTCACAAGAGGAAAAATCCGCAATTAGACCTACGTGTTCACAGCCAGTTTCAGTTATCTTAAAAGTCTTTAACTTAGAACCTTGAGTTTTATTTGTGAAACAAAAATTTTCTCTCACCTCGGAATCTCTAAAAAGTCTTTTATAGGAAATAACTCATCTCCTTATCGTCTGCATGAGTACTAATAGATTTGTAACGAGCCACTCATTCCAACGATGTTACTTGAACCACTTTTCACTTGAAATGTTTGGCTATAATACGCAACATTATGGACCTATAACAATTATTCCCATTCTGTTCATTGTTGCAGGTGTATTGTTAACCGGAGAATCTAAACTATCGATTGAAACTTCTTTCGACAATATCGTAATACTCATGCCATCATAGTGACAATATGTTGTTGTTGCTGTTGTTTGTTTTTTTATCACATATCCTTGCGATTTACCCACTATCAGCTGATTAAGTTTTCAATATCTCCCAACGCTGCACCCGCCACTAACTAATTTTCGCCGCTTCGTGTCTGAGCATATGTAGTTTTATCGTCGCCGATGAAACTGTATTTGGGAGGACGCCGGTTAAAATCCGCGTCTGAACATGCGGTTTTTGTTTTTACACGGTTTCCTGAATTCACTGCAGGAGAAGGGTGGAATGGTTCCTGCAGAAGGACATGGACAAATTCCTTTTCATTTTTTGTTTCCAATCATTTCCTGACTTTAGTGACATCGACGTTGAAAAGGCTTAAAGCCCGATAAGGAAAAAAATAAACTATCACTAATGGGTGGTTTTGTTCAGTTGTTGTGTTCATCATGTGGTGTGCTTAAACTGGTAAAAAAGATTTTTTTTTAATTTGCTATAGAATACTGAAGATGACTGTATTTCTTAATAGACGCCTTTAGTTATAAATAAAATAATTTTTTTCCTCATGACCTTATCACGGAGTTATTCATTAAGACTTATTACGCCCAAAATATGTCGAATTTAGAACGGCACTGTCCTTTCAATAATCTGCATACAATACAAATTTATCTAAGATAAATAGCAATATTTATTGAATTATTTTGGTAATATAAATGTTTAACCTCATTATATAGACATCTAGCAAGTTATTTACATAAATAAAAATTATTTTCCGTTCCATGCTCTACAGCCTGTCCATTACGCCTGAGAGTCACTTCATTTTATTGTTTTTTTTGGTCAGTTCTTTCATATAGCATATCTTAGAAGTTTACTGTGAATTAACATACGGAAAACACCCAAAAAGAGAAGCTGACGGAAATCAGATCTTCGTTTATACACGGAGATGGTCCTATACATTTTTTTAAAATGTATTGTGTGGCGCTAATCTCATGCGGTATATCTGAAAGACGTGAGAAATGTCCCCCAATGCCCGGCGGGGTCCGATGCCCTTGAGTCCGCGACAGTCCCACAGCAGCTGGGATAGCTATTAGGTTTGCGTATCATTTGCATACGGCCATCCCGCAGTTTCGGATGAATATATTTCATTTGTGCTGTGTCACCACGTTACGCCTGACTTGGTAATCAAATCAGTGCCCGGTGACCTGCGGCTGAGGTTGGCAGCACTGGGACCACCTTGCTAGCGAGCTGTTTAGCGTGACAGCCTCGGGGTGTAGTTTTGCGGTTTCCTGTCGCTAATGAAGCTCTGTTCATCCTGATTAATACTTTGTGCGTATCCGAGGCACTGGTCGGCATTCTATTGCAGTAATTACTCCCCTTTTAATATGGGTGAAAATATCTCCAAATAAATTAATGTAAGCTTAAGTCGTAAATGAGAGTATTGGTAATTTACGACTATGACTTAAACTTTCATGTTTCATCACTCTGTCAAATACTCAGAGAGAAAACATTCGTTACACGTGGCATAAAAGAGATTTGTAGAACAATGCATGTTAGAAAGTAATGTGTAAGATGTAAAAAATGAGTGAAAAAATAGAAGGATGGTTTTATCATGTCTAAAGTAGTCTTTATGATATATGAAATGTTCTCGGGTAACTAGCCGAGTTAAGGAAGTGATATTACCACACGATGTTTCGGCGATTACAAACACTGTCGCCATCTTCTGTGATCGCCGGAATATCGTGTGGTAATAACACTTCCTTAACTCGGCTAGTTACCGGAGAATATCTATACTAATATTATAAATGCGAAAGTAACTCTGTATCACTGTCTTTTTGTTACGTTTCTTGGGCTAAACGGCTAGTCTGATCGTGATGAAATTTCACAAGGAGATGCGATTTGGCATTAGAATGGACATAGGATACTTTTTTCTATATAAATAGTACTTTTTTTTTTTTTTTTGCTGTCTTTAGACTGGTTGATGCAATCCTCCATCCTTTCCTATGACCTACCAGCCTGTCTCTTCTTCCTGTAAGCTTCTTCCATAAACTTCTTTTCTCACCCATCATTTCCAAAACTCATTCATTTCTTACTTTGTCTGTCTACCTAATTTTCAGCATTCTTCTGTAGCACCACATTTCAAATGCTTCAAGTTTCTTTCTTTCCAGTATTCCTAAAGTCCATGTTTCGCTACCGTAAAGTGCTGTGCTCCACACGATAGAGTTTTAAAAAGTTCTTTCTAATTCCTACATCAAATTTTGAAACTAAAAGGTTTCTCTTTTTCATGAATGCTCTTTTTGCTAGT
>JARYHS010012519.1:27973104-27995674 GCA_031002005.1 Vandiemenella viatica | reverse complement strand
TGGAATTTTAAATTTAGGAATTAAAATTAAAGAAACTTTACATCAATGGTGATATGCGTCCAGAATTAACTTTTAAAATTTCTGTACTTCTTTAATAATGTATATTCTTTTTGTGCTGCGGTTAACGATTTTGCCCCTTACTGCAAACCGAATTTTTTACGGAATCCCGGAGATAGCGGTCAACGCGATAGGACAGGGAAGATAACTCCATGCTACGTATAATTCCCAGTTGGGGTTATGCATCAATTATATCATTAACTATCACTAGTCGGAGCAAGCATGTTTTTAAATACGGAAGCTTTGAATTTTATGTTCTTCCTTGATGAGAATTTTTTTTCGTAAGAACAGCCACTTCCCATTTCATTTCTGATTTGCTTCCCAATACCACAGGCTAGAAATTATCGTTGTCGCACAATAAGGACATTAGCTAAAAAAAACTTTTTCGCAGAAATAGACACATTAGTTTGATTTAATCCTTGATTATTTTAAACAGTTATCATTACGTATTACATTAATGATCAATCGCCCGACTTTGTTATAAGCACTAGAAAAAATGGGGAATGTGACAGAAATCTTTACGGTGAAGTTAAACTTAATAGAAAAGTGTCTTTCAAATCCTACTCACGCATAGCTACGTTGACAGTGTCTCACGTCAGCCAGAACATTAATGTTATGATTCTTTTCTATTGTTTCACGCTAAGTATGTTCAAGAAACGACAGAACTAAAAGAATTGCTTTTACAGGCAAGCATACTTACAAGACCACTGCCAAAATTATTACATCCGAAATCTTGTTACGTGTTATATATTTGACTGAACTCTTAGATAAGTCTGTACTGTTTCCAAAAATTATAATACACAGCAAACGTTGAATATTAACGTAAATTTCGAGTCATTTTAAGTTGTTGTAGACGGGTATAAAATCTCCATTTTGTTGTTATCCAGTACTTTCTAAAAACCAGCATTTTGTTTGAGATTGGAAACTTTCGTATTAAGTGTGAACACTTAATAACTGTAAAATGTCTTTAAAACAGTAAATGAAACGTATTCGATGTTCCTATAACTCTTTTATTGCCGAAATGTAATCACTATTTCGGTTTATGAAACAATAAAGCGGAAATGTATTTCGTTTTATGGGAGGTGGATGTGGCTCAATTTTAATAGTCGTGAGACTGTACCACCTCCTGGGTATAGTACTGTCTTCGTAGATGTGTATAATTGGTTGAATAAGTCCCAGGAGGAAATGTAGCGATGTACAATTCAGGTCGTTCGGATTAATATGAGCATGGTAGTACATAAAAATGTCTGTACCTGCTGAAACTACGAGCTTACTATTGTTGGATATCACGACGGAAGTGATGATGTAGATCATCTGGATAATACTCGTACAGCTTTGAATTTTGCTAAGATGAAGGGCCAGTAAACTTGCTGTCTTCTGTCAAGGTAAGTTCTACAGTGAATTTGTATTCATATTTTTTTCTCCGTGTTTACTAAAGCCAAACTGTCACAGATACAGAGATCTGATTTCCCTTCTTCCTCGTGTTACCAGTAAAGAAGGTAGTAAACTTAAAGAACAGAAATTCTCCTTTCTGTTTTATCGTAGATATTACCTATATGTCTTGTAGATATTATTGTACGTGGAAATATCATTATGAACCAAAGTTTTAACATTGCAATCATAAAATCAAAGAAATAAATCAGCAAACTGAATGTTAATACTGTTGTGTTAATCTTCCATTAATTTGCCATTAATCTGGAGTACAAACATATAATAATATATATATATATATATATCACACTGTCTGTAAGCTACTCAAGCGAATAGCAGAATAAAATAAAATACCAATAGCAGCACTTGTCAATCATTTAGTTTAGTTTTCATTTCACTGTACATTTTGTAACTAGTTTTATCTCTTTGTTTTGTGTTTATTTTCTTTATTGCCACCGATACATGTTTCAATTGGCTTTAAATTTTATTTTAAATTGCTTTACAGTTAGTCAGCCATTAGTTATTTAACAGTCATTCGGATATTTTAAAATTTCTTTTGATAGATAGATGAATAATAGGATAATTAGCTTACTAGGACCACAGCAACATCTATGATAAAGACAGCAAAGCTTCCAGCAGAATTGTAAAACACAGTAAATTGAAACTAACGATTAGAGTTTGATTTGCAAGGTAGCTAGTAGTGCAATGAAATTTTCAAGTGACCACCACAGGATTTAGTTGTAAAAACACTACTTACGTAGTTTTTTAAGTGTCTCATTTGTTGGTACATCTTCTACCCGTAAAAATACTTGATGCACTGAAATCATCTCTGGTGTACGGGAGGATTATGATTTAAAATTCAACCTTTATAAAACTTGACACAGTTCTCTGACACGTTTTACTAGCAGATAGGTAAAAACTAACTTTGTCCAAAACCCATTGGTTGGTTGGATCCACCCGAAGGAGGCATACTAAGCCATTGAGTCAGAGGTATGATGGCCAGTTCCTTTCCTCTGGGGCCTACAGTTTAACGTGGAATCTGAACTACGGGCCGAGCTGGCCTAGCTCATATGATCTAGCGAACTATTCTAAATCATGCCCCTTAACCACTGAGATACCAGGCCGTCCGAGTATGGTTCTACTTTAAATCTATTGTCAAAAATTAAAATATGCTTTTCCTTTTATGACTATAACATAATTATTCTTCCATCAACGAATTTGTACCGGAAAACCAGAGAAATAAGCTTCCATTCGACCCCTATACGTTTTCATCCTTATGTTGTGCCTAAAGCAACTGTAATATAAAGAAGAATTTAAGTTCTAGTGCATTGACACGCACAGAATTTTTTTCGTCACTCCATAGATGTAGTAGATGGAAAAAACATTAAACTGCAGCTTAATACTCATTCCTTGCAAATTTCACTCGATTTTTTTTTTTTTTTTTTTTTTGCTAGGAAGTGTTTTACCCACCTTGGTGGTGTAACGGCTAGCATTCTGGCCTCGCATTCGAGAGGACGGTGGTTCGAATCCCTGTCCGAGCAACCAGATTTGGGTTTTCCATGGTTTCCCAGATCACTCCAGGCAAATGCCGGGATGCTTCCTTCAAAAGGCCATGGCCGAACTCCTTCCCATTCCTTGCCCCCCCCCCCCCCCATCCTTTCCCGTCTCTAAAGACCTTGCTGTTGGAGAGACGTTAAGCAGATAAAAAAGGAAGTGTTTACGTAAATTATGTATGTTGGTGCCCCGTTCACATCACATTTAATTGATTAGAAAAAGATATTTTACAGAAACGTCAGATCCTCCTTTTTGGGATCCAAAAACTGTCGAGGAGCATAGAATCTATTAGTAATTAAATTATCATATTTCGTTGTACCTCATACCCTCATTCACAGATTGATGATTAAAAGCTGTCAGTTTATCTATCCACAGTATAACGCAGTGGTTTCCATTGGGGACGTTGAAGAAGTCATAGGGGCCGTTTCTGGCCCTAGGTAAATATAGAGGGCGTATCCAACAATACATCTGGCTTAAAGGGCTGCATCAAGGAAGTTTTTAATTGCATTCACCTTACCATATGTAGCGAAAAGAGGATTTAGTATAGTTGGCAGTTTATTAACTAAGGAAAGAAACGGATTGTCAATAGTAGAACGTTGTGATTTAGAATTGTTTATGACAAATAAGGCACTAAATATCGAAAATTAATATCAATACATCAAGCTCAGCCGTTTAATTAATAAAAAAATTTCATAACATACATTTGTTAATCAAACAGTGAACAATACACTAAAATTGATAACATAAAGTAATTTTAGACCTCTGCCACTGTTTTTCTATACATGATATTGCACACTTCACCTAAGAAATCGAATCACTGTCTCAAATAATGGGTTACGAAACAAAACATTGGAGCACTATGGTTTGCATTATTTATTCCAAGAAAGGAAGTAGGTGTTTTATTTTCTTTTCTTAAAATGGGGCAGAGTGTATTGTTTTTGTTTCAAAAAAAGAGGCGGTGAGCAATTTACTATCAAAAATTGTGTGTTGGGACAAAAAAGTTGGGAAACTTATGGTATAACGCAATAACGTTTAACTAATTTCGGTGTTGGTACGTGTGAATTTATTGTTTGCAGACGATGCCCTTATTTGAAGGTCACGGTGGTGAAATTAGGTAATGATACGGAGGGGGGGGGGCTGTAGAGTAATGAGCGCGGTGGCCGTGTCCCCAAAGGGTCGGGAGGGGGGGGGGGGGACGCGCGCCAGGTGTTGCAGTGGCGCCGTTAAGCAGCGTCGCTTCTGCGACAGGCCGCCGTCGCCGGCGTCGGTTTACGGCGCCCGGCCGGCGTCGTAAAGTGAGGCGCCTCCCCGCGCATGCAGCTGCAGCCGCGGAGCACTCAGCGTCTGGTTGCAATTCCACTCGGACCTCTGTTCCAGACATCCAGCTCTCGGGCGGAAAGTGTTACTTCTTCTGCACTCAAATCCTTTACGGAGGACGACGCCACCAACACTAAAGTAATAAACTTTCATGTTCCCCGGTTTACAATTCCACTGTTACTGAGGTAATGATATGTCTCTGGTTTTTCTACTTAGCGATTGTAGTTGCTACATTCACCGGTTAAGATTCAGTTCTACTAGAGCATGAGTATTTCTATAATGTTAGCTTAATGTTATAAAGTTTTTCAAGGCATTATAATTTTAATGTATTCAACCGCTCACCATGGTTAAACTACACCAAATCATAACGACATAATGAAAGTTATCGATGCAGGTTCGCAAGTTGATGCGGTTTTTTTTGATTTTCAGAAAGCTTTTGATTCTGTGCCACACAACCGACTTTTAGCGAAGATTCGAGCTTACGGTATTTCGGCTCAGATTTGCGAGTGGATACGTGATTTTCTAACTGGTCGATCACAATTGTCGTTGTTGACGGGGAAGCCTCTTCTAAGATAAATGTTACTTCGGGCGTTCCTCAAGGAAGTGTAATAGGTCCACTTCTTTTCTTAATATTTATAAACGATCTTGGTGACAACGTCAAATGCTGGTTGCGATTGTTTGCAGACGATGCGGTTATCTATAGGGAAATAAGGTGCTCCGACGATTGCTTAGAAATTCAGCGCGATTTGGATGCTATTTTCGATTGGTGCCGTAAATGGCAGCTTACACTTAATTGCAAAAAGTGCAAGGCAATGCGGATAAGTAACAAGAAGAATCAGGTTGTTCACGAGTACAAAATAAACAATTCACCTGTTGACACGGTTGATTCCGTGAAGTATCTGGGGGTGATAGTACAAAGCAACATGAAATGGGACATGCACATAACTTCCGTCGTAGGCAAGGCAAATTCTAAATTACGATTCATAGATCGTATTTTGAGGAATTGTAATGCTCAGACAAAGGAGATAGCGTATAAAACACTAGTGCGTCCGCATCTGGATTACTGTTGTGGGGTTTGGGATCCGTATTGCAAGATTCTGATTGACTCAGTTGAGAGGGTGCAGAGGAGAGCCGCTAGATTCGTGACTTGTTGTTACAGCCCTTATGAAAGCGTCACGGAATTGATACATAGATTGGGCTGGGATAGTTTGGAAGACAGACGACGTAGCTTGCGTTCGAATTTATTGGAGAATATGCAAAAAAAATTAAATTTCGAGTGCAATGAAATACTTCTTCCGCCAACCTATTTAGGTCGTAATGACGGGAGGGATAAGATTAGAGAAATAAGATGCCGTACTGATACTTATATGTATTCCTTCTTTCCTCGCACTATTCGGGATTGGAATGGACGGGTTTAGGATTGGTGCTTAGCACCCTCTGCCACCCACAATGTTTGTGATTTGCAGAGTATGGATGTAGATGTAGATTTAGGTGGAGGTCAACAACTGATGAGATCAGATTAGCTATACAAAGTATCGTTTTGAATTTAGTAACATAAAAACATAAATAAAATCTTCTCGGGCATCAAGCCATCTATAAATGTCACTTTCTCGGTAGGTTTCCAGGAATTCCAACTCTGTCTTCATTTTCAACTAATTATATAACTTAAGAAACTTTTTTTTTTTTTTTGCCGTTGCTGCGGTAATAGAGGCTGTCAGAAACCTAGCAAGAACGACGACAACATCCACTATGCTGCTCTTCACCAATTCGTAGCTGCTTCAACACTAAACTGTTATCCAGTGTCAACAGGAGCGGTGTGGGCTGGAACTCGGCTATCAAAATGTTGAAGCAGCTACGGCTCGGTTAAGAGCTGAAGAGTCATGACACTGGGTCGGTCTTTGATTTCCACCGTTGATGCGTATAGCTGGTTAAAAATGAGGACAGAGATGGCCTCTCTCAAAAAGTCCCATGAAAGTGATATATATACGCGGCTGGACCCCGAGAACATTTATTTTATTTACAACACCAGGAAAACCTTCGTTTTTACACATGTTTATTTTCTGTAGAATTTACATTGCTGTGCCTTTTAATTTTCTTACGATAGAAATGTATGAATGATATCTTTTGTGACACTAAATGTGCTAAATTTTAATTTTAAGAGAGTTGGCGTATCTTTTATTTATGCTGACAATAACACAGGACCAGAAGCCAATGCGATATGACATTTTTAAGCGGTTGCAGTACGGCAACCGGAAACTGACATTCAGTTAGATGCCTAGCGTAAACAATTCACAGATACAAAGAACTTTGGGTCCATATTTATAACTGCTTGGTAGTCTGAATCGTTGTATAGAACTACGTTTCTTCCACTTCTTTGTAAGATCTAACGTGGGGCTAATCCTTTATCGTTACTTTAAGCTTATGATTAAAATCCATGGAGTTTTCTTTAATGTAATTGCTTTCCTAATGATCTATCCAAACATTTTAATCATTCATTTCATCAAGTATATCGAATGATGTAAACTTACTGAAATTTTTTTCCACAATCAACTCCATAGCTAAATTGTTCAGCAGCAAGGATTTTATCTCTAATGAGTTCTAATTTTTGTTTTATAATAATAATAGCAAAGACAACTGCTTGAGAAATGCAAAAGGAAACTGAAAAAATGTACTTATTATTTCATTTTAAAACGATTCAGTGCATTTATAGATACTTTAAATTGTAGAGTGTTGTTATCAAGTTGCTGTATTACTGAAAAGGAAATTATTTGTTTTGTAAATTACTTCTTGCTATTAGATAACGGTTCTGCTTTAGAAGCAATTAAATTTTTAGTACAGTTGTCTGCAAAACTAAATCGGAGCGCTTAGCGAGATAAAACACCTAATTTAAATATAGTCCGCCATACGCACTAACGGCTTTGCCCATGAATATTCATCGGATTGAATTTATCGAAATACATTGTTTCGCAGGACCAGAAAAGTTAAAAAGAATCGTGCTATTACAGTCCATTTAATTACCTACGACTCGGTGACTAAGCTGGAATGTGTTAACACAAAAAGTTTCGTATATTATTGAATATACCCGCTGTATTGGTATTCAAACAAAAACTAGGTCTAACTCACACTTTGTGTTTAGAGGCCTTTAATCTAAATGCAAATTTCTGGATGTACAAGCAAATCGGTTGTTTTGTATGAATTATGTGAATTAATAGCGTACTGTAAATTTACGGTTGAAATTGGTGTTGCAGAAACAACTGAAAGAATATTATTGATTATGCATGGACAATAAAGTATACTGTAGGTGTATTACAGGAATAAGGTCATATATCACTCATTTTTGTTGTGTTTAGCTTCTTTTACATTAAAATTGGTTTTTCGGTAAAAGAATGGGTAGTTTTCAGCAATCGTGATAAGTTTGAACTGAACGAACTTTCAGATTTAATGATCATCATCATTATCGTTAGGTAACATCTCCAGTTTCCCGGGTGTGGTTTACGAGCCTTGGTTGTTATAGACGATCGTTTTCCACTGTCTCCTATCCAGAAAAGTTTCTGTGTCCGTTATATATTCCCAGTTCCAGCCTCTTCTCTCTATGTCTTCCTTCAGTTGGTTTGTCCATCTTCTTCTTGGTCTTCCCACTGGTCTTTTTCCCAATATCCTTTTTTTTACTAATAAGTTTTTGGTAGTCTTGTACTAGTCATTCTCTTGACATGCCCAAACCACTTAAGTCTTAATGACCTAAGTCTCTCTTCCATGGATTCCCTTAACTCTATGTTTGATCTAATCTCATCATTCTTTATATGGTCTAGTTTCCTGGAGAGCTCTTCTGAGAAACTTCATTTCACATTCTTGGACCTTGCTAAGGTCCCTTGATGTTAGTGTGAATGTTTCCAAAGCATATTTGAGAATAGTAATGAGATATGATTTGTACAAGACAATTTTTGTTCTTCTGGGAACCTTCATGTACGATAGTAAACACCGCACGGTACGATAGAAGTTGACTCCTTTGGTTACTATTTTCAATGTTTCTAAGTCACTTCTACCGTTGCTAGCAATTATGCTCCCCAGGCAGCTGAATTGGTCAACAACTTCAACTCGGTGACCTTGTACTTTTATATGAAAGTCTGTATTCTCTCGACTTATTTTCAGTTCTACGGTTTTTTTATTCAGTTTCATTCAATATTCTTCAGACTTATTATTCCACATTTTCAGTTTGTTTTTTATTCCTTCTTCGCTTTCTTCCCATATTGACACATCATCCGCAAACACTAATGCCTGTAGATCTCAATTGATTGCTCTCTTTAGTTCTTTTAAGGTGTTATCCATTATCGCTATGAACAGAAGTGATGTAAGGGTACTTCCTTGTTATACTCCTTTTGTTGTACTAAACCATTCAGAGTAACCATCCCCAACACTGACACGGATTTAATGATACGGGCCCTTATTCAACTTCTAAATATCATTCGCTGACATCTTTTCCTTACACAAATGCTTAGATACAACACCAATTTGAATACTGTCTACTCATATTAACTGCACACCTTACCCTCTTTCATCATTATAAACACTTTTACCGCTTATCGAGTATGATTAGTTAAGGAAAATCTTCCAAAAATAATCTAACAATTATCTTCAGTTTTTAGAGTGCTGTACTAGATAGTTTTTTCTGGTCAAGCTACCGAATTAAGGGATCACTGTCGTCTCATATTTAGGATAGATTATTAAATGTTTAAATTTTAATAATATAGTTTGTCATTCTATTTCGTTTCAGTCAACGTCTTGAGCAATATTGAAGAACACCTACTGGAGAGAGCTAGAGCTAACTGCTTCTGCCTCTGCAGTATGTGCATCCTTCTGTTTTTCGTTCAGGCGATGAAGTAACTCATATTGCTCTCATAATTCCAGGATGTTGTCACGCATCTGTAAATCTAAACAAGCGTACCAACCTTAGCGTCCCAAGCACAACCGGTGACTTGTGATGCAGCTTCCTGCGGGAAGTTAAATAGATGTTTTTCCCCTTGCCTTTCCCTCAGGACTATTATTACTACGAGTCATTCTAGATTGCATTATTACCGGGATTATGTAGATGACTTCGATGATAATTGCTATTTACTAAATCATTCCAAAGGACCCTAATTCAATGTAAACGTCCAACCAGCCCCTTCGTACATATTCAAAAATTTATTATGTTCTTCTCCGATGCTAATATAGTTATTTCTAAAATATCACAACATTTGCATAAAAGACACTATCCACAATATACAGATAATCAAATACTCATTTACTTGCTTTCTGAGCACAATTTTCACAGGGTCTCAATTGTGTTGTACTATAGAATAAGTTCGACAAAACACATAGCAACCGTTCTGTTCAATGAACTACAAACATATTTAACTGATATACAGTTGTATAGAAGCAATTAATGTTAAATATGCTATCTAAATCAGTTTAAACTGTCAGAAAAGCACATGTTGGTGAATTAATTGGGTGCTAGAACTTGTTATTCTTATACATTTTCAAAGTGGTGTTCAACAAAATGTATTGTCTTATACTTCAGAAATTTTTTTTAGTAATCCTCTTAATCACAAACTGGAGAAGCCTCTCATTATTAATATTACTAAAAAAATCTGACCCTCTTACAAAAAGCTGCAAGGGTGCTTTTCTATAACCTCTAAGAAATATTGGCAGGCTGTTCCCTTCAATCAACAAATAAATTCCTTGAATTAAGTATTTATAATAGATTAGCTGCGACTATATTAACAGGCTGCAAGAAAATGAACAAGTATCTGTGGATTAGACTGCGAATGAGAAGTAAGCACAACTGTAAGTACGAAGATAAAAAGTTCTCTGGGGGACATGACACATTACAGATAGTTGAATTCTTGGAACAGGGAGAAGAGGTGCTGGCCAGCTGCCGGCCTTTTGAGTCACAAAAGCCTATATTAGTCAGATTACTCGTTTAAAAGTAACAGCTTTTAAGTAGTTTAGGGAAGAAATTCTAGCGTCTGAAAATTAATTGGGATGGTATATTGCAAACGTTGATCTGTACATGATATCTGACTAAATTGCCCTCACGTTTCTCTAGCTATTTACGGTGCGGAAATACTGCATCTTCCAATAAAAAATTAAATATTAATGAACTAATAAAAAATACCACCGCTTGGTGTAATTTCTAATCCTTATCACGCATAGGTTACTACAATCGGCAGTTATTTTATGTACAGAGGTGGAAGAAGGTAAAGGAAAACCTGATGCTGGTCTATCCAGACCTATTCTTTCATCAGAAAGAAAGGGACCATTAAATTTAAAGTCCGTATCTGACAGAAGGGTGATCATCAAAGCAATGGTTAAACCCAGTACTCTTTTCCATCCTACCGCGTTGGTTCTTGTTACTGTGGTACCATCACGGTGTCTGGCGAATGAATGTGATTACGTGGTTCGAGCTTCTTGAAGTAAATTTCTGTATCGGGATTTGGCCGGTAGTGGTGCACAATTCCTGATCATTGATTGCGTACCAAAATCCTGGGTTAAATCCAAAATCTTTTTGCAGTCTGTATGGCGTGACGGCATACGACACTGTTGATAGTGTTTTGTCCGTTGGATGGGTAGGTGTAATTTACGGACCAGATACTGTCATTCGGAAGAGTAGACATCAACAGGTGGTCATTGGGCTTCACTCCGTCTCGTGTTTCATCTCCCCTCCCCCTCCATACACCATCACAGTCATCCAAATATAAAATAAAATTTACGAAAACATTTTTACTGGGTATCTCCTCGTGATTATAAAGAGTCAGTTCCATTCACAGTAACCGCCTATCTCCTGATACACTTTTATGTTCGACGTTGATAACGAATTGCAATGTTCAAGTCCAGAATACCACAAATTTATTAACCAACAGTGCTCAAATCAACCAATCAATATCAAGCGCCAGACACTCCCACACAGAATATGGTGGTTAGATGTCGTTTGTAACTAAACACAAGACGTAGTTGGAAGCCTCCAGCCATAAACTTACAGAGCAACTGAGTTTAAGAATTCCCAATTGTTTTGTTTTCGGAATTCACAATGTATTTGTTACAGAGATAAAAGTCACTATTGCAATGTTTATGCAGAATTAGTAAACCAGTCGTTAAGTGAGAATTGTAAATTGCTCTATGAATGAGCGTGTATTTAAACAGAAGAATCACAGTCCAAAAGAATTGGCACTTCATTTGTTTGCAACAGTTATTTATATAAAACTGAAGCAACTGTTTCGATTCTACTCCAAAATGGACCGCAAAATTGAAAGTGGGGAGGTTTTTGAACTGACGGAGGTTTAAGTCTTTTTTGAGAGGTTAGATGACGGAATATCGTTGGAATGCTACACTTCTTATTTTTGTGGTTATACCATGTAAACCGCTTTCGTGCTTGCGGTTTATCTGAGTCTTCCCTGATGGAAAATTTTGTGGTATACCAAGATGACTCCTCAATTACATTCTGCCTCCCGTCCAGCCTGAACAGTACCCACACCGTTTGTCTGGGATGCTTCCAGTACCGTAGTTTTTCCTCCTCAGAAGAAAGCAGCTGATCTGTTTCTTACTCAGAATAAGAATGATAACTTGGGTGTTTCTGCATGCGGTTGAGTTTCATACAAGCTGCCACGTACGAGACACTCCCGAATTATCCACGACTCAAACTGTTGGTTGTATAACAATAACAGAATATACGACATCCTTAAGTCTCGATATAAGAGACGGGTCTGAGAATATTCCGACACCAATCGTATCGATTTTATGAATTCGTAACGTGATTATCGGTGCAGATTATAAGTTCTTTTACAATCGTTGTTCCATTTCATTTTACATTCCTGACGTCTTGAGTGACACTACAAATTGCTCGTGTCATTGGTTGCTTTGACCGTGTATCTTGTGGCTTAACTCGCATTGCTTCAGAGTGATTAATACTTCCAGCTTCGTTGATCACAAAACTTATTCAAAATCCGTATGTAAATTGAGCCCTGACATTCAATCAGTAGATAACTTGATGGTAAATTCATTTCCTATTCTTCTCAACAAAACAGTAATACTCAAACCAAACAAACTAATTGAAATATAATGGCTTAATTTTTTTTTTTGTTTTTTTTAAATGACACTATTGAAAAGTAAGTTCTAAGCTGAGATTTTCCATCCTATTTTGTTATTCAATTTATTGAAAGTTTATCATAAAGCTATAGATTTATATTTCAGAGGATAATTTTGTACCGAGAAGGTATTAAATCAGTTACGTTACGTTTCATGAAAATATGTAAGACTTAATTCAGTCATTAAGAAGATCACCCGATGAAGTCACGTCACCATATAACTTAAGAGCTATAAGAATTCATATTGTGTAGTAATCAGATTTGTTAATGTTTAGTCTCTTTCGGTTTTACGGCCTGCGTCGTACAAGGATCATCTGATGAGTATAATATTTTTAAAGTATAGAGAATCTCACCACATTTCTCTTTCAACAGCACGTCAAAACCGCATATTCGCGATGTTACTGTATTGATTTTTAAAAAGAAGCATTATGTTATTTTCATATTCAACGATGATGAGATAATATTTTCTTCTCCTCGGTTCCCCAAACCAGTACTGAAAATTGTTCCTCTATAGAGTTATCATAATATGTTGAACATTGCCGTAAGCAGTGAAAACTTAAAGCCGTATTCGCAGGATTCTCTGCGTCTTCGGTCCGGAAATCTTTTGCTTTCATACCATGCTCATCCCTTAGCCTCGATAAAAATACGATTCATAATTCATCAGGAAGTTGGTGTACCTGGGAGGGTCCCAGTGAACAGAGCGACATTCATAAGCAGGGCGACCCGCGGTCGGAGAAGTTCACCGCAGGTACGAAACCTCTAGTAGAGATACACTATTAATCTATTATAGTCTAGCAGTTGCCGGAAGGTATGATTTAAACATTTTTCCAGTCTGTTGAGAAATTATGATACAAATTCAAATAGAATGAACTATTTTCTTAATAGTTTGGAAACAGCATAATTCAATCCTGCAATATTCGCAATTCTATTTTAACATTCCAGAAATGTAAGCTTAGCATGCTAAGTTAGTTTTTCGAAGTAGTCGGCTTTATTTGTGTTTCTGCTATATATTGTAGAACTATAAACAGTGTTTCGATTTTATTAATTTATCAGACCAAAGTAAACATAAAATCACAATACTGTTAGGTTAAAGGTCCTTAATTGCATGAGTGAAATATTATTTGCTCAGTAATTGATAAAAGAATTTTTTCTAACTTGTTTGATGTGATTATGAACACGAAACATTAAAACTATTGTAACCAAGTGCGACTCTCCCCAACGCACTGATTTTTATTAACCATTAATAAATAAAAAGAAGTTATGTTTTCCAAAAATCAATAAGAATTTATCTTGCTAAATTCTCTTTCAAATGCTAAACAGAAATCAAACACCAATTTATGAGAGGTTACAAAAATATGTTTTGGGCCTTCGTAGCTCTTAAATTTTTTCAAAATATATTTAATAGACTTTAAAAAAAAAATTGTTATCGAATGATGTATATAACTTTTTTTTCGAAAAATACATGTTGAAGTATAAAAATTTGTCACAATCAATCGTTTAGTTATTTTACGAAACTCATAATTCCAGAGGTTTCGTGTGAGCTTTACATCCTACATGTTACTGTAGGTTTTTAATTATTCTTTTTTTGGGGTAAGTAGTATCGTAAATAGATATATGTGTATGGAATGATATTCCTTTCATGGTTTTTCGGCAAAATCTTCCACATATCAAAACTACAAACATTTTAAAAGTAGTCGGCCTGTCAGCTTTACTTTGATAAATACAAAAAGCAGTTAAAGCCCCCCCCCCCCACTTATACTCCTATATTTAATTTCGCCCCCTTCATCAGTATTTTCGAAATTTTAATCATGTTAGGGTAATTATTACTAAAGCAGCACGTAATTGCAAGTTTATAAGTTAAAGGATTTAGATCTTTTGAAGATTAGCCAGACGGATGGATGGTGAGAAAGTCAGACGAACAACCGACCGAATCCATGCGTATTCCGTTTTACGAGCACTCATCAGATACGTCCCCTATAAGATTAATATTATCTCTGCAGTCTAATGTATTAGAAATTCTTGCTTTATCCTGTTTGCTCCCTTTCTGTTTATTTACCTAAGAAAACAATTCACCTTGATTTATTGTAATCCGCGCACAAAATACCTATTGCCAGTTTCAAGGATTTAAGCGGACAGAATGTCTGAATGAGTTTCGTTTAGCGTGATACCTTCCTTGCAAACAAATTGAGTTGCTTTTTTCTATTATAGCTACTCAATCATAGGACAAACAACACCGACATTTTTAGTTTTTAGAAAATATTTTGAGCATTTTCAATATGGCGTCTCCCTACATAAATTGCAATACCCAAAATTTTGATATGATATGGAGAATTGGTGTTATTGGTATTTTGTTTGGGTCGAAGAAAAGAAAAGAGATCATCCCAGAACTGGTCAGAGGAGTACTGAAACTTCAATATTGTTAGTTCAATGACTCATATCTTATCATGAGCAAAGGCAGTGTGTCAGCTCTACGTCAAACATCTTTAGCTGATGACGTAACAATCCTTTTCCCTTATACAATTATTATTTCCTGTAGTTAAATTGTTGTTGTGTGCCTCTACTATTTATTCAGAATCCATTACATTACTGACCATACCTTCATTATTTCATTAAAACACTGTTGTTAGAGACACTCAAATAGCGAGTGTTACTTAATTATTTAGTACTTGTGTCGCTAAATTTTGGTATAGTCTCAAAATTGCTTTACCCAGACCGATAGTTCGAGACATCAAAATCTTGATAAGTACCTCTGAAATTTCTTAGCAGCTCTAACAGCAAAACCGACTGTAATGTACACTAAGGCCAAATGCAAGTAGATTCTGTGCATTGCACTCCTCTTTGAACGTAGCAGCCGTGAGATGGTGATAGGAGAACCCCTGGTGGATTATAACTGTGGCTTCGATTAAGGGAGGCAATCCCAACAGAAGAACAGGCAGTTGTGGAGGACTTGAGGCCAGCATACAGGACACTTACAATGATGGATGGTGATCTTAACCTCTCGATCGTGAAGAATAAATCTTTCTGCACGGATAGAGTGGTGGAAGAGTCACATAATTCATCAGGACACTAAGTTCAGCCTAGGAATTCCTCAACGGTCGTATGGAGTGGAGGAGGCGCTCTTGTCTGTGATGGTTAATTCACAGAAGAGCTGGGCTAAAACCTCAGATCCCCTGCACTTGTCGTATTATGCGCCGTGCTTGTAACATTACTGGGAGATATTCTCCCCGCTGTAAACCATAAAGGCATAAGAAATAACCAGAGGATAATCCTAAGATAACTGCACGAATAAAATAGAAATCAGTACGAGATTGCATTATAGTTACTCATAGCTTCTTTTAACGTAACAGGTCTAGCGCAAAAAAAAATATATGAATTAAAAAAACCCAGCTGTTTTGGGAGGAGTATACATAGGATTCAATCGGCACCAAATCAGTAATTACTACAGAATTATGAATGAAAAACGTCTTCCAAAGTAACTAATACCAAAGTTTATAGATGCACTGATCACTTCATAGCCATTTATAAATTTTTAATGCAAATAAAATGAATTCATAGGAACTATATCAGACACAATAAACCAACAAATTAATTGATACTATGTTTAGTACAAAAGGAAAGTTTAAGAAGATTATACATATCTTAGTTTAAAAGCTGCCTGTGATCACCAATGTGAATAAGGAATGGACGGATCTCATGGATATTATTCTATGGACAGGATAAAATTTATTGTAAAGAAGGATTAAAGCGAACACAAAAGAAGTAGTCTATACACACTATATGGTTTGATCCTTAATTATAATATATATATATATATTACTAATTCCAGTATCGGATCAGTACTACAGGATTATTATTTATCCTCTATATCCATTACGATATTTAATATCATGTCTGAAAGCAAATTACCTTTTAAATGAACACAATTATTTTGGAAATATCTTATCACATTTTCATAATAACAATTACTATCCACTTATCTTTCAGTATCATGTTTACAAACATAATTCTATTTGAACAAAATGGTTAGAGTTCACTAGTATTATTATACTTCTCGTTTGCCTTCGAGATTATCTTTTACAATATTAAATTAAAGTTTTGCGTTCCTCCCACCAAATTTATGGAACGCCTCTTTATTCGTGCTTCTCAAGCCATCATTTTTACAACTCCTCCTCGGAATCACACATCTTCTTTCCTCTAGCACGACATTATTTGACCTCAAAACTTAAATGGCCAAAGTTATAATATACAATCATTATTACTTAATAACAAAAATATTCTTATAATAATAAATGTTAGTGTCCCTCACATCGTCTGAAATGAAGAGATACAAAACAATACAGAAGATACAGAAATATTAGAAATACCTACAAATATTTGAAATCCATACGAATCATGCAGACAGGATATACTTCAGACATAATAATATATATATATAATGGAAAATTAGAACAGAAATTTGAGACAGATACGTAAGTATTATTCAACACGACTGTCATGGAGCACAGGATAAAAGTTATAAAATTCTAAAATATTTAAATGCCGATGAAAGAGACAGTAAATGTAATCAGTATTTGTTTAAAGCTGTATCTAAAATTTTGGACAACAAACGAACATTTGGAATAGGGAATATGCATGAAATTCAAATATACGTCTAGTATTTTTATTTGGAAGCTTTATTACTGAAAAACTATTGCTACAACGTGTTTCTCCTATTTATTCGCTTTTTATTTATTGATTTTAATTAATCAAATGTGTTAAAAATACAAGAGAAATGTAACTCCGCAAAACGCAATCAGATGGTGACGTCAAATCAGGACTTCCACTGACGTCGATGGGGTGAAATCTGCAAGGTAATTAAGTTTTAGATATTTGAATTATTAATTTTTTTACGCTTTTAGTGCATTAGTTACGTATTAGATACATCTAATGCGAACCAAGGGAGTAACCGGCAATGAAGTTGCTTGCAGTGGGAAATATGCATATAATTCAAATATAGGTAAGATGTATTAGCGGAGTTTGTGGTAAAGTTTAAGTACACTCAGGACCAGAGTAAGACACAAGGAATTAAATGGTGCGTTGTATTACAATTTTACTAAGTTAATCAATTGCAAAGAAATATGTTGCCAGAACATACCATTCGGCCCGTCATTTTTAAAGAGATTTAGAGCTATTAAAATAACACAGGCAGAAAATCATTTTTTTTTCAAGAAAATCGTTGTTTCGAAATAAATTCCTCACGGGTGTACCGACGAATTGTGTTTTCACAAAACAATCTGGACTTATAACCGTGCAATCATACGCCAGGAAAGTTTATGTTCTTACATAATGTTTTTTACGTTTTGTTAATAAGTTTATTGTTTTGCAATTTTTCCAATTGAAATAGGTATTACTTTATATTTTACTTTATTTTAGTCTTTTCTATACTTGTATGTCATCAAGAAGATTTTTCTTTCGAAATAAGCAGCATCAAGAAGATCGATTTTTATCTTTTTTCTACGATTGATATGTTTAATTCCATCGAGTGATGGGGAGTTAATGGTTGAAAATAAAAAAGATTTGCCACCTAAATAATTTTCAGTGGCAATTGGTGAGGCATATTAGGAAGTCATTGTTAGTATATTGGCCAAAATTGAATTTGTTGTATCTATTAGAATAAATAAGTTTTGTTTTGAAGTTAAAATAAAATAAAATTTCATGCTCAACAATTTCTACAGATAAAAATATCTGATAGTGTAGGGATTGAAACTCGTGTCGGAAAATTAGGGAGCGGACATCTTACCACCTACATCACCCTGACTCTACGTAATATATGTTTTTTTTATTTTATGAAACGATGGTACCATAGACATATAATTATCATTCTTAACCAGTTGATTCATTAGTTGATGAGCCTCTTAAATTCATGACTTTGGGTAGACATACATCCAGAAGATTGAAATCCGTTTCTGAAATGTCGGATGATCTCCTTTGTGGGCTTTAAAAGGTTCGTAGTTGCTTTGGATTAAGTTTGAATCAGAAATGATTTTAAAAATAAAGCTATTAAAGTTTTGTAAAATAAATTATGATTAGAGTTTGAATAGGTAATGAATTCTTAAATTTATCATAACAACGTTAAATTTTATGTACATACATTAAAATGATCTTCGCAACAATATAAACAACAAGTTCAAGATTCTTCATAGCTATGCACCACTCTTTTCTTACAATCGCATGTTTGGGGACATAAAAATACACTATATCAAGGGCATTTCTTAACGTATTTTTTGCAAATGGGTACAGTACCAGTACAATCGTAACTTACATGGACACTAAAGATATAAATGTGACCGAAAATATGGAAAGTAATAAACGAAATATGCGACTCCTTAGAATGTTAATAAATGCGAAGCTATCAGATACAGCCGAGAAAATCAAAATAGACGCGCATATATTTGTCATAATAAATCTTAAATTAAGTTGTCCTGAAAGCCATAACATGGGATATCTGATGTAAGGGCAATTTGTATACTCGAGATCAAATACGATTGTATAAAAATGAAATGTGCTATCTCAATAAGTCAAAATCTCTCTGTCTTTAAAAACTTCAATAGCAGAAAAAGAAAAGTAGAAAATTTGTTACATTTCAGCTGACATGAACATAAGAATGTGAATATACAGATGGCGTTGCCTGCATAGATTACAGAGGCTAACAGATTCGTAGTTTTATTAAAAACACTTATATCTTCCTAATCTCAGAATTTAGAGAAAACGTACAGCTGAATTGTATACCGGATACATCTATCATTTTGTTTCCCGTGTTCCATGTCTATAATTTAAAAATAACTACCTAAAACAATGGGTCAGTTTCTGAAATGAAACGTACTGATCCCAAATATCTGTAATTAGCTTCAACTATCACTATTATACTCCTGCCTTTTTTCAGGAGATAATATCAGTTTAACGAAGCAGAGAACAGGATGAAAAGATTAAAGAGTTCTTTATCTTTGATACACTCTTGATATCATGGAAAAATGTAATCTACACAATGGAACTGTAACAGGACTAATTGGAGTCAGCTTCAAAACGTCGCCACGTCGGCTACAATTTGATTAAAGTTCATTTTATTCATCGCACACAATTGAGAATCTTCTCTGCGGAGGATATTGACGTAAGATATTGTAAACGCGATATTCCAGCAACTGCTTTCACAAACAAGGAGCAATATCGCATTTCGCGAGACAGGAGCTTTTATGCCGTAGAGTAGAGGTGGACGGACGCGTCTCTGGCTTTCTCTCACTTTGCGCCTTCCATTAGTCGCCGCCTCCCACGCAGTAACTCTGCACGATACAGACACATAGCAGCTCATTCCGCCCCCGCATCGAACAGAGCCGAGTCTCGACTTTTAGTCCCAGTGCAGTCGGAAATTATATCTCCGAGTGTTCCACCTGTTAGGCGCGTCTCAACGCGCGTGCTGACGCGAATACACGCGACTGCTGTGACAAAGCACTTGAGGTGCATCGTGGCCTAATGGCGTTTTAAACTCCTTTGTGTTCCGCCGGAAGGGATCCTCCGCCGAGTGGAATATTACCCAGACGCCGGCATTGCTTTTATTTTCCCCGGTTCCTGCGGAGGGTAATTGCTTCTCCTGCTACAGCTCCCTCCGTTGACAATTCACTCTGAAAATTTGAAGTCGTGACGAGGAATTCCTGTTCTCTCAGCATTATAATTACACTCTGAATACCTTTGCAATGGCAAAACTCAATAAGACCTACAAATTTGTTAGTTGTTAACAGATTCTTGAATATTTGCTTAGTTTTCTTTCTCATTTTTTCGAGTTTGGAGATAATATGTTGCTCTTGTTCCAGGTATGCTTGATAGAGAGGCGTAATACTTACAAAAATGTTTTCGTTTTAAAACTTTCTTCAGTAATCTCACGTAAAATTAATTCAACACATTTCGCAGCTAGCTTCGTATACTGAATTACTACATTTTATTAGACTTCTTCTGATTGTTTCTGCATGTCGGATAATTCAGGTTGATTCGGTCATCTTCCATTCATGATATAAGATGGTGATAGTTATTTTTATACTTTTCAGTGGTTTCTATGATATTTCATACATCCATTTGCTGACGGATATCTATGTTATGTTCCATTGATTATCAAACGGACTAGTCAGAAATAGGTAGCCACAATCGCATTTTGGACGCTTCTACACTCAAATTTGTACTGTAATTACTGTATCCAAAATAAAAATGTTTCTCTTATAAGCCTCTATCATTTTTGGATGAGTTTTGCTACAGATTAGAGGTGTCGATAGCATAGTGGAGGTAGTGTGTTCAACGTGATTCTCCAGCCGTTTCCTTTATTTATTTGGCAGTATGTTGAGATGACTCCCGTGTTCTTAATCAGAGGATAAACAGAGTAACTTATATGATCGTCACATCCATTAAGTAGCTAAATATATTGTAGAAGATAATCCTAATCGTCTTCTGTTTGCTACCATCGTTTCATAGATAGGAAAATTTGATGATCTCACTTGATATTAATTGTCGTGACCAGGAAACTTGGTAACAACATTGAAGTAAGAATTGGGTAAATAAATCAGCATCTAAAGTGTGGTAGCAATCAAAGCCAGTCAAAAGGACTATTGCGGATAGCTACGTCGTGTCGAAACCTGATTTATACCATAATAGACTGTATGAAATCTCTGTAGTAGGCATGAAAATAACAAAAACTTGTAGTGACTGATTTGTCGGATGGCTGTGTGTATAGTCTGGGCTCAGTCACAATAGCTAAGAACGTATTGTTCTTCCGCCACGCTGTTAGTCTTCTGTGCTTGTCTGACACCTAAAAATATTAACTGTGTGCTGCATGGGAACGGAGAACATACGGCTTTCATTCGTTGAATGAAATACTGAAGTCGTTAACCCGATGTTTATTGCAACACTGGATACTTGGTAACAAGGAAATACATCTGCGACTTCACGCGAACGTAATGCCAGCAAACTAGGTATGTTGTAGGAAATATCCTACGACATGTGGAAAACGAGAATCTTGGTAGGAATCGCGTCCGATCGGTATCGCCCGAGGCCGAGCTTGTCGCTCCTAGAGATCAGACACGAATGTAGGAAAGTTACAAGTCGTCTCTGCAAGGTGACCTTCGCCAGGCGAGCTATTCTGCACGCGCGTAAGATTTCATGCTGAGCAATGACAGAACATCCGCTCAGCTTCTGCGGCACATACGACTCGCTCAGACTCGACAAATAAAATAGAAGGTTTTCAATATAATAAAACGCGTCCCTTACAGCTGATGTGTCGCAATAAAATTTAATGACGTTATCTTCTCTTTCTTTTTTTGCGTTTATTCCTAGCCGACGTCATTAGAGGTGGGAGAGGACTGGAGGAAAGGAGTTCGTCCATGGAATTTTGAAGGAACCATCCCGGCATTCACCTGGAATGATTTGGGGGAAACCATGGAAAACCAAAATCTGGATGGCCAGATGGGGATTCGAACCGACGTCCTCCCGAATTCGACACTTAACCACCACGCTCGTTATATCCTCTGAAAGATGCACGTCGGTATTAAAACTTCTTATGATTAGTGGAACAGCCCTTTCGATCATTGCCACAGCAAGGAATTGTCCTTGGAAGGAAGAGTTGTCGCAGACTTTGGCAGTCACTGAAGGGGGAAACATTTATGAAGCACTTATTGTCAGAGCCACCTGTCTGAAGTATGACTACTAATCGTCGTACTAATTGATTATTCTAGTTAACCTCCTAGTCGAGTTTCCATGTCAAGACCTTGAGTTAATTATAGCTCAGTATTATCATAAAGACTTAAGAACGAAGTTCCCCTCGGCGTTGAGAATATATGAAACTAGCCGATACCTGCGACTTCGTACGCGCGGACATAGAATTTCATTGCCAGAATTGAATATAGAAAGCTGTTAGTAACTTAGAATTGGTCCCAAACAATAGCGAGTCGGCATAATATGACAGGAAAGCTATCACTATATCATTCTACGTCGAACTGTCTCATAAAGAGAATCAGTTTCCAACAAATGGAAAACTAAGTAAGGTGTGGGGATACGTGGGAGGGGGGGGGGGGGGG
>JARYHS010012519.1:27931405-27972104 GCA_031002005.1 Vandiemenella viatica | reverse complement strand
CCAAAATAGAGCTACGTGGTTTATGTACACTCCCTTATCATTGTCTGCATGGGTAGTAATAGATTTGTAACGAGCCACTCATTCCAATGATGTTACTTGAACCACTTTTTACTTGAAATGTTTGGCTATAATACGCAACATTATGAAGCTGTAACAAATATTCCCAATCGTTCTTCACTGTTACAGGTGTATTGTTAACCGGAGAATTTAAACTATCGATTGAAACTACTTTCGATAATATCGTAATACTCATGCCTTCATAGTGACAATATGTTGTTGTTGTTTTTTTTTTATCACATATCCTTGCAATTTAGCCAGTAACAGCCGATTAAGTTTTCAATATCTCCCAACGCTGGCACCTGCCACTAACTAATTTTCGCCGCTTCGTGTCTGAGCATATGTAGTTTTATCGACGCCGATGTAACTGTATTTGGGAGGACGCCGGTTAAAATCCGCGTCTGACCATGCGGTTTTTTACACGGTTTCCTGAATTCACTCCAGGAGTAGGGCGGAATGGTTCCTTCAGAAGGACATGGACAAATTCCTTTTTGTTTTTTGTCTCCAATCCTTTCCTGACTTTAGTGACATCGACGTTGAAAAGGCTTAAAGCCCGATACGCAAAAAACGAAAAAAGCAATAGTGGGTGGTTTTGTTCAGTTGTTGTGTTCTTCATGTGGTGTGCTTAAACTGGTAAAAAAGGATTTTTTTAATTCGCTGTAGCATATGAAGTGATAATAGAATACTGAACATGACTGTATTTCATAATAGACGTAATGCCTTTAGTTATAAATAAAATAATGTTGTTCCTCATGACCATATCACGGAGTTATTCATTAAGACTTACTTCGCCCAAAATATGTCGAATTTAGAACGGCACTGTCCTTTCAATAATCTGCATACATTACAAATTTATCTAAGATAAATAGCAATATTTATTGAATTATTTTGGTAATATAAATGTTTAACCTCATTATATAGACATCTCACAAGCTATTTACATAAATAAAAATTATTTTCCGTTCCATGGTCTGCAGCCTGTCCTTTACGCCTGAGAGTCATTTCATTTTAATGATTTTTTCGGTCAGTTCTTTCATATAGCATATCTTAGAAGTTTGCTGTCAACTAACCTCCGGAAAACACCCAAAAAAGAATGAAATGGAGAGAACAGAAGGAGGTGGAAGGCAAAGAGAAGCTGACGGAAATCAGATCTTAGGTTATACCCGGAGATGCACCTATACATTTTTAAAATGTGTTGTGTGGCGCTAATCCCATGCGGTATATCTGAAAGACGTGAGAAACGTCCCCCAATGCCCGGCGGGGTCCGATGCCCTTGAGTCCGCGACAGTCCCACAGCAGCTGGGATAGCTATTAGGTTTGCGTATCATTTGCATACGGCCATCCCGCAGTTTCGGATGAATATATTTCATTTGTGCTGTGTCACCACGTTACGCCTGACTTGGTAATCAAATCAGTGCACGGTGACCTGCGGCTGAGGTTGGCAGCACTGGGACCACCTTGCTAGCGAGCTGTTTAGCGTGACAGCCTCGGGGTGTAGTTTTGCGGTTTCCTGTCGCTAATGAAGCTCTGTTCATCCTGATTAATACTTTGTGCGCATCCGACGCACTGGTCGGCATTCTATTGCAGTAATTACTCCCGTTTTAATATGGGTGAAAATATCTCCAAATAAATTAATGTAAGCTTAAGTTGTAAATGAGAGTATTGGTAATTTGTGACTCTATGTGCTATAACTCAAACTTTCATGTTTGTTCACTCTGTCAAATGCTCCGAGAGAAAACATTCGTTACACGTGGCATAAAAAAGATTTGCAGAACAATGCATGTTAGAAAGTAATGTGTAAGATGTGAAAAGATTATACTGAATCTGTAAAAATAAGAAAAAATGAGTAAATAGAAGAAAGATGGTTTTGTCATGTCTAAAATAGTCTTTTTAATATATGAAATGTTCTCGGGTAACTAGCCGAGTTAAGGAAGTATTATTTCCACACGATATTTCGACGATTACAAGCACTGTCGCCATCGCCGAAATATCGTGTGGTAATAACACTTCCTTAACTCGGCTAGTTACCCGAGAATATCTACATTAATATTATAAATGCGAAAGTAACTATGTTTCTCTGTCTGTTTGTTACGTTTCTTGGGCTAAACGGCAAATCTGATCGTGATGAAATTTCATAAGGAGATGCGATGTGGCATTAGAATGGACATAGGATACTTTTTTCTGTATAAATAGTAAATAATGTCATGTAATTTCGAAAAATTACCGAAACTAAAATACACCGACGCTTATCATGTGTAAAACTCTGTAGTACATTAAACCATCGAGCCGTGGTAGCTCAGTGGTTAACGCACTTGCATACTGATGTTTGGACAGTAGTTCGAGGTTGAAATCCAGATGGCAGCAAATGTTTTTAACGATTGTTTTTGATCGTATAATCCATTCCTGGGCGGCCAGTTTTTCAGATTCCATATTAAACTGTAGATATCACAAATTTAGAATTGAAATGCTTGGCAAATCGTACGAGGTCTAACAATGCTGTACTCGTAGGTGTTCACTTTTTTACGCTGTATTGATCACTCAACCGTTATTTCTCTCGCATTCAGTGTGTGTGTGTGTGTGATCTGCACTAATATACTATATATACGAAAGTAAATCTCTGTGTTTTTGTTACGTTTAGTCGTCTAAATGGCTATACCAATATTGAGGCCATTTGACAAGGAAATACTTTGTAGGATGGACACACGATATTATTTCGGTACGAATAACAGTTTTTATTTTATTCACTTATTTATATGGCTTTTGGTCTAACGACCATACAGCCAGATTACAATTGTTGTATTACAATATTATTTTGGTATAATAGTTCTATACAATGTTTGTATTACAAAATTATTTTGACACTAGCTGACCCGGTCACGCATTGCTGTGACTTAGTAATTATAGTAAGTTGCATTAATGTTATTCTAAACTTCCTAAAGTAGTCAAATTAATATTAACTAATAAGACAAACCATTGTATTGTAGTCGATTTGAAAATTCAAATGTAATTGGTAAATAATTACGGAGAGTTGAAATTAAGGACAAACGATCATAAAAAAATTTAATTTACATTTTATTACAAATTACTTAATTGAAATTGTATAAAAATTGATATTTATAAAAATAAATAAATAAAATATTTTTTATTTATTTATATAATTTATTTATATAAACTGAAATTTCAGTTTTATACATGAGGCTTTTGAAGTTGATTTTTAAACATTTTTAACAATTATTTTCATTATTTTAAATTATTACAATTTATAATTTTAATTTATCTAAGCGCTAATTGGTGCACAATATTTTTAGTTAGCCTGTCTTTTGCTAATACAAATAGATTTAATGGTTTCCCTACACGTGAGCAGGCAACATATAGTTGCCCATGGGAGAAACACGTATTTTCCAAATCCAAGCCGCAAACGGACATTGTTTGGCCTTGTGACTTATTTATTGTCATAGCGAAAGCCAAACGAATCGGAAATTGAAGCCTTTTAAATGGTATTGGATATTCTGACTGTATCATTGGAATACGTGGCAACAGGATGATTTTTCCTTTAACACTAGAACCGCCGGAACTAGTACTATACTTAGAACCGCCGATGTGGTCAAAGTGACCACTTTCTTTGTAATTGCATGCTGTTCTGATTAATGTAAATATTAATGATCTTGATAACAATGTATCACTTTAATTACATTTATTAACAGTATCACTGTATTTTACAACAACAATGGGAACATAATATTACTAAAATTAAAGAGCATAGTTCACAATATTTATCTGCAACCATACTAATTGTATTGCAGTAGTTTTAAAATTAATAGAAATTAATCATACTGGAGAAACTAAGTACCCATGAATATGTTAAGAGAAAGACCATTCATAAGATACCTAATCCTACTTACAAGCATTACAAACTACTGTCTTTATTACTTTATATGTACACGGCCCACAAACATATCTCTTGCATTTACTGCATACTTCATTTGTCTTGTTTCTGTATTTCCTCGTTTGGCATAGTTTTCTAACTTTTCGTAGGAATTTCCGCTTCTTCTCTTTCTTCATCACCATCTTCGTTTTCTTCCTTTTCCTTTCCTTCCCTTGTCATCCTTTCCTGATTTCTGGTTTCCATATAGTCTCTACGTAATTCTTCTGCTAGATTTAGGATGAAATTCCTCCTACTTATCTTGATTCCTGTCACTAGCTTGAAAATGATCCATGCGTTGATGGCTGCTAAATCAAGGATATTGTGAAATACGTGGACAGGCCATCGACGAGTACCAGAGCGGACAGAATACTTCCTCGTCATCTGGTCCAAGACATCTACAGCAAATTTTGTGCTATTGTAGAAGCTCACTGTTTCGGGAAGGCGTTTAGAATTATTTTGTATTTCAACATCTGTATGCATGGTACTATACAGAAGAACATTTTTGTGCTTTTTCCCTTGGTAAACAGTCAGAGTACCACCTTCCCTTTTCAAGAGAACAGACGTATAAAGAGGAGTTTTCATTTTTTTTTACAGTGTTTGGAATTTCTTTTCTTGCACGGTTGATAGTGCCGACAAGACTAGTTTTCTCTTTTTCCAGTCTCTCCCCAAGTGTGACCGTAGTGAAAAAATTATCAGTAGTCACATTTCGACCCTTATTGCGATATGGAGCTACCAACTTCATTACTACTTGTTCTGGAAGTTTCTCATTAGGTGCCCTCTGTTCGTTCTGTCCCACATAAGGGAACCCATTACAAAGATATTTTGTTTCTACATCCGCTAGAAGCCAGAATTTGATTCCGAATTTATCAGGCTTATTCGGCATATATTGCAAATACGGACACCTGGTTCTGCTGGGGAAAAGTTGTTCGTCCTACAGTGACATTTGATCCAGGTATGTAATTCAACTGACAGTTTTCTATAAAATGATTCCAAGTAGTTGATATAAGTGCAAATTTGTCACTTTTCAACCGTTCCGACCGTGTATTTTTTTCATCAAAACGCAGATATTTCAAAATTTCTCGAAACCTGTTTCTGCTCATTGTGTCAGTGAAAAATGGGGCTCCCCACGTTTTCGACCACAACTCATCTACTTCAGTACATCTGGCACCTAGTGCACCACGAACATATAATAGAGCAACAAATGCATCTAATTCTTCTAAAGGCAAACTCCACGAATCATTTCCAAGAAGCCGTTGTGCCTCTACTTCTGTGCATTTCTTTATGTGTTTCAACATTGATTGATCAACTAAAAGGCTGCCAGGCACTCGAAACATTATCATTTGAGACGTGCCGCTTTGCGTGTGGAGTAGGTCCCCATGTTTCTTTCAATATATTCTGTTGACCTATCCTACCTGGTTTAGTAACCCCTGAAGTCTGCTACAGTCCACTCCGTGATCCCGTCCTTCCCCAGGAGTTTTGAGCCAGTTTCTGGAAGTGAACCCTCACTTTGTTCTCCTCTTCTACGTCGATTCTGTATTGGTCCACTTACAGGAGGTGCAGTTCTTCTTTTACCCAGGGTAGGTCCTTCTCTAGCATTGTTTATATTACTGCTTCGTCCTGGTTCAGCAACTGCATGAGGAAAGAGACAATTAGAAAGCTACAACTCATTATAAAGAAACCATACCACACAATAAAATAGAAGTAACAGAAGTAGCAGTAGAAGTGTCAGCTCTCTTATAATAGTGATCATTATTCATATAGTAATAATAATAATAATAATAATATAAGTGAATGTAAATTACCTTCATCTTCAGTCTCGGAGCTGTCACTCTCCACATTAGCGACAGGTTGGTAATCTTCATCTGTAGAGTCTTCCACAAGGTCCTCAACATTCAGGATCATTTTCAACATCCGATTCATACAAAAGTGCGACAATTTCTTCATCTGAAAGTGGCCTTGGCCGTGGTTTGTATCGCTGTGACATCTGAGCCAGTGTCTACTGCTCTGAGACCAGTACTCAAATAATCTGCCTCGTTTATGCGAAACCCAATAGCAAACAATGAATGACATATTGCATTGTTGAGCTTCAAACAATGCGAGTAAACTTCAGTAACCCAGATATTTAGTATATTGTTGACGAGTGCTAAGAGTAAATTCGGGGAGTGACGCACAACAATCTTTAAATAATCTGATTTCAGATTTCACGTAATGTGGTCAAAGTGACCACTCGGCGGTTCTAAGTATAAGTGGTCATTCAAAGAAAACTAATGAAGATAAAACAAATATTGGACTATTTATATGATCTACATAAACATTTAGGAAAAGTCAGTTAACTCACAACAGCATTGATTAGAAACTGACTGAATAATAATATGTTAAAATATAAAAAGTGGTCAAGTTGACCACTCGGCGGTTCTAGTGTTAAACATTCCAGTCAAAATAGTTGCTTGAAGAACATTTCCGGTGATCCTTTTGATCACCAAACGTGTACCGTTGCATAATCTAGGTGGATTCAAATTACGAAGAAGAATAATCGGTGAACCAATCATTAACCGGAGATTGTGTGGCAGCATTCCTGTTATATCCAAATAGTTTAAAAACTCATTTGGAAAATTTACGGCTTCATTTTCATCTACAATAGTATCTATTGATTTAAAAGACATCAGATCACCTGGCAACAACTGTCGTATCTGGAAGTTAATTTCGTTGACATCAACATTTTTTGCTGCCAAAATAGCACGATCCAATTATGATCTAAGTAATTATTTGATATATCCAGGAACACACGCTGAGTTAGTTCATTTTTGAGTGAACAACAGTGCAGAATTTGTATGGCAATTTGATGTATTGTGTATTTCGATGCAGTTCTATTTCACCTTTTCCAATATCCAGCAATTGCTTACAAAATACTTGTGCCGATGGATCATTTTGCAACTCTACTCGCATGTTCATGGTCAATCAAAGTGTTTCGATATTCCGCCATAAAAACGATTGTTTTAAACATACGTTAATCTCATCGGCAAAAGTAGAGCGAGGAATCACTGGTAATGTCTGTCGGAAGCCACCAGATTCTTGCATACGACGCTCAGCTGTCCTGATTCTTTGAACTTCCTTACTTACCGCGATTTGTGTTGCTAATTGATGAGCTCTCTCGTCGTGCGTCGTGCCTCTCTGCTACACGCATTGTCGAGGTTAGATTCTTTGGCGACATTTCACTGAAAAATATTTTAATTACAACAAAAGTGCCTTTCTGAAAGCCTTAAAATAAGACACTATAATACAGTGGTGAAACCGGAATTTTTGAGTCCATTGAAAAATGCAGTAAAATGGAAGTTAAGAACTAATGAGGAAATATATAATAACATTGAAAAATAACAGAAAAAGAAGAAATATATTTTTTTTCGATACATTTATAGCATGGATGACACCAGGCTTTCAAGAGATTTAGAAAGATTTGAAACGAAATAATACCAGTGAACCGTATGGAAAGAAAAATTTTTCGATAGGAGACTTTGAATATGGCAGGATTCAAAGGTAGAGAGGAGTGCAATAATGAAGGAGTACTGGGGCGGAAGAAAGGAAAAACAACAGGAGAGGAATTGAAATTTACACGTGATCTCTAACTGAACAAAAAGAAGAAGAAAAATGATAAGCTGGCGAGAAATACTTACACGATTCGAATTTATCGTAACGTTTTCTTCAATGTTATATTCATGTGTGTAATTACTTTGTCGTATAATGACACACAAACGATGAACAACAATACGGTATAATTATAACACAATACACAGCACAATTAAAATTGGAGAAACTCGCACTCGTGGAATAGACTGTAGCATAAATAAATCGAAATACATCCCCATCTACTGAATGGTTCGATAAATTAACACACCACCATCTGTTAGGAATAAATAAATTGAAACAGAACTTGATCTACTGGATGATTACCCAACCTAGCTAACCAAGCGTTGTATCGATAAGTTAACACATCGCCATCTGTTAGAAACTTATGGAACTATAATAATAATTTCGTGTGGTCGCAATGACCTGTGTGACATGGTTTCTACTGGCTGGGCATTCTGCCACTGTCGTAGGCGCCTTTACCTAGCCCGCCCATCTTGCCTGTTACAGGAGAACCTAAATTTTAACGTCGAATCCGAACCACAGTACCATCCTGGCGTATTTCACCTTACACAGCATGCTGCACCGGAGATTATTGCCGGGTTAAGTGTCTATAAAAATTCTCGCCGAGACAGGTATTCGAAACGGGGACCTTTCCATCTTCAGTCAGACGCCCTAACCACTAAGCCAGCAGACCGCTGAGCCTTGGTAGCTTACAAATAAATACAAACCATTGTCCCATGACAAACATTTAATGAACATTTATTTTACAAATAATAAATATTGAGGTCTATAATCCAGATAAAAACTATCCTATCTTTTAAGTTGAACTAAATTACATACAGTAAGCCAAATTTCATCTAAATCGGTTATGTAGTTTCTGATTTCATCCCGGACAAACATCGTGACACGAGATTTTTATATATATAAAGATAATAGTTCTATACAATATTATTTTGACATAATAGTTCTATGCAATTTTTATTAGTAACAATAGTACAGATGTTGATATGACTATTGATGATTGTGTTACGTTATTAATCGGCATACTGGTTCTATAGAATTTTGTAATAATTCTGATAGTGCAGGTGGTATAATAACTCTATTTTGCTACTATATTTCTATAGATTGTCTCTGTCCAAGTTTTTCTAATACCAATAGTGCAGATGGTGTGGAGTCAGTTGTTAGTTATGTTAACGTATTATTTGGCTTAATAGACATTTTAATACCAGTGGAACGGATAGTATACTAACAGCTGGTGCTTTAAGAATTTTAATTTAAGATAATAAACCTCATTTATGTGGTGAAATCCGTATTGTATGTTTCGCGGTTGTGGATTTTACCATTAAACTTTGTATCCCTAAAGTAGTTCTGTTCTTAGGGCGTTTTAGCTATACTGGGTCTCTTGAATTGCCTGGGTTATATAGTGATATCTGCGTCCCTTAAGAAGTGAACTATTGCTTAATACACGTCCTGTCGTTCCGTTCTCATAAGGGAGATGATTGATGTAGGAAGTGGGATTTTTAGTTTGGTCAGTCTATTATATAGGTTATTTTGTGGAATTCGGTAAAGGGTGCATGCCAATATTATATGATTTAGGTCTGCTATTACTTCGTTGTGAACCGGGCAGAATGGGGAGTTTGCTGCGCCAATTCTATGGAGGTGTTTGGGATAACATCCGTGTCCCAATCTTATGCGGATGATAGATGTTTTGAATTTTCTTGCGAGTTTTGATTCTTCGAACCATGCCTTGTGTGGAATGTGGGGTTGGATCGATGCGTAGTGTTTCCCTTTGTATACTTGCTAGTTTCATATATTCTCAACACCGAGGGGTACTTCGTTCTTAAGTCTTTATGATAATACTGAGCTATAATTAACTCAAGGTCTTGACATGGAAACTCGACCAGGAGGTTAACTAGGATAATCAATTAGTACGACGATTGGTAGTCATACCTCAGACAGGTGGCTCTGACGATAAGTGCTTCATAAATGTTTCCTCCTTCAGTGACTGCCAAAGTCTGCGCCAACTCTTCCTTCCAAGGACAATTCCTTGCTGTGGCAATGATCGAAAGGACTGTTTCCACTAATCATAAGAAGTGTTAATACCGACGTGCATCTTTCAGAGGAGATAACGAGCGTGGTGAGTAAGTGTCGAATTCGGGAGGACGTTGTTGGTTCGAATCCCCATCTGGCCATCCAGGTTTTGGTTTTCCATGGTTTCCCCCAAATCATTCCAGGTGAATGCCAGGATCGTTCCTTCAAAATTCCATGGACGAATTCCTTTCCTCCAGTCCTCTCCCACCTCTAATGACGACGGCTAGGAATAAAGCCAGAAAAAGAGAGAGAAGGTAACGTCATTTAATTTTATTGCGACACATCAGCTGTCTTGTTATTTTCATGCCTACTACAGAGATTTCATACAGTCAATTATGATATAAATCAGGTTTCGACACGACATAGTTATCCGGAATAGTCCTTTTGACTGTCTTTGATTGCTACCACACTATAGCTGCTGATTTATTTACCCAATTCTTACTTCAATGTTGTTTCCAAGTTTCCTGGTCATGACACTCAATATCAAGTGAGATCATCAAATTTTCCTATCTATGAAACGATGATAGCAAACAGAAGACGATTAAGATTAGCTTCTACAATATATTTAGCTACTTAATTGATGTGGTGATCATGTAAGTTACTCTGTCTATCCTCTGATTAAGAACACGCGTGTCATCTCAACATACTGCCAAATAAATAAAGGAAACGGCTGGAGAGTCGCGTTGAACACACTACCTCCACTATGCTATCGATACCTCTAATCTGCATCCTAAAATGATAAGAGGCCTATAAGAGAAACATGTTTATTTTGGTTACAGACATTACAGTACAAATTTGAGTGTAGAAGCGTCCAAAATGCGATTGTGACCACCTATTTCTGACTAGTGCGTTTTATAATCAGTGGAACATAGATATCCGTCAGTAAATGGATGTATGAAATATCATAGATACCACGGAAAAATATAAAAATAACTATCACCATCTTATATCATGATTGGAAGATGGCCGAATCAACCTGAATTATCCGACTTGCAGAAACAATCAGAAGAAGTCTAATAAAATGTAGTAATTCAGTATACGAAGCTAGCTGCGAAATGTGTTGAACTGATTTTACGTGAGATTACTGAAGAAAGTTTTAAAACGAAAACATTTTTGTAAGTATTATACGTCTCTATCAAGCATACCTGGAACAAGAGCAACATATTATCTCCAAACTCGAAAAAAATGAGAAAGAAAACTAAGCAAATATTCAAGAATCTGTTAACAACTAACCAATTTGTAGGTCTTATTGAGTTTTACCATTGCAAAGGTATTCAGAGTGTAATTATAATGCTGAGAGAACAGGAATTCTTCGTCACGACTTCAAATTTTCAGAGTGAATTGTCAACGGAGGGAGCTGTAGCAGGAGAAGCAATTACCCTCCGCAGGAACCGGGGAAAATAAAAGCAATGCCGGCGTCTGGGTAATATTCCACTCGGCGGAGGATCCCTTCCGGCGGAACACAAAGGAGTTTAAAACGCCATTAGGCCACGACTCACCTCAAGTGCTTTGTCACAGCAGTCGCGTGTATTCGCGTCAGCACGCGCGTCGAGACGCGCCTAACAGGTGGAACACTCGGAGATATAATTTCCGACTGCACTGGGACTAAAAGTCGAGACTCGGCTCTGTTCGATGCGGGGGCGGAATGAGCTGCTATGTGTCTGTATCGTGCAGAGTTACTGCGTGGGAGGCGGCGACTAATGGAAGGCGCAAAGTGAGAGAAAGCCAGAGACGCGTCCGTCCACCTCTCCTCTACGGCGTAAAAGCTCCTGTCTCACGAAATGCGATATTGCTCCTTGTTTGTGAAAGCAGTTGCTGGAATATCGCGTTTACAATATCTTACGTCAATATCCTCCGCAGAGAAGATTCTCAATTGTGTGCGATGAATAAAATGAATTTTAATCAAATTGTAGCCGACGTGGCGACTTTGTGAAGCTGACTCCAATTAGTCCTGCTATAGTTCCATTGTGTAGATTACATTTTTCCATGATATCAAGAGTGGATTAAAGATAAAGAACTCTTTAATCTTTTCATCATGTTCTCTGCTTCGTTAAACTGATATTATCTCCTGCAAAAAGACAGAAGTATAATATTGACTGTTGAAGCTAATTAGAGATATTTTGGATCAGTACGTTTCATTTCAGAAACTGACCCATTGTTTTAGGTAATTATTTTTAATTTATAGACATGGAACACGGGAAAAAATGCAATTCAGCTGTACGTTTTCTCTAAATTCTGAGATTGGGAAGATAGAAGTGTTTTTAATAAAACTACGAATCTGTTAGTCTCTGTAATCTATGCAGGCAACGCCTTCCGTATATGCACATTCTTATGTTCATGTCAGCTGAAATGTCACAAATTTTCTACTTTTCTTTTTCTGCTATTGAAGTTTTTAAAGACAGAGAAATTTTGACTTATTGAGATAGCACATTTCATTTTTATACAATCGTATTTGATCTCGAGTATGCAAATTGGCCTTACATCAGATATTCCATGTTATGGCTTTCAGGACAATTTAATTTAAGATTTATTATGTCAAATATATGCGCGTCTATTTTGATTTTCTCGGCTGTATCTGATAGCTTCACATTTATTAACATTCTAAGGAGTCGCATATATCGTTTATTACTTTCCATATTTTCAGTCACATTTATATCTTTAGTGCCCATGTAAGTTACGATTGTACTGGTACTGTACCTATTTGCAAAAATACGATAAGAAATGCCCTTGATATAGTGTATTTTTATGTCCCCCAACATGCGATTGTAAGAAAAGAGTGGCGCATAGCTATTAAGAATCTTGTTGTTTATATTGTTATCATTTTAATGTAAGTACATAATATTTAATGTTGTTATGTTAAATTTAAGAATTCTTTACCTATTCAAACTCTAATCATAATTTATTTTACAAAAGTTTAATAGGTTTATTTTTCAAATCATTTCTTATTCAAACTTAATCCAAAACAACTACGAACCCTTTAAAGCCCACAAAGGAGATCATCCGACATTTTAGAAAGTATTTCAATCTTCTGAATATACGTTGACGGATGTATGTCTACCCAAAGTCATGAATTTAAGAGGCGCATCAACTAATGAATCAACTGGTTAACAATGATAATTATATGTCTATGTTACCATCGATTCTTCAAAAAAATAACAAAGGCATATATTACATAGAGTCAGGCTGATGCAGGAGGTAAGATGTCCGCTCCCTAATATTGCAATCCGGGTTTCAATCTCCGCAGGATCAGATATTTTTATCTGTAGAAATTGTTGAGCATGAATTTTTTATTTTATTTTAACTTTAAAACAAAACTTGTTACTTCTAATAGATACAAAAAATTCAATTTCGGCCAATATACTAAGAATGATTTCCTAGTATGCCTCACCAATGGGCATTGAAATTTTTTTCGATGGCAAATCTGTCTTCGTCACGAAATTATTTTATTTTCAACCATTAACTCCCCATCACTTCACGTAGTTAAACATATCGATGGTAGAAAAAAGAAACAATCGATCTTCTCGATGTTACGTATTTCGAAAAAAAAAAAAAATATCTTGTTGATGACATACAAGTATAGAAAAGACGAAAATAAATTAAAATAAAAAGTAATACCCATTTCAATTGTAAAAACAGCAAAACAATAAACTTATTAACAAAGCGTGAAAAAAATATGTAAGGACGTAAACTTACCTGGCGTATGATTGCACAGTTATAAGTCCAGATTGTTTTGTGAAAACACAATCCATCGTTACACTCGTGAGGACTTCATTTCGAAACAACGATTTTCTAGAAAAAAAATGATTTTCTGCCTGTATGTTACTAGCTCCAAAGCTCGTAAAAAATGACGGGCTGAATGATATGTTCTGACAACATATTTCTTTGCAATTGATTAACTTTGTAAAATTGTTGTAAAACAACGCACCATCTAATTTCTTGTGTCTAACTCTGGTCCTGAGTGTACTTAAACTTTATCACAAACTCCGCTAATACATCTTACCTATATTTGAATTATATCCATATTTCCCACTGTAAACAACTTCATGGCCGGTTACTCCTTTGGTTCGCATTAGATGTGTCTAATACGTAACTAATGCACTAAAAGCGTAAAAAAAGGAATAATTCAAATATCTAAAACTTAATTACCTTGCAGCTTTCACTCTATCGACGTCAGTGGAAGTCCGGATTTGATGTAAAATATATTGTCATTATGAAAACATCATTTTTGGGGACTTTTAAAAAATCGCTTGCAATCACTATTTGCTATATTAGTATTCTCGCAAGAATGAAATATTTCACCAATTATGCTGACAAATTACTATAAAACTTAAACACAATCACAAAATTATAAAGATACCCAGTAACTACACCTTCGTTTACAATATGAACTTGTACTTTGACGTCACGATCGGATTGCGTTTTGCGGAGTTACATTTCTCTTGTATTTTTAACACATATGATTAATTAAAATCAATAAATAAAAAGCGAATAAATAAGAAAAACACGTTGTTGCAATAATTCTTCAGTAATAAAGCTTGCAAATAAAAATACTAGACGTATATTTGAATTTCATGCATATTCCCCATTACGGATGTTCGTTTGTTGTCCAAAATTTTACATACAGCTTTAATCACATGGTTTCTGTTATACTGATTACATTTACTGTCTCTTTCATTGACATTTAAATATTTTTGAATTTTATAAGTTTTATCCCGTGCTCCAAGGCAGTCCTGTTGAATAATACTTACGTATCTGTCTCAAATTTCTCTTCTAATTTTCTATTGTATATATATTTTATTATGTCTGAAGTATATCCCGTCTGCATGATTCGTATGGATTTAAAATATTTGTAGGAATTTCTAATATTTCTGTATCTTCTGTATTGTTTTGTCTCTCTTCATTTCAGACGATGTGAGGGACAATAATATTTATTATTATTATAATAATATTTTTGTTATTAAGTAATTATGATTATATATTATAACTGTGGCCATTTAAGTTTCTAGGTCAAATAATTTCGTGCTAGAGGAAAGAAAATATCTGATTACGAGGAGTAGTTGTAAAAATGATGGCTTGAGAAGCACGAATAAAAAGACGTTCCATAATCCTGGTGGGAGGAAAATAAAATCTCGAAGGAAAACGAGAAGTATAATAGCACTAGTGAACTGTAACCATTGTGTTCAAATAGAATTATGTTTGTAAGCATGATACTAAAAGATAAATTGATAGTAATTGTTATTATGAAAGTGTGATGAGTTATTTCAGTTAATATGTACAAAATAATTGAGTTCATTTAAAAGGTAATTTACTTTCAGACATGGTAATAAATTTAGCAATGGATATACAGAATAAATAAAAATCCTGTAGTACTGATCCGATACTGGAAATAGTAAAATATAATTGGTTTTTATAAATAAGGAGGAAACTATATAATGTGTATACCTCTTTCGTGTTTGCTTTAATCCTTGTTTACAATGGATTTTATCCTGTCCATAGGATAACATCCATGAGATCGGTCCATTCCTTATTCACATTGCTGATCACAGGCAGCTTTTAAACTAAGATATGCATAATCTTCTTAAACTTTCTGTTTGTAATAAAGATAGTATCTATTGATTTGTTGGTTTATTGTGTCTCATATAGTTCCTATGAATTCATTTTGTTTGCACTAAAAAATTATAAATGGCTATGAAGTGATCAGTGACTATGCCTCTGCATCTATAAACTTTGGTATCAGTTACTTTGTACGACGTTTTTTATTCACAATTACGTAGTAATTACTGATTTGGTGCCGATTGAATCCCATATATACTTCTCCCAAAACAGGTGGGTTTCTTTTAATTCATAGAATTTTCTTGCGCTAGACCTGTTACGTTAAAAGAAACTATGAGTAACTATAATGCAATCTCGTATTTATTTCTATTTTTTTGGTGCATTTATCTTTGGATTATCCTCTGGTTATTTCATCTGTCTTTATGGTTTACAGCGGGGAGAATATCTCCCAGTAATGTTACAAGCACGGCGCATAATAAGACAAGTGCAGGGGATCTGAGTTTTTAGCCCAGCTCTTCTGTGAATTAACCATTACAGACAAGAGCACCTCCTCCACTACATATGACCGTTGAGGAATGCCTAGGCTGGACTTAGTTTCCTGATGAATTATGTGACTCTACCACCACTCTAGCCGTGCCGAAAGATATCTTCTTCACGATCGAGAGGTTAAGATCACCATCCATCATTGTAAGTGTCCTGTATGCGTCTGTATGCTGGCCTCAAGTCCTCCACAACTGCCTGTTCTTCTGTTGGGATTGCCTCCCTTAATCGAAGCCACAGTTATAATCCACCAGCGGTTCACCTATCACCATCTCACGGCTACTACGTTCAAAGAGGAGTGCAATGCACATAATCTACTTGGATTTGGCCTTAGTGTACATTACAGTCGGTTATGCTGCCAGAGCTGCTAAGAAATTTCAGAGGTACTTATCAAGATTTTGGTGTCTCGAACTATCGGACTGGGTAAAGCAATTTTGAGACTATACCAAAATTTAGCGAACACAAGTTCTAAATAATTAAGTAACACTCTCTATCTGAGTGTCTCTAACAACAGTACTTTAATGAAATAATGAAGGTATGGCCAGTAATGTAATGGATTCTTAATAAACAGTTGAGGCACACAACAACAATTTAACTACAGGAAATAATAATTGTATATAAGAAAAGGATTGTTACGCCATCAGCTGAAGATGTTTGACGTAGAGCTGACACAGTACCTTTGCTCATGACAAGATATGAGTCATTGAACTAACAATATTGAAGTTTCGGGACTCCTCTGACCAGTTCTCGGCCGATCTCTTTTCTTTTATTCGGCCAAAACAAAATACCAATAACACTAGTTCTCCATATGATATCAAAATTTTGGTTATTGCAATCTATGTAGGGAGACGCCACATTGAAAAAGCTCAAAATATTTTCTAAAAACTAAAAATGTCGATGTTGTTTGTCCTATGATTGAGTAGCTATAACAGAAAAAAGCAACTCAATTTTTTTGCAAGGAAGGTGTCACGCTAAACGAAACTCAATCCGCTTGAATCCTTGAAACTGGCGATAGGTATTTTGTGCGCGGATTACAATAAATCAAGGTGAATTGTTTTCTTAGGTAAATAAACAGAAAGGGAGCAAACAGGATAAAGGAAGAATTTGTAATACATTCGACTGCAGAGATAATATTAAATTTATAGGGGACGTATCTGATGAGTGCTCGTAAAACGAAATACGTATGGATTCGGTCGGTTGTTCGTCTGACTTTCTCACCATCCATCCGTCTTCAAAAGTTCTAAATCCTTTAATTTATAAACATGTAATTACGTGCTGCTTTAGTAATACTTACCCTAACATGATTAAAATTTCGAAAATACTGATGAAGGGGGCGAAATTAAATATAGGAGGCTAAGTGTGGAGGGGGGGGGGAGCTTTAATTGCCTTTTGTATGTATCAAAGTAAAGCTGACAGGCCGCCTACTTTTAAAATGTTTGTAGTTTTGATATTTGGAAGATTTTGCCGAAAAAACATGAAAGGAATATCATTCCATACACATATATCTATTTACGATACTACTGATCCAAAAAAAAGAATAATTAAAAACCTACAGTAACATGTAGGATGTAAAGCTCACACGAAACCTCTGGTATTAAGAGTTTCGTAAAAACCAAAGGAATGATTGTGACAAATTTGATACTTCAACATGTATTTTTCGAAAAAAGTTAAATGCATCATTCGATAACATTTAAAAAAAAAACATATTAAATATATTTTGAAACAATTTATGAGCTACGAAGGCCCAAAATATATTTTTGTAACCTCTCTTAAATTGGTTTCTGTTTAGCATTTGAAAGAGAATTTAGCAAAACTTATAATGAACTTTAGTAAAGGTAAATTCTTATTGATTTTTATTGGTTAATAAAAATCAGTGCGTTGGGGTGAGTCGCACTTGGTTACAATAGTTTTACTGTTTCGTGTTCCTAATCACATCAAACAAGTTAGAAAAAATTCTTTCATCAATTGCTGAGCAAATAATATTTAACTCATGTAAGGACCTTTAACCCAACAGTATTGTATTTTTATGTTTACTATGGTCTGATAAAGCAAATTAATAAAATCGAAACATTGTTTATAGTTCAAACAATATATAGCAGAAACACAAATCAAACCGACTAGTTTCGAAAAACTAACTTAGCATGCTAAGCTTACATTCCTGTAATGTTAAAATAGAATTGCGAATATTGCAGGATTGAATTATGCTGTTTCTAAACTATTAAGAAAATAGTTCATTCTATTTGAATTTGTATCATAATTTCTCAACAGACTGGAAAAATGTTTAAATCATACCTTCCGGCAACTGCTAGACTATAATAGATTCATAGTGTATCTCTACTAGAGGTCTCGTACCTGCAGTGAACTTCTCCGACCGAAGGTCGCCCTGCTTATGAATGTCGCTCGGTTCACTGGGACTCTCCCAGGTACACCAACTTCCTGATGAATTATGAATCGTATTTTTATCGAGGCTAAGGGATGAGCATGGTATGAAAGCAAAAGATTTCCGGACCGAAGACGCAGAGAATCCTGCGAATACGAGCTTTAAGTTTTCACTGCTTACGGCAATGTGCAACATATTATGATAACTCTATAGAGGAACAATTTTCAGTACTGGTTTGGGGAACCGAGGAGAAGAAAATATTATGTTCCGCTCATATTATCTCATCATCGTTGAATATGAAAATAACATAATGATTCTTTTTAAAAATCAATACTGTAACATCACGAATATGTGGTTTTGACGTGCTGTTGAAAGAGAAATGTGGTGAGCTTCTCTATACTTTAAAAATATGCTACGCATCAGATGATCCTTGTACGATGCAGGACGTAAAACCGAAAGATAACAAATCTCAGTAGTACAGAATATGAATTCTTATAGCTCTTAAGTTATATGGTGACGTGACTTCATCGGGTGATGTTCTTAATGACTGAATTAAGTCTTACATATTTTCATGAAACGTAACGTAACTAATTTAATACCTGCTCGGTACAAAATTATCCTCTGAAATATAAATCTATAGCTTTATGATAAACTTTCAATAAACTGAATAACAAAATCAGATGGAAAATCTCAGCTTAGAACTTACTTTTCTATAGTGTCATTTATTTAAAAAAAATTAAACCATTACATTTCAATTAGTATGTTTGATTTGAGTATTACTGTTTTGTTGAGAAGAATATGAAATGAACTTACCATCAAGGTTCCTAGTGATTGAATGTCAGGGCTCCATTTACATACGGATTTTGAATAAGTTTTGTGATCAACGAAGCTGGAAGTATTAATCAGTCTGAAGCAATTCGAGTGAAGCCACAAGATACATGGTCAAAGCAAGCAATGACACGAGCAATTTGTAGTGTCACTCAAGATGTCAGGAATGTAAGATGAAATGGAACAACGATTGTAAACGAAACATATAATCTGCACCGATAATCACGTTACGTATTCACAAAATCGATACGATTGGTGTCGGAATATTCTTAGACCCGTCTCTTATATCGAGACTTAAGGATGACGTATATTCTGTTATTGTTATACAACCAACAGTTTGAGTCGTGGATAAATCGGGAGGGTCTCGTACGTGCCAGCTTGTATGAAGTTCAATCGCATACCGAAACATCCAAGTTATCATTCTTATTCTGAGTAAGTTACAGATCAGCTGCTTTCTTCTGGGGAGTAAGAACTACGGTACTGGAAGCATCCCAGACAAACGGTGTGGGTACTGTTCAGACTGGACGGGAAGAAGAATGCAATTGAGGAGTCATCTTGGTATACCATAAAGTATTCCATCAGGGAAGACTCAGATAAACCGCAAGCATGAAAGCGGTTTACATGGTATAACCACAAAAATAAGAAGTGTAGCATTCCAACGATATTCCGTCATCTAACCCCTCAAAAAAGACTTAAACCTCCGTCAGTTCAAAATCCTCCCTACTTTCAATTTTGCGGTCCATTTTGGAGTAGAATCGAAACAGTTGCTTCAGTTTTATATAAATAACTGTTGCAAACAAATGAAGTGCCAATTCTTTTGGACTGTGATTCTTCTGTTTAAATACACGCTCATTCATAGAGCAATTTACAATTCGCACTTAACGACTGGTTTACTAATCCCGCATAAACATTGTAATAGCTACTTTTATCTCTACAACAAATAGAAACATTATGAATTCCGAAAACAAAACAACAGCTGGTCTGTAAGTTTATGGCTGGAGGCCTTCATCTACGTCTTGTGTTTAATTACAAACGACATCTAACGACCGTATTCTGTGTGTGAGTGTCTGGCGCTTGATATTGATTAGTAGATTTGAGCACTGGTGGTGAATAAATTTATGGTATTCTGGACTTTAATATTGCAATTCGTTATCAACGTCGAAAATAAAAGTGTATCAGGGGAAAGGCGGTTACTGTGAATGGAACTGACTCTTTATAATCACGAGCATATAAAAGGTGGCCTCGCATTCGGGAGGACGGTGGTTCGAATCCCCGTCCGAGCATCCAGATTTTGGTTTTCCATGGTTTCCCAAATCACTCCAGGCAAATGCCGGGATGCTTCCTTAAAAATTCCATGGCCGAATTCCTTCCCATTCCTTCCCCCCATTCTTTCCCGTCTCTAAAGACCTCGCTGTTGAGAGACGTAAAGCAGTTAAAAAAAAAAAAAAAGAGATAAAAGGGACGATTACGTGTTAGCTTACCCAGTAAAAAGGTAAATTTTATTTTATGTTTGGATGACTGTGATCTACATCTACATCTATACTCTGCAAATCACAAATACTGTCGGTGGCAGAGGGTGCTAAGCACCAATCCTAATTCTGCGCTTTCCAATCCCGAACAGATCGAGGAAAGAAGGAATACATAAATGAATCAGTACGGCATCTTATTTCTCTAATCTTATCCCTCCTGTCATTGCGACCTAAATAGGTTGGCGGAAGAAGTATTTCGTTGCACTCGTAACTTAAAGATTTTCGCATATTCTCCAGCAAATTCAAACGAAAACGACGTCGTCTGTCCGCCAAACAATCCCAGCCCAACCCACGAATTAGCTCTGTGACACTAGCACTGTGTAACTAGCAGTCACGAATCGAGCGGCTCTTCTCTGTACTTTCTCTAATGTGTCAATCAATCCCTTGCGATACGGATACCAAATTCCACAACAGTATTCCAGATGCGGACGCACTAGTGTTTTGTACGCTATTTCCTTTGTATGAGCATTACAACTTCTCAAAATACGTCCTATGAATCGTAGTTTGGAATTAGCTATTCCTACAACGGAAGTTATGTGCAAGTCCCATTTCATGTTTCTTTGTACTGTTACGCCTAGATAATTCAGGGAATCTACAGTGTCAACAACTGAATTGTTAACTTTGTACTCCAGAGCAAGCGGGGTCTTTTTATTACTTATGTGCATTGCCTTGCACTTTTTACAGTTAAGTGTAAGCTGCCATTGACGGCACCATTCCGAAATAACATCCAGATCGCGCTGAATTTCTAAGCAATCGTCGGAGCACCTCACTTCCCTATAAATAAGTGCATCATCAGCAAAAAAAAGCATCCTGCAATTAACGTTGTCACCGAGATCGTTTATAAAAATTAAGAAAAGAAGTGGTCCTATTACACTTCCTTGAGGAACGCCCGAAGTAACGTCTAGTTTACAAGAGGCTTCCCCGTCTACAACGACATACTGTGACCGACCAGTTAGAAAATCGCGTATCCATTCGCAAATCTGATCTGATATACCGTACGCTCGGATCTTCGCTAAGAGTCGGTTGTGTGGTACACAGTCAAAAGCTTTCTGAAAATCCAAGAAAATAGCATCAACTTGTGATCCCGCATCAATAACTTTCATTACATCATGCGAAAATAGATCCAGTTGCGTTTCACATGATCGGTTCTTCCGAAATCCGTGTTGGTATGCTGTAAGTAGCTCGTTTTCATCTAGAAACTTCATAACGTTAGAGCATATGACATGCTCCAGAATTCTACTGCAAACAGATGTTAGCGATATCGGACGATAATTCCTAGGATCTCTCCGATCTCCTTTCTTGAAAACGGAAATCACCTGCGCAATTTTCCAGTCAGAAGGTACTTTTCTTTCCTCTAAAGAATTACGAAATATATCTGACAGAAATGGTTCTATTTCTTCCGCGTATTCCGAAAATACTCTTACTGGAAGAAATAGAACCATTTCCCCCACTTCAGGAGCTTTATGATACCTACACTATCAATTTGTACTGGATCCATTTCAAATTCAACACGCCGTGGAAAAACGGGAATGTTTTCCATTTTTTCGTCAGTGAAGGATTTTTTAAATTCGGCGTTAAGTACGGTAGCCTTGTCGCGGCTGTCATCAACTTCCCGACCGTCTTTTAGTAGAACTGGCATATTGTTGTCACAACCACCTATTTTTTTTACATACGACCAAATTTCTTTGGATTTTCAATGAGACTCTTGGAAAGTGAGTTTCATCGAAAGTCATTGAAGGCTTCGCGCATCGCATTCTTGACCTGTCCTCTTGTCTCAGCTAGTTTTTCTAAATCCTCCTATACATCGTCCTTCTTGAGCGTGCATGAATCTTCCTTTGCTTTTTAAGTAACCTTTTGACTTCACGCGTGTACCACGGAGGATCGTTCCCGTCCCTGATTGTCCTTTTCGGTATATGTAAGTCCATACCTTCCCTGACTATATTTATGAATCGAAGCCACATCTCTTCAACCGAGCCTCTTCCTTCTACAAAGGTAATGTATTTATCCCTCAAAAACGTTCTTAAACTCTCCTTTGGGGCCTTTTCGAACCTGTAAACGACCCTTTCTTTTTTCTTTTTGCGCTCGACTGTTAATTTTACTGTAGCAATTACAGCTTTATGATCACTTATTCCCGTGGTGGTAGAAATGTCCGTAAATAATTCAGGCCTATTTGTAACGAGAATATCTAAAATGTTTTCGTTTTCGTTGTCGCACCGCGTTGGTTCAGTGACGAGCTGCTCAAGATTAAGATCTGAGAAAAGGTCGAGAATAATCTCACAGGATATTTTATCCCTGCCACCAGTAACGTGGGCGTAATTACTCCAGTCAATATACGGCAAGTTGAAGTCGCCTCCTAGTATTATTCCATGATCCGGAAATTGACGAGCTATATTACTTACGTTATTTCTTAAGGCCTCAGCAACACCTACATCTTCATCTGGTGGACGATAGAAAGACCCTATTACAAGTTTTGTCCTAGCTACTATTAGTCTAATCCATAGGATTTCACAGACCGTATAAATATTTATTTCGTTACACGACAGGTGTTTACGAACAGCTATAAATACACCACCTCCATTAGAATGTAACCTATCCTTACGGAAAACATTCATGATATGGTTAAAAATTTATGCTGAACTTATATCCGGTTTTAACCAGCTTTCAGTACCTAATACTATATCAGCTTCTGTGCTACTAATAACGCTTTCAAGCTCAGGCTGCTTATTACAAACACTTCTACAGTTTATAACGAGTACTTTTAACGGTCGAGATTGATTTTCGCTACTCCTAACATCTGGTGCCGAATTTAATTGGGCTGCCCGTGACTGCAATCCCAGTTTCGGGTCTTCCTCCCTCAGCCTAAAAAATCCCCCTAATGCACTCCACACGGCCCCTGCCACCCGTGTAGCCGATTAACGTGTATAGTGCACACCTGATCTATCCAAGGGAACCATACACGATTCGACCCCAGGGCGAAGATCAAGGAATCTGCATCCATTGATTATCGCAGTAACGACGCAGTCTCTGGTTTAGACCCTCGACTCGGCTCTGAACCAGAGGTCCACAGTCAGATCTATCGACAATACTGCAGATGGTTAGCTCAGCCGAAATCTTGCGGTCATCAACCACAGAGCTCACCGTATGAGCAAGCCGCTGGAAGGAAGAGAGGATACCCTCCGACTCAAGGCGGCAAGCATCATTGGTGCCGACATGAGCTACAATCCGCAGCTGGCTACACTTCGTCCGCTCAATGGCATCCGGGATGGCCTGTTGCACATCATGGATCAGACCGCCCGGAATGCACAAAGAATGGACATTGGACTCCATCCCAGACCTGTTCGCCATGTCCCTCAGGGGCTCAATGAAACGCCTAACGTTGGAGCTACCTATCACCAGAATCCCCTTCTGTGATCGCCCAGACCTAGCAGGCGGGGGGGCTGGCAACTCGCTGATTGACGATTGTGGATCTGAATCAGATCCAGACAACACATCAAACCTATTGGACAGTGGTACAGGCTTGCCCTCCTGGGATTCAGACCTGTACTCCTGCCCCCGCATGCGGCGTCGACGTCCGGAAACCACGCGCCAGACACCATCAGGTGACTGCCGCACAGGCCCCGAAGTCTCAGCCTGGACTGCAGGTACGATATTTGGCAGGGGAGAACCTGTGACAACACCTGCTTCGTCAGGGTCACCCCTTCCACATCTGCTGCAGTCACCTACAGCAGTTTCCAGCCTCGTAACTTTAGTTAGCCAACTGCAAGCTGAGCGCGAAGATCAGCCACCTCAACCCGCGTCTGCACACAGCTGTCACAGTCCCTACACATATTATTTATAAAGCAAAAACTACGGAGAGGATAAAAGTTGAACTAACTGAGTAATCCAAATTAACTGTTCACACTTTACTACCAACCGCTACACGACCTAAAGAGAACCTTCTGAGGAATTGAATTTAGACCAGACGACTGCACTTAGTAGTTAATAGGACGTACTGATGAACGGTGTTAGCCAACCAATGTACTAAATAAAAAACAAATAAGCTTTAGATACTTCCCTATAGAAAAAGCAAATAAATGCGATCACGATTGGAGCACGCTGTTATAATTCAATTAACGCAAATAAATCAAACGCTACCACAACACTTTAAATTATGTAAACAGATGGCGACACTCGTCACGGCGGTTGCTGGGGACCAACTTAGCTACTGCTCAGCGACGACGGAGGATATTCAAAGATAAAATCTACCTACAACACTTTAAAATTAAATACTCAGAAAAGGCGGCACTTGACTCGACGGTTGCTGAACTCAACTAGCACCTCCTCTGCGACGACAGAAGATATTCAAAGATAAAATCTACCTACAACACTTTAAAACAAAGTACTCAGAAAAGGCGACACTTGACTCGACTGTTGCTGGAACTCAACTATCCCCTCCTCTGCGACGACAGAAGATATTCACAGATAAAATCTACCTACAACACTTTAAAATAAAGTACTCAGAAAAGGCGGCACTTGACTCGACGGTTGCTGGAACTCAACTATCCCCTCCTCTGCGACGACAGAAGATATTCACAGATAAAATCTACCTTCAACACTTTAAAACAAAATACTCAGAAAAGGCGGCACTTGACTCGACTGTTGCTGGAACTAAACTATGATGGTGTAAGGAGGGGGAGGGGAGATGAAACACTAGACGGAGTGAAGCCCAATTACCATCTGTTGATGTCTACTCTTCCGAATAACAATATCTGGTCCGTAAATTGCACCTACCCATCCAACGGACAAAACACTATTAACAGTGTCGTATGTCGTCACGCCATACAGACTGCAGAAAGATTTTGGATTTAATCCAGGATTTTGGTACGCAATCAATGATCAGGAATCGTGTGCCACTACCGGTCAAAACCCGATATAGAAAATTACTTCAGGAAGCACGAACCACGTAATCACAATCAAACGCCAGACACCATGATGGTACCACAGTAACAAGAATCAACGCGGTAGGATGTACAAGATTACTGGGTTTAACCGTTGCTTTGATGATAACTCTTTTGTCAGATACGGACTTTAAATTTAAGGGTCCCTTTCTTTCTGGTGAAAGAATAGGTCTGGATAGACCGGCATCAGGTTTTCCTTTACCTTCTTCCACCTCTGCCGATTGTAGTAACCTATGCGTGATAAGGATTTGAAATTACACCAAGCGGTGGTATTTGTTATTAGTTCATTAATATTTAATTTTTTATTGGAAGATGCAGTATTTCCGCACCGCAAATAGCTTGAGAAACGTGAGTGCAATTTAGTCAGATATCATGTACAGATCAACGTTTGCAATACACCATCCCAATTAATTTTCAGACGCCTAGAATTTCTTCCCTAAACTACTTAAAAGCTGTTACTTTTAAACGAGTAATCTGACTAATATAGGCTTTTGTGACTCAAAAGGCCGGCAGCTGGCCAGCACCTCTTTCTCCCTGTTCCAAGAATTCAACTATCTGTGGTCTGTAATGTGTCATGTCCCCCAGAGAACTTTTTATCTTCGTACTTACAGTTGTGCTTACTTCTCATTCGCAGTCTAATGCACAGATACTTGTTCATTTTCTTGCAGCCTGTTAGAATAGTCGCAGCTAATCTATTATTAATACTTAATTCAAGGAATTTATTAGTTGATTGAAGGGAACAGCCTGCCAACATTTCTTAGAGGTTATAGAAAAGCACACTTGCAGCTTTTTGTAAGAGGGTCAGATTTTATTAGTAATATTAATAATGAGAGGCTTCTCCAGTTTGTGATTAAGAGGATTACTAAAAAAAAATTTCTGAAGTATAAGACAATACATTTTGTTGAACACCACTTTGAAATGTATAAGAATAACAAGTTCTAGCACCCAATTAATTCACCAACATGTGCTTTTCTGACAGTTTAAACTGATTTAGATAGCATATTTAACATTAATTGCTTCTATACAACTGTATATCAGTTAAATATGTTTGTAGTTCATTGAACAGAACGGTTGCTATGTGTTTTGTCGAACTTATTCTATAGTACAACACAATTGAGACCCTGTGAAAATTGTGTTCAGAAAGCAAGTAAATGAGTATTTGATTATCTGTATATTGTGGATAGTGTCTTTTATGCAAATGTTGTGATATTTTAGAAATAACTATATAAGCATCGGAGAAGAACATAATAAATTTTTGAATATGTACGAAGGGGCTGGTTGGACGTTTACATTGAATTAGGGTCCTTTAGAATGAATTAGTAAATAGCAATTATCATCGAAGTCATCTACATAATCCCGGTAATAATGCAATCTAGAATGACTCGTAGTAATAATAGTCCTGAGGGAAAGGCAAGGGGAAAAACATCTATTTAACTTCCCGCAGGAAGCTGCATCACAAGTCACCGGTTGTGCTTGGGACGCTAAGGTTGGTACGCTTGTTTAGATTTACAGATGGGTGACAACATCCTGGAATTATGAGAGCAATATGAGTTACTTCATCGCCTTAACGAAAAACAGAAGGCAGCACATACTGCAGAGGCAGAAGCAGTTAGCTCTAGCTCTCTCCAGTAGGTGTTCTTCAATATTGCTCAAGACGTTGACTGAAACGAAATAGAATGACAAACTATATTATTAAAATTTAAACATTTAATAATCTATCCTAAATATGAGACGACAGTGATCCCTTAATTCGGTAGCTTAACCAGAAAAAACTATCTAGTACAGCACTCTAAAAACTGAAGATAATTGTTAGATTATTTTTGGAAGATTTTCCTTAACTACATCATACTCGATAAGCGGTAAAAGTGTTTATAATGATGAAAGAGGGTAAGGTGTGCAGTTAATATGAGTAGACAGTATTCAAATTGGTGTTGTATTTAAGCATTTGTGTAAGAAAAAGATGTCAGCGAATTATGTTTAGAAGTTGAATAAGGGTCCGTATCATTAAATCCGTGTCAATGTTGGGGATGGTTACTCTGAATGGCTTAGTACAACAAAAGGAGCACAGCAAGGAAGTACCCTTTCACCACTTCTGTTCATAGCGATAATGGATAACACCTTAAAAGAACTAAAGAGAGCAATAAATAGAGATCTACAGGCATTAGTGTTTGCGGATGATGTGGCAATATGGGAAGAAAGCGAAGAAAGAATAAAAAACTAACTGAAAATGTGGAATAATAAGTTTGAAGAATATTGAATGAAACTGAATAAAAAAACCGTAGCACTAAAAATAAGCCGATAGAATACAGACAGTACAAGGCCACCGAGTTGAAGTTGTTGACCAATTCAGCAGCCTGGGGAGCATAATTGCTAGCAACGGTAGAAGTGAGTTAGAAATAATGAAAGGAGTCAACTTCTATCGTACCATGCGGTGTTTACTATCGTACATGATGGTTCACAGAAGAACAAAAATTGTATTGTACAAATCATATCTCATTACTATTCTCAAATATGCTTTGGAAACATGCACACTAACATCAAGGGACCTTAGCAAGATCCAAGCATGTGAAATGAAGTTTCTCAGAACGACCCTACAGAAAACTAGACTTGACCACATAAAGAATGATGATGTTAGATCAGACATAGAGCTAAGGGAATCCATGGAAGAGAGACTTAGCTCATCAAGACTTAAGTGGTTTGTGCGTGTCAAGAGAATGACTAGTACAAGACTACCAAAAATTTATTAGTAAAAAAGGATATTGGGAAAAAGACCAGTAGGAAGACCGAGAAGAACATGGACAGACCAACTGAAGAAGACATAGAGAAAAGATGCTGGAACTGGGAATATATCACGGGCAGTGAAACTTTTCTGGATAGGAGACAGTGGAAAACGATCGTCTATAACAACCAAGGCTCGTAAGCCACACCCGGGAAACTGGAGATGTTACCCAACGATAATGATGATGATCATCAAATTTGAAAGTTCGTTCAGTTCAAACTTATGACGATTGCTGAAAACTACCCATTCTTTTACCGAAAAACCAATTTTAATGTAAAAGAAGCTAAACACAACAAAAATGAGTGATATATGACCTTATTCCTGTAATGCACCTACAGTATACTTTATTGTCCATGCATAATCAATCATATTCTTTCAGTTGTTTCTGCAACACCAATTTCAACCGTAAATTTACAGTACGCTATTAATTCACATAATTCATACAAAACAACCGATTTGCTTGTACATCCAGAAATTTGCATTTAGATTAAAGGCCTCTAAACACAAAGTGTGAGTTAGACCTAGTTTTTGTTTGAATACCAATACAGCGGGTATATTCAATAATATACGAAACTTTTTGTGTTAACACATTCCAGCTTAGTCACCGAGTCGTAGGTAATTAAATGGACTGTAATAGCACGATTCTTTTTAACTTTTCTGGTCCTGCGAAACAATGTATTTCGATAAATTCAATCCGATGAATATTCATGGGCAAAGCCGTTAGTGCGTATGGCGGACTATATTTAAATTAGGTGTTTTATCTCGCTAAGCGCTCCGATTTAGTTTTGCAGACAACTGTACTAAAAATTTAATTGCTTCTAAAGCAGAACTGTTATCTAATAGCAAGAAGTAATTTACAAAACAAATAATTTCTTTTTCAGTAATACAGCAACTTGCTAACAACACTCTACAGTTTAAAGTATCTATAAATGCACTGAATCGTTTTAAAATGAAATACTAGCTACATTTTTTTAGTTTCCTTTTGCATTTCTCAAGCAGTTGTCGTTGCTATTATTATTATCAACAAAAAAATATTTAGAACTCATTAGAGATCAAATCCTTGCTGCTGAACAATTTAGCTATCAAGTTGAGTATGGAAAAAAATTTCAGTAAGTATAGTTTACATCATTCGATATACTTGACGAAATGAATGATTAAAATGTTTGGAAAGATCATTAGGAAATCAATAACATTAAAGAAAACTCCATGGATTGTAATGATAAGCTTAAAGTAATGATAAAGAATTAGCCTCAAGTAAGATCTTACAAAGAATTGGAAGAAACGTGGTTCTATACATCGATTCAGACTACCAAGCAATTATAAATATGGACCCAAAGTTATTTGTATCTGTGAATTGTTAACGTTAAGCATCTAACTGAATGTCAGTTTCCGGTTGCCGTACTGCAACCGCTTAACAATGTCATATCGCATAGGCATCGGGTCAGCATATATAAAAGATGTGCCACCTGTCTTAAAACTAAAATTTAGCACATTTTTTGTCACAAAAGATATCATTCAGACATTTGTATCGTGAGAAAATTAAAAGGCTTGGAAATGCAAAAACTACAGAAAATAAACATGTTAATAAAGTGTAAAAACGAAGTTTTTCCTGGTGTTGTAAATAAATAAAATGTTCTCGGGGTCCAGCAGTGTATAAATATCACTTTCATGGGACTTTTTGAGAGAGGCCATCTCTGTCCTCATTTTTAACCAGCTATTCACATCAACGGTGGAAATCAAAGATGGACCTACTGTCATGACTCTTCTGCTCTTGACCGAGCCGTAGCTGCTTCAACATTTTGTTAGTCGGGTTCCAGCCCAGACCAACCCTGCTGACACTGGATACCAGTTTAGTGTTGAAGCAGCTACGCATTGGTACAGAGCAGCATAGTGGATGTTGTCATCGTTCTTGTTCGGTTTTTTGCAATCCTCTATTACCGCGGCACCGGCAAAAAAAAGAAACAATTGTTTAAAAAACATAAAAACCGCCTTCAAAAAAGAGCACTAAAAATTTTAAAATTACCTTGTTCAGAAGAATGTAAATCTAAATGGACAATATTTTACATTACTGTTATTGAAATTTTTACATTAATTAGTTATTTTTGGAGTCGGTGCCAGCTTTCAGATCGCGCAGATCGAATTACTGAATTTTATTTGGTGTTCGAGGCGAACCGAGAGCACGAACAAAAATTCCAAATATTTTATAGCATTTTGTGAGGAAGATTGTTTTATTGCGGGAGACAGCTTAGGGAAACAAATTAACGGTATGTTTCTGTGGCTCGGCCTCGTTGGTCATCCATTCATATCTCTGGCGCTACAGTGTCTGCATCATGCAGTAAACACTTTATAGTTAGTATAATATCGGTGTATCATCTATATGTTTCAGTTGTATTAAAAAAAGTTTTTCTAGAATTAATTGTAGGTAAGTAGTAACATGATTTTTATGTATTATTGTTATTTATTATTGTTTTTATGTTTTTGTTTTTCTTGCTTCGGCTGGCACCGACTCCAAAAATAACTAATTAATGTAAAAATTTCAATAACAGTAATGTAAAATATTGTACATTTAGATTTACTTTCTTCGAAGCAAGGTATAAAGTTATTTTAAAATTTTTTGTGCTCTTTTTTGAAGGCGGTTTTTATGTTTTTTAAAAAATTGTTTTATTTTTAAATTTTTAGTGTTATTATAGTTAATTTGTGTTTAAATATGCCGCAGCAGTTCTCATTTTACGAACTTCCTGGTAGCTCAGTGGATAAACCAAGTGCTTTAAAAAAAATCTGTCTTTGCAACATCTTTCAGAATGGGGTGAATTGGATGCTGTGTTAGGGAATGTCAGTTTACATTTTGGTCCAGGCAGTGTTTCGATCTAATCATAACTATTAAAGCTGATGCTCGATAGTCGAAACATGTAACTTCTGGACATTAATACATACCACATACACAAATCTGTCTCTGGAATATATCTGTTCGTTCCAGCATCACACAGAAAATATAGATTTTTAATTTGTTTTCACAACTTAGAAGTTGAGACATCAGGACACATACATATTATAAATATTCTGCAATGACTTAAAAATAGCTTAATTGATTTTGACGTTACTTAAAACTGTGGATTTTGTAAAGAAAATTGGAAATTATAAGCGATGGGGTATAGGACAAGAGGGATTGGGCTTTTGTATACCAAATGTGGACTGTCTTTTCTGATTCATTTAAAGTATACGTTTGTAAATTTATATTGATATCATATAAATTTTTTAGGCATGTATAAAAAAAATGATTAAGGGGTGTGGAAGTGAAGAGTAGTTTGGATCTTGCTACGGTAGTGTGTACAGTAATTTTCTCTTTGTTTTAAAGTATACATGTGCAAAGTTTCATCTAAACCAGATAAAAACTGTAGCTTTGTGTAAAGAACATTTACAAAAATTAAATGGGGTAAGGGAGTGAGCAGTTGGGTTTTGTAAACAGAATGTTTTTCTTTTTTCTTATGTATACATTTGCAGTGTTCCATCGAAATCTGATTAAAACGGTAGGTATCTATAAAGAACAATGGAAATTAGGAGGGGTGGGGGTAGAAGGGAAGAGGGGTTGGGCTTCTGCAACTTAATTTAAACACAATTGTTATGTATTTTTTTAAATATACGTGTGCAAATTTTCTTCAGAATTAGATAGAAACTGTGCTTTGTGTAGATTAAAGGTTTGGAAAGGGGGAGAGAGATTTGGCTTCTCTAAACCAAATGCAGACAGTATTTTTCTCTTTGTTTTGAAGTATACATGTGCATGCTTCTTTCAAAATCAGATAGAAACGGTAGCTTTATATAATGAACATTGACAGTAATTAAAGGGGTAGAAAGGGGAATGGGGTTTGTGTTTTTGTCAAAGTAATGAGAGTAGTATGTTTCTGTTTCTATTTGCTTTAAAGTATACACATGCGAAGTTCCACAGAAATCGGATTAAAATGTGGGTTTTTACAAACATTAATTAATGAGAAAGGGGAGCTAGGGTAGTTTTTTTAATTTTTTTGGTCAGAAATCTTCTCCATAAAAAAATACATATATGTGCCAACTTTCATAAAGATCGGTCAAATGGTGTCAACTGTAGCTTTTAAAAAAGAAAATTAACAAACGTCAAGGGGCGGAAACGGGGAAAAGGATTCAGTTTTTGCAAACCAAATTTTTCTCTTTGTTTTACAGTAAAAGTTAGCTAAGTTCTATCTAAACTGGATAAAAAACTGTGGGTTTGTATAAAAATTAAACGGTTTTAATGGGGAGTGGGGGTGGTTTTTTGGTCAGAAACCTTCCTCGTGAAAAAATACATATAAGCGCCAACTTTCATGGTAATAGGTCAAATGGTGGCGTCTGTAGCTATTTTTATGAAAAAAAAATTAAGGGGTTGGTAGGAGGAAGAGGGGTTGAGCTTTGGCATACCAAATGATTAAAAGATTTTTCTGTTTGTTTTAAAGTATACATTGGCAATGTTCAATCAAAATCAGATATGATATATAGGTTTCTATAAAATTAAGGGTCGTAAAGGGGGAGATGGGGTGGCTTTTTTTAATTTTTTGGTCAGAAACCTAGTCCATGAAATATTACATGTATATGACAACTTTAATGGAGATCAGTTAAATGATGTCGACTACAGTTTTGTATAAATAACATTGGCAAAAATTAAGGGGTGGATAGGGTGAGGGGGGTTCATTTTTTTCAAACCAAATGTTGACAGCATTTTTCTCTTTATGTTTGACTATACATGTCCAAAGTTCCATTGAAATCGGATAAAAAATGTGAGTTTGTATAAAAATTAAGGGGTGCAAAGGGGGAGAGGTTTTTTTTAGTTTTTTTGGGGTCAGAAACCTTTTCCATGAAAAATTACATGTATATGCCAACTTTAATGGAGATCAGCTAAATGGTGTTGACTTTAGCTTTATATAAAGAACATTGGCAAATATTAAGTGGTGGACAGGTCGAGAGGGGTTCGGTTTTTTCAAACCAAAAGTTGACAGTATTTTTCTTTTTCTTTTTTTACTATACATTTCCAAAGTTTTATCAAAATCGGATAAAAAGTGTGGATTTGTATAAATATTAAGGGGTGTAAAGGGGTAGAAGGGGTGGTTTCTCAATGAAATTCATATGGGACCACTTTGGAGGTATACTCTATCCACTATAAAAATTTCATTTAAATCGGTTCAAAATTGGCGAAGATATCGCTGAACATACATAAAAAAAAAATGCAGACGAGTCGAGAACCTCCTCCTTAAAAAGTTTCTTAAGTTTATAATTAGTTGAAAATGAAGACAGAGTTGGAATTCCTGGAAACCTACCGAGAAAGTGACATTTATAGATGGCTTGATGCCCGAGAAGATTTTATTTATGTTTTTATGTTACTAAATTAAAAACGATACTTTGTGTAGCTAATCTGATCTCATCAGTTGTTGACCTCCACCTAAATGATTTGGTGTAGTTTAACCATGGTGAGCGGTTGAATACATTGTAATTATAATGCCTTGAAAAACTTTATAACATTAAGATAACATTATAGAAATACTCATGCTCTAGTAGAACTGAATCTTAACCGGTGAATGTAGCAACTACAGTCGCTAAGTAGAAAAACCAGAGATATATCATTACCTCAGTAACAGTGGAATTGTAAACTGGGGAACATGAAAGTTTATTACTTTAGTGTTGGTAGCGTCGTCCTCCGTAAAGGATTTGAGTGCAGAAGAAGTAACACTTTCCGCCCGAGAGCTGGATGTCTGGAACAGAGGTCCGAGTGGAATTGCAACCAGACGCTGAGTGCTCCGCTGCTGCAGCTGCATGCGCGGGGAGGCGCCTCACTTTACGACGCCGGCCGGGCGCCGTAAACCGACGCCGGCGACGGCGGCCTGTCGCAGAAGCGACGCTGCTTAACGGCGCCGCTGCAACACCTGGCGCGCGTCCCCCCCCCCCACCGACCCTTTGAGGACACGGCCGCCCCGCTCATTACTCCACAGCCCCCCCTCCGTATCATTATCTAATTTCACCACCGTCACCTTCAAATAAGGGCATCGTCTGCAAACAATAAATTCACAAGTACCAACACCGAAATTAGTTAAACGTTATACCATAAGTTTCCAAATTTTTTTGTCCCACCACACAATTTTTGATAGAAAAGTTGCTCACCGCCTCTGTTTTTCAAACAAAAACAATACACTCTGCCCCGATTTAAGGAAAAAAAAAAAACACCTACTTCCTTTCTTCGAATAAATAATGCAAACCATAGTGCTACAACATTTTGGTTCGTAACCACTATTTGAAACAGTGATTCGATGTCCTAGGTGAAGTGCGAAATATCATGTATAGAAAAACCGCGACAGATGTCTAAAATTACTGTATGTTATCAATTTTACTGTATTGTTCATTGTTTGATTAGCAAATATATGTTATGAAATTTATTTATTTATTAAATAGCTGAGCTTGAGGTATTAATGTTAATTTTCGATATTTAGTGCCTTATTTGTCATAAAAAATTCTAAATCACAACGTTCTACTATTGACGATCCGTTTCTTTCCTTAGTTAATAAACTGCCAACTACACTAAATCCTCTTTTCGCTACATATGGTAACGTGAATGCAATTAAAAACTTTCTTGATTCAGCCCTTAGAGCCGGATATATTGCTGGGAATCAGGGTGATCTTAAACGCCCTCTATATTTACCTAGGGCCAGAAACGGGCCCTATGACTTCTTCAACGCCCCCAACGGAAACCACTACGTTATACTGTGGATAGATAAACTTATAGCTTTTAATCATCAATCTGTGAATGATGGTAGTAGGTACAACGAAATATGATAATTTAATTACTAACAGATTCTATGTTCCTATTCAGAATCGTGCCCATCATTATGTAATTTAAATACAGAAATAAAGAAAATTATACAACCAAGGTAGATTTTTTGGATCCCAAATAGGAGGGTCTGACGTTTCTTTTTTTTTTTTTGTAACTGCTTTACGTCTCTTTTTAACATCGAGGTCTTTAGAGACTGGAAAGGATGGGGGCAAAGGAATGGGAAGGAATTCGGCCATGGCCTTTTGAAGGAAGCATCCCGGCATTTGCCTGGAGTGATTTGGGGAAACCATGGAAAACCCAAATCTGGATGCCCGGACGGGGATTCGAACCGCCGTCCTCCCGAATGCGAGGCGAGACTGACGTTTCTATAAAATATATTTTACTAATCAATTAAATGGATGTGAACAGGGCACCAACATATATAATTTACGTAAACACTTCCCACTTCCCAGCAAAACAAAATCGAGTGAAATTTACAAGGAATGAGTATTAAGCTGCAGTCCCTCTGGCCCGGATGCATGCGCTGATTCGGATTTGAAGTGTATCAGAAGGTCGTTGTTCTCCTGAGGTCAGCTGGCCCACAGCTGTTGTAACTTGATATTCTGGGTACTGGAACGGGACGGAGTTGACGTTCCATACATATTCTATGGTGAACAGCTCTGGGGATCTTACGGGCCACGGGATTACTTCAATTTCACGAAGGCTATTTGTAGAGACTCGTACCATGTGTAGACGAGCACCACGATACTGTCACAGGAGACGTAACATACGAGGATGCAAGACGTCCGTAACGTAACGTTGTGTCATAGAAGTTCCCTCAATCACTGCCAGTCGTGACCTGATTTCATACAAGATGGCTCCTCCCATCTTGACGCCAGAAGTAACACCACTGAGCCTCTCCAAAACATTGGAAGAATAAGATCTCTTCCCAGGTTACAGCCATACTCGCCGTCGGTGTTCATCTCAACCCGTAAGGTTTCATTTCATCCAGGCACCGATAAGGAGGCAGTGTATGTTGCGCTTGGTGAACAAAACACAAGTAAGATATACTGAAACGGAAATGTATAGGTAAAGGAGATAAGAAATTTTTCCGTAGCAAATACTATGTTGAAGGTTCTGTAAAAAACAATTTCCATGTTAATATAATGTGTCTAACACTATTGTACTGGTTATATACACCACCAGCCCAGAGACTCAAATCCAGGAAAAGCTTTCTGAGAACATCATGGGAACTAATTGGGTCACCTGAAAAGGCAAGAGTACAGTTATGGAAAATGAAAGTTCCTAACATCTCAGGACCACTGACAGTTGCAGAGCGCTTGTCACCTGATCATGCAGAGGACTGGAACGTCTGGCGGCCCTTAAATTGATTGCGAAAAGGAGTGGGCAGGTCGAAGGAAAACCTAGTCAGATGGGGTAATACTGATGCTACAAATATTAAGTGCGAATGTGGTGAAGACCAAACTATGAATCATAAGCTCGAATACCCTATGTGCCCATCATCCTGCAACGATGAAGTCTTGTTTCAAGCAATACACAATCCAATTGAGGTTGCGAAGTACTGGGCTAAGTGTGTTTAAGGTTGTTGATTTGCACAATTTATTTAACTGTGTAATTTGATGTTTGTGATACGAGAATAATAATAATAACTGGTTATATTACCACCGAACAGACTGCGTGACCATTAGTTGGAGTCAATTCCTGGACCACATTCTCAGACGAAACGAATTTCTACATTCGGCTGCTAGCGAGAGGATATGTATTTTAGCCAAACAGTTATTTTAGTTACCAATGCGCTGGTGACAGAGGGTTAAGGTACGTCCCACAGTAAAAAACCGGTGTTATTTATCGCTTTTCGATAACAAGTGACATTACTTGCCCAATGCAGTCAGACACACTAATTGATTGGTTTATTGTAGTATTACACTCAAGTCTGAGGAAAATTCTGTTAAATCTCACTGTCAAACCAATCCTGGTCAATTGGCGAAGTATGGGAACTTCGCGGTTATGATGTCAGCTAACACATTCATTGGCACTAAAGGAAAGACGACATATTACTTCAACCGACCCCTGAAACCGTATAGGTAGATAGATGTTACTATTTCATTGTTTCAATATTTCGTTTTAGTTTTTATCGCTTTCCAAATTGCGTCTCAATAAATACGCCGAGACTAATATCCTATGCTTATGAATGAGATGACAGATTTTATGATTATTCAATGGTGTTTACAACCTCGAATTTAAAAGTATTACTAACAATCCATTATTGAGCTAACAGCGTTATTGATTCTTTCTGCGCTTCTTTAATTAGCCGCCAACGCTAGTCATAGACTTCTAAGTTTTAATGTGACATTGTCAAAATAAATGTAACTACAGATAAATGTTTACTCCATCTACTGCATCTATGCAGTGACGACCAAAATACTGTGCGTGTCAAAGATACTTTGCACTACAATTTAAATTCTTCTTTGTATTACAGTCGCTTTGGGCACAACATAAGGATGAAAACGTATAAGGGTGGAATAGAATCTTATTTCTCTGGTTTTCCGGTACAAAATCGTTGATGGGAGAGGAATTATGTTATAGTCATAAAAGGAAGAGCATATTTTAATTTTCGCCAATAGATTTAAAGTAAAACCATTATACCTACCAACTCGGGCCTGGTAGCTCAGTGGTTAAGGGGCTTGCTTTCGAATAGTTCGCTGCTCCGGTCCTTGCATCGTATCCCGGCAGGCGCTGAAAATTTTGGGAGATGTGTTTGATCATATGAGCTAGGCCAGCGCGGCCCGTAGTTCGGATTCCACGTTAAACTGTAGGTCCCGGAGGAAAGGAATTGACCATCATACCTCTGACTCAATGGCTTAGCATGCCTCTTACGGGTGGATCCAACCAACCTTCAGGTTTTGGACTGAGTTAGTTTTTACCTATCTGCTAGTAAAACGTGTCATAGAACTGTGTCAAATTTTATAAAGGCTGTGTTTTAAAGCATAAGCCTCCCGTACACCAGAGATGATTTCAGTGCATCAAGTATCTTTACGGGAAGAAGATGTACCAACAAATGAGACACTTAAAAAACTACGTAAGTAGTGTTTTTACAACTAAATCCTGTGGTGGACACTTGAAAATTTCATTGCACTACTAGCTACCTTGCAAATCAAACTCTAATCGTTAGTTTAAATTTACTGTGTTTTACAATTCTGCTGGAAGCTTTGCTGTCTTTATCATAGATGTTGCTGTGGTCCTAGTAAGCTAATCCTATTATTCATCTCCCTATCAAAAGCGATTTAAAAATATCTTAATGACTGTTAGATAACTAATGGCTGACTAACTTTAAAGCAATTTAAAATAAAATTTAAGCCAATTGAAACATGTGTCGGTGGCAATAAAGAGGATAAACACAAAACAAAGAGGCAAAACTAGTTACAAAATGTACAGTGAAATGAAAACTAAACTAAATGATTGACAAGTGCTGCTATTGGTATTTTATTTTATTCTGCTATTCGCTTGAGTAGCTTGCAGATTGTGTGATATATATATTATACGTTTGTGCTCCAGATTAATGGCAAATTAATGGAAGATTAACACAACAGTATTAAAATTCAGTGGGCTGATTTATTTCTTTGATTTTATACTCCCAACGTCAAAACTTTGGTTCATAATGATATTTCCACCTGCAATAATATCTACAAGATATATACATAATATCTATGATAAAACTGAAAGGAGAATTTCTGTTCTTTAAATTTACTACCTTCATTGCTGGTAACATGAGGATGAAGGGAAATCAAATCTCTGTATTTGCTACACAGAGAAAAAATTATGAATACAAATTCATTGTAGAACTTACCTTGTCAGACGATAGAAAGTTTACTGGCCCTTCATCTTAGCAAAATTCAAAAGTGTACAAGTATTATCCAGATGATCTACATCATCACTTCCGTCGTGATATCCAACAATAGTAAGCTCGTAGTTTCAGCAGGTACAGACATTTTTATGTACCTTTCTTCATTTGGATTTATAAGTACTAGTGACAGAGCTTGAATTTGCCTGCGTTTTCAGTCTGTTTAATGGTCACTAACGTAGTGCGCTAACACAATTGAAGATTGTGACACCATCTCTCTGTAAACTGTACGTCAATTTGTTTAAGTTGAAATGGAAATTAAATCATTCGCCTATATCATCCAACCTTTATCAACGGCGGACCTCTGAGAAACTAGCCACAGACCCCGTATTACTAGAAATCACAATAATAATTGGAAATTGGCTATTGTAGAACTGTCAGTTCGACTCGCATCTCTCACGTTGTAGCTGAGTTCACGTGTTCTCACGCCTCCATTTATATTTGCGTAATTATTAATTTTATTTTTATTTTGTCTGCGGAGCACAGGTTGGGAAACAGTGAACTATATAATACACGGCCACGACACGCTAGCTTCCGCCGACTGCACCGTACCTTACGTATCACTACGCGCTAGCCAACTGTACAACGCCAAATACATTATTAGCATACCTGCGATCACATTAACAACTTACAAAATGTATGTAATGTTCACGGTTTCGTCACTGACCTATATAGTATCGGAACACAGCTGGAGAATCGTATTAACCGCTGCTGGTATTTCGTGATTAAGGAATTAATGCTGGTTATGTTGCAACCACCATCATTCTGCATAGTGCAACTTAAACTTGCAGTGAAATACAGGATGGTAACATGTGTATATTATGGATTGCGCAGGCATCATTGTTTTGTTTAAAATGTTGAATAATCATATAACGCTGTAAGTAATGTCATCGATTAAATCAGTAAGTAACTGACTTGCTTTTCTCGAATAGAAAAAATTCACCATTCTTTAAGACATAACTATCTCTCACCCAAGCCAAACACCGCTGGCTCTACATATCGACAAATCCTACCATCAAATCTTCCAGATATTCTGGAGCGTGACATGGCAGCGAATTTCGCTTGCGGTCATAATGGAAATTTACGGGCTCCCAAGTAGACAAGGAAGGGGTTGGAGGATGTATACGTTTAGTTGCCAGTTACAAAAGAGACTTTCAGCGCCCTCACAAGTTTACACGTATATGCACAGTCAAGGGCCGCGGGCGACGCGGCTAAGCGACCAAGCAACACCAGTGAGCGTCATCCTGTAGGGGTGCAACCCGCGACACTAATTACGAGGAGCTGCGCGGGTGAGCAGGTGTGTGCGGCGGGCGTGCCTACAATGCACCACCACACCAAATCAGAGCTGACTGTGGAGACCATCCTCAGGACTATATTTTAGGCTGAGCGTTTCCTTAATTTCGTTAATTCACTATTACAGTGCACTTGATAATGAGGTTGTTGTTATGATGTAGTCCCAGTGTAAGGATGGTTGCTTTTGAGAATGAATCAACTTTCAATAAATCCATTTATATATGCAAACCACGTTATAAAAAAGGGGGGTGATGGACGCATTCTTGAAAGAAGCAGCAATCATTTTGTTGATATGTTTGAATAAGTGTTCTTTTAGGGAATAAAGTTCATTATGGGGTAAAACTACAATATTTTTTCTCCCTCTGTATTCAGAGACCAGTGATCACGGTCTCTGGATTGAATTGCCGTTCTTTGATTGGACACTTAATTTCAGCAGTCA
>JARYHS010012519.1:27861450-27930405 GCA_031002005.1 Vandiemenella viatica | reverse complement strand
TATTATAAGAAGTGACTCTGCAAGTCAATGACGGATAGTTTATTAAGTCTAACTTGGCCGGATTTTATACAAATCTATACGGATGGTTCCAAACCTCAGATGGAGTTGGCTGCGCCTATTTCTGCCCATCCTCACATGAGTCAAAGAAGGTTCGCCTCCCATGTGAAACAACTACATATACAGCAGAGGCAATAGCAATTAGAGAGGCCATAAAACACGGTACTGAACGTTATGATAAAATTCTTATCCTATCGGACTCCAAAAGTGTGGCTCAAAAACTGGAAAACCCAAACGGCAGATTGGCCTGAACAAGATATTAACAGAAATACTAAACATGATGTATTTAGCCTCCACAGAAAAGAAAGAGATCCACCTACTATGGATAAAGGGACACGCACGCATTCAACACAATGAAACGGTCGACCAGTTAGCTAAGGAAAGTACAGTAGAAGGGGGAGACACAGCTCATCCAGCTTCCTCATACAGACCTCACACCAATTATCAAGAAAGAGTCCTTTTGCGCCTGGTCAGAATCATGGGCTATCACACAATCCTACAGAGGAAGATACTACTCTCAAATACAACCCCACATCCCACCCAAAGCCTGGTTCGTATCCTCCAAACTGGGAAAAAGACACAAACGTCAATCATACGTATGAGATTGGGACACGGGTGTTACCCTAGCCATCTATACAAAATCGGAATTTTACATTCCCCATTCTGTCCGGAAGAACAAGAAGAGGTTGCCGACATTAACCACATCATCCTCGCATGCGTCCGCTATTGGGTACATCAAAACAAACTATACAAAAATCTTGTTAAGCTTAATATACCTCTGCCTACTTCGGTAACTGATTTTGCTGAGGACTGAGCGACAGGATGTTTATCGGGCAATAGCCCGATACTTAAGTGAAGCCAATATTAGCTTGTGATTGTTAAAATATATCACAAACCATCAACTAAGGAAGGTTAGTGCAAAATAAGAAGTATTAATAGGGAAAATTACGAATTTAATAGTTATTCTCTATGATTCTCACCTACAAATTGTCTAAAGAAATAACTGTTCTAAATACAAGCTGTAAAATAGGAGGAAAATAATTTTAATTTAGTTCATTTTAAAAAGCAATTCTTTTGTAAACTCATATGTTAATTTGTTTAAGAATTACTCTGTTATGTAAAAATAGTTATCAACTAAGACACCCTTTTACAACAGTTTTACGCTAAAACAAATATTTTATTTTAATTAGATAATTAAAAAACAAAAATTGTAGTGGAGGAGGATTCTATATTTAACCATGTTCACTTTACAAATTTCCCTCCTGTTCAAGATTGTACGTTAAATTATCTAAGAATACCAGTTACCTAGAACAAAACTGTGGAGACAAAGTTTGAGTATGATAAAACTAGTTGACATGTATCAATTTCAAAAGTTAAATGCAACACAAAGAGACCTGTAATGTAATAAGATGTACAGAAAATAACATATAAGCATATATCATAGATAAGTATGTAGAACAACTGTAATGTAAAAAGATGTACAGAAAATAACATATAAGCATGTATCATAGATAAGTATGTAGAACAACTGTATACATTTGATGCTGGCCATATGGTCGTCAGGACCGAAGGCCAAATAAACAAAAAAAAAAAAAAAATAATTTTCATCCACCTTTAGTAGCGCTTTGGTGGCTCGGTTGAATAACGAGTGGCCTGCAGGCATACTGGCCCCAGTTCGATTCTCGGGTTCAGCTCGGATTTTTACGGACCTTAGAAGTGATTTTTACCTCTGGCTAAACTTTAATTTGTTTATGTGAAGCTCGTTAGGATGTTCGAGGGTTCAATTTCCTCGCTGAACTGCAGGTTCCCTGTAACTGATGGGATTGTCGATTAAGGGAAATGCAGCAAGGACATGAACGCGCATGCGTGAGTATTCAAAAAAACCTTTGTCACTTGCCGACCGGAACATTCGGCGAATTCTCGACCAACAACGCCATACGCAAATAATTTAATTACCAACTTCCAGAGTTCAGAATTATTCGAAATTTTCCAAACGTATTGAGAACGGTTAACAATACAATAATTTAACAGCTACGTCATGTTATTTTAATTACTTTGACAATAACAAAAGAAAGTGGTTTTGTTGCGCAACCTTCTGCACAAGCGCATTTCACGATACTTTGATGCACGGTGGCTGCTGTCAGATAGTATAATGTAAAGCGGCGAATGTTCATTCACTATATCGCTTTGAGTTAGTTCAACTAATTGTAGAAGAGTGGTCTTATACATTTACTGTGCTGTCGGACCTCTGGCGATTGAGCATTTAATTGTTCGTTACTCGTGAGAATAATAATTAAAGATGAATCTACAACAGAAAGAAAAAACAACCAGTAAGAAACATACTTTTGTAACAGTCTGAACTAAAAATAAAGTTATTGTTCAAAAACTAAAGATTTGCTTTTGTAACAATGTGAACTAAAAAGTTAAAAATAATCTTTAAATATAAGGAATTTGTTTACAGTGATAGGACACCCTATAATTTGGTATAAATTAATTCTTAGAATAAGCTTGAAATAATAATAAAGTCAATAACTAAAAGATAAGTTTAGTGCAAAATAAGCGGGGGTACTCTTTACTTACGTATCACAATGACTTTACGAGCAGCTGGCAATAAAATGTATAAGACATCTGAAATACAGCACCAGACGCTCTTTTTACATTAAAGCTAGTTTTTAATTAGTGTCTTTATTCTTAATTTAAGCTTATTCATGAAGTTAATTTATACTGAATTGTGCCACGGTCCATTGCTGTGAAACAAAGTGTTTATATTTAAGGATTATTTTTAACTTTTTAGTTCAAATTGCTCCAAAAACTTGTTTTAAGATTTTTAAACTTTATTGTTTTATCAAAACCAAAAAAGTGATACTGTAATGTAAAGAAAGAAGTCAAGAAACAGGGTCTTATGCTATTTTAATAGAGAACGTAACTCAAATGTGTGGGAAGTAGCTTTCGATAAAGCTCTCCGGCCATCCTGATCTGGGTTTTCCATGGTTTTCCCAGATCACTCCACGCGAATGCTGGGATGGTTCCTCACAATAGACCATGGGCGCCTCCTACCTTATCCTGTATATCCCTTCCAAACCATTACCTTTCTAGATAGGTGCAATACACCCTCCGCCACACACTTTTAGTGAATCGCGGGGTAATAGTAATAGAAGTACTTACAATGATAGTTAGATTCATTTTTATTTATAATGTTTAAAATCATTATTTATTATTGATTTTTTAAATTGAAGAATAAGAAAAAATGAAAAGAAAGGTCCCAAAGAAGTGCGATTCACTACATTATGTTGATGGGGCGATTCATTTCCACCTGCTTGGATATCAGCAATCGCCCTCAAGATAAGATCATAACACTCCGTATATACATTGAATTTCATCATAATCAACCGCAGTCAATCATTTTCTACGTTTAAAATCATTTTCTTATAACATAAATTAAACGATTACATAAACATTCATTCGAAAAGATGGCGATAAAATTTTACTACCCGAATCAGTAGGTTTAAAGTTATTGCACACTAATAAAGATTAAATTACTCAGTAACATATTGTTTTGTAAACCTTATACTGATGTGAGTTGAATAAATGTTTACAATCTAAATGGCAATTCCAAAAAATGAATAAAACAAAACTATTTTTCTCCACAACCCTGCACAGAAATAAGCAGCAGTAGTAATTTACATATAAGATTTAGAGTAAATTATGGCCTGTTATGATGCTTAGTTGTAATTTTTCTTAGGCCTTACAGTTAGAAGGAACCTAGAACTTATTTCTGGATTTCACACAAAAAAATTTTCTGTTACAATTTCAATTAAATAATTTAGGATGTATTAATACATTTTTAATTCATGTCCACCATTACATTTTCTTTATTTTCAATCCAATAGAACAGTAATTGGTTATTTCGTTTCAAAGTGCGCTTTTGAAAACAATGTAAGCACTTGTTTAGAAATTGTTATTATTATTAATAGTTTTTAATACTGATTGAGCTAACACCTCGTTGACAATTGCCCTAGTCGTCTAATTAATCTTTTACATTTTATTTTTTAAAATTATAATTGGAGCGTTAAATTCCTCCCCCATTTACTTTACCAATTTTAAAATTTCAATTTTAAATTCCTTAAGTGTTATTGGTGAATTATTTATCACTACACTTGGTAATTTGTTCCAATCCCTGTGACACCCATACCAATAAAACAAACTTTTCATACCTCCTTATACATGAAATCGAGTACCAGCTTGTGGTCATAATCGCCTTTCACCTTCCATGCACTATTCGTAATTCTTTCATCAATATCTCTCCAAGCCTCATCACCAACACATGCCCCGTACATTCCCAGCACTCCAAAGACTCTCAATCCAGCTCATCATATCATTTACTGACTGGGTCAAGCGAAAATTTGCACAATCGAATCTAGCTGCTCTTCTTTGAACACCCTCCAACTCCTGTATTTGATAACCAAACTACACCACTATATTCAACCAAAGTTTTTTAGCCCAATTCCCTAACTTATCTGGCACGTCTTCTCATGACCCTCTCCAGTAAATGAAGGATTTTGTAACTTTTTCCTACCACCTGCCCAATGTGCTCTGCCCAGTTTACACTTCAAGCATTCAACAAGCAATCTTGACCCAACCCTATACTCATAATTAACATTTAGCTTTTTATCTGTGTACCTAGAAAGCTGACTCTTCTTGGCATTTATCTTCATTCCATGCTGAAATACCCATATAGATATTCTATCCAGTTGTTCACAGTCTTCACCTGTTTTAATCCAAATTATAGCTTTTGTTGTGAAATTAATTACTGTCTCTATGCTTGCAGACTTTTCTTTCATCAGTTGAGTAAAATTACATTTTACAGCAGCGTAGACTCTCGCTTGAGTTACATCTTATGAGCGAGAATATGGTAGAAGAAATTTGTGCCGTCTCAAGATTTACAGTTTAAACTGGAAACGGAAACACCATAGAGCCTAAGACTTTTATGTCCAGTGATCATTTTGCCAGGAGAATATGCGATATCACACTCACCAGACATTCGGAAGGATGGGGGTTTAAGTCCCAGTTCCACCATTCTGGTTTCGGTTTTACTGAAATTCCCGAACCACTACAGCGAAATTTGGGTTTGTTCATTTGAAAGGGCTTATCAGAATTCCTTCCCGTTCCTTATCCCCTCCCTGACGTTAGTTTGGCTGACTTTTGTCCATGAGACTCCGCTCCAGCCCGCCTCCTGGGCTTGCCGTGGTATGAAAAAAATGTTAAAAAATGTTGAACACGATATCCTTAGTATACTTAATGATGGAGGCAAAAGCACCAAGAAGTGTTTGCATACATGATTTGTAACTGTGAAATATGTTTACTAGTATCTTCTGATTTTTGTGGTAGCGTAGCATGTTTCCATGCAGAAAATGGTTCGCATACAGTTCAGTTCTATATTTTTACAAAGTGCGGGGAAACGAACGATTATAATTAATAATTTTTTTTACCTGTCTGTCAGTAGTCGCCAGTTATAACCACATTAATTGTCCTGATAGAAGTCGTCAGATATAACCTCCCATTAAATGTGAATTAACTGCTTCTGCAGAGACTTGCTCGATTATTGACGACTTCCTACTACAAGTCTTTGGACGGTATTTTGGCCCCTTATACACCGTCTATCGACTTCGCACATAGAATGGAGTTAGGTCATCTGAATACTTCTGATTAAAGATTAATAATCTGATGAAAATTCAATATTGTTGTTAAAAAAAAACCACCAATATACTTTCCAACAAACAAGAATAATTAATGAAGTGGAATAAGTAATGCAACAGCATTCATGATATACCTCACGCGCTTGGTATATCCTCCGCGATAACAAACTCACTCTTTCGGAAAGCGGCTTAAACTCTCCCCTTTGGCCTCGGCAGTGGACCAAAGATTCCCGTAACTTAAAAATACGTAAGGACATTACAATTATTATTAGTCTGTGGAATTCATAAGCAATTATTTTATACATATTATTACATTTCATTCATACAATACACTGACCATTGATTTAATAAGAATCAATATTTACAAAACTATTTATAGTACAAATGAGGTGGTTGCATATATGTTACAACTTATCACAACCAGTTACAGTTTCAAATAAGTACGTAGTGTCTTCAGACTTGGCCATACAGTTAGATTTATTGTTTAATCCAGAGTGCGAACCACGAAGCGACATCGCGTAGTTTATTGCACAATTCAGACATTCGAAAAAAGAAAAAGTTGGACTATGTGCCGTTACAAATCCGCGACAGAACAAGTACAGGGTGTCCAGAAAAGTACTCCCTGATTTCAAAATTAAATATCTCGAAAACAAAGATCGATAGAGGAATGCAGTAAACGGTATGTTTATTGTGACAGCTGTAAGAAGTGTATACAGCAGTGTGAAATAATAGTTACAAAAGCTGCTAACAGATGGCGCTGTACGCTCATATCAGCATACATAAGTGAAATAATAGTATGAAAACAATCTTTGCAAACAATCACATCACAATGTTTTCAAAATGTTCACCATTGGCACGTTTCAATGGTGGAACTGATCGCCCTGAGCTTCGGATCGCTATTTAGGCATTACGTATGGCGATTACAGCGCCATCTGTTAGCAGCTTTTGTAAATATTATTTCAAACTGCTGTATACACTTCTTACAGCTGTCACGATAAACATACCGTTTACTGCATTCCTCTATCGATCTTTGTTTTCGAGATATTTAATTTTGAAATCAGGGAGTCCTTTTCTGGAAAGCCTGTATTTCAACTGGAGTGTCTGAACTTTCAAGGCCACAATATGAAAAATGCTCGCAGGAATTTATTACAGCACAAAGCAATGTAAAGCGTTAATTTGTCAGGAAAAATGCACAAGGATGTTTGTATGTAATACCTGACTCTAAATATAATTAATAAGAAAAACTTAGTCGCTTAAATAGCAGTTCCTGACAACGAATTTGACGCTGAAAAGGTCTTGCAATACCTGTCTCAATTTATTTCCTACTTGACTTGTGCAATAGTCAGAAGAGCAACAGCATTAGATCATTCATTCCGTCGTTTCCCTTGCTCCTCTTTCCGCTTTCCGTTCGTCGCGCACGATGTAGCTGCCACTAATAAACGAATAATTAAACAGGGGAAAGTATTTCCCAGGAGCAGCACCAGGGTGTTGTCTGCTGGCCATTTCGAAAGCGCTCTGCAAGAGATTTCCTCGTTAGTGAATGTTGGGAATGGGAACATTCCTTCTTTTTTTTCTTTTTTTTTTTTTAAGCGTCAAAAACGACTTCTCGCTTTGCTTTCAACACATACGAGATTCACTTGTTTTCCAACCTTTTCCTCCTCTCTTCAGGCAGTTTCCGCAACGCGTTAATTGCATTACACTGATAATGTCTGAAATATGATATGATCAGCAGTGTTAGTAATTTTCTGCTGGAGAGTACATATGTATCCTCACCATTATTCGTGGAGCGAAATACGCTACAGCGATGGAACTTCATTTCTGTGGAGATTAACGTACGAACGGTAGGAATTATTTTCCACTCCTTTTATTTCCACGGCAATTCTTTTTTTCAATTTGTGAAAAAGAGCGCTCGAAACGTATATTTCAGCACGGGCTATGTATAACACCACTCTATAACTTTTTTACTGATTTCCACTCAACTGAAAATAATTTTTGCGCACTACATGTGTTAGCCGAACTATAGATCCCTCGAAATTTAGTCTCGTTTCAGACATGGGAGGAATCATACCCCTATATCACGTATATCTGAGCTTCTAAAGCCACAATTAATTTATCATATCTCTGCCTGAATGAAACATAAATCGTTTTTATCCATATTTAAGAGAAATTATTTCTCTGATTCTGCTCACTGCGTTCGTTTAGTCTTTGGATTAACGCTAAGGTTCTCCAAATTTTGGCACAGTAAACACAAATAGTATCACCCAATCATATATACTGATCAGCCAGAACATCCGTCCAGGTGATAGCAGTGTCACATGACTAGGAATGACTGCCTGTCAGACACACGCACGGTGCATGTAGTATCATTGAGCGTGCTTTCGGTGTTTAGAATGGGGAAGGCGCGCGATCTATCTGAGTTTGACTGAGGGCAGATTGTGATGGCCCGGGTGCTCGGCACGAGCATTTAGAAACTGCACGACTTGTCGGGTGTCCGAGGAGTGGAAGGTAAAACCACGTCCAAACGTTGAGAGGTTGAACGGACACCCTTCATTACAAATGTCGGACGTCGTAGGCTCGGCACACTGGTAAAACAGAACAGATGGCGAACTGTGGTGGAACCAACATCAGACATTAATGTTGGGCAGATTACAAGTGTGTCTGAACACACAGTGCACCGAAAAATCCTAACGATGTGCCTCCGCAGCCGACGATCCATGCATCTGCCAATGTTAGTATTACGACATCGGCAACTACAACTGAAATGGGCACGTGATCATCGTTAGCGCAGTGGCAGAGCGTTGTATGGTCTGATTAATCCCGATACCTTCTTCATCATGCAGATGGGAGGGTGCGAATCCGTCATTTTCCAGGGAGACAACGTGGCGACGGCTCAATTATGCTCTGTGGAACATTCGCGTGGGCATCCATGGGTTCAGTGGAGCTCGTGCAAGGCACCACGACGGCCAATAAGTATCGTACACTGTTTGCAGACCAACGACCATGTTTCCCAACGGCAGTGACATTTTTCAACAAGATAATGTGCTATGTCAGAAGGCCAGGAGTGTAATGGGGTCGTTCGAGGAACACAGTGGCCACTTGCAATTGATGTGCTGGCCCCCCAACTAGCCAGATCTGAACCCGATAGAACACATCAGGGATGTGATTGAACGCGGCGTAAGTGTTCATCGCCCCCATCCCCGAAACTGATGGGAATTAGGTGACTCGTGTGTGCAGATGTAGTGCCAAATCCCTCCAGCGACCTACCAAGGCTCCATTGATTCTATGACAAGATGTGTTGCCGCTGTTATCCGAGTCAAAGGCGGACATACCGGCTATTAGTAAGGTGGTATAATGTTTTGGGTGATTAGTGTATGTAAACAATGAAGGAAAAGGAAAACAACTAGTCACTTTCCACAGACGAAGGAAAGAAGCGCAGGAATGGAAACACACTAACACCCTCTACAATATGCAGACCAACCATATGATTCATGGGGTAGGTTTGGATGCGTACACATCTAAACCCGTGCCAAACGTCTCGCTTCTTACATGGTTAAAATTTATTACCAAAATATTACTGCAAATAAAGAGATTTCTATTTCGAATTTTTCACTCAGTCGGAAGTTTTTACGATCCTGAAACTGACACTGAACTCCGGCAAAGCTTTGCTTTGTTCCAGTAGCTTATGGCGGTAAAGAAGCTGAAGGTCTCAATTTTGACAGTGGGAATTCCACCCTAGAAATTTATAACCATGTTTGTGATACTTTCTAACGTCCACTAAGGCGGCCCCCTAACTCTATAACTTCCCATAAACATTTTGACATGGTTTTGTCGTTGCGATGATATAAAAAAACCATCAGATCAGAGGATTTAATTACAACACCGACTGCAGTGCAAAATTTGAAGTAGACGTTCGGATCGGCGAACTACACACCAGCTTTTTTTAATAAGACTTGTTGCAGTTCTTTGTTCATTACAAAATAATAATAAACAATAAATACAAAATAATTTATGTTAAATAACATTATGCGAATAATTGTAGAGTAGGTTAAATGTAATGTTATACAAAGGCTTTTAAGTCATTAAAACCGATTGTGGTGGGTAAGCGGTAAAGCTCTGTTCTCACATTCAGCAGGACACAGGTTCGAATCCCCGTCCGGCCATACAGATTTTCGTTTTCCACGATTTCCCGAAATCACTCCAAGCAAATGCCGGGTTGGTTCTTACCAAAGGCCATGGCCGAATTCCTTTAACTTTTTTGCCGCATTCCTACGTAGCCTCTAATAACAGACACGTCGAAAAGGTGTAAAGCTATAAGCAAAATAAAGTTCTTAAATATGATCCATACCGAAGGATTAAAACTATGTCTGAGAACCTGTTGCTGGAAAGTAACTTATATATGAGCAATAATCCAATCGAGAAACATCTTATTTATTCGCCGCCTTATCTGCCTATTCTTCTAGGGACTGACGATAGACAATTCTTAGCTTTACAAAACTAGCAGACCCCGATTGTCAAACCTTAACATTAAGTGTGATCAGAAAAATAGCAGTTACCTTCTTTTTTCAAATGGAAAAAAGTGTTAGAAGAAATATTACATGAATATGTATGGACACTTAACTAAAATGGGACGCTAATTTTTCTTCCTACTTACGCTCTCATGTTTGTTTCATTACGATTCTTTTTATATTGTAACTTCACTTTCCTTTAGAAAAAAATCGAATTCCTAAGAATCCCTCAGTGACAAAATGACTTCTGGATATATTTCTGGATTTGTGAAACATAACGAAATGATAAGATGAAGTTTCCCTTAGCAGAATTAAATCAGCCAAATAATCGTGGGTGGAATGAAATCCAGTTGAAGAGCTCTGGAACGTGAATTGGCACCTCCGTCCACTTGCCGCATTCCTACCAGATAATCACGCCGGCACCGTTGTAATTCCCTGCTTGAATGCAACCTGAACACCATTCCAGTTCTGAAGATGTATGAAAAGTTCAAAAGATAATAATAATAGGATAAAAAATGCATAAATACCCAGAGTAAGTTAAATAAAACTCATTAAATAAAACGGGTAACTCCCCAATTCAACCTACTCTGTACAGTGATAAAATCCATAAAAAAAACTACAAAAAAAAGAAAGAAATTATTTGTAAATACGTGGAGAGCATATGCACCTACATGTATGAATGTTTAAAGCATGGGGAAACGCTGTTGACCGTGGAGATTGTGACATATATGCCACATGTAACCAGTACACTCTGATACCTGATATTTCTGATGGCAGATGTTTTGTTTTAAAGTTGATTATAAATTTTTTGTTTTCTAGCATTAAAGATTCGTGTATTAATAATGAAGCCTTGTTCTGTAGTTAGGGACTTCATTATTGTTACGGCACAGGAGAGGCTCGCTAGCTAGCTGCCACACAGTACAGTCTTCACATAGATACAGTATAGAGTAGGAGTCGACGAGAGGCTACCGTACAGTACAGACATGGCATAGGCGTGTATGGTGCTGAGGCACTTAAATGGTTGAGTAGTATGAGAGTTGTGAAAGATGTGTGGATGAATTAATTGTAGTAAAAGAACTTTGTGAATAATTTGTGTTTTGATTTGTTCTCCGACATATTACGCAATAAATGGAATTAATTGGAATATCGTATTATTATTAGTAACAATAGTAGTGCCCGTCATTAAATGTTTGAGAAAGAGAAAAGTATGGAGAAAAAATAAGAAATCGTTAAGAGTGTGTTGAGAGAGGAGAGAAGGTAACGGTCTTGTAATACGCTCGGTACAGACAGATGGCCGTCTCTAAGAAGCTTGGTCAGGAGCATGTTACAAGATGAACTATTAGAAAGAAGATGCGATGTTTCAATAATTATTAGGAAAGAACAAATCAGAGAGATCAGTGAGTAATAGAATAAAGAAGGGTCATATGGCATTGTTGGCCGGGAGACTCCGAATGTTTGTTCGGCCGCGATTGATACAGTTTCGATTTTCCGTACATGCACCTCCGTCGCGGCTACCATGACCTATCCCCGTAAACCTACCGGGAATTGGGGACCTACAGTTTTACCGGAATCCTAACCACGGAACGTCCTAGCGTAATTTACATGATCAAAGCAAAGCTTTGGTAGAGATGGAGATCAGTTCTAAGGCCGTAAGAATTGCAGTTGAAACCGGTATTCTAATCGGGGTCCTTCCATTCTCAGTTGCGTTCCTTAATAAACTGAACCAACAGACCGCTCAATAAAAGAATATATCACTAGAATGATCCAGATACTGTACAATAACTGCAAGAGCTGTGTCAGTGTTGGGGATGGTCACACTGAATGGTTTAGTACAACAAGGAAGTGCTCTTTCACTTCTCCTGTTCATAGCGGTGATCGATAACATCTTAAAAGAACTAAATGGAGCAATCAATAGAGATATATAGGCATTGGTGTTTGAAGATGTTGTCGCAATATGGGAGGAAGCCAAAGAAGGAATACAAAACAAATTGAAAATGTGGAATAATAAGTTTGAAGAATATGGAATGAAATTGAACTCAATAAAAACTGTAGCAATGAAAATAAACTGAAAGAATACTGACTGTCATATAAAATTAAAAGACCACAGGTTGCAGTTGCTGACCAGTTCAGTTACCTGGGGAGCATAATTGCTACTAATGGTAGAAATGAGTTAGAAATAATGAATAGAGGAACCAATTTCTACAGTACATTGAAGGGCTTACTTTGGGACATGAAGGTTCCCGGAAGACCATACTTGTTTTATATAAATCATATCTCATTCCTAGGTTCCCGGAAGACCATACTTGTTTTGTATAAATCATATCTCATTCCTATACTCACATACGCTTTTGAAATATGCACACTAACATCAAAGGACCTTATCAAGATTCAAGCTTGTGAAATGAAGTTCGTTAGAACGACCCTCCAGAAAACGAGGCTTGACCATATAAAGAATGATGATGTTAGATCAAACCTCGGGTTAAGGGAAGCCATGGAAGAGAGACATAAGTGGTTTGTGCATATTAAGAGAATGAATAATACAAGACTACCAAAAACTTATTTGGATTAAATGATAACGGGCAAAGGCCAGTGGGAAGACCAAGAAGAAGATGGATAGACCAACTGAAGGAGGACATCGAGAGAAGAGGCTGGAACTGGGAATCCATTACGGACAGGGAAACTTTTCTAGATACGAGACAGTGGAACACGAGTATGCTGAACAAGTCACTTAAAAACTAAGAGAATTTGAAATCTGCGAGGACGTGTGTAGGTAAATTGCAGCCTCCATAGTATTTTAGTAAGAAAATATCTACAAATTTCAAATGTAATAATATTTAAATCAGACAATATCTACAAATTTAAGTAACATCTCATTTGACATTGCTGTAGATGGCCGTTTGATTACTCTTGCTCTTCACTTTATCCGTGCTATGGAGATAATAGTTCAATTATAACGCTCGAATTAAAGTCTTAGTATAAGTCTGAATGTAAATAAAATAATAAAAAGTATATAGTTCTCTATAGGAAAGAGATTATTAAATTTGTTTTGTCACCTTGCAATCAATTGAATGAAATAGTTCATGGTCATTTTATGAAAACAATGAATGAATTTGACTGTATCGATGATCATAGAAGTTTTAAGGAACCGAGTCTCAAGCTTGCAATCTTAATTTTTAAAAAATACTAAAAGATGATTTCTTCATAATAAACCCCAACAATTCACATCTTAGGCCTATCCTGTTGCGAAGGCGTACGGCGCTAACACGGGGTTAGTGTATTCGACTCCTCGTCTCGTGGTGGCAGAAGTTTTCATCATTAGCACTGCCGGCAGGACAGCAGATCTGGTCATCAGATTGAGCAGCAAAAGCCAGGATTTCATCCTAAACCACTCCTCAGTTTATATACAGTGGGAGCGTACGAATAAAATTCATACTACATTAAATTACGAACACTGTCACAATTGGCAAGGCAACGGGAAACCATTACAGTTCATCTTCTCAGACTTTCGCATAAACGGAAAAATATCCTCCATGTTAACAGACTAAGCTCGCACACAGACAAGACTTTTGTAAAAAGAAGAACTCGTTTATTACTTAATAATCTACAAATTCAGCAATGAGGTGTTATTAGCAAAATTTTAACACGAATCCAAGATTTGATGAGGCTTTGTCGAACGCACTATCAACATATCAGATTTATCATCCATCAAAAGTTAGTTGTTAGGACAATATATAAATGAGACTGAATCAGAACGTAAGTATGTATGTGTTTGAATAAATTTACGCGCTAAGGCAACCATTAAGGAAACAGTTCATGTGATCTGCACATACAATAAAAATTTATGTACTCACACAATCAGCGTAATGAGTGATGCTGTGGAGACGTGCTATACTTGGAGTTTAAGACATGTCTTCACGTTTTATATCAGCAACTTTGTTATCAATCTCCCTGAAAGCGGGGTTTCCAATAGAAATTTTAATTTCTTTCAACTACCCGGTACAAAAACCCATTTCACACTTCCAAAATATTGATATGTTTCTTGTCAAAATATGTCCTTGATTTTCAATTCTGTTGTATCAGTACTAAACATAAGATGTTTCGTTGCTGTTGTCACAGAGTTAGTGTGAAGTGAACTACTGAATGTCCAGAATAATATTTTGAGTATTGTATCTTGAGCCTGAGTTGGTTTCAATATTACTGGAAACTCAGAAAGGGTCAGCATTTCACTGAGAATAATATAAAGCTTTAACTAAGATTCTTGTGTGTGAATTGTGCCCAAATGTTTGTGATTTGAGGAGGAATGTCGCAGGTTTCACGATGATTATTAGAGACCACTAAGCGACACTAAATTGTGATGTACTGTGTCTCGTTGGCCATATTAGAACTAGCGTTCGACCATAGTGATGGAACGTTGATGTGGTTGGTTTCTTAATTAAGCCTTTAACGTTTGAAATATGCGTAAACAGGAATTGTTCAGATCAAACCACTATATAATTTGTTGACTACCTACGTGAAACATGAGACGAGGGAAGATATTCAGGTCCAAGAATGAAGCTCTTTAAACAAGGTAAATGTGTGTACGTAGCGAATTGGTCCCACTGACCTCGCGCTAGGGATGGGTAGAGGTTGAGCTACATCCTCACAGGTGATGATGTGGTCCCAACCGCGCCCCGGGCCTTGCTTACTTATACATAATAATTGTAAGGCTGGTGAGTGGACCTGTTCCCTTTGAACTCGCTCTTCTACTTGGTCGATGATTGAACTCCAGCCATATGGCTAGCATTTAGTCCCATCATCAACTGAAGAGCGGTCTGGTGGTTCAACGGCTATGGCATCTGACTGGTGATCGAAAGGTACCCAGATCGAATCCCTGTCTGTCTCGGCGGGGATTTTCATTAGCCCTTAACGTGACCTTCACTTTTGGCACAAGTAGTGATTGATGAGTGCACTCATCTATCACTAATTAGATTAGTAACCTAACCTTCACCTTCCTTTGGTGCAGTCATACATCACTAATTAGGTTAGTAACCTAACCTTCATCTGCCTTGGTGCAGTCATGCATCACTAATAAGAATACTTCAAGGTCATCGGTTCTATTGTTCTATTGCTACATTGTAACCAATGGGTGCAGTCATCCATCACAAATTAGATTAGTACAATGGGTGCACTCATGTATAACTAATTAGATTAGTATCCTAACCTTCACCTGCCTTTGGGTGCATTCATGCGTCACTAATTAGGCCACTTAACCTAATCGTCACCTGCCTTCCCCAATAACCCAAGTTTCAGTTGCCTCCTCTCCCTCCCCTCTTCCCCTGACCAAATGGGTAACCATGTATGAAGCCACGCCACCCCTCTGGGGCCTATTGTTCTGTTGTCAGGTCTCCTGCTCCCTCTAACCCAACCGTCACCTGCCTTCCCCACCCCACTTGAGTACCAGGTGTCAAGCAACAGCTGCCTGCATTCACCTCACATCGACCAGCCTTTTTTGGGTCAAACAGATGTTCAGACAACGCATTGGGGAGCTATGTATGAAGCCACGCCGTCCCTCGGGTTTACTGTTTTATTGTTAGATCTCCTGCTTCCTATAACCTATCCGTCACCTTCCTTCCCTACCCCACTTGAAGGACCAGGTGTCAAGCAACAGCTGCCTCCAAACACCCAACATCGACCATTGTTTTGTGGGGCAAGCAGATGTTTAAACACAACGGCATTATACAGTTCAGCTGTCAACGCATTGGGCGGTCATGTATGAAGTCACGCACAGCTGTCTTTGCTTGTATGGCCGGTTTGTACTTGCACCGCTAAGCCTACACCTGTTGAGAGGTATAATAATATACCTGCCGACGCCAACCAGGAATCACTTCTGCACCAAAGTTCAAGAGTAAGGTCGCGTCTCTTCCTTCTGAATTCCAGATATGTTTAATACCGCTTGTAAATAATATCGACAATTTCTCAAATGTATATTATATTTCTTTCACATAAATGCAGTCATTATCGGAGTTGAGAATATTTGATGGTTATGATAATAATTTTTAATGACTGTTCATTATACGGTCAAGTGTTTTTCTCGCTATATCATTGGTATTTTTTCTTTTGTAGGAATTGACGAACTTTTGGAAATTTCTACCAACGAAATATTTGATTGTGAACATTTTTCTGTTTAACTTGTAATTATTTTTTTATAAATCAATAATTTTTCTATTTCGCTTTTTCCGTCTGCGGAATTTGGCGATTTGGAAATGCTTATTATTGAAGGTATGACTGTCACTAAAGTTGTTATCTGTTTATATTTTTTTTCCTTGTTTATATTTATACTAATATAAACACTGTTGTTTTATGTTTTAGATAAGGAAGCAAGTTCTACTAAGCAGCCGAGAAAACGGAATGGGACTCCAATACTGTGTAACTCCAAAGGACAACGACCTACTACTAATGGTAAGTGCTTATTTTTTTAATGATTCTTTCATATTAAAAATTCATTTTCTTTCGTATTACTATATATTTTTCTTATTCTGTTTCAGATTCGTCCCAGTGGAACTTGGATATTACAGCATCATCTCAAAGCCTACCACCCTCCAGGCTGCCACCGAAGCCTTCACCACAGAGATGGATAATACCGGTATAACTCTGGTACAACAATTTACGGAGAGTCATGTTTCACCGCAACCAGCAGAGATCCGCCAACACTCAGGAACCATAGAGTAAATGGTTAGTCATTACTACTTCTTTGAATAAGTCACATTTTTTGTTTACATATTTATTTATTTTTCCATGTTGCTAAAATTTTTCCTCTTTAATGTTTCAGGTTCCGGTATACAGGGATCGGCCGCATACAGGAATGAACCTGCCGCCGTCAACACGAATGATCCTGCCCAACAACCAATGTGGTGGCCCTGGGAATCGCCAGCCACGGCAGATCCCAGCAAATTAGAATGCTGCAGGTCTAGGCATGCCTATATCTGCTCATCGTTGGCCCATCGCCACCACAACAACTTGGCTGCCGACACCAGCATCACGCCAGACAGTTGCCACCACATCTAAATGGCTGTCAACCCCGGCGTCCAGCAGCAGTAGTCACCCAGCAGCTCTTAGTGATAGTTCATTAGCGTCAAGCAGCCACAACGTCGCAGCAACGGGAGTTGAGTTGCCAGCAACGCAATTGATCCTTGAAGACCGAGAAAGTGGTTTTGAAACTAGAATTTATTCCATTACCATTCAAAATTCTTCTAATTATCTTGATCCTCTTAAATACGTTAATGTTTTCCATGATATTTTCACTGAAAAACTTCACGAAATTGTTGATAGTCAGTTCTCCTCGCCCATAAAATTTCAGGTGGGGCTGATGAAACATCTGATTACAATATCCCTATCTGATAGATATAAAAACTATGTGAAGTAGGAGCTAACTCTAAAATTTAATGAGTTTCAAAAAAGGGATAGTGGCAAAACTCTGGATAGAATAATATCCCTCTACAACAACATTTCTAAATTCGAACCATTCTATTAGGGGTCTTTTATTGTTTTCTGCCAATTGATATCTGTAGAAAGAAAGCCGTTGTCAATGTTGAAAACAGAGATGCCGACTGCTGTTTTCTATGGTCCCTTCTGACTGCTCAAGTAAAGGCGCTAAACAAGAACGCGACACGATTAAGTAATTATAAACAAGCCTTTTCCAACCATCGTTTCGATTTTTCAGGTATTGAGTTTCTGGTAAAACTCAGAGATATTTCCAAATTCAAAGGCAAAATCCAGGTTATTCAGTAAATGTTTTCGGTTTAGATGTAGATAATGGTAAAAATGTAGTTACCGGGGCCCTCCATCACACTGCTGACAAACGCGTTAACCACATAAACATGTTGATGATTATTGATAGTAGTGGAAAATTCCATTATTGTTGGATTCACGACTTTTCGCGGCTAGTTAGTTCTTCATTATCCAAGCACAATGTTGCTATGGATGTAATGGAACGCAATGAAATCGATTGAGCAAGGGTTGATACAGTAAGAGTTGGTTTACCCGGCGAAGACGATAAACTCTTAAAGTTTAAGGATTTTGTGCACCAGCAGAGTGAACTCGTTGTCGTTTACGCTGATTTTTAAAGTTTATTACAATCTTATAATGCATGAAGTCCTCCACCCAACGCCTCTCACACTAATAGAGTCCAGAAACATATCCCTTTCGCTGCCGCATACCAGGTCGTTTGTCCAGATGTGCCAAGTCTGTCACATTTCGACTCCTACTCGAGTGTAACTCCCGAGAAATGGTTTGTTGACAAACTCGTCAAATTTGCCAGGAAAATCAATAAAATTTACTAGAGGTGCATTCCCATTGCAATGACAGATGAGCAAGAAGCAAACTTTGCTGATTCTATGCTGTGCCATATCCGTGAGAAAGACATTGAACCGGGGAATGTCAAGGTCTGTTATCATCGTCATATCACAGGTATATTTAGGGGGCTGCACATACTAACTGCACTTTGCAGTTTAAGAATCAAAGGTGCATATCCGTTTTCTTACACAATCTTTATCCGATCTCGACGGTGATGGGATGGATGTGCTTCCCATAAACACAGAACGATATATTTCTTTTTCTAAAAAAGTTGAATATACTTCAATCACTTTAACATTTCTTTACATACGCATTTCCAGTGCTCATTACACTGACCCCGATAAGTTCCAATTAAATAAATGTAAGGGTGTCTTTCCTTACAAGTACATGGATTCGGGGGAGAACCTCACTGAGGCCACGCTTCCTAAACATTCAAAAATTTATAGTTCGTTGTCAGAGTCAAAAATTTCTGATGAAGAGCAAGCGACACAAGTGTGGCGGACTTTCGAGACGCTCAACTATTGATGTTTTAAGATGGGTATATACCATAGTTAGTCTTGAGTGTCTTAAACTTTAATTGTAAAACTCATTCCCGTTATTGGTCTGTAAATTTTTAGGAACAAGATCACCAGATAGTAATCTCTTCATAGTGTCGGTAACTGCACCAGCAGTATTGTTTTTGTGAGGCAGACCCAATGCATACTTTGAATAAATATCAATCACCATTAGTATATGCTTATAGCCTCACTTTTTACGTGAGTATGGGGTCATTTCTGCATATCAGCTTGCCACAGATCTTTGCTTTGATTACCACACACCGTCTTGGGAAATTCCTTCTTGCTGGTTTATGGAGTTCTGCCACAATTAGATCCATGTTACACATTGATGTCTCTCTCACGAAGTTCTTCAATCACGGATAAAATTTTGTTGGCGTGCGCCATATGTCCTGCTGACGTAGATGCGGTAAGTAACTTTAGTCTTTCAACGAGCTCGTTCGGATCGTCCCAATATACATATTCCTTTATGGGAAGAAGACCATAACCCGACTGATTGTCTAGTTTAGAGATAATGTTTTTATACTTACTGGACGTATTTTTCAAAACTTTGTCGGATAGGTTAAATTTTACTGTGTAGTCACTCGTGTTGTTTAATATTTCCAACTAGCTTTTGAAGTCCTTGGTAGTATACTTAAAAAAAAACCTTCATTAATCCTTGTGTTCGTTCATATTTATTACCACCGATTAGGATAACGTCTTCTTCAATAAACACAGGGGAGTTTCCAATCATTAGTGAATCATTCTTCTTTCTGACGCCAAACACATAACCTCTCTCACTTCGACTGAGCGCCTTCAAGAACTCATTGATCAAGCCAGAAGACTGCTGCTGTTGCTGATTTCGCTTAGGTATGAAAACATTTTCCAACGCAACCGTCACAGGTCTTAACGAATCCTTGAAAAAATTTTCAGAGTCGATCTGACCAGTTTTCAGTTCAAGTAACTTGCGCCGAATAGCATTCCTGGCTTTTACGATGCCACGTTTAGCTGTTGCTGCATCCATTTTTAAACACCGAATGAGGCTTTCGAAAGGTTTCTGTATCATTTTATATCTCAATGTGACTTGTGCTGTAGATGCTTCATGGGGCTTATATGCACGGAAAAACCAAGTTTATCACCTCAATTCACATGGAGTACCCCCACATGAAATTCAACAGTTACCCAATTCAGTCTTATGTCAACCCTTTCGGTTTGACTACTAAGAGGATCATATCATCGACAGGGATTTCAATATAATTTAGACCTGTTTCTAGTACGTATGTATTCTCCTGAAACGTATCCGTTGCAACAACCGTAGTCACTTCTAACGTTTTTTTTTTTTTTTTTGTTTTTTGTTTTTTGTTTTTTTTTTTTTTTTTTTTTAAACAATAGACCATCATTAACGGCTCTGTTAGCGTATCGTTTAGTTACAGCGTCATCATCATCGACGGGGTCAGCTGCATGTTTGAGTATTCTACCCTGACAATCCAAACTTCCTTCTTTCGCAGGAAGTACGTGTTGAGTTGGGTGCATCAACACTCTCTTGCTCTGTATCGATGATGTTCCTCCAATCATCTCCATGGCTGTTTAAATAGCACGACTAAGTAGGCGTTGTCTCTAACCAGCTGTTTCGGTATACGGCTATATGTCTGACACAAATAGAAAGAATCTACTGACCTATGCCTACAAATACAAAAGTAATCTCGTATGTTACTCTGATTCTCACGCGAAATATCGTCAAACACAAAAATTGATTTTGGTAGAGCTTCAGTAGGCGGGGGCACACTCTATTATCGCTAAATGTCAAATACTTAATTTCGTTAATGGGTTTTAGTATTTCACCTAAAAACTGATACTTTGGTTGGTATAACAACTTGTAAAACACATACACGTTTTCAAATCTAAGTCTATTGGGGTTTTCCAGCGAGGATAGCACAATATTGGTTTTGCCACAGTTTGATGGTCCACATACTATCGCCCTCACTGTATCGGGGAACAGAGGTCCGTTCTTCTACTTCCGCTTGGAGTTGGTGCTGGTAATATCCACATTACTCACTGATAATATTTCCCGCTGTTTGACGAAACGCATATTGACGGGTTTCGATGGTTACTCTGGCTATATATAGGCTCGCGAACATGTAAAAAGAGTTAGTCGATAATAATGTCTCCTACGAGGTAGAAGAGGAAGAAAGGTCGTGTTTTCTTAAACAAGACAATCGACAAAACGCCATTTGAAGCACACATTCCAATATACCAGTTCCGTGGACCTGGGACAAAACTGGAAAAGCTGTTGAAACTCGGTCAGATGGGGATCAATCCACTGGATGCGGCATATAGGGAACATGACACTGAGTATGTGCAGGGTACTGGCAGACGCAATGCAGACCGCGTACTAGCGGAGAAGGCTTCAAACAGAATGAGGGCCAAAGATGCAAAGTTCGGTGAACGGTCAGCTTCATTTCTAGTTACCGGAGCTTTGCGTGCTAAGTTTAATGGGCACAGGCATTAAAAAGAAGAAGAAGAAGCCGAGGAAGGGTGGGATCCTCCCTTTAATACCTATTTTTGCAGGATTGTCGGCTGCCGGAGTTTTCGCTGGAGGAGCCTCGGTCATAGCCAGAGCCGTCAAAGCTTCTAAATAAGCAAAAAAGCAGTTGACTGAACAAAAACGGCACACTAAAAACATGGAGGCAGTTGCCATGAGGTATAAAGGTCTTTATATGAAACCGTATCGGAAAGATGGATCAGGATTTAAAAAAAAAAAAAAAAAAAAAAAAGCCAGAGCAACTGTAGACGGGTGATGATATACGTAGACATGTAATGCGTTTGAGAATACCTCATTTTCGCGGCGTCTTCATACGCATTGCATTACCTCAAAAATTCGTGAACATGAATGTGGAATTTTCAGCATGGACATTCCTCAAAATGCTGGAACACCTTAGGGTAGGATAAATCAAGTTCAAGGATGGTGTAGTAAAATAAATTGACAGTTTTGGTGACTTACCTCCACCATTTGAATTGCAGCGGTACTTTGCAGGTAACAGAATACTGTACAATGTTCAGCGACACCAGGAATTTTTTACGCACATATGTGGACATTTGTGTTTAAATTCCTGCATCAAAATGTATTACATCAGTCTTGCATGAACATTGGTCGGGGTAACACACGTGTCTGTGAGACTCTGCATGTCCGGCAATAGTTCGGTCTTGAGCTGTGATTACTTTCCACCGATAGATTTTAGCGAAGGCAAGTATATAATCGGCTTAGTTGATTTTCAAACATTCAATTCGATTCCGAACATTGATGAGACAAACAGTAAATTTCATTATTCGAAGAATAAAGTAATAGACATATCCACAGGATCGTACGATACTGACGATTTTCCAAGTTATTTGGCTCGGCTCGCAAATCACGAGAAACTAGTTATTTGGGCAAACAACAATTCGCTCAAGTGTGAGATACAAACACATGTGGAAATAGACTTCACGAAACCAAACTAAATTGGGTCTTTGTTCGGATTTTCGAGACGTATATTAAAGCCTGGATTTCACACCTCAGACTACACTGTGCAGATATTCAAAGTTAACGCAATGCGTTTAGAATGTAGCATATGTGCTGGAAATTACGTCAGAATAAAGCTAGGGCATATACTATTCGAATTTTTTCCAACAGTACCGTCAGGATTCAAGATTGTAGAAGTACCTTCAAATGTCATCTATCCCCCAATCACGGTGAAAACGCTAAACAATATTCACACTAGAGTTGTCGACAAAGACGCCAATTTAGTGAATTTCAGAGGAGAAACTATTACTCTGAGAATACATATAAAAATGGGCGTTCTTTATAATAAGAAGCGCCAGACTCAAACAGTTGTCAGTAGTGAAGCGACAGTTAATGGTTAACACCTGCTAGTGTGATCTTCCTACAGTCGTTAGGCTATTCAGTAAAAAAGGGATGAGATGCTTGATATAACTTCCAGTGCGGAATTTGGTAGTCGGTAACGCGTAAACAGTTTTTGAGACATCAACCGTATCCGCCATCAAAGTATAATAATAATAACAAATTCGGATACCTATTCAGAACCAAGATACATATATAGTGCCAGGCGAAAGTTACTTTCATATTGAAGGAAGATTTTTCAAATCGGATAGCTCAGGAGTTACAAATTCACTTCTCACATCCAATGCATTCGCGCTTCTATTTGAAGAAATCCTGCTAGAACTTAATGAGTTGAAATAGACCGAAATAGTAATGTAGGTGTCACAAGCACATTGGAGACACTTATTTCTGCTGGCCTTCAACAAATTGGTATGTAGAATAACGCAGGATGGAAATGGATACTTCGATGTATGTATTCCGCTGAGTATGCTCTTGGGTTTTTGTGAAGACTTTAAAACGATAATTGCAAATGTAAAACAAGAACTAATTTGAGCTAGGGACGATACAAATTCATACGTACTAGCCAATCCAAGCCCTCAGAAAAGTATATTTACCATCAGTAAACTCGCACGGGTGGTACCTCATTTGAAAGTAAGTGAAAGGGAAAAACTAGCGTTGCTTAAGATTGTAGACAGTGGGAAGCCACTTCGCATTAATTTCAGAAGTTGGGATCTACAAGTAAGTCTCAAATTTGTTCTTTGAAAACATCAATGCAATTGGAGAAACCATGATTCGTGGTTCTGAGAATTCAACAAACAAGAAATGGAATGCGGAATATAGTGCAGCCATCTTTGACCACTGTAATCTCTCCAATGTCAAAGTATTCCCAAGTGATATAGCGTACCCGTAAGATAAAATGAATTTGGACTTTAAGAAAAACCAAACCACAATGTTGTACGACATGTATGCAAGATTCCAGCAGACTTACTACGAACTAGACCATCCCTCACCGCTACTAGACCGAGAAGACTTTATCGCCACTGCTCTTCATCTACATCTACATCTACATATATACTCTGCAATTCACAAAATTGTTGGTGGCAGAGGGTGCTCAGCACCAAAGCTAATATCTTTGTTGTGCATTCCAATCCCTAATGGTACGAGGGAAAAAAGAATTCATATAAGAATCATTGCGGCACCTTATTTCTCTAATCTTATCTATCCTGTCATTCCGGCTCAAATAGGTTGGTGGACGAAGTATTTCACTACACTCGTGAGTGAAAGTGGGAGTACGCATGTTTACCAATAAGTTTAAACGAATCGTGCGTCGTCTATCTACCAGAGACTCCCAGCCTAGTCTACTAAACAGTTCTGTGACTCTTTCATAAGGACTGTAGCAAGCGGTCACGAACCGAGCGGCTCTTCTCTGTACTTTCTCTATACTTTCGATCAATCCCTTACGAAACGTGTCCCAAATGGCACAACAATAATCCAAGAGATTTGTACGCCATCTCCTTTGTTTGTTAATTACAATTTTTCAAGATTCGACCTATGAATTGCAGCCTAGAATTTGCTCTACCTACTAACGAATTAATGTGTATGTCCCATTTCATGTTCCTTTGTACTGTTACTCCCAAATACACAGACGGAAAAAAAATCCCAACACCAAGAAAAAATTATTGTAGAGTAATGAAATTTGGACAATGCATTTGTCAAGTTAACATGTTTAATTGATTAAATTTTCAAGATCACAGGTTAATTTAAGCTCAAGAAAATGCATTTCAAATGTGAAATACTGTTAAATTAATAGCCGGTGTAACCTCCAGAATTTTGAATGCAAGCCTGCAAACGTGAATGCATTGTGTCATACAGGTTTCGAATGTCACTTTGTGGTATGGAGTTCCATGCTTGTTGTACTTGTGCTGTCAATACTGGGACGGTCAGTGCTGGCTGTGGATGATGCTGGAGTTGTCGTCCAATGATATCCCATACGTGTTCAATTGGAGACAGATCTGGTGATCTCGCAGGCCAAGGTAACATGTCGACACTCTGTAGAGCACGTTGCGAGACAACAGCGGTATGAGGGCGAGCGTTATCCTGTTGAAAAACTCTCCCTTGAATGCTGTTCATGAATGGCAGCACTACAGGTTGAATTACCAGACTGACGTACAAATTTGCAGTCAGTGTGTTTGGTATAACCACAAGAGTGCTCCTGCTGTCATAGGAAATTGCTCCCCAGACCATGACTCCAGGTGTAGGTCCAGTGTGTCTAGGCCGCAGACAGTTTGGTTGCAGGCGTTCCCCTGGCCTCCTTCTGACCAACACTCGGCCATCACTGGCACCAAGGCAGAACCTGCTTTCATCAGAAAACACAACAGATCTCCACTCCGTCCTCCAATGAGCTCTGGCTTGACACCACTGGAGTCGCAAACGGCGATGGCTTGTAGTCAGTGGAATGCACGCTACAGGGCTGGAGTCATGGTCTGGGGAGCAATTTCCTATGACAGCAGGAGCACTCTTGTTGTTATACCAAACACACTGACTGCAAATTTGTAAGTCAGTCTGGTAATTCAACCTGTAGTGCTGCCATTCATGAACAGCATTCAAGGGGGAGTTTTTCAACAGGATAACGCTCGCCCTCATACCGCTGTTGTCTCGCAACGTGCTCTACAGAGTGTCGACATGTTACCTTGGCCTGCGAGATCACCAGATCTGTCTCCAATTGAACACGTATGGGATATCATTGGACGACAACTCCAGCATCATCCACAGCCAGCACTGACCGTCCCAGTATTGACAGCACAAGTACAACAAGCATGGAACTCCATACCACAAAGTGACATTCGAAACCTGTATGACACAATGCATTCACGTTTGCAGGCTTGCATTCAAAATTCTGGAGGTTACACCGGCCATTAATTTAACAGTATTTCACATTTGAAATGCATTTTCTTGAGCTTAAATTAACCTGTGATCTTGAAAATTTAATCAATTAAACATGTTAACTTGACAAATGCATTGTCCAAATTTCATTACTCTACAATAATTTTTTCTTGGTGTTGGGATTTTTTTTTCCGTCTGTGTATTTCATAGAATCGACCATATCAATAACTGAAGCGTTTACCTCGTATTTCTGAACAATCGGATTCTTTTTGTTAGTTAAGCTCATTGTCTTGCACTTTTTACAATTTAGAGTAAGTTGCCACTCAGCGCACCAAGCCAAAATAACATCCAGATCGCGCTGAATTTCTAAGCAATCGACCAAATTTCTTACTTCCCTATAAATAACCGCATCATCAGCAAACAATCTAAAAAGGCTTTTCACTTTGTCTCCGAGATCGTTTATAAAAATTAAAAAAAGAATTGGTCCTATTACACTTCCGATGAAACATCTAGACTAGAAGAACTTTCTCCTTCAACGACAACATACTGCGACCGACCAGTTAGAAAATCCTTTATCCATTCACGAAGCTGATCCGATATACCGTACGCTCGTAGCTTCGTTAAAAGGCGGTTGTGTGGCACAGAGTCAAAGGCTTTCTGAAAATCTAAAAAAATGGCATCTACTTGTGAACCTGCATCAATAACTTTCATTACGTCGTGTGTAAATAGGGCCAGCTGTGTTTCACATGATCTTTTCTTCCGAAATCCGTGTTGATTTGTTGTAAGCAAATTATTATCGTCTAGAAATTTCATAATGTTCGAGCATATAATATGCTCCATAACTCTACTACAAACAGATGTTATAGATATGGGACGATAGTTTCCAGGATCACTTCGATCACCTTTCTTGAAAATCGGAGTTACTTGCGCAATTTTCCAGTCTGAAGGTACTTTTCGCTCTTCTAATGATTTACTGAATATATCAGACAGAAATGGGCCGATTTTCGCCGCATATTCTGAAAATATTCTTACTGGAATTTATCTGGGCCCGGTGCTTTCCCCCACTGCAGGACCTCTAATTGCTTTATGATACCTGCAGTATCTATCCGTAATGATTCCATCACCAACTCGTCACGGCGTGGTAAAACGGGAACACTATCCTTATTTTCGTCAGTAAATGAATTTTTGAATACAGTATTTAGTACATTAGCTTTATCGCGGCTTTCGTTAATCTCTGAACTTTCACGAATTGGTGATGGTATATTGTTATTGGTACAATTGACTTTTCGTACATACGACCAGAATTTCTTTGGGTTTTCTGTGAGACTCTTAGAAAGAGAGTTGGAATGAAAATCGTTGAAGGCCTCACGCATTACATTCTTAATACGTCCTCTTAACTCAGCTAAGGTTTCTAAATCACTGCGACACCCCTTCCTTCTTGAGCGTGCGTGTATCCTCCTTTGTTTTTTGAGTAATCTTTTGACTTGGCATGTGTACCACGGTGGATCATCCTCCCCATTTATTATCCGCTTCGGTATATGTATATCCATACCTTCCCTGACTATTCGTATAAATCGATGCCACATCTCTTCAACGGTGTCATTTTTTGACTTGAAGTTATGGTAGTTATTCCTCAGGTAGGTTCTAAAACTCTCCTTAGAGGCCTTACTGAATTTTTTACAATCCGCCGTTTTCTCCTTTTTCGCTTGGTCATTAGTCTGATAGTTGCAATTACCACTTTTTGATCGCTTATACCTGTGGTCGTTGAAATTTCGGTAAATAATTCTGGCCTGTTGGTAACCAGCAGATCTAAAATATTTTCGCTACCGTTATGACACCGCGTAGGTTCATTAACTAGCTGCTCGAGATGATTATTTGAGAACAATTCGAGAATTACTTCAGAAGCTGCCTTATCCCTGCTACCTGTAATGTGAACGAAATTACGCCAGTCAATATAAGGCAGATTGAAGTCGCCTCCTAGAATCATAGCATGATCCTGAAAACGGCTAGCGATACTGTTTACATTATTTTTTAACTCCTCGGCGATAGCTATGTCGGAATCGGGTGGACGGTAGAAGGCGCCTATGATGAGTTTTGACCCAGCAACTTTGAGTTTAATCCATATGATATCACAGATCGTATCGGCTTCTATTTCATTACATGGGAGAGATTTACTCACAGCTATAAATACCTCACCTCCATGAGAATGTAATCTGTCTTTACGAAAAACATTCATGCTATCTTTAAAAAATTCGGCGGAACTTATTTCCGGTTTTAGCCAACTTTCTGTACCGATAACGATATCCGCCTCTGTGCTACAAATAATGCTATCAAGTTCCGGTTGTTTGTTATAGCCGTAATTGACTGTTCACATCAAAATGAGTCAGTAAAACCAGGGCCTGTGGATATTCGTATGGAGTTTGATAGCACTGACAATTTTCCAGCCTACACCACCCCATATTGCCTAATCCTTAACGACCGTGATATGCAATATGTACCGCTAACAAGTGTTGTGCATAAACTCACATAAAACGGCGTTGCATCATCCAACGCCGCTCATTATCATGACGACCATCTTCCTGGACGCGCAAGGATTCAAGACGAGAGAAGGAGCATTTATATTCAAAGATGTGGTCGTGGGTGTAGTACAATCAGACAACATTATCGCTGCACATTGCATCTCTGGAAGCTCAGTAAGGCATAGAGGTAACGACCCAACAGCGGGATGGTTGGCACATAATTACCTTGGAATGCTACTAGCGTAACCTTCAGTAGACAATGAACTTTTCTACATGCAATCACCAATATAGATGACGCAGTTATACGTGTTAAAGGACTGGAGAAGACTAGATGATTTCAGAAGATTATCAGGAAGAACGTCTGCTACAATATAGAAGAATGAGGATGTCCACCTCTACGAGAACTCAGGAAGAATAATTTGATAAAACTTTGTAAATGACATTGCTGTTGAAAATGTATAATCGATTCCCCAATGGTGGGTGAAATAAAAATAAATCAAATCAAATACAATGCGTATTTATTTATACTTTTTATACATTTACTATTAACAAAAATTTTCATATGGATGTACACATCAGTTTTTGTCCTTAGGCATCATATACGGTCCACAAACATCATACCCAGGATTGTATTTCTTAATTACAATGTTATTAACATCGGACAAAACAAGCAAATTTTTATACGCAATAACTTCACACTATAGTAGATTATAATCCAAAGACGACCTGGGCTTGACTTGAGCCACATAATCATCGTTAATATACACATCAACCAGTTTTTGCACTGTGGTCATATTAATGTCTTGTAGCACTTTACTTGATATAAGGTTCACAAATTCGGTTTAGTACCTTGAAACTAAGTACCTCCTCTTGATGGTCACGGCACTGGTCACTGCATGTCGTGCGTCAGTGAGGTTCTTCCAAGTCGAAACGCAGAAGTAGACGCCGCTGGCAGGATCCATCATTTGGGGTGAATTATACTGTTATCACCCCGACAACCGTACGTCAGGAGACGGATGCTTGCCGAGTGGAACGTCGGTCTTGGCACTGGCCGTGTTGAACAAATCTGACACAATGTCCAATACTTGAGTCAGCACGTCCCATTCTTCATACATTAGTATAACTTTGGTGCGGTGCACCATTTTTTCGAGCAATACTACTGGCTCAAAATCATGCTAGGACGATAAACCTATCGTAAAACGCGTTGAGTCACCAGCGTTGAGCTGATACATGGTCACGAACAACAGTACCAGACGTGTCATGTCTGAACAATAAGGTCAGCAGACCAGTTGGACTGCCTAGTCCTGCTAGCTAGAGTGGTGGAGGGTGAGCCTGTTCAGAACTGACGAAGAAAGGAGGCGAGATGAGTTGGGTGGTGAGCCTGCGTTGGCAGATGAACCATATAATGCCATTGTGTCAGAACATCTGACTGGTCGATGTAGGGAGGATGGCTGCAGCTGTTGTTTGACACCTAGTCGTCAAGTGGGGTGGGGAATGCAGGAGACGGTTAGTTTAGAGGGAGCAGGAGACCTAACAACACAACAATAGGACGCTTGCCACAGTCCTTATGAAAGCGTCAAAGAACTGATTAGTAGTCTAGGCTGGGAGTCTCTGGTAGATAGACGACGCACGTTTCGTTTAAACTTATTGGTAAACATGTGTACTCCCACTTTCGCTCACGAGTGTAGTGAAATACTTCGTCCACCAACCTATTTGAGTCGGAATGACAGGTAAAATAAGATTAGAGAAATAAGGTGCTACAATGATTTTTATATGAATTCTTTTTCCCTCGTACCATTAGGGATTGGAATGCACAACAAAGAGACTAGCTTTGGTGCTGAGCACCCTCTGCCACCCACAATTTTGTGAATTGCAGAGTATATATATAGATGAATAGAACAATAGGCCACAGAGGGGTGTCGTTGCTTCTTACATTGTTGCCCATTTTGAGAGGGGAGGAGGGGTGGGGGAGGAGGCAACTGAAATTGAGGTTAGTGGGGAAGGCAGGTGTCGGTTAGGTTAAGTGGCCTAATTAGTGACGCACGATTGCACCCAAAAGCAGGTGAAGGTTAGGTTACTAATCTAATTAGTAATGTGTGAGAGTACCCATTGTTCTAATCTAATTAGTGACGTATGACTGCACCCATTTATTTACAACGTAGCAATAGAACAATAGAACCGATTACCTTGAAGTAATCTAATTAGTGGCGTATGACTGCACCCAAGGCAGGTGAAGGTTAGGATACTAATCGAATTAATCGCGCATGAATGCACCCATTGTTTGAGAGCTAAGTTTCAAATCCACACTACTGGCACAGCTTGATGTGTTATGTGAAGTACGCCGGAACGCTTCCGGGGTTGTGATTCCTCGTTAAACTGTAGGTCCCCTGTACACGGTGGGACGACGGGGCTAGGATAAGGTAGCTACGACGGGGGCGGTATGCGCAACCAATAGAAACCTTGTCATCAGGTCATTCCGACTACACGGAATTATTATTACTATCACTATCAACTGAGCTACGCGCTATACCACTTCAAACAAATTTGTGAAAATATAAGACCGTTATCACACTATATAAGAGTGGAGGCTTTCCCGACTTTGTATATAGATGAAATGTTGGGAAAATAGCCCAGTGAGATCGTTTGTGTAGCATGACGTTTCAGCGCTCGTATTCTCATTGACAATGATGGCAGAGATTTCTGACCGCCGACACGTCTTGCTATACAAAAGTTCTCACTCTGCTAGTTCCCCGAGAAAATTAAATCGATATCGCACTGTCTCAAAGTTGTAAAGAATCTGTCATTTTACAACTTAAATTTGCTAAGAATGCTGTCTTTAAATTCATAACATACTTAAGAATTTTCATAGATGTGTTATTATTTTTTGGTGTCGTATATTCTATTCCGAAATCACTTTGGATGGTATTAGAAGTTTTAGTTTTCGTTTTACACTCTCCCTAACTCTTTTTACACTGCGCTCTTCCTTGTCTGCATAAGACAGCGGTTTAACTTTCTCTTGGCGGAATAATTTAACTTCGGGCAGGTTTCAGCGACTTGTATCCCGCTCAGGGAAGTTATTTAACAGCGAATATAACTCTCATTCGAAGGGATCAAACACATTTCACCGCAACTTAACGCGATATAATGGAATTAAAATTGAAAAAATATATTAAAATGTATATCATACCCTTAATGCGCGGAGTTAAACCGATAACAACAAACAATCGGCGCTTACACACAAATCAGTAGCGATTAACAACACCTATAATTAAAACTTTTAATGCAACAGTTCATGAAATTAAATCGTTCGTGGCAGAAAATCCAGTATTTAAATAATAAACAAACTCTCTAATGGGAATTATTTCCCTTTTTAAACGCACGGATAAACATCACAATAATCAACCGGTTACGAAAATATTTTTTATTCCTGAATTCACCTTAATACCAAAGTATTTAGAACCACGAAAATGTCTCGGCAAACATAACGAAAATTGCATTAGATCTAAATAGCTTGGAGAACATTATCAAATTTACAACAATCTGGAATGATTTTTTTTTGTACTATAGTTGCCTGAAATGATTTATATGTAAGTTCCATCTGAAAATCAGAAGAAAGTAATTCGTAAAATAATTAAAAATATGTGTAAGAAAGAAGATTCCCCGAATAACTTTCATCATGCTATGGCGATGATATTATGATCGCTGACTACTCGGAGAGCAATGAAATTTATCTGCGCTTGGGATACCCGCTGGAGATAATCATTCCGGAATATCTGAAAAGAGTGCATGATTTCGTAATGATGGACAGACGATCAACAGTTTGGCAGGTTTATGAGCTATTAGGTATTCCTAGAACAACAGTAGAATTCATTTGAGAAAAATTCCTTCCAGTACAATGCTTAAGAAGCTTGCAGCAGATCAATGGGAAACGTGTCTGCTAAAAATATAGCTCTCTCTCAAAGCACCAATTAAATTTTGTATCCTTTTCACTTTTATCTGATTTTGTATCCAGTGGCTTCTGATAAAAAAAAGAATGGAATTTGTATCTAACCTGAAAACAGCAGTTTTCTTTGAAATCAAAACAACAGTCAATGCTATGGAACAAGGTCAATTCTCCCCTCCATAGATAATGTGGTGATGCCTTTTATTCAGACTTATGACGGTGTTTCGTGGGATGGCATAATGTTAACCACATTAATCAACTACAAGCAGCTTTAAAAAAAAATGACGTTGGAAGTTTAATAAATGTATATTAAGTCAGGAAATTGCTTCCAGTAACCAGCATCTCATTGCTATCAGTGCAGTTCTTGAGTGTAAGCTGCAGTTGATTAATGAATTACCATATTCACCAGTGATAGCTTCCATACTACATACCATACAAAATTTTGGCCCATCACTTCATGTTTTGACACACTTTTGAAATTCCTTTGACAATAGTATATAATCTTTTGGCGGTCTTTAGAAAAAAATTGGCATAGAAGACTTTAAAAAAAATCATTTTTATTTTTTCGTGTACACTCCAAATAGGCTACGAAATCATTGGTTTATCCACTTATATCCGTATTCGAGGAAGACGTTACCTAGAAAATGGAGTTTACACCGGAAGAAAAAGCTATTTCTTTTGTTTACGTAAAAGTAGAATGATTTTTATTTGGATAATACTAAACTACTAAACTTAAACATTACAAACAGTCAAATACATGGAAAAAAGTTCTACGTTAAATGCCGTTATTTGATATGTAAGGATCTCAGTGAGATTCTACAGTTGTAAACTCACAAAAAATTCTGTTTCAGTAATATTCCGCATTTAACTTGTAGGGTTATTATAACAGTACAGCCTGTAATTCATGTTTAACAGAGTTAATTAGATTCTCCTTCTCGATTTTTTAAGAATCATTGGAACCCAGGTTACAACATTTACTCATCTGTGAGTCGTGTGTTAAAGTTGTGGAACTACTTCCTCAGAAACCTATTTTATGCTCTCAATGATGTTTAAATTTTTTTATTTTTTGCTTTTATCACTATATCATACAGTATTTCATTTCGGGCCATCAAATGAATTCCCTTGAGATCATTATAGTTTTTTTCAGTATAATCCAATGGAATGTAATGTTTATGTTTTGTTAAAGTACGCCAGACACACAATAGGCTCTGTCAGAAAATTTTTCGGATTTGGTCTCACGTATACACGAACTTACCTTTAATACAACGTTACGGAAATAATTTTCCCATTCAAGGCAGGGTATCTCTAATTCAATGCAGAGTCCTACATTACAATTTAATTAAATTGCTTTATAAGAGGGGGAAATCTTATTAGCAGTCCATTAAGGAATCAACAGAAAGTCTCTCCGACTTCAATTCAGCGCTTTGAAGAAGTTTTTTTAGTGGAAAAATGCGAAATTAAATTGTCGAAACGCAATATCTTCAAGCATTATTACCTAACCACTCGGTGCCTTAAAATGACACAAAAACTTTCTGTGGTTCGTTTATATGATACTTATTAAATCTTTGACCGTAATGTCATTAGCAGATGTGGCTGCCTTAATGGTCGCAATTTTTACGCACCAGGTATTAGACACCCATTTGAAGTTTAAATACATTACAGAATACAGGTAACATATATGTATGATGTGTTAATAGACGAACGTGTTCAGCGAAGTTAAGGAAAAATGCAATTTGCAAATGTGATTCTCATTTTAGTGATATGACGTTTTGGCATGACTTGCATAAGAGAATTTTTCGTAAGTGTCAACAATCTATAATTATTTCTTCCGAGATGACTACTATTATCTACAGTTTTTTTCTTATCCACAAAGCCATCGTCTCTCATATTTTAACACTATCTTCCTGCCTGGCGTCTTAAAACTGGTGCCTCTTAGTATATTGATTCTGACGTAACCTCCAGAAAGTCCATTACCCAATCCATCCTAAAATGAGCCTCGGACAGTACTCATTCTTTCAAGAGGAGCAATACGTCAAAGAAAAAATGTTTATGAAATAAGAACTTACTAGTTTTGTGGACCTGAAACACTGCACCATCAATCCGAATGGGGCAAAAAACACTCATAGAACTACACAGCAATATCGTAGATATATGTGCAGAAACAAAAATAAAAGTAATAATATGATACTGGTCATACATACTGATATAATTCTTCTTTTTCTTCGAAAACTTTAGGTTGGTGGAAAATTTAAAGTGGTATGTTTTCTCCTTGTCTTCCCGAGTGCCGAAAACATGTTTACGTGTTTATTGTTTGTGTATATGACTGTAATGTATGTTCCGTGTAAAATAGTTTCAGTTATGAATGAATGAAAGATGGAAAAAGAGAGAGGTTGAAAGGAACCAGCATATTCAGGCTCAACTCTTCCGAAAGCCACCGAAGGGTCGCCAGGCTTAACATCCCATCCTACGGACAATGTCAAGTGGCCTTACTCCATATACGCTGAGTAGGGGGCTGAGGTTTAATCCAGGTCTTTGGTCTGATGATAGTGAATTGTGCAGCACAAAATCTCCTAACCTGCCAGATAAGTCCTGACGATGAAAATTTCTTCATCAAGATGAGTCGTACAAGCTAACCCCGCGGTAGTCGTAGGGCACGATCACGGGATGCAACCAACTAAGCCAGCGGGCTGGATGCAACGACACACAGTGGAGTAGAAAACCCAGAAAGAGGGAAGAAAGGCGTTGCTTTACTGATAAAAAATAAATAAAAAATAATTTAAAAAATATGAAAAGGCAATTTTGGGAGTTACGTTGAACGTACTTCTGACGTTTTGAAAATTTCTTCTTTGCCCTGTGCAATATTAGAAGCCTATACATTTTATGTAATTTATTTTGAGATTATTTCGTTTTTACCAATTACTTTTAAGCAAGTTTTAATGGTTGCTGATTATTTCGGCTATTGCTTGGCGATAAGGAAGATCATTCTGATGCTGTTTATAAGTATCGAGAATTTTTTGTGGGGCTTATAAAAGGATATGCTTCCAGCTCCCAGGATAGTCAATTTTAATAATTGTCACATGAGTCTACGTATTTTTTCTAATATAATGTGGCTTGTAAATCTTCAGTGTCTAATGTTTATTTAGGAAGTGTTTCTGCAATATAAGTGGAATTGAATTCATCTTACGCCTTCTCATTCAATCTTCATCACAATCACAGTTGAATAAGATAATTACTGTAGTTAGCGAGCGATTCAATTCACAATCATAATGATTCAATAAGAGTTTCACGAATTGATATTCCTAGTAACATGATAGAGGTCTAGTGGTCTATTTTCGATTATGCAAGTACAAAGTGTTACAGCCTCGCAGCAATGTGATTGGAAGATGCAAGTCGCAACCTGATTGGCTAAACGTACCAGATGCATTGAATTTCGCATTCACTATAGTGCGCAGATAGACCACAACACACTTGTATTAAAACATCATTTATTTTAGCTTAAAGTAATACTCAATTACTCTCATTTCTCCCTATATATATATATATATATATATATATATATATATATATATATATATATATGATGCTGGGAAGTATTGCACTAGGGAATGGTAAGGTATCAACAAATAATCTGAAAGTGGATTTTACTACACGTCAGCCAACACACATTCGCATTATTTGAAATAAATATACAGACTAGGAAATAAGAGATTTATATCATAGGCTATGATGAATTTATTAAATATTTGATCAAGTGTGAACTCCATGTTAGTAATGTCATCCCTTGCAACTAATGTACAATTTATTTCATGATAAATACCATTATCCGGTTTGTTAAACCCGCAATTTTCGTTTAAAAAAAATTAAAAAAAAACTTTATTTTAATGCTGCTACAACATTCCTCAGTGAAACGTATAATAATTATTCAATAGATTTCAACGTGTTTACAGTTCGTTAAGGAAATGACATCCCTGCACGGCTTTTTAAAACTAAAGTTTTATCTCATAATTTAAGTTATTGGGCGTAAATTTCATCAAAACTGAGATGTATTTGTAAGGATGGACAGCACAGTTGGTTGATTAGGCAAACTTATACGCGATTAATGAGAATCATTTCTAGTTTTAGTATTTATTTCGCTTCGTAACTTGCAGCATTCACACACTCTTATCAAGAGTTCCCGACACGTCGGAGTTTATAAACAGCACTAACAATGTTATCGTTGCAATGGGAAAGGATATTTATGAAATTGTTTGGGCCACTGATAACTATTCTAACCGTCAACTTGAAAGAAAACATTTAATAAATGGATAATACTACCATTACATGAGAATAATTTAGTCTGCTAGCTGTAATGATTGGCAACCGACTGGACAATAGAAAGCAGAAACATTATCCACACAGCGTTGCCAGCTGCCTTCCGCCACAACACCGTCCTCATTCCCCCTTCCCCCGCCGCTATAGACCGACCAGCCCCGGAGACAAATGAGGCGACAAATTGCGCTCGGACCATTACGCCTGGCGGGCTGCTACCAGTGGCACTTACCCTGCCGCTTGGCTGTCGGACCACTAGGGGCTGCGTTTACAACTACACTGTCAATGAATACGTGAAACAGTCCGTCCTACATAGTTTCAAAAATCTGTTGATTGATATACAAATTCATGTACAGTAACAGACTGTTACTAGCAGTATTTTCAGTCGCATATTGGCAATTTGGAAACTATTATTAATGTTCTTTCTTTTAAGTAAAGTGATTCTTGACGTTATTTATGACTTAGTTTTCGGGTAGTTCGGTGGTAAAGAACATTATTTCGAGACAGCTTGCTCTTGTATACTGTCTCGTCTGGTATTTTATGGAGTGGTTCACTTTAATCTATCAACACAGGAGTTAAGGGAGATAAGAAATCAGTTTCGGTTGATAATGTTGGTATACTTTGACAACATGCACATCTGCAATATTGTTCGTATACAAATGCTGCGAATGAGATGAAATGTATTTTACACCTGGATTATTTTTTATTTCATCCAGTATTTAGAAAGTGAATGCTTACTATTAATATTATTTTTTCAATGTTCTCCAGAATATTATAAAATTAATATCACTGCTATAATTAAAACCCTACATTTCCAGATCTATATATCAGTGAGAAATAAATAAGGAAATTTTTTCCATGTTCACCTTGCCACGGCTCTAGGGCATTACAGAGTGAATTTTAGGACGTTATTGTGATTTTAATCGTAAGATTTATGAATTGCAAGCGTGGTGCAATATAAGGATTCACTCGTAGGAGTAAAGAATGCTACACGACCCTTCGCCGGAGTAAAGAACGCCAAGGGATTGCATCAGAAGAAGTGTCAGTTTGACGAAATCTATAAACAGTAGCGCAACCACCAAGCGTAGTTCATTCATCAACAGTGATCGTCGGAAGGAAGACGTTTGGTCAAGAACAAAGTGTTAGTATTGTGGCAGTGTTTGAGATTAGCGTGTGCATTTGGTTATTTGTGGAAACGGGCATAGATGGTCTATTGTCATGTTCGGAGAATACGTTGATTGGGTGGTGTTCCTTATTGTTAATGTTTACCGAAAGTGAGGATTTTAGTATAATGGCTCCAATTACGTTTTTTGGTCTAGACTAGCAAATAACAGTGACCAGAAGTGGGTCAGTTAGGAATGCAATATAATTCTAACAAAATTAATTATTAGTCAATGATTAGCGGTTGCGCAATTTTTAAAAAATCGTCACGTCTATTCTGCTTTTTATATTCATATGGACTTTGCTCCAGCTTAGAAGTTGCGAATCAATCATCAATTATTTCTTGAATAAAGTGTTTTAATTTATAATTGTGCAACATGTTTGCAAATAATTGATAGGAACTTTTAGGAATTTAGTCATTGGAAATCGCAAATTTCCAATGTTGCGAAATTTGTGTTATGTTGAAAGAAGTGGTTAGGGATTGCTGGCGAACCGTATTAAGTATTACTGGTGAAGTAGCAGCTCTGTGTATCGTTTTATTATTATTATTATTATTATTATTTTACAGTAGCTTAAATAACATACTGGCCGGTGGGTCGAAGAAACTTACGAGACTGTGCATGAAAGGTTTTTTAATCGCCAACTATCTGTTTCCATTTAGTTGTTTTGCGATTCTCATCTAACCTTTTGTGAATTTCAGAGGAAGCTATAATGTGACCATCAGCAGAAGGGAAAGTCCTTTATATTTCGTAATTTACTTGACGAAATTCCAGGAAAGACGAAAGTAAGCTCGCGTAAAGAAGAGCAGAGATAACAAGCTACTTTATCATGATAAATTCACAGGCCAGATACTATTTAACGTTCCAGCGTATTTATGTGAACGGAAATCTTCTAAGAAAATCTTTACATCCATTGTTTGAAACTTATAAACCATTTGAATTTTTTACATATCATTTTGTAGTTCCTCAGTTTCTACTTTAATTTACGCTACGTCCCTGTTTACGCAAGTGCTGTTAGTAATCTACTTCTATTTCTTTGCTATCTCACATTACGTATTATAGAGTTTTTATTTCCGCACTTTGTAAATTGCAGTTACGTAGACTGTCCTTTTTTTTTTTTTTTGCTTAAAGTCCCTGTTTTGAAGATCAAAATTACAGTTATGTAGTTTCTGAAAGGTATTAAATGTAATGTTTATGCACAGTATTGTAGATTTAGCACCAGGATGAGAGTACAGTGGATTCTAAAATTTGCAGTAATTACTCAACATTTTAAAATGTAAGTTCTGGAAAGTAATTTGAAACTGTTCAGGATATTTAGACTACTTCATAGATGGCTAATACTAACACTAATAGACAGCTGGATGAGAGAGCTTGTACGATAATTTACTATGCATCTCAGTTGCCGTTTAGTAACCGAATTAAAATGCAGCTCTTGGTCCTTTGTCGGCTTAGGGAGGCACTACAGTAACGGTATTAACAAATCAGCAGGATAAGGTTTTCGTCTATAAGGAAGCTCTGTGTTGTGGTAACATTATATAACCGAGCGTGGTGGGTAATTGTTTAAGCTATGGCCTCGCATTCGGAAGTTGGCAGGTTCGAATCCTCATCTCGGCATCCAGATTTGGGTTTTCCACGGTTTCCACAAATCACACCAGGCAAATTCCGGGATGCATCCTTCAAAAGGCCATGGCCGAATTTTTTCCCATTCCTTGTCCACAGTCCCTCGACGTCGGCGATGCATAAAGCCATAAGTAAACAAAAAAGGTCTTCGAAGAAAATCTTTAGTCTCATTTTTCCAGTAAAGTATTTGGCTAACTTTACAAACCATTTTCTAACTTTGGAAGTGCATTCGCAGCAATCTTTCAGCCAGCTTTTCCGTACTTTTTCATTTTCTTGCTTGTAACTTACGTATCCGTCAAAAACTACGCTACGATCATTCTCCATTAATCTGTGTACCGTATTTGCTTTTATAAGGACTCGACACTTCATCTCCTTCTTCATTTTGTGCTGGCCGTAGCCGAATTTTCCCTCTCGCAACGACCCAGCAACTTATCGCAGTCCGCCGGCGGGCTGTGAGTTGCCGACAGGTCGGCTTTGCCTGCCGGGTCCGTCGGCGCAGGTTGGCAGGCCTGGCTGTCGTTGGCACACCTGGCACGGCGCGTGGACGCCGCTCGGCGAGATTTACGGCGACGCCGTCGCCCTCTGGGGGCCACGTGCGGGCCACGTGATTTATCGGCGAGGGCCCCGGCGGACATCCATCATCACGCCTCGCAGGCAGCCTGCCACACGTTTCAATTTGTAAGTGTTCGACAGCCAGCGCCATCTGCTTCTTCAGAGTACACACTGCCCCCTCGAGTTGGCCCAGGTGCTTTGCCTACCAGCGGCCTCAGTATATTTGAGAGAAATAGCTTTTCTAAAATATAAATAGGCACTCTGTGGTTTGTGGACCACTTCCTTTTTAGATATAGAGAGATTATTCTTTCACTAATCCTGGTTTCATCAGTGCCGCCCTAGATATTACGAGTATGTTAAGAAATAATATAATGAAATCCACTTGCGTGCCAGGAACCTCTTAGGCATTTAATGATTCAGTCTCTTTTCAGAAGCCAACTAGTATATACATATTAATCTGGTAATTGTAAGAGTCCTGTCTAAGTGACAGAACTGAAAGGGTAGCCGAGTGGTTGATTTGTGGACGTCTGATGTGGCGGGAATCTAGAGGAGAGTTTACTAACCTCGTGGCGTTTGTGTAGCTGCAGAAATCTCTGGTATCTTGATCCGAAGCTCTTCTATCCAGTATAGGGGCTATTAAGTATGATGTTAAGTCAGGATTAGTTTGACACCAGCTGATTAATAGGTTCAGCAATGCAGGATAAGGAAGACTAGCTCGTGTTAAGTGGCTAGTTGAGAATCTATCCTGATAAAATATGATAACAGGTGGCTAACAGTTCACAGAATCCCATTTAATGACCAGTAAAGACTGTAGACAATACAGTTGATAATATGACCTGCAAGGATCTGTCCGGCTACGCCTATGAATGATGCTTCTGCATGTAATTGAAGTTAGACTGGTTGAATGGACACTGAATGGCTAGATGGAATGCCTGGCCCCAGGACATTACGAAGGCCTACATGGTGTACAGACTGAAGCTTAAGAGAGTTGGCCTAGCTGTTAGTTACCCAAGATGATTCAATGAAAGCTACTCGCGGACTGAGGACGAGAAATATATCTTTACTTCGGAGGTAGAACCTATTGACGTCATTAACCAGTTCAAATCGGTGCTGATGATTGACTCAGCGCATCAGCAGGTTTTGTGAATAACAAGTCGACGCAGGGGTAGCGCTTACAACCTGGCTTGGCTGCCTATAACTGCATCGAATATTACTTTTATTAAAATCTATGATTATTATAAAATAAATCGCTATGAATAAAATACGATACTGACATAATAGGTCTTATTTCCGCTGTTGTTGAACAAAGATTTTATAATTGATTCCGTCTAAAAACAACTGTTTTGTTGAATTTTATTTTACTTTATTCCCCAGACGAGTTTCGTTTTTGTGGTGTAGGGCATCCAGACCGGCATGTGAGGATTAACAATATATCTCCACTGATGATGCCCTACACCGCAAGGGCAAAACGCGTCTCGGGAATTAAATAAAATAAAATTCAACAAAACAGTTGTTTCTGGATTGAATCGATTATAAAATTAGCGTATACATAATTCTTACAGACACTTCTTTCATGAACATCAGACAAAACACACTTTATTACTGAAGAATTAAGCCCATTTGGGCTTAAGAAATTGCCATTATTTCTCACACCACCTGGTTCAACTCATATGAGTTTTCTTGGAAATTACTATACCGCAAATGAGATGCTCTTTTGGCAATTATATATTTTCTGCATTTCGACTTCGCTTTTTCGATTAGCAAATTTTGACATTGTATTGATTTCTGTTAGTTTTCAAATTAAATCCTATAAATCTTCATCATAATCACTTGAAACTGATGTCCTAACTTTAGATCGATAAATTTTCATAACAGCTGTCGATATATATCAGAAGCGTCACAGCTTTGCCTCCGTAGCCCTTATGCTAAACATAATATTCCAGATTGGAGAAAAGAACCTAAAAAATAACTTGCCCCTTCCCCCGTTTTAGAAATTCCACGGTCTTCCCAAGAAGTGGCAAAATCTCGAAACTTTCGCTATTGAGTTGTCAATAACGTTCTGCTACATTGTTTAAATAATTCAAAACTACTTAGATACTATTATGAGCACATTTGAATTCTTTTCTGTAGGTCCCGCTGACGGCGCTAAAGCACTATGACGATATTGAAATTCACGCGGTGCTTACTGATTCGAGCCCAGGAGGTAGAGTATATTTTTAGAGTTCAGGAATTCGTCAGAAGCATACTAGAGTTGGTGGTGTGAAACTCCTGGTTGCCAGTTTGTCCACAAAAGCGCGGTGTTAAGTAATACGTGTTTCTGAAGCGTGCATGGAGTGAGGTTATACTAGTCTGCCAATGGTGGTTTGTTCATTACATGGAGAAACAAAAGTAAGTTGTCGCTTGAATTTCTTCCATGTTAATGTACACAACGAAAAACAATTCAGTGCATTTAACAAAATTTACCATTTAATTAGGTACGTTCATGTAAGAATACTTGCACAGACGGAAGAAATGTTCTCTTTAACTTGTCTCTGTAACCACGGCTGCAGTGACTACAGTTTGAAGTATCTTGACACAGAAATCACGAGATTAGGCTACCTGTAATTTTTAGTTTTTCGTATCTTCAAAATATCTTTTCATCTTTGGAGAATTTTTCCGATGTCTGGGAGAAATCTCAATTGAGACAAAATATTCGAGGGAATGGCAGAACCGTATCGTATAGTTATTTCTTTTTCAACATTTTTGGCAACATCTCAAGGTGATCACGTAGAGGGTACTGTCAGTGTATATAAAACAATCTTTTTCTTTTCTCCAAGAATATTTTTCGGTGTTCTGTATGCATGAAAATTAAGCTTAATTTGGTTAACTCATTTCCAAAAATTTGGGATGGTTATTTCATTCATTACATTGTTTTAATATCAAAGACAAAATGCGAGGGGAGGATATATATATATATATTCATATATTCAATGGAACTTTTAAAAACAAATTAATAGAAAGAACTTTGTGGTGACGTGGGTGCAATACAATTTGAAGATGGAAACGAAGTAGACGGGAATTTTTTTGGTAAGCAGTAGCACAAGCACTCTGCCTAATATTGAATCTTTGTCTACGAAAATAAGTTACAGTACAATCATAACCGCCAGAATCATAATAGACTCGTCGCTGCTTACTAAAAAGACAGCATAAACATTTCGTGACTAAGAGCAGTTTTTTATTAGTAATTTAATCGCGACCATCAATTTATTGGATTGTGGAACGAACTGTTAAGCGAGTTTGTATCACTTACATAATAAACTTCTAGCTTTGATTTACGAAGTGAGTACCAAGTTTAACTGTTAAATTATTATTAAATAGTAAGTTAAATAGAAATACGAACATATTTAAGGGAGTGCGTAGGAATAATTCGTTTATTGGTGCTAAATAAGTATATCCATGAAAAATATGATTATATGCTGTTGCCACTAACCAGCGTTGATAAATAAATACAACTTTAATTTATAAACTCAATATAACATACTAATTAATGTCAAATATCTTATGGATTTCTTACTTTTCAGCTGAATGATTATAAAAATATGTGCGCTTGTGCGAGTAAAGGTTTTAAAGGAGAACATCACTGGAATGGAAAACTTCTGTATGAACAATATATTGATTAGTGCCTGAAATGCAGTATATCGAGGAAGCTAAAAACCAAAAATAAATACAGAATGTTCAACTAAATGATAACTTGGGCATCTGATACAATTTTAGTAGGTTTTTTAACTTTATTAGGACTGACTCCTTACTTTCCTTATCCATATAATTATCGTCTTACAACTACAGTTCTTGGAATAGTTTGTGCAGTGCCTGCTTTTTAACAATTTCCATAAGTAAAAAAAAAAACTTACTGATTTCTACCTACCAGTCGCCATCAAAATAACACAATATAGCTGCCATCTTTTTTCCTCTTATTTTTGTTAGCTACGAGCAGCTGACAAAGACATCGCATCCTGTGAGAGATCTGCTAACAACTGAGCATTCAGTACACATTCAGACAACGATGTATTATTTATTAGCAGTGAATTTTCTGCTCGTATTTTTACAAAAAGTTAGAAATTAACGCAAACAATTAACATATTTAATTTATCAAACTCACTCTTTGCATTATCAACCGCAAATGGACACAGACCAATCATAATATGAAAGATAGTAGGGATAGAGTATTATTGTGTACTAACGGAGTTCCCGGCGTTGCCCGGTATAGTTGGCGTAGATTTAACCGTACCCTATTTTTATTCCCACAAAACATTTGTACAAAGTTTCATAAAATACGCGCAAACTTTTTCGGAATTAAAGCAAACTATCATTCAACCGCAACCTACCAAGAAAATGGTGGGCTGAAGTTTATTTGCACGTATACTATTTTCATTCGTCCGGAAAGATTCATGTATATCAAGCTTCGATAATTTGGTTAAGAAATTTCATTACTACATTACTGAACAACCCTAGATTATGTTAAAAACTCACGTTTGATTCAATTGCGAAGTGAATGAATATACTTGTGACTCGAAACGCCAGATCCTTTAACTCTGCAGATAAAATATCAAAAGTGAATCCGGAATAATATTATTGTAAACAGAAGACTAATGCTGAAGGCCAGAGATATTGTCCATAGATCGTGCTTAAAGAAAATCTCTGTTGTATTTACGGATATCTATGTCGTTTAAAAATTGATATCTCGAATTAAAGGAAAGAATACTTCAAGCTATGGCTTTTAAAAATTGAATATATTGAATTAAAAGAAAGAATACTTAAAGTTTTGTTCAGTGTTAAAAATAGTTATTACTATAAGTTATCTTATTGCTTTAATTAAAGGCTATAGTCAGAGACATTGTGTTGTGTGTTTAATGCGGAGTATGCGGCATCTAGTGATTCCTCCTGTGGAATTTCTCACCATACGTTCAGAATTTCATTTAATGCTCCTACATTATTTAACTGTGAAACATAAGACATGCCAGACAAGTGAATTAAGATTCTAAGCTTTAAAACGGCGAAAACTCCATCGAAATCTGCCCAGTAGTTTCCGAGTTTTTATACGACCAATATGTCCGGTTTTCGTTTTATAGATATAGATTAGTGTGTCATACGAACGTCCGTTACACTTGTTAGTTATACCAGAACTAGGCTACTGGACCCACTGCTGTCTCAGAAAGTACATTGCACTAAAGTTTATCGGTTTATAGAGGATAAATGAAGATCTCAGGGAGCAGCATCAGCTTCGTCAGAAGAAAACCAGCAGGTAGCTGAACGCCGTTAACATAGCGTGAATCCGTGATAGCAGCGGGAGCCGGCTCCGGCAGTGCTTTGCCGGCAGATATCCTATTCTCCTCCGAGAGGGGCGACCGGCCGTGTGGAAGGAACGAGCCGCCATAAAAGTCTCAGCCCGCGATTGGTGGACGCCGTGGAATGCGCCGGCTTCCATTACGACGCGACCCACTTACTGCACCAGACACAGACGGCAATTAGACTCGACTCGAACCCAACTCGTGTCTCGTTTAACGCGGTCAACTCAGTGATTCAACTCCATGCCACATGCTACTTTGATAAATAAGAGGAGGCATAATCGCAGATGTAATTTGAATTTTTAGTATGTTTCATACTTGTTTAATTCTCAGACTATCCTCCCTGTATATCTTCTGCAGTAATTTAAATTCTCACATAATTGGAAACTTTTTTATTTAAATATTTATGGTCAAGTGATAATGGCCAGAGGCCAGGTAAAGCACATTGGTGCTTGGTATGAGACAGCTACGTCGCAACAGATCACGCGGCCCGTAGTCCCTTTGCTTGGAACGGTAGACCTCCGTTTAGAGGAGAGGAATTCTCAACCGACCTACCCCTCCCTATATCATATCAATTATATGTTTCTGTCCCCCACTATAACATTCTAACCTGCACCTAAATAAACCTTACTGTTAAAACTGAGGGCTTGTACACTATCTATCAAAAATAATTTTTTTACCTATGGCTTTACGCCTCGTCGACGTCGAGGTCATTAGCGACGGGATGGGACTGGAGACAACGAACGGGAAGGAATTTGGCCATGGCCTTTTGAAGGAAGTATCCAGGCATTTGCTTGGAGTGATTTGGGGAAACCATGTAAAACCAAAATCTGGATACCCGGATGGGGATTGGAACCGGCGTCCTCCCGAATGCGAGGCAATAGCGTTAACCACTCACACACCAAACTCGGTGTCAAAAAGTTATTGGACATCTGTCCTTAATAATTGCTCGCTGAGTGCCACCATAAGAATCTTCTAAGGCCAACACCTGACTGGCTTGTTACCGATGAGTGATTGCAGAAAAACCAAAGGATTCTTTGCCACTCGTCTTGCAGGCATTCCATGAGCTGAGCAATAGAATGTACCCACTCGTAACGAACCAGTAAGAGTATTTTCGGAATAAATAGAACAGTTTCTGTCAGATATATTTCGTAAATCTTTAGAATAAACAAAAGTACCTTCTGACTGGAAATATATCAGGTGATTCCTTTTTCAAGAAAGGAGATCTGAGAGATCCTACGAATTTTCGACCCATATTTAAAGCATCTGATTGCAATAGAATTCTAGAGCATGTCATATGCTCTAACGTTATGAAGTTTGAAGATAAAACGAGTTACTTACAAAACCAACATGGATTTCGGAAAAACAAATCGTGTGAAACGCAACTGGCCCTATTTTCGCATGACGTAATGAATGTTATCGATGCAGGATCACAAGTTGATGCAATTTTCTTGGGTTTTCAGAAAGCTTTAGACTCTGTACCACATAACCGACTTATGGTATATCGGATCAGATTTGCGAATGGATATGCGATTTTCTAAATGGTCGGTCGCAGTATGTCGTTGTTAACGGGGAAGCCTCTTCTAAGCTAGATGTTACTTCTGGCGTTCCTCAAGGAAGTGTAATAGGACCACTTCTTTTCCTAATTTTTATAAACCATCTCGGTGACAACGTTAATTTCAGGATGCGATACTTTGCTGATGATGCACTTATCTATAGCGAAGTGAGGTGCTCTGACGATTGCTTGGAAATTCATCGCGATCTGGATTTTATTTAGGGATGGTGCCATAAATGGCAACTTACACTTAACTGCAAAAAGTTCAAGGCAATACAAATAACTAATAAAAATATCCCATTTTCTCACGAGTACAAAGTTAACAATTCAGTTTTTGACACGATTGATTGCCTGAATTGTCTAGGCGTTAGAGTACAAAGAAACATGAAATGGTACTTGCACATAACTTCCGTCGTGGGCAAAGATAATTCTAAACTACGATGCATAGGTTGTGAGAAGTTGCATTGCTCTTACAAAGGAAATAGCGTAAAAAACAGTAGTGCGCCATTATTTGTATTATTGTTGCGGAATTTGGGAGCCGTATCGCAAGAGGTTGATTGACACGTTAGAGAAAGTACAGAAGAGAGCCGCTTGATTCCTGACTGCTAGTTACAGTCTTTACGCAAGTGTCACAGTGCTGATACGCGGGTTGGGCTGGGATTGTTTGGCAGACTGACGACGTCGTTTTCATTTGAATTTGTTGGAGAATATGGGAAAATCGTTCATTTAAGAGTGTAAATAAATACTTCTTCCGCCAACCTGTTTAGCTCTCAATGACAGGTGGGATAAGATTCGAGAAATACGATTCCGTACTGATATTTTTATGTATTCTTTCTTTCCTCGTTCCGTTCGGGATTGGAATACACAGAATTAGGATTGGTGCTTAGCACCCTCTGCTACCCACAATATTTGTGAATTGTAGAGTATAAATGTAAATGTAGATGTAGATCCTCATCCGGGTATCCAATTCGTCCCAAAGATGTTCCATAACTTTGAGCTTCAGACTCTGGGCAAACAGTGTGTCAGCGTACCAATGTGCAGTAGCCCTTGAATCATGGCACCTGGCATTGTCATCCTGGATATGACGTGGGTCCATTCAATAAAAATGCCACAAGTTGGGAGTATTCGTTATCCAACTATCTTTGTTCATGCTTCTATAGATCAACACCATCGGTCCTATTACTCTACCACCGCCGAATTTCTTAGCTGCCATTATAGATACCGACAGAAGATGTTTTCCGGATACACACCTCACCCATACACATCAGTTGGTTCGGAGTAATGTAAACCTCGACTCATTACTCCACATAACCTATCTACACTGCCCCAGTGTCCAGTTACGACGGTACAAACACCACCTGAAACGCTGGTCGTGATGTGGCTCTTATGTGCAGCTGCTCTTCACAAATATCCATGTTGGTGGGCCTCTGTGAATATTCCAGTGGAAACCGATTCTCCTGTTGTTGCCTGAAAGTCCTGTCGGATGGTAGCCATGGGCTGTACCATATTTTTGACAATTTTACTTTTCGGGGTTCAGGGTTCTGTTACTCAAAATTAGAGGTCACCAAGAACGTGCAGTACAGCATTTACACAGTCCACATCAATCTTCCAACTACGCAGGACCAATGCAGCCGTTGATTTAGGCATGTCAACTTTCACTGCATTCGGCCGTCTTGTGAGTCCACTTAAATGGTGGCCCACAGAAACGCCCTTATCAAAGTTCGATATCTCTGTGCGTCGTGCCACCTCCTTGTCAACTGGTTTTACACAGGCCTGCAACATATGGTGGCTTCACTAGTTAACGTACATACTGATTTACTTATCTTCGTAGGTGTCCAATTACATTTTGATAGAGTATAATGAGTCACAAAATTAAATTTGTTGCCAATTGTCTAAAAAAATGGGTAATATACGAATTAAGAAAATGATTAAACACACAATTAATCACATATTTAAAGCCCCACCTTGTTGGCACATTTGGTTGTGGCACTATGTTTGTGTCTTTGCGGAGAGCAGACTGAGTGTGGTAGAACCGGCATTCTCCTTCTACCTTCTTTCACCTTGTATCGATAACACAATCAATAAAATTAGCACACACATCATCACACTCCTATACACTTACAACAACACTTATAAACACTGTCATACAGTGAAAAGCAACAGAAAACCACCCCAGTTCGTCTCTTTCGTGACGTTGCCATGGAGATGCAACCAATCCCCTTGATAAACTCCTCACTCGGACAAGACTATGACACTCATAGAAGAAGAAGACGCATTTAAACATTCGTTCAATAGTACCGCATTTGATGGAGTACATGAGCTTTGTTCCGCGTATAAAGAAACCCGGTAAATTTTATGTGAAAACTCCTGTTTGCTCATCGCAGTTGGAGCCGGTAGAATTTCCTTGCAAAATACATCCTATCGCAGTTTGTGTTTCCAGTGAAAATTCGTGGCCTTAAAACACTCTACAGCATCATCATAGATCTGACTATCCCAAGACACTGGAATTCAATAAAGTCTGAGGAGTATGTGGAATAGATCTTAAATGTGGCCAGAACCATGTGACACTATGAAAACACTGATTTGCCTTTCGTCATAGTAGTATTAAAGACAATCGTAGTTAAATTGCATATTAGTACCAAAATTATATGATTTCTGTGTATCTGTTTTCAGTCAATAAATTACATCAACTGCGTGATTTCATCATAGTCTATGCAAAGGTGGCGGAAGTAAAGGGCTATGATCGATGAGCAGATGGATGGGATCAACTGACCAAGGTTACATTTTTGGTATTTTGACTACGCAATCTTAAAAAAAAAGGCGCATGATTGCTCTATAGTTGGAATGATAGTACAGTTTGCGAATTATTTAAATTTTGTACTCTCCCAATATGCAGTGACCAAATTATTTTTTTTTTTTACTAGCTTTACGCCTCGTCAATGTCGAGGTAATTATAAGCATGAAAGGATATATGGGAAGGAACAGGAAGGAAAAATCCCTACATTCACTTGGAGGAATTTCGGGAAACCATATAAAAGGAAATCTACATTGCCAGACAGGGATTCGAACCTACATCGTCTCGAAAGCGAGACCAGAGCGTTACCAATCGCCTTGCGCTCGGTAAAAAGTAATAATAATACTGCATGTTGTGGTGTGACAGCGTCACACCACAATGAATATAATTAAATTATTATTAATTATATTCATAATTCTCTTTTTCCTTTTTTTATTATATTCAAGTTTATTAATTATTCAATCTTGCAACGTGTAAATAAATTGTAGATAATGAGGGTTGTCTGAATAGGTTAAATGTATGTTTAAACCAGGGCGGCCAAAGGTATAGTTTATTATAAATTAATTTTTCTGTAAACGCATGGCTCAGAATGGTTGAATATCGAAGGCTAGAAACTGCCATTTCGGCCGTTGAGGGTGGAACAATGGAGCAGGCGAGGCGACTTGGTGGCGCCGGGCCAGCCCGGCTTGAGTCCCGTTCGAATTCGGACAACAACCTTCCCCACCCTGCTACTACCCCCGAAGGCCAAGTAGGAAACGCGCGAAGGAGTCAGCGAATGTGACGCGTGATATTAAACACGTGACGACGGAAATGTGTAGCTAGCCAATCCTGAACATTTATTGGGGGCTACAATACTAATTCCATGGAGTTCTTTTACATGTGGAGTGCAACTGGCCGAGGAAGAGGAAGGAGCCATCTTAGACATCACTTGGGTCCAAGACGAGCTGGTGAACAGACGTGTCAGCTGGCACGCTCTCTGATGATCATTGTGGTTGATCATTTCTTGCTTTGGGAAAGCGAGATGTTGAGTGGCATGCTTGCCAGTATTTGGGAGTTATGCTAATAACGCGGTCGTAGCCGCTTATTTAGCTTCCATTGCTGCAGTGGCATTGTGTTTGTCGCTCACCATCACGGCGATGATTCTATGGTAATGTACCAGAAACGACGGTCACTATTCAGTGGATTTTAACAGACTTATGAGCCCTTAAGCGACGCCAGGGTTAAGACTCTGCTCCCGTCACTTAAATTCTGAGCTAGCTGAATTTATATTTCGATTCAATTTTTTCTCGAGCATCTTGCTGTTTGTTAATTCAATTTTGATGCTTTTCATTCACTTTATACGGCGCCCCCTGGGATTTTCCTTTGTACAGTAAAATGTTAGCTTCAATTTGATGGCCTGTGTTGCCACGTTATTTCAATGTTAACTTTGCTGTTTTTATTACTTGTTTGAGATATTTCATTCAGTTTTGTTTGCTTACTCCGGCGAATTGTAAACGTCGGGTATTGCTTGCTTTTGCTGATCTAATTGTGTTTAACGTAACGTTAATTACTACCCGACCTTGTATGGCCATAAGACTCAATAAATGAGGTTTTATTTTGTGTCTGAAATTCATGGTTCTAGTTAGTAACCTATTAGATCCCCTTATAGCATCATTATTATATGTATTTTCATTTTTCAGGAATTATATTATACTTTAATAATTCCCCCCTCCCTTTTTTTAGCCAGCCCCAAATTGTCTAATACAATGTACCATTCACTAAGTGTAGTAATAGGGTTTTCCACTTTCCAGGGAATGTTCCTGCGCCATGGCATTTTGCTTCGTTTAACATGGTATTTCTGGTGGTTGAGGGAAGTTAAATTTCAACGTGTAAACACAGTAAAAAACTCTCGGAGCGCATTTTATTCACACAAAGTTAGCTAGCGAAATCCCAGCCGAGATCGGCATTCAAAGAATGAACATTTCGATTCCCAGTTATCCAAATTCGACGACTCGGTACCACTTAAAGAAACGCATACACGCCAGGATTTAATCTCTGAGTTGGTTAAATCTTCCATCTCGCTGGTTCTCGTTAGTTCACGCATGCTGTGCTGAGTTCCTAACTTGTCTGCAGCTCTGTTAAGCAGTCCGAGGCGCCGTGGTTCGGGACCTGTGATTCTTGACGTAGTAACTCGCCGGTTTACTCGCCGTCCACATTACTTCGCGACCCGCGCGTACAGAGTTTCTGCGCTACCTCGCGCAGTTTCGCTGCGGGCGACCCCAGCGTGAAGGCGAGTTAGTTGGCTCGACAGCTTTGCCTTCCTCCTTTGTCCCACCGCAGAAACAATGGCAGGCAGCCCCTGTAGGAAATGCTGCTGACACGGACACCACTAGCGCCGCAGTGGTGAGCAAGTGGCCGCCATAAAACGACGGCTATTGTGCGAACGGTTTCAGACCATCGCGGAACTGCGAATACACTCAATTTGTGCTTCGCCCGAGGAATTAATAAGCAACGCTCTGTAACACTTGTACTTCTAGTTTTACTCCTTTAACCTAAGTATATAAACCTTATTTCGTAGTGAAATACGTATCATTCCGTTATCCGTCACCATAATCTACACAGTACAGTTTAAATTCCTTTTATTTTCCATCTTTTTTCTGACAATTCAATAAATGTAGATCCTTACCCATGGCTGCTTTAACATTCTGGCTTTTAAGGTGTGTAATTCCCAGTACAGGGAAACCTCCATTTTGTGGTGTGCGTGAGAATGGAACTAGACTCGTATATAATTCCGAGATTTCTTCTGGTTTGTGAGATACCCGTGTCCATTAGTGTAGGATGTTTAATATGCCATACCCTTTCATCTACAAGGTAATTAACTAGCTTCCTCTCTTGGTCAACCGTGGGAAAAGGACAAAAATTAATAATCACGTGAAAAGCAGTCGACATTTCGTATAAGGTGTAACAGCTGGATTATCTATGAAAAAGGTTTCAGTGACAGATTCCGCCAGTGAAAAATTCCGCCAGCGAAAGATTCCACTAGTGAATTAATAGTCTTACTGGATATTTTCATCCCTCTACCTTTCACTATTTGACCAGTGAGTTATTGTTGCTGTGAGAGTCTTGTGGAAGTTTACATTTCAATTACAAGAGTAGTACTTTGTTTGGTGCTTGAAGAAGTCCAGCCGATTAACAATTAACATATCGTAACTGATAAAGACCTGAAATCTCCAGTTCCACAGTGACATGACGTAGCTTTTACCATGTGAGGCACTGTTGTAAGAACTAATTACGTCATACTAATCACATATCGCAGTTCATTTTAGACAAAATTCAGATAATTGTATTTAATATACTTAAATTTGTCTTGAGCATGCGATTTATGTGATAATTTAAAAAAATAATCACTGAGAAGTTCTTGCTATATGCAGTTTAAAGAAAATATTGATAGCTGTTTATCGCTATACATTAAAGAAGAAGTAAGTATTTAGCAGCCTGTACAACGTGGTTACAAGGGATTACCAGTAAATCTTGTTATAGTGTTTTTCGCTCCTAGGCTAATTATCCTTTAATTTCTGAGATGTTCTCCGCGATTTAAAGCCTTCATAACGTCCGCTACTGGCTTGGTTAGCCCGTCATAGTTTCCCTGTATGAAGGAAATGAAGATATATCGTACACTATAAAATAAGGAAATCGAGAATCCAGTGGTGCAAACACATGTTGAGGATGAGTGAGGGAAGTGAGCCAAGAAAAATGTTGTTATCAGATTAGAAGGGGAGGGGTTTCGTGAGTGGTGGATGGATGAAATGATTATGCACAGTAGTGGAAGAAAAGGAATGGTTGGTGGACACCAGAGACTGACAAACCTCTGCGTTGCAGATACAGCCAAGTAAAACTGTGCGCGAACACCTTCCGCTGACATTTCAGCATTTACCAGAAACGTGGAACAATAAAGTAACGAACAGTTTTTTGACGAGTGTCATCCTTTCAAACAGGGAAATTAGGATAAATACTAATAACTTTCAGCTTCTACGAAATTTGTTTAAGTTGTAACTTTATCATTTTTCCTAATTAAAGGAAACTAGTACCTGTGTTCTGTGGGCCATTTTTCAAATGGAAGGTATTCAATTTGAATAAATAATTAATACTGTTCTCGGAGCATGTTCAGCAGTTATATATATTTCTATTTCTGATTTGTTTGATATCAGTTTAAACATTTGAACTGTCGTGTTTCTTTGATTTGAACTGAGATTTGATTAAGTTTTTCTTCAAACTTTATTTTAACTCTGTCTTAATTTCACAGTATTTTTGCTATTTTTGCGTATTGATAAATGTACCTGAGTAGTGCACTGTTTATTTCACTGCAGCTTCAAATATTTGTTTTATTTTATTTATTTTTACGTTCGAGCATTCCCCCCCATTTTTTTACTACGATCATTCAAAATCCCATAAATAATTCGACTGCTAGTTTTTGTGTCAATCGCTTTCAACAAAACATGTTTATTAATTTCTGAGCTTTCCAACATCAAGTCAGTATGAAAGATACCCTGTTTTACCCATATATCCAGCGCTGTAAATTACTAACAACCCTATCTAAAGCCGACCAGTAATTTTTGATTGTATCCATTTTATGCAATCATACGTATGACAATTACGAATTTTAAAAACAGTTGATTTTTCTGAAGGTCATTAGCAGTTCACTAAACACATTTTTTTTAAAAAATATCTCAGGTCTACAGACTTTCTTAGAAATTGAAAAAAAAGAAATGTTTAAGTTGGTGACCTTGACTTATGAATAGCAACAAGTATTGATCTATTTCATCCGTTTTGCATCAACCATGTAGTGCTTTTGTTTCAGCGATATCAGAAAATATCGATACATGGTGCTGCTATCTTATATCGACGCCAGCCCAGAAGCTTGACTCTGAACTACGGCATACCCGGGACCTTGATTGTTCGTAATTTTGTCATTTACGGGTTGAATTTCGAATAATTCTTCATTAATGAAAGCTTAGTCATTATAATGATACCTCGGTATTGGTTTTGGTTAAGTATGAAGGGAAAAAGAGCGCTCGTCACAAAAAACGCCTTTAAGAAATAATATGTAAGATACGAGCGACATGTTGGCTCTGTGCGGGAGTGGTGGGGAAGTGTAGTGGCGGCTTGCTCACTCAGGACTGGAATGCTCGCAGGTACGCGCTGAGCTGCGTCGAGCTGCGTGGATCGCAATTACAGCCCGAATGCCGGCCAGCTAATGCGCGGCGAGGAGCTAGCGCAACAGATCTGCGATACACCGCACACTACCTGTTAAGTGCAGCAGCGTGCACGGCGCGAGCACTGGAACAAGGAGTCAGTGGAGGGCAAACAGTGGTGTTAACGATCATTCACAAGTGGCCGATTAACAAGTAAATCAAGCAAACACATGCAGTACTTAAAAATAATTAAACATACCATTAAAAGGGCATGAAAAAACATAAACTATGGCACTAATTTTTTATGTATGTTGTTGACTAAATAAGAGGTAATTCTCTTAATTTTTTGCCTCAAGCAAATAATTTCAGGTGGTTTTTTTCAGCGATGAGGTCAAAATGACTTAATTTTTGACTCTTGGTATATCGTTCTAACTCAACAAAACGGGAGAATGAAGCAGATTTTTCAGATATTCCATTACTGAGCTTCATTGTTGCGTCAGGATGGAAGATTGTATTTAACGCTATTTTCTGTTTTATCTGAATGAAAATGGTACAAAGATATCAGTGGAAATCTATATATATAAAGATGAATGTATGTATGTATGTTTGTTTGTTTGTTTGTTCTTCATACAAATCCACAGTTTTCTTCCGATCTCGATGAAACTTTGCTCACGTATCCTTTGAAACGAGGAGAAAAATACTGTCTACATTTGGTTGTTTAAATAGTACATGTTGTCTCATAATTTTGAAAAATTACTGAACGGAGATAGACAGACGCATAGGTTGTGTAGGTCTCTGTACTACCACTTTATGCAGTGGTTAAAGCGCGCTTGCTTACTGATGTGTTGGAGTGTTGTTTGCGGTTCAAATCTCCGTAGAGGGAAAGATTTTTAAAAATTATTTTTGCTCGTATGATTCACGCCTGGACCGTCGGTTGTTCGGATTGAATGTTAAACTGTAGATATCACAAATTTAGGGGTGCAATGCGAGTCAAATCGTGGGTAGTCTTGCAATGCTGTAAATGTACACTTTTTTCCATTATATTGATCCCTCAGGGGTTGTACTCTTGCAGTCAGTGTGTGTGATCTGCACTAATAATACTATAAATGCGGAAGTAAGTCTCTGTCTTTTTGTTACGTTTTGACGAATAAATGGCTATACCGATATTGATGGAATTTGTCAAGGAAATACTTTGTATCTGTAGAAAGGGCACAGGAAATTTTTTCGGTATGTCTAACAGTTGTAGTCACGAAATTTTGAGAACTTATCGAATGATGACAGAGTGTGTGTGTTAGTCTGTAATGTGACGTCGCTTGCACAAGCTGTGCTTCTCGCGCTTTATGTTAGTGTGTAATTTTGTTAATAAGTTTTGTTTAGAGACAAAATGTATTATTTAGTATAGATGTCGATTTTCTCTGTTCTATTACTTTGTGTCTGCTTAAATGTTTCTGGCACCAGTTTATTTTGACTTCTTTTTTGACATGCCTAGCGGGCGTAAACTGGCCTAAGGTGTAGCTCTAGCAGAGCACGAGCAGCTAAAGATACTAGAACTCAAGAATCTGATGCTCATGCTGAAGAAAGAAGAAAATACCAAGCTGAAATAAAGATGCCATTCGTTAACACCCCCCCCCCCCAACCCCACATTCCCGCACCTTCGATTGTTTTCCCTGTTTTTGAATATGTTGGAAATTGATTCTTTTCATGGGACATGTTCGACGGTAGAATGATATAGTGTTGTTTGGGACCAATCCTTCGTTACCAACAACTTTCTATATTCAATTCTGGCAAAGAAATTCTTTTTTTTTTTTTTAATCTGCTTAACGTCTCTCTAACAGCGAGGTCTTTTAGAGACGGGAAAGGATGGGGGGGGGGGGTAAGGAATGGAAGGAATTCGGCCATGGCATTTTGAAGGAAGCATCCCGGCATTTGCCTGGAGTGATTTGGAGAAATTCTTAATCCACGCGTACGAAGTCGCGGGTATCAGCTAGTATTATAATAAAAGTAACTCTCAACGTATTTTGATTTCAATGAAAAACGGTGCTTACAAATGATTGCATTTCCTAAATCACATGAACTATGATTATTCAGAAATATTTACAGGTAAGTCAGATGAAAGTTAGTCTTACTTCATTCTCAACACATTGATGATTTATCCATGGATTTTGCTGTCTTAGTACTGAACACGGCAAGATCAACTGATGGGGACCCCTCCAGGGCTATAGTGTAAACATCATTTGTTTGGGCATCTAAAGATTCGTCTGTACGCAGTATAGCATTATCAGGTTCAGAAGTTTTTCTTAAATTACTCAAATGGAAACTTCACAGTCTGATGAATTTGCTTTTATGTCATTAAACTGCAAACACGTAATATTATGACTGAAGCGACTGATTTAAAATATTTCAATAAATGTGACTTCTATTAATACTGCTATAACATTGAGTGAGTGTTGAGACTGTTCGCTATTAGCACAATGTCATCAAACCTAGAACATTCATTTCTTTGATTAGACAATTATATTACATTGAAAATTGTAACGTTTTTTGCTGCTGTGAGCTGTACAATAGAATTATTATGAAAAGATATAACAAATTAACTAATAAACATTAAATGCCAAGCAGTGAAACTATTACTACAGAGTAAGAACATTCAAAACAATGATAGAATATGTTGAAGCAATTTTAGGGAATTTGTGAAACTAAGTTTCTTCAGATACAGTTATTTAATACTTGTAATGAAAGCATGGACAACTACGTAAAACTATATGCTAGGTAGTATCAAAAAATATCGACACTGATTCATTGCAAACTAACCAAGTGAATTAGGGAAGTGGGTGTTTTTCCCAGTCGAGTTGATATATTGGAAACGGGCATTAGTCACCGCATTCTTCCAACATCCATCAATTGTTTGTGATACGCCCTAGAGCAGTGTTTCCCAACGTGGGGCCCACGCCCCACAGGGGGGCAATTTGGTTTTTTAGGGGGGCAATTTAGAAATTGACTTGATACGACTTTACCGCTTTCTCTTTGGGTTATTTAAACGCAATGGCAGATATGGTTACAAAATATAGCAAAAAAGCAAATTGTTAAAAGGATCACACTAAATTTCCATAATAAATGTTTATTATAAATCTTTTGAATTTGAATTTTAGTATTTCATTATATGTTTTTTAATTTTACTTACTGTGTTTTATGATAATATTAAAGTGTTTTCTTTCAAAAACCATCCTATATCAGTTTCTTTAATAACAAATAATTTTTTTATTAAAAATTATGTATGGGGGGCAAGAAAATGTTGAAAGTGGGACATGACCCAAAAAAGGTTGGGAAACACTGCCCTAGAGTGAAGTTTTGTTTTTTATTTCGTCGGAACTCAATAGAAGTAAAAGTACAATACCTTGTGGTTGTACGAAATCCTGTGAACAAACTGGCAAACAACCGCAGAAAATTTAGAAATGTTGTATGTATGGAGGAGATAAAATGTCGCACGCCCTGGTTTCAATTTAATTTAATTTAATATCGATGTAGCGTTTTTCGTTGTTTAAAAATTAAGCATGTTAGAAAACAGTTATTATGAACGACGCCCTACAATAGTGACACCATAGAAGAAAATCACGAAGCCACAACGAAAATAGACAATTAGAGGGTATTCATCAACATATTTTTGCATTTAACACCCATCAATTATTAATATTTCAACCTGTCATTAGTGACCCCCAGCAAAAGGAAAAAAAATCATTAATATTCATCTTCCGTCGCTAGAGTCATAGGTGTCCAAAAAATCAACAATTCCAGCATGATAAATTAATAAAAAACGTTGCATGGGTTAAGTTGTAATTTGAAAATGGGTCTCCAGAGATCATTTAGCGCAGCTTCTAGTAGGCCAGATACTCAGCATGCGTTTTCTGTGACCTGTGTTGTATACTGTACACGGAATTGGGTCATTATTAACAAGAGTGAGTACAGAAATCAGTAGCCTTTCACAGATGGCATCCAGAGCCAGACATTCCAACAACAGTTCTATGCCACTTTTAAACCAAAACCTTTCAGCATTCGAGGGTTTCATGAAACCCAAATATAGCCGGAAATGGATTTCTTGCTGTTGTCCTAAAGTCCTCTGCCCACATTACGAGACACGTATCAGACATTTTAAGAATATGGCAAAACGAGACTACAGGTGTAATTTCAAGCTTATAATATGCATAGTAAACTCACAGATAACGTCTACAACTCAAGCAGTGAGGTATCTTCTTCTGTAGAAATCTATATCCCAGTGAATTACCTTGATTAAATTTGGGATCTGGTAGCGCCGATAATACATCGCTTTTCTGACCCACTCCAGGAGTCAATGGTGGGAAACGCAAATAGAGTTACTGCTCAATAAGAGGGACTTGGTTTTCGAACGTTTCAGATTAAGTCGATGGCAGACAGCTGGTCGATCCATGACACGAGAAAAGCGCCTCCAGCAGCTAGAAGCAGGGTGCTATACTTTGTAAACAAAATTCACATCATGCTAATACGGGGAAAACCCAACCATTTATTGAGGACGTTGAGTCAAAACGACTTTTTGGTATCTCCACTCAACAGGATGTGCATGGTATAAGCTCTACTTTGTAAGATCCCCTCTTCCTTATTTAGGTTTAGGTATATGTATTCTGCCCGTCTTCTAGCCGTAATCTAAGCTGCAGAAGCCGGCAGATTATTTCCATTCACAGTTCAGAAACAAATAAATAATAAATATCTAGACAACGAATTCTTTGAAGTAACACTCAAAAAACACTTTTTATTTATATTCACAAGGGTCAAAACACACTTCTTACATTCCTTTTATTCAACGACTTGTCAGATATATTTTATATTCTCATCCATACCATCGCCATATTTTCTTTTTTCTTCTCGTCCAAAGATATACATTATCATAGATAACCATTGTCCATAGATATTCTGGCACTTTGATATACGTTTATCTTTATCATTTTTTCATAACAATTTAACACATTTGTATACACAACACAAGCAAGACTAATATTTAATTAACTTTTAACAAAAATTATTCACATAAATTAATGTGTAAGGGACTTTTTCACATTACATATTCCCCCCCCCCCGCCCCCCGCTAACTTGTCATCAAAATTTGCCCCAACAAATTTTGTTGATCTCTCTCTCTTATCTTACAATATTTACATTCACTCCTTGCAACTTTCATCCTCTCATTCACTCGATGTACAGTTTCAAATCATTCAGGTTCCTTAAACCTAACACTTTTTCCAGATTTCCGGTACTGGATATAGTATGCATGTTGATGAGGTCTCCCCACAATTTTATACGGTCCTTCATATACATCATAAAATTTCTTAATTTCCGCATTTATACTACTAGATCGCTCATGGGTCCTCACCAACACTAGCTCCCCTACTTCGAACTCCATCTTCCTAGAACGTCGGTCCTTCATCTTCACTTTTACTCTTGTTGCGCCCTCTTCTTCTCTGTATGTCGATCCTTTGTCCTTCATCTTCACTTTTCCTCTTGTTGCTTCCTCTTCTTCCACCTTTCGGTAAATTAGCTCTTTGTTCTTCCTCATCAATTTGATTGCTTCACTATCTTTGCCTCTTCCTGGCCCTTCCTTCGTTATCAGGAAACATTTCACCTCCTTTTCTTCTTCATTCTCAGTATCAGTTACGTATTTCTTTGTCAAAGTTCCGTTACAGTTTTCTTCCTCTTCTATACTATGTTCTTCCTCGAAATCTTCTTCTCCTACAGAATCTTTTTCGTTTTCCATATTGTCTGATTCCCCGTCCACCTCATCTCTTTTCACATCGTAATTTTCTTCCTCATTTCTCCAGAAAGAGATACCAGATTCTTCATTTCTTATCATTTCTCCATTACTCTCCTGATCCTTGTCCTCCCAGCACATCATTCTGGCCAAATCAATCGCCTCATTGTCTTCCACTATTTTCTCCTCGGCATTGTTAACTCGTTTATTGTCCACAATTTGTTCCAAGCATTTCCACCACTTCAATGGACCCCTGTCCTCCACAATTACTTCTTGTTCTTCACCAACTTCCTGTTGCTTTTCCTTGTTCTCCTCACTTCCGTCTCTTTCCATTTCCATTCTTAATTCTTCCCTACAGACTCTCCTTACTTGACTTATCCAATTATCTATTTCATCATGCGACTGTTTTTTCTCCATTTCTAATTTACCTTCCACATTATCTTTGATCTGATCATTGTTACTCCTTACTGGTGCCTTCTGATTCTACTCCTCTTTCTCTATCTTTTGGAATTTTGTTGCAATTTTTTCTAGAAGAGCTGTCCTATGCTCCGCTGCTTCTTCTCTACTCATCTCCATAATCATACACCTAGATTTTTTCAAAGTTCTCGGTCCTCTTCTCTCACCGGCCTGGGAACGGACCACTTCACAAGCCCTTCCTAATTTCCCTGATTGCAGTCTTCATCCCTCTTCATTCCACTTTCTACTTGCTCCGGTCCTCTATTTCCATAGTTGAATGCATTTCCTTCTCTTCCATTTCGGTCATTCCATTGTTTATACGACGTAATCCTTCCCTTCCATTCTTGTACATGTCTTGCATCTGCAACATCTCTCCTCCCATCCTTGTCCCGATATCCTTGTTGACTCCAGTGACCATTGTGGGTCTGTCCTGAGCGTGCTTTTCCATCCAGCAGATTTACTTTTTCCTCACGTCCTGCAAAATTTGGTCTCTCACGTTCCTGTCGTCCCACTTGTCAATTTTATTCACTCCTTCTAAGAATTCTGGTATTTTATTCCACCGCATGAGCAACATTCTCTCCTGCACCCAACGCGGCATTTTTCTCTCCAAAATTTCTATTATTTCATCTTCCTCCATTGGATTTGATAAGTATTTCAGTCCCTTCAACAGTGTTTCACAATACTCTCGAAGACTACCGTACTGTCTTTTGTACGGGCAGCTGTTCCGAAACTCTTGTTTCACGCGCCTTTGTTTTTCCTTCGGCCGGTACTTATTCAAAAAGTTTCGCAAAAATTCTTCGTAACCGATAATGTTCTCCACTACGCCACATGCCCATTCCAATGCTTCGCCTTTCATCATCATCTTCATATATCTAATTTTTTCTTCATCAAGCCAGTGTTTTGGTAGCGCATTTCGATACACTTCGACAAATATATGCGGATGAATCTCTCCCCCAGGAACGAAACATACTTCGGGCAGTATTATTGGCCCTGACTGTACCCCACTGTTGGCGGCACTGTACTCTGTTTTACTTTGTACCATATCAACTCGCTGATTTATTTCCATCCATTGTTTCTCAATTGCCTTTTTACAACTTACTACTTCTCCTTGCACTTGCCAAAACTCCTGTCTAATTCCTTGAATGTTTTCCGAAAATTCATGTTTTAATTTACTCTGCTCGTCACCTACCATTTTCAGTGACTCTTCGCGGTTCCGCTCTTCATTAATAATGCGCTCCTCCAAATTGTTCAGTATAAAACAAATATTATCTTTTTCCTTTCTCCACTGTTGAAATTCTTGTTCCATTCTGTGAAATCAATTCTTGTGTTTTCTCTATCTGTTGTTGGCTTAACTTTTCCAATTTCTGTTGGCTCTGTTGTAAGTCTTGCCTCAATTCTATTTTTAATTCTCGTTGACTCTGTTGTAATTCTTGTTGGCTTTGTAAAATTTTTGCCAATATTGTTTCCAGAGAATTATTTTCTTCTCGGCAAAATTTCCTTTCGGTTACACTAGCTGGAGAGGACTCATGAACTTTCTCTACACTAATCTCACACATAGATTGTTGTGAAAGTACGTAGCCCGAATCTAAACTAGTATTCAAGTTTCCCGAAATACTAACATTTCCACAATTTTCGCTACCCGTCCCGTTAAGTGATCTATCAGTATTTAATACCAAAGCTTTATTCTCCATTTTATACCAAAAAAAGTTGTCACACGCTGATAATGACCTCCCCAAACAATTTCAAACACAAAAAAATTACGAAGAAAAATACAGACTGGCAACCCAAATAAAAAATATCAACGAAACCAAATGTATTTTGCAACGCCGTATTAGAGACACAAACCACCATCAACACACTTTACATCTTTACAATTTTTTTTTTTTTTTTTTTTTTTCCCGTATCTGTATATAAGCATGCATTAAACACTTTGCCCAAATTTCTTTTACTGACAGTTTATTTTAGGAAACTTTTTTTTTCGAAATGCGTCAGAGGCAAAAATTTAATTCGTCAACTTTTAACAAAACGTTTATCACTTTAACTGACTCTTGAAACAATTCGTCAACTTTAAACAAAACGTTCATTACTTTAACAATTTACGCGACTAGAATCTTTTCTTTAACTTTTAACTGTATGTTCTCCTACCTTCGTTTCACGTATCCGAAGATTTGCATGGTACTTTCCTTACCTCAGCAACTGTTGAAAAGACAATCACTAATAGGGAATTACTTCAAAAAAGGATACCACCAGAAAGAAAAGAAACAAGTGCGGTTCAGATTGCGGAGACAGCACATACGGACTGGATGTTGCATACATTAACACCATAGTGAAAATTGTGATTAAAACTATCATGCAAACAGTTAAAAGGAAACCTGCCAAAGGAAGTGATATAAAAAATTCAGGAAGAAGCGACCAGTAACATCATACAAGAAATAAAGTAAATGGGAGCGACTGATACTACAATGGAGATATGTAACACAACTGATAATAATGGATAGAAAGTCGAAATTCACAACAATATAATGGAATGCCAGAAGCCTGCTACCAAAATGGAATGACCTACAGAGAGTAATCGAGGAGCACGCCCGACATGTTGTACTGATTACCGAAACATGGCTACATAGGGACACTAATATAAATCATAGAAACTATAACATCTACAGAAGAGACAGGGGCAATGGTTTCGGAGGAGTTGCAATATTTGTGAGAAATGATGTGACTAGCGACATTAACCCGGGATCGCTCGCGCGTGAGAAAAAAAATCTAACATTGACGATTTTACTGAAATATTTCAATATATTTCAAAGATATTCAAGCGTTGATCTAGCAATGCTTTCTTTGATATCTCTACCCTCATTCCACGTGTCTTTCGTGGCTCCAATTACAAGTAAAGCCTGCTGGTAGCGGCTTTGTTTGAAGCGGTGTGCATTGTTAGATTATTTCTCACATGGGAATTCCCCCGTAACAGTACCTTGTGCATTCGTGAAACACCACCTTGCTTCTCTTTTAGTCTGTTTCTCTGCGCTAGGGACGTGCGATTAGGTTAATTTCTTCTACTGGACGTATTATGCACGTATTACGTGGTTTATAAAAAAAGTAAATATAATGAGTCGGTTTTATATATTGAACGAAGCAGTTGTGTACACCAAGTACATGACATACAATGTCAGATGTGAAAATATATAAAATTTTACAGGAAAACGTCATGTCAAACGAAAAGATATGGATGTGGCTAAAGGAACCACTGGAAAAGTATATCCACATAGAGGGCTCGTCTTCAGATACCAATGCACAGTCTCAACATGAAAAGATAGACACAGCAACAGATCAGTCTGGCAGCGATTCGGAAACTGCGTCTGCTGTAGCCCTGACTTCTGAGAATCGTGATATGTATCTAGTTAGGGATGGGAATACAAAATGGTTCAAGCAAAAAGCCCCTCCATCAAAACAGCTCGTCAGAATATTGTGACACAGCTTGCAGGTGTAAAAAAGGAAGCAAAAAATTCGAATTTAGAACTAAAGCAAGATGTATGTGTCATTTAATGTTTATATGTAGTTATAATGTGTTGGTAATAATAAAGAAGAAATTTACTTGCTAATTGTACCTCTGTATGGAACATACACCCAAAAACGTAAAAAAATTTCTTTGTTAGAAAAAATCTAACTCGGGAGTTATTGCGCGAAAACAATAGGCGCGAGTGATCCCGGGTTAAGAAACATAGTGGAACCAAGTGCTAATATAGAAGTTCTTTCGGTTGTCCTGAAACACAGAGAACCTTTGGAGAATGTGACTGTAATCTACAAACCTCCTCAAAGCAACATTAGGGAAGAAGACTGGGATGCCTTATTCAACCAGTCACCACCTAAAGTCTGGTGGGAGGGGACTTCAACGCACACCACCCGATGTGGCAGGCAGATCATCAGAGCGAAGAACTCGCGTCGGCCATAACATCATCCTCACTTACTGTGCTCAACAACAAGCACGGAACGAGACTCGGGACTCCACACCAAAGGAACTCATCACCTGGTATTTCACTGATATCGACATGCATGATGACCAGGACCAAGTGGGAGATGCTGCAGGACACATTAGGAAGTGACCATCTAATTCTGAAAATATTATTGGATTCCCTTAGGGACCGTGCACAAACCACGTAGCTCGGTCCAGGGGGGGGAGGGGTTGGCTAGAAGGCTACGCTGGGCTACATGGGGGGAGGGGGGGTTCCGAGCCAGGCCACGTAGCTTTCCTTACATAACATTTTTGACAGTTAAAATGAGGAACAGAACACACAACAGCATACGAATATTTATTTCCGTCAGTTAATTATCTCCTTACATAATTTACAATAGTCTGACGAGAGAAAACAGTAAAAAATATCTTCTGGAATCAAAAGGGAAAAAAGCTACGTGCTACGTGAGGGGGGGGGGGGGGGGTAGAGGCAAAAGCTACGTGGGGGGGAGGGGAGGGGAGGTTCACAGTAGGCCAAAATGGAGCTACGTGGTTTGTGCACGCTCCCTTATGGACCCGAAGACAACTCCATCAAAAAGTCGCTGGAATCGTAACAAAGAAAATTGGATCCAATATCAAAAAGAAATCAGTTTGCGAATGGAGCATACATACTCAGATACAAATGACCCAAAAGAACGATACAACGACCTGGAAAACATAATAATTAAATCGGCAGAAGAAAGCATCCCAGAAGATAAAGTTAGTTAGTAAAAGAAACAAGATCATCAGAAAACCCTGGTGGATTTATTAAGACCATTCTGATAGAGGCGATGGAAGCTGAAAAAGTAACTCCTCCCCTAGACCTGCGAAGAAAGAAGATAAGAATAATTTTTTTGGCTAAAGGCATTGCTCCAAAAAAGATCGAATTCTGTTGAAGAAAGTGCAGATTTTAGCATACAAGATTCAAAGAAAATCACAAGATCTCCAAAAGACGCCAAGACTTGTAAACTACTGGCAATTAACAAATCAATGGAATATCCACACAACAGAAATTAATGACCTATACTCTGAGGACGAACCATGGCAAAAAATTGACTTATCCGCTCGTGTTTATCCAACCCTCTCATTAAATCTGACAGAGAGGAAACACTGCATTCCGGAAGAAGCAATAAAAAGACGATTGAAAAAAAAAACACCAGGAGGAATGGCTGGTCCAAATATTTACAGACGGATCAAAGGCGGGGGAGGAGGCCTGTGCAGCCTCCTATGTTGACCCGGTGGGCGACATCGCCGAAGCATTCCGCTTACCAGATCAATTCTCGACCTCCTCGGATGAGCTATTCTTAAAGGGTTACAACATATCTAAAAGACAGATTTAAAGAAAGTGGTGATCTTCTCTGATTCAAGAAGCGGTTTACATAAAATCTTGGGGATTCCTAAAGGCAAAAGCAAAAATTATCTTGCATACAAAGTAGCTAGAGAGATAGATCAACTGACAGCAAAGGAGATGTAAGGCTACAGTGGGTGCCAAGCCTCGTGGCTTACATGGCAATGAAAGGGCTGACATGGCAGCAAAAGAACAACTAGCGGCCACTGGAAAATTGGACACGGTTACTACCTACACAAATCTCAGACACTGTGCATCCAACCTGATAAGGAAAGAATGGGAAGAGAAATGGGAAAGCATCAAAGGAGCAAATCAATATGGCATCGAGCAATAAGTAATAATATCACCAAGAAGCCATGGTATGCAACAAAAGATTTAAGCACCGGACACTCCCTATTAAATGATAAAAAGTACATAATGAAAATCGTGGATTCGCCGACCTGTATCAGATGTGATGCAGTTGAAGATATATACCATTATATTCTTAGATGGGATGAATATAACGAGATCAGAAAGGAAGTAATTGGAAAATCCCTCAAAATTGCAGACATAATATCCCTTATTACCAATCTTTCAGATCCAGACACAAAAGTGATCGACACCATATGTAAGTAAGTCGCAAAAAAAAAAAAAAAAAAAAAAAAAAAAAAAAAAAAAAAAAAAAAAAAAAAAACTCTATTATTCCTTATACACAGAAAGCAACCAAGAGACTTCATCACTAGCCTTCCTGCGAAATTCCATGAGGTACTAAGCAGTCATTGAAGATTTGAGATTTTATATTTGACGAAAGAAGGAGTGGTCTAAGTATAACAGCTGCTTCATCAGTCGTTGGAGTAGGAGACTATTACAAATAAGCTGTCAACGCTTGTAAAGATATTAAAAGACATTAGATGCACTCGCTTAGCCAGTTTCATTGAGCTTAAGCCATTTCAGTTAACAGATTCTATCTTCAGACTGTTGAACTGAATAACTGTGTTTGTACCATGTTGAAATTTTGAATTACTGGAACAATGCAATTACATTGTTTGTATTGAGGGTCTTCAAAAAAAGTTTTCTAGTAATTAAATTTATAATGTAAACCATCCACTGACTGAATAGCCCTGAAGTTCTCAATAGGTCTTAAATAAAAAATTGATTAATTTTGCTTAGTTTGATTAGTCACCTCCAAAATAACAGGTAGAACCCACATGGAAGTAAATTAATAAATCATATTGTTTTGGTGTGGATACGTCTATAAGTTTCTTCCCATAGTGGAAGCCGTCACGATGTCATTTAAAAAAACTTTGGTACCATCGCTCAGAATCTGTTGTCTATGTTAAAAACCCAGTTATATTACTTGATTAACCTTATTACAACGTCTGGTGACTTAGAAAATGTTTTCGTAAGAATTTCCACAACGTCATAATACAGTTCTGGCCTGGAGGAAAGAACTCGCTATAACAGTATGCCTAAAATAGACAAACTGATCAACAAGCGACCCCGTTGGTCTAAAATTGATATGTAATTCAAACAATGAATTGTTAGGAAAATAATAACCACTTGTAATAGAATAATCAGACAAAAATCTATGTCGTGGCGATCGGATAAGGCTCTAACGAGAAGCTAACTTTGGACGCAGTAACTTCAAAAAAATGTGGTCAGAATTTCTACATGATTTATCGATTTTGAGTCATACAATGTATATATATATATATATTCACCTGCAAAAGTGAGGTAAAAATAATAATAATAAAAAAAACAATTATATAGCATAGAAAACAAGGCACAAGTGTCACCACTGTATACCACAACCTGTGGAATACTAGTATGTGTAGATTGGTGGATATTCTTATCGGTTTGACTTGCCTAACAAGCGACTTGGTTGTTAAGTTTAGCATCTTCTATTTAATTACGGAAAAGGAAAGGAAACTGAGTAAAACAATATTCACTTTCCCCAAAGTACTACAAGCACTAACGGAGTCCAAGATCCAAATGCTAAGCTCTTATTCTGAATGCATTAGACTGATCTCTAAAGAAAAATCCCCACATTGATCTCCTATCTCGACAATACTGCGCCACTCAAATGTATACGAAGAAAAACCAACATCTTTTTAAATTTATTGAATCCTATCTCAATCTGGATGACCAGAATTCCAAACCTATAGCTGCTCGAAATATTTTCATATATACACCTTACAACATAGTCGCTTATCTAAGTACTTTACTACAGGTATCGTACTTTAACATACACGTATTACTTGACAATGTTTTAAGCAACTTACAATAAATCTGGTCAGAATTTATATCCGTTGTTAGCTTGAGGATGTAATTACTATAGCACAGTGGTTCCCAATTAGTTTCTCCTGAGTACCACTTGAGGAAAGAGCTCAATCTCGCGTAACCCTTACAGGCGAAATTGTAAACAATTAAATACGTTCATCACAGTCGAGTGCTTTGCACAACCATAGCATTACAGTTGTATAATTCACACTCACACAGTTTGTCTTAAAATATGTTTGGCCAATAGTAATGTTTGCGTAATTGATTTTTTCAATTATCTTGATGATTACCTTAGCCAAAGATTAC
>JARYHS010012519.1:27729290-27860450 GCA_031002005.1 Vandiemenella viatica | reverse complement strand
AGAGAACACCGATGGGTGTCGAATGTGCAGCTGGCTTGCCGCCATGGGTTTCCTAATGACGCGGACTTTCGGAAGGACGTACTGAGTATATCCTTTGTAGTCCGGTTCCAGTCCGTGTAGGCGGCGACTTTTACGTTGCCTAATCGGAGCCACGACGATGCAGCTGTTGCACAGGGTACCCGGCGCCTCCACCAAACTATGTCGCGTTGGAACCGGGGCAGGTGTGAATTCGAAGGTTACTTGTCAATGAACACAGCACTTAAACTGAGAACAGGTTTATTGAGAACTCAAACATACACGCAGCACTGACTGCCTCTTGGGCAGAATGCTCTTCTATTTATACACAGATAGAACGTACTAGAGATTACAAGAGTAGTTAACAAGTGAAATGTGTAGAAGTTACAAGTGACCTTAGGAAACATGTAGAATCTTCTGGAAATAATAAACAGAATTAAATAATTTTTGTCAGTGGGCGGGATTGAACCGGCGACCTTCGGTACCGCAATTCGTGACGCTACCCGCTGCGCCATGCTGGCAGACGGTACACTGGCGTTCATGCGGCAATATTATTATCCTTCATCTCCTTAGAATACTTAACAATTGTACCATCCTTGAACGTGAATATTACATGGGTTACTATTTTGACAGTTTCTACGTGCATATATATAATATTGTCTGCTTCGTTTCCACAGCCTTGAACCAGTTCGTGTGTTGTCGAAGTTCCGTTACTATTATTTTGTGACTTGTTTTTTAAACGGAACAATACAAGTTGTGATGGGTTCAGACATAGCTATCATAATACTGTGACACGGAACTAAACAAAGGCACCACTATAGAACAATATGTCATTCGAAAATAACTCAAATAGTTCTGGCAAATTATGCAACCAACTCAGTGGGGTTTTCATCTATAAAATTAGTAAATAGATCTTTCCTCTCAACGACGCTTAAGGGTTCCTGTCGGTTTCATGGAATGCACCGTCGGATGGCTCGGATGTATCACTTTACCACTGTATCTCCTGCGTCTGATGTCTGCGGTGACTGAAGATGACCCTCGGTACAGGAGTAGTGTCTTACAGTCACGCCCGTTTGCTTGATGCCCATGCTCGCATTGCTGACTGTGTCGCCGTGCGAATGCCGCTCCAGCATTAGGCTCAAAATGCAAGTCGGCAGCGTCAGAATTACACATCAGAAGTCGGACCTCAGCAGAAGTCGGCAAGAAAATTCAGCCATCGGAGTCCGCAACAGAATCAAATTGTAGGCTCCGCCACCCACGCCAGAATCTATGTCGGAAACTGCATCCCCCAACAGAATCAAACTCGTCGCCCTTCCATCTCCTAGGTAAACTTTGGCCGTGACCTTGCAGTCTCGAAGATCATGTTTAATAGAAAATTCTCAGAATTCAAGCTATAGGCAGCACTGGGATCGTGGGTTTAGCATCTTGATGTCACGTGATATCGTGGACATTTTATTCGTTCCTCGTCACACCGTTCTTAAAGATTCGGATAAGTTCGTGGAACGACGCTATGTTTTCGCGCGGCGCGGATTCTCCCCCCTTAGGTCAGGTGACCACTCTCAAGGTTACAGGACTTTCCGGCCTGGGGCAAAACCCCCCACCTCACTGCTTTATTAGCTGGTGGCACCCTGTCGCCAGCAGGTAACTGTTCTTCCTATCGGTCAGTGCCCAGCAGGAAAGTCATAACTCCCCAAGTCTGCACAGCTCAATAAACGTTTTATATTCATTGCTCCTTGATGAACTGAATTTTCATTATTGGCATCACAGTCCTTCTCACATGGAATCTTGCTTACTTTATAAGCAAATTATCTAAAAAATATATATTTGGTCGCCAAAACTTTTATGAAAATCAGTCTATTATTATCATTTAATAATAAAAAGGAGCCTTATAATGTGGCGAAAACGTCACATTATAGTTATCAGAATGTCATAGCACTTGTTGATTTAATCTCCTCTCATTCATTAATATTTTCTGCGTATAATTCTCTCACTGCAGTTATACATTTTAATGCATCCTCCTCGATGCATTATTATAACTTTCTCATACATGAAACATGGTTAATACTTATCATTGTGGCTGCGCGCACCAACGCGCCACCACATTGGATCAGAGGAGGTACAGAAGAACCAAGTTCGGGTCCTGGATCCGCGGACCAGGCGTCCTGATTGCAGTTTATTGGCGGTCTCTCGCAATCATCGAGGCAAATGATGGGACGGTCCCTAACATCCCCCTCACAGACTACACATTTCACAAACGAGAATACATTTATCACACTCAGTATATAGTTACATGTTTCGCAGTCAAGGAATAACGTCATTCCTCTAATAGTGTAAATGCTCCACATCTGAGAAATCCGGTTCTGTCACGGGTAGGACATGCGCCCTCGCACTTTCACAATTACACACTGGACGCCTGCGCAAGTGTGCCGTGTCTTTTGATCCGCCAGGATCGATACTAATAAAAACATGGTTAATTCCATTTTCGTATTTAAAAAGAAATACGGACCTGCTTAAGTCAACTAGTAAAAATGTCTCCCAAGAATGAAATTATCAGGTACTGATATCATCCTGAACATTACGAGAATCTTCCACAAAGCGGACTGTATTATTTTCATAAGTGCAATTTTAGATTGAATACATAGAATTGGCTCTTTCCCCACCGTATGGAAACATAAAGTCAACAGCATCATCTACAAACTGATAAAACCAATACATTTTCTTTCCAGGTACCAACTGATATGTTTGCTCTAAGATGTAAGAACGGAGACTTTCCCGGCAAATGCTTGAAATGAAGTCTTCACGGGTGTACCACCGGATAGTGTTTTGAAAAAACTATCCGGCGGTACACCCGTGAAGACTTCATTTGATGTTTGCTCTAAATTTCCCGAAAAGATGGACCATGTTTTCATCAACAGCAGTGTTCCCCAGAACACACAATAAATGTTTCGAAAGAAAGATAAGCACAATGTTTCCTGCTCTTTCCTCCTGATAATGTCGCCTTACAGAATGTGTGTCATCATGGTATTCTACACAACTATAGTTGCTTCAATCTTCCATCTGGAAGTAACTCTCGCTCTACTAAAAACACCTGCCCTTCTTGTTCTGTGTAAAAAAATACATAAAATCTTCCAAAAGAATTATAGAAGCAGCAAATTTATAACGACCCTTCTTAAGACCGCTTTTGCTTAACGAATAACTGGCGGATATTCCTACTTCCCGCACAATTAACAATGCACTTTACATCGACAATTTTGTTGTTTTTACCCCCAAGTATGACAATTGTATCGCAACCAAACGTTTATTGCGTTGATTCCAATCAAACCGTCAAAATCTTAACTATGTCGCCAAGAAAACACATATCCTCCTTCTGATAAAGCATGGAAGTACCTCGGAATATATCTGGGTTGAAGACTTACTTCTAAAAACCTCTTCAGTCCAAAATCATGTGAATCATGAGGTCGTCATTTTAATGTGTTCTGTTGTAAAAACACCAAACAGTATTGCCATTTCGCATGTGATTGCTCTTTCTTACCTCCAAAGGACGTAATCCTTCCAAATTAATATCTCCTTATAATTTTAATCGTACCTTTTTTTTTATAAATACTCAGATCCATGGAGAAAATGGCTTAGTGACAATCAAACACAGTCAGGTGAAAGAACAGTAACGCTCCGGCTTGACATCCGCTGATTTATATTCTCGTCCGGCCTGTAGATTTTGGTTTTCCATGGTTTCCAGAATTCACTGCAGGAGAAAACTGAAATAGTTCCTCAAAACTCCATGGCCAAATTACTTCCAGTCCTGTTTTTCCAAATCTCCTTCAGCTTTTAATGTCCTCTATGTTAACGCCGCATAAACCACCAAGGAAAAATAAAAAACATTGATTTTAAATAACGTTTCAGATACACAGGTTTAGAAAATAATGACATCTCAAAACATTTCATCTACCACAACATAGTATTAGAGTAAATTGATCGTGCCATAATACGATTTTTATAATACTTTTAAGAATTTTATGATAATAAACGTACTAAAGGCGATTGTTATTACTTCTTACGCTTGGAATATTACTATTATCGCAAGTTTTTGTTCACACCAGACTTCAGCCTCATGTAACTAACTATTTGCACGTGATTTGTAATCTCTCAGAGTACAAAATTAATTTAAAACAAGCTGCTTAAATCTGTCTGTTTTATATGTGTTATGTACTTCGTAAATATTCCCATACGTTCCATATTACATGGTAATTTAGTTACAGATAAATCGAAAAATATTGTTCTCAAATCAAATCATGTAAGTAGTTTCATATTCCATTGTGATGAAAAAAATCTGTTGTATCATTTTCTATTTTGACCATTTGCTGATTGATTTAATAATACAACAAACTTTTTTCAATTCTTCACGTATAAAATGTCTCATTAAAGGCCAGAATTCATTAATATCTTTATTAGAAGTACTAGGCGAAATCAACAACAGTTGTCCGATGCCCATTCCCTTCCATCCTCAAACATCAAATAAGACACAAAATGACGAATGTATCTCGTTTGATGAAGTTCACGTCCACCCTTGTGATCGGTGGGTCAGTTTATGTACCGTGGTTTCTAATTAAATTATGCTTCATCCACTACTACATCGTTAAAATAACGTATTTAATTTTTATGATTTAAATTTATGTTCGTATTTGATCGGTGCTTGGTGATAGAAGCTTGTTGATAGAAGCTTGTTGATAGAAGCACCAGCGCACTTCGGCACTGATTTCTCGTCTAGAAGGATGAATGTTTCATTTTCCTTTTTGCAGAAGCTGGAGTAGGCAATGGTTTAGTCCACAATGGACCAACCTTTAACTTCTGAAATCTCTATTACGTAATGTACGTTTTTATGAGCCCCTATTGTCATATATTTCTAGCTGAATCAACTTCTTCTATTGACTTATTGCTTTAATTAACCAATTTATGGTGTCATAGTATTTTTGCTTCATTTTTGAAGCACTTGTTACATTTATTATTCTATTAAAATAAATTAAAAATAATTACTCTAAGGAATTTCTTGTGAAAATATTTTTAAAATTATATTGTGTTCGTAAGAAATTTTAGTTTTTAACGATAAGCCAGTTTACCGTCAATGTGCGCCCAAGCAGCACGAATCAGCGTATAACGTTTTGTACCAGTAAACAACGTAATAAAGTGAATTGTATTTAACACAATTGTATCAGCGACATACATCTATCAGAGCTTCTCTGTGAAATGAACCGAAGATGTTAATCGCAGACTGCTAACTCTCACTGCTTGGGCAACAGAGTGGAAACCGAAAGCGGGTGGGCGAGCGAGCCTGTGGCTTAAGTAAAGCTTGTTTCCCTCCCCCTATCGCAGCGAGTCGGGGGTAATCTCGCAAGTCTGGCCCTCTCCCCGAACAGCGGGCTCATTTGGCTCACCTAGGCCCCTCCTGCAGGCGCAATTAGGCTAAATTGCCCGGCGCGTGGGCGCGAGGCAACCCACCACACACATCGCGGAGTAACACGCGTCTGCGTCCCAGGCGCCGAGGACACAACAACGAATCTACGTAATGCTTTGGTTTGAATAAATATTGTACAATTGTACTTTAGTCAGTGAAACACATAGAGTAACAAATTGTTCAACTACAAACTACCACTTAGAATTTATCTGTACAAAAACTTTGAAACCATAATCATTGGTTGGAACTATTGTGCTTAACATATGGTTTTTGTAGTGAACAGGATTGAAAATGTAGTATCTGATTTGCATCATTGTTTTAATTACTCGAATGAATTACAGGGTTTTTTTTAAAAAAAAAAGGAAATTAAAGTATTTTCCATTATTGACGTGTATCTTTGTCTATTAATATATAATTTAAACAATTTATTGATCTTTGACTGTCATAAACGTTTGCACTGTTACTATTGATTCAGTTTGAAAATTCATAAACTGCTTAATCTGCTTAGTTTCAAATTGTTTTAATTTTCACGATATATTAATGCGCTTCAGTTTGTAACGTACTTATATGTACCGTCTCTATTTTGTATAATACTTTAAATATATTTATATACTTTATGGCCTCTTATTTCCAGCACCAGACCAGTATATAAAGATTTCCTTAACCCCTCTTTGTCCGGCGCTGGTTTTAATGTCATACTCACGCTGAAAAATCAAAATTATTATTATTCCAATTCTTATCACACAAACTCAAATTAATTCCTTTGTCTATATCTACACATATCTCAATCTCAAATCAAAAACACTTTCTACTTATCTCATCACTTGTATATTTTTTATTTAACAAACAATTCTCTTTTCTCAAGTCATATAACATTATCTTTATCCATAACCCTAAACCTTCTGCCCTCAGGCTAATATTTTACTATTAATAATCCCGCCAGGATTCTTGTGGCTTCTCCAGTGAGCCAAACTGTTTCATCTCTTCTTTCAAACTTGTTCATTCCAAAAAACCAAAACTCCTCCTCTCCATTCAAATCTTCCCTTCAACAACTCACTCTTGACTCTTCTTTTATTTTTCAGAGATCTCATTATTCATCTTGTTATTCTTTGACCTTTGAACTTAAAACTTCCGAGTTAATACACACCATTACAATTTATTAAATAAAAAAATAGCTTAATTAATGTAAAATCACACTAATGTGAGGTTGTGTACCTCACAAGTTCGTATTTTTGTGAATCTATTTTCCCGAAGATTTACATAAAAAAGGAAGTATTAAAACGGAAGTACGTGGTTTCGATTCCCAGTCCAACCACTGAAGTTCAGTTTTCGAAATTTTTTGGAAATTAATCCAGTTGAATTCCGAGACGGTCTCTTCAGAACGCCTTGGTCTAACTACTTACCGTTCCTTGTCCAAAGTCCTTCAATCCACTATAGTATTGGGTTGGAAGAAGAACTCATTCCGTTTAATATCTTCCTGACGAAGATTTTTCCTTAATTTCGAGTTTCAACCATGCATCGAAAAAGATTGTCTCTTGGTTAAAGTGTCTATTTGCATTGTATTTGTACGTCGTTCCACAGACTGTATTGGTGTAAAACGAACGTAAACAATATCTGAAAAATTTATTTTCTCAGTTATGCAGGGAATAAAATTTGAAAATTACTGCAGCCTTAATTCCAATTTACTGATATCGCAAAATTGACAGAAACCAACGTAAGGACCCAGAAGTGAACAAAATTGATCAACGTTGGTATTGTTTGTTGTGAACGGCTTAAAAAGTTTAGTGTTTTCAAATTCGTCAGCGAAAAATAGTAATAAAATCCATTGTAGCGAAAATGAAGGAAAATTATTGTGAAATAACAATGATTATTATTAGTTGGTAGTGTCATATATACGAATAACATTATTACACATGAATAAACTAGATCTAGTTTCTAACCATCAGAGATAAAAATTTCATTAGTAAATATATGTTGTTTACGTCATCAAGAAAATCGACAAACAAAAGTGATATAAAAAGTAATGCTTTGATTGAAGGCTTAAATTTGTCTCCCAAACAGTATTTCTTTTGTTCACTTACTGAAGCAATATATTGTGTGACGATACATTTTTTATGATTGTCTTTTATTCTGTATAACGAGTGTAAAAGTTGTAACGTTGTATTTATTTTTTTTAAATTGTTTTTTTTTTAAAACCACAAACTTAGGAAAAATTTATGAAATTTATTAGTTTTTCAAATAAATTAGCAATAGTTGTCTATATTTTTAATTCTATTTCAATTATGAAATACTAGTTGACTAGGAAATGCTTCGCAATTGATATATTTATCTAAATATACAGATTTAATAGACGAAATTCATAGTTTGATTTCAATTATTGTTTTAGTTAAATTTCATAATTTTTATGTTTTGGATTACGAAAATTGTATTTGCCATTTTACTTAATTTTAAGTTCAATGCAATGCTTTTGGATATATAATTTTTTCTGTTTCAATATGACATATACATAAAAAAATCCCTTGCTTTTTCTACATGAGAGCGTGTAACGCATAATTGTCGTCGAGGTAATTTCCTCATTTCCAATAAAAATAACTTAATAACAAAATTTTATGCAGAATGATCGTTTATAAATTTGAAATTTATTTTTGTCGTCAGTGAAAACTTATTAACATGTCTGCACAAATGTGATACTTTTAAACACGAATTTATTTCATCAGCTGGTGTTGAACGCTGAATAGCAGGTAATGTATGTCGAAAATCATCTAATAATAACATTAATGCACCACTGTATGACCGTTCGCGTCCAACGAATTTTCATGCGTCATTGTGCATTCATCCTATTTTATTATCTTGCATCTCTGGAGTACTTCCCTCTTTCCTGAGTTTTTAAAATGTTACATGTTGGTATTTCACTGTTTCATATATTCAATTTAAGTGGTGAATATGCTGATCGCCGTAATTCCAAACGACGTGATTGCTAATATGATTTTATTTTGTCAATGTAAATAACAGAAATAGGAAATGTGTTTCCTGTGCCACCTGATGTAAGCATTGACCCAGTTCTATTGAGTGAGTGGTGGTTTCTTTCTATTGCGAGGATATCAACAGCTTCAAACCTTCTCCGCATGACACTACCACCCCTTTACATAATGAATTAGGATTAACACTGAGACATAACACATTCTAACTACTCTTTCGTAACTACTTTTCCGTAAGTTGATAACCTTATAAGTCTCGCGCTGTTTGTGAATTACCACTACTCGAGCACTAAATCTGCAATACTATTTATGTAGTTGCAAATACCTAATTTATCTAATATGATAAATGTTTTGCGTTATTTTTCTTGCTCTATGACACAATAAAGAAATGAAAAAAAAAAAGATTAACGAAGAATCAGAATTTCTCTAAACCGTTCTCCGATGTAGCTCTCTCGTTTCACATTTTCCAAGTTCAACCTTGGTAACTTTTCTTACTTACTTTGGTCCGAAAAAAAAAAACTTTATCTTTTCCAAATCCAAAGCCCACCTTTGCCACCTATAAATATTCAAACAGTATGCTTCCTTTTAAATAATTTGCATCGTTTCAACAAGATTAACATTTTTTCCCACACTTTTATACAAATGCTCGAACTTCATACAGCATTAACTATTCAGTGTCATAAATCCATCAATTTCAGTGTGCTTTGTGCTATATCACACTTTATATCTTTTAATCAATATGTTGTTTTATTTGTTTTTAAAAGTGGAATCTCCTTGCCGTTTTCCAATGTTCAGAATCTTGCCCGGCTATTCCTCTCCTCGATCATATCGCTTCACGCAATGAAGCCTTTCTCTACCTCTTTAAATTGTTAATTCCTTATTCTTCGGATTTTGTTCTTGTTGTCTCGCTTTCTCTCAGCATTTTATAAAAAAACATAGAAACCTTGAATAAATTTCAGATATTTAAAATGTTTTTAATATAAACTTAAACAACCTTTTTTATATTAATAAACTACATTTTACTATAACCAATTCGGTAAGCGTGTTGTATGATGCTCACATCCGTACAACGCGGACCATTTTGCATAAAAATCGCACGTAAATTGCTCCATTAAATTTTTATTTTATTGAGGATACATGTATGAACAAAAGCTTTCTTTTACGTTCACATGTTATCTTGATTATTACTATTATTTCCATGATATGAAAATGAATTATTCGACTGTTTATCAATGCAGATAAAAGTAATATTACCATTACGAATTAGAACTAACAGTTTTTAATTCCAGTTTGAAATTATTTTCACTGACTTCATTTGTATTTGCGGCAGGAACGAAATGTTATTCAAATTCCATTATTTGTTTGTAATCTCCACGATTCCAGATGCGGAATTTAATCTGGAATTCTCGCAGTGGGATTTATTAAATTTAGTAGACATTATTATTATTATCGTCCAGCATTGTTGAATAGTAGGTTTTAGTGGTGCTGATGTAAATAACAGAATCGCTGTAGTATTTTCAATTAGAACATACTAGAAACTCAGTTGGTGTTGATTACTAGAGATCGAATTTGTCGTTGCAAGTGATTACTGGCTAGGGTGTCATGTAAGACTGGAGCTGATCTTAGTAAAGGAAAAACAAGGTATAATTCTGCTACCGGCATTAACAAGCTATTGCTATTATAGCCGAAACCCACTTTTTAAAAGCTAGTGAAAACCCCGTTGCTGTAAATCATGTAAAAATTTTAGTCCAGTTCCTTCAAAACTGGGTGTCTTGCACGAGCATCTCCATCATCCTAGCCAAGTCAGGATTGAGGAGAATTTCTTCCTCCACAGGGCAGTTCTGAATTCCATTATGGAATAGACACAGTTAATGTGGTGCACCGCCAATTTATATACTAAAATTTATTTTTTATGAAGTTCTACCCAACATTCCACCCATTAAATAAGTTAACACTAGGAGAAATTTCATTTAAAGGTACTGTGGTTTTACTCTGGAATCCCACTTTTTTATTTGTTTTTAGATTCTTTTGGTTTAGCGTCGAGAGCACTAGAACCGGGAAGGAGCACAGTGAAGGGTAGGGAATTAGAACCATCCCGAGAGTGTGTAAGGCACCTCGCGTATTAGTGATAATTCTGAGTCCTGGTGGAACGATTCAATGCGGCGTGTTTAAGTTCGTGATTAAATGTTCCTATTACTACAGGTTCAATTTTGTCCGGTCGCCAGTGGGGATTCCACAACTAATACTAAGAATTAAAGTTATTCACAAAACTAATCACTTGAAGCAGCACGTGGTGGCAGCTATACTACTAAAATGGGTAGGAATTACTACCACACAAATCACAAAAGTTAGTATTCAACACACAACTTTATTATCTGGAGAAACACGAAAATACACCGCCGAAGTATCCACCAGTTACAGTGACCCGTGTAATCGAACTTCTATCACCAAAGTTTGCAGGATTCGAACTGAGTAGGCGAAAATAGTATGTGGTGCCACTATCACAATAATTAGAAAGTTCGGAGCACTGTCCTCGTTCGCGTACACTGAACACTCCGAATAATACTTGAAATTACAGTACACGTTAGTTGCACCGTTACAAACACTTTTAGATTATCATTCCAGCGGTATTGTCCTCAACAGTCGGCAACTTCCGCCAATAGGTCCACACGGTATTGCCGCGTACTGTAGACTGTCGCCATATTGTTTAGACTCCGTCAAAGATATCCCCACTCACAGATACTCCTCTCGATCTGTGTTAGTTCGATGGTATCGTTACAAGTGGTTCCAGAAAAAGGAAGTAAAACCACAGTTTAGATGCCCCTACGAAGGTTTGAAGACAGGTATTTCCAATAATAAGGCCCTAGCGTTACAACCCGCTCATCACCTCTGCTGTCAAGTATTCGGCTTTTGATAATTCTACTATATGGTAAAACTGCTCACTAATTTTTAAGTTAGTTGTTTCCTACTATGCTATTCTCTATATAACTTTCGATCAACGGGATGAATAATACGGCAATAAAACAACGTCTTCTTCCTTGAAAATATCCTTTTTGCTTCACATAATATCCTCGTTTGTCACTCTGCTGGGGAAATATATCTTCAGTTCACTTCGTTTTGTTCAGAAAACACCATTCACTTTAGTTTTGAACAGTGTCTAATCGATACCTAAAAAAATGGCACTTGAAGCAAATCAAAATACTTGCCGGTAGAATCTACAAACGTAATAGAGTTGATGACATAAAAAGTTTATAAATAGCGGCACGAGTGTTATGGAAATTCAGCGGTGTTGTGTTAATTGTGCTGGAGCAACTTGCAAAATGAAAGCAATCCTCTCACCGTACATACCGGTAGTTAAATGGACTCTGCTCGGCAGCGCCGCCCGTCGGAAAGAACTAAATGTATGATTCATCAGCTTCATGCCTATTCATGCGAATTGCCGCAGCCGTTCTGCATAATACGCGCGTCGCAGGTGCTAGAGGCAAGTGGGGCTCGTTAATTCTCACCTCGCCTCTCTAACTGAGTGAAAATCTTCTTCTGACTTCAAATTAAGCCGTCAGCCAAGTCGAACACAACTTCCCGCCCCGATATCGCTTCACAGACACACCTCCACACCACCTTATAACCACGACTCTGGGGCGGTAATAAAGTGTTGGGATAAATCTGACAATTTTTTCTTGAATTAGAAAACTAATTAACTGTATCGGAGTGTTCTCTTTTGTTGCTCACTCTAACTCACATACACGCAATTCAGAAGATAATGTCAGTGTTTTTTTATCAAAAATTCAGAAGAAATATTTAATCTTGTCTTCCTCACATTACCATTCCCAGTGCTTAGTGAATTCAGTAAAGTGAATATAAGAAGATTTACGAGTACGTGCGAATATCATCTACGTACCTAGCGTTAAGGTTGTCTCAGTACTTCCGATCAGGAAGAATTACGTTGCTTTAGAAGTTCAATTCCAAGTTTCTAATTTAAAAATTAACAGTCGATTGCAGTTATAAATACAAAAATTTTCAGCACTGGATATACACGTGATAAACTTTTGAATGTTTCAGAAAAATAGTACGTTTTCGCTAATTACTAAATAATGTATTTAGATAATAACACTTGATGTAATACTAGTCTTCTAGAAATAGTCTTACTGAGGAATTGCCTTGTACCAATTGTAGTTAAAGATCTCAACAGAATCAGAACATACGAATTGCATTCTTGTAGACTGTCAGTACTGAAATGGGGATTCATTTCACTCTGCTTTTAGTTTGGTAACAATTTTAGAACTCTTACCTTCAAGCGTGAGTCGTTGTATTGTAAATCAAGCCATAGAAAATCGGTGAAACATGCTGAAACGTGCTGTGAGACAGAAGAAGCTATAATTTATTTTAACCTGATTCACATTACATTAACTACAGTTGTTTGAACTTACTATTTCTTTGGGATTTCTCACTTACCAACGTTTACAATCATCCGCGTAAAACCTCTGCTATGTACTTCACTTTCCAGTCAAAATTTATCAGCATTTTCTGGAAAGCTACCAGGAGTTTAGTAAGCAACTGAATTATCTTTTACGTGCAGAGGAGCAAGCCAGTGTTCAATTGCTCACATGGTAAAAACAAATAAGCGCGGTTTTAAAACTTCAATCCTCACTTCGTCTTCATCTCCCTTTCCTCTTCTTCTTTTTCTGAAAAGTAGAAGTAAATAATTATGTAAGACACTGAAAGAGGTATACAAAAGAGATAAAATGAGTAATTATACAATATGGTTTCCACAGTTTGCAAATTCAAAAACGAAAAGAAGTTAAATATCATTCACTCTGTATGTAATTTTAGAAATTAAACTGTCGAATCATTCGTTAAGTTAATAATTCTTTCGAAGCAAGTATAAAATTAACCATTAACATTTCGGTTGAGAGCGTTATTATCTGGTAGACTGGATGTTTGAAAACATCGATATTCCCTTTTCATTTTAGGAAACTGTATTGTTACTGTCATCTGTTTGAAAGGGAGCTGAAAGTATTTTTCAGTGTCAAAAGAAATATACTTCTGGAATTTACACGCCATACATTTCTCCCACTCAGCTCAGAAGCATTTAAAAAAAGCGGTAAAAAACAGAAAAAGTTTGAATCCGTTCGGGCAATATTTCGTGCCAGTGTACAGGGCCCAGAGGCCGAAACACTCAATTAAATCACACGGCAGGCGCCCCTATCACAGGGGACAAACTGTGCACACGGATCCGAGCCAACATTTATTGCCACTCTCCTTGCTCCCGCTTTCCACTGTACGTGCCTTGTGTTCGGGTGCAATTTACGAGCGGGGCCGAGGTGCGAAATCGTAGCTAAACTGCCCGTGCGCGCCGCCTTTTGTTTGCGCCCGCTCGCCTGATTGGTGGCTGCAATCCCGGCCTCTAATTTGCATCATTTGTTCGGCCGACTGAGGCGCATCAATCTGCGAGGCGAGAGTGTGGTCGTACACAGCTTGCTCCCGTGTCGCGTGTTCTCGGATTAGCTGTCCACTCTCGTACAGCCACGCCGGACAACGACGCAACAACTCAGACATCGGGCAGGGGACCTGCTGTCCATCTCTCTCTCGCGCCGAGTCTTGTTTCAGTTAGCAAATAATTTTTCACATGAACATCTGTGTTAATGAACATCGTCAACCAGAAATCTAGGGTTACGTTAAAATAATAAGTGCATTCTTAAATGCAGAAAGTAGAAAGTGAGTTAAGAAAGTATCAGGCAGGTATATTAATTTTGATTAAAAGGGGAAACAATTACCTATATCGCCCTATAGCAGCATATAGTTTCCCTACAGTAATTCCCAATTAGTGGTGCGCCTACTCCTATGGGTACGTAAGAGTGCTTCAAGGGATACGTGCGGTAATCTTTTGGCTAAGGTAATCATCAAGATCATTGAAAAAATCAATTACGCAAACATTACTATTGACCAAATATATTTTAAGACAAACTGTGTGAGTGTGATTTGTACTACTGTAATGTTATGGTTGTGCAAAGCACTCGACTGTGATGAACGTATTTAATTGTTTACAATTTCGCCTGTAAGGGTTACGCGAGGTTGAGCACTTTCCTCAAGTGGTACTCAGGAGAAACTAATTGAGAACCACTGTGCTATAGTAATTACATCCTTAAGCTAACAACGGAAATAAATTCTGACCGGTTTTATTGTAAGTTACTTAAAACATTGTCAAGTAATAATACATGTATGTTAAAGTACGATACCTGTAGTAAAGTACTTAGATAAGCGACTATGTTGGAAGGTGTATATATGAAAATATTTCGAGCAGCTATAGGTTTGGAACTCTGGTCATCCAGATTGAGATAGGATTCAATCAATTAAAAAATGTTTTTTTTTTTTTTCGTATATATTTGAGTGGCGCAGTATTGTCGAGATAGGACATCAATGTGGGGATTTTTCTTTAGAGATCAGTCTAATGCATTCAGAATAAGAGCTTAGCATTTGGACTCCGTTAGTGCTTGTAGTAATTTGGGGAAAGTGAATATTGTTTTACTCAGTTTCCTTTCCTTTTCCGTAATTAAATAGAAGATGCTAAACTTAACAACCAAATGGCTTGTTAGGCAAGTCAAACCGATAAGAATATCCAGCAATCTACACATACTAGTGTTCCACAGATTGTGGTATACAGCGGTGACACTTTTGCCTCGTTTCTATGCCATATAATTGTTTTATTATTATTATTATATTTACCCCACTTTTGCAGGTGATTATATACATTGTATGACTCAAAATCGGTAAATCATGTAGATATTCTGACCACATTTTTTTCAAGTTGCTGAGTCCAAAGTTAGCTTCTCGTTAGAGCCTTATCCGATCGCCACGACATAGATTTTTGTCTGATTATTCTATTACAAATGGTTATTATTTTCCTAACAATTCATTGTTTGAATTACATATCAATTTTAGACCAACGGGGTCGCTTGTTGATCAGTTTGTCTATTTTAGGCATACTGTTAGAGCGAGTTCTTTCCTCCAGGGCAGAACGGTATTATGACGTTGTGGAAATTTTTACGAAAACATTTGCTAAGTCACCAGACGTTGTAATAAGGTTAATCAAGTAATATAACTTGTAGCGTGGATGCCTGGGAGGGAGGTAAGGGTGAAAACCTTTTACTTCTTTTTATAAGTCAAAGAAAACCTTAGGCTGCTAATTTATTGGGTACTCATAATGGCGTACAGTTGAGGCTTATTTATCTTTAACATTAACACATTGAAATATTAACAAAAGGAACTAAGCAAAGCCTCTTCTTACACTTGCCAACATATTAATAAACAAATAAAGCATTACAACAACACATTTTTAATTGATCGTGAAGCAAAATTCCCAACATTAATAATCGAACAAGAAAGCTTCTCACTTGGTTTTTAAATGAAAGTTCCCTTCACAATGATCGGGGACCGTAAATCAAATACAGTATTGACATTAACTGTATCCGATCTCAAATGCCGGACGCCAGGATAATTTAAATTATCCACCAAGTGTGGCTTTAAGAAAGTCTGCCCCAGCTAGCGCAATATTTTGGGGGTGCGAGAACTCCTAATCATTCAGAGGTCGTTGCAGGGCTGTACCCAATGACTGAATGAAAGTACCACACTGCACCGTAGAAATATTACCATGGCGGCGATATGTTTCCCTCGACGGCGGAATTATTATAGCCCCTTGGCTATAGCGGACAATGCACCACGTCCGTCAGCAAGCGTACTGGATGAGTGCACAGTGACCTCACTGTACAGGACGCTCGTATCGACCCTCAGGTTCGATGCCAAGACGGAGCGATCTCCAACTTCGGAAGATCCGCTCCTTCCCGTCTGAAGACTCGGCCTTAGTGCTCTCCAGCGTCCGCCGGAAAAGCCTCCTCCCGTCGCTCGTGACTCACATAGAACAAAAATACACTCGCATTAAAAAATGCAGAGGATAGTCTGTCGTTGATTGGTTCTGCTGTTTTAGGCTCCTCCTACCGGCTGTGACGATAGGCGAACATTGTCTTTTGCAGATTCGTACGAACTCGGCAAGCCTCGGACTTATTCGTCATCTGTGACCTCCAAACTGCCTGCTCGGTGACCGGGTTGGGGGGGGGGGAGGGGGGTTGGAGACACGAGCATTGACCCCGCTCGGTCTTTTCCCGGAGCTAAGGGATCATATGCTTGACCAACTCTGTTAGAAAAGGGTAGCTGCATTGTTCTGTGTGCCACCGGTGTGGCGCGTCAAGTGACGGCTACCTGCCTTTGGGTGGTCCCCCGGACAATGGCTGACCATACCTTCCCAGAGTTATTCCTGTGATTATTCTTTTTATATATAAAAATATATTAAATATTATATATAAAAATGTACGGAATGACCCATATTTGGTCATTCTGTTACAAACTGGATTTTGAACATAGACAACAGATTCTGAGCGATGGTACCAAACTTTTTACCCCATTTAAATGATATCGTGACGGCTTCCACTATGGGAAGAAATTTATAGACGTATCCACACCAAAAAAAATTAATTATTAATTTACTTCCATGTGGGTTCTACCTGTTATTTTGGAGGTGACTAATCAAATTAATCCATTTTTTATTTGGGACCTTTAGGGATATTCAGCCAATGGACGGTTTACATTATAAATTTTATTACTTGAAAACATTTTGTGAAGAGCCTCAATACAAACAACGTAATTACATTGTTCCAGTGATTCAAAATTTCAACACGGTACAAACACAGTTATTCATTTCAACAGACTGAAGATAGAATCTGTAAACTGAAATGGCTTAAGCTCAACGAAACTGGCTAAGCGAGTGCATCTAATCTATTTTAATATCTTTACAAGCTTATTTGTAATAGTCTCCTACTCCAGTGACTATTGAAGCAGCTGTTATACTGAGACCATTCCTTCTTTCATCAAAGATAAAATCTCAAATCTTCAATGGCTGCTTAGTATCACATGGAATTTCGCAGGAAGGCTAGTGACGAAGTCTCTGGGTCGCTTTCTGTGTATAAGGAATAGGTTTTTTTTTCTTTTTTTTTTTTTTTGTTTGCATTTAGCCTTGGGCTAATCTTGCCAGGAGCAAAGGGTAGGGGTAAAAAGGTTGGGATATTACGTCTGCAATTTTGAGGGATTTTCCAATTAGTTCCTTTCTGATCTCGTTATATTCATCCCATCTAAGAATATAATGGTATATATCTTCAACTGCATCACATCTGATACAGTTCGGCGAATCCATGATTTTCATGATGTACTTTCTATCATTTAATAGGGAGTGTCCGGTGCTTAAATCTTTTGTTGCATAACATGGCTTCTTGATGATATTATTACTTATTGCTCGATGCCATATTGATTTGCTCCTTTGATGCTTTCACATTTCTCTTCCCATTCTTTCCATATCAGGTTGGATGCACAGTGTCTGAGATTCTTGTAGGTAGTAACCGTGTCCAATTTTCCAGTGGCCGCTAGTTGTTATTTTGCTGCCCTGTCAGCCCTTTCATTGCCATGTAAGAACACGAGGCTTGGCACCAACTGTAGCCCTACATCTCCTTTGTTGTCAGTTGATCTATCTCTCTAGCTACTTCGTATACAAGGTAATTTTTGCTTTTGCCTTTGGGAATCCCCAAGGTTTTATGTAAACCGCTTCTTGAATCAGAGAAGATGACCACTTTCTTTAAATCTGTCTTTTAGATATGTTGTAACCCTTTAAGAATAGCAAATAGCTCAGCCGAGGAGGTCGAGAATTGATCTGGTAAGCGGAATGCTTCGGCGATGTCTCCCACCGGGTCAACATAGGAGGCTGCACAGGCCTCCTCCCTCGCCTTTGATCCGTCTGCAAATATTTGGGACCAGCCATTCCTCCTGGTGTTTATTTCAATCGTCTTTTTATTGCTTCTTCCGGAATGCAGTGTTTCCTCTCTGTCAGATTTAATGAGAGGGTTGGATAAACACGAGCGGATAAGTCAATTTTTTGCCATGGTTCGTCCTCAGAGTATAGGTCATTAATTTCTGTTGTGTGGATATTCCATTGATTTGTTAATTGCCAGTAGTTTACAAGTCTTGGCGTCTTTTGGAGATCTTGTGATTTTCTTTGAATCTTGTATGCTAAAATCTGTACTTTCTTCAACAGAATGCGATCTTTTTTGGAGCAATGCATTTAGCCAAAAAATTATTCTTATCTTCTTTCTTCGCAGGTATAGGGTAGGAGTTGCTGTTTCCGCTTCCATCGCCTCTATCAGAATGGTCTTAATAAATCCACCAATTATCTTTACTGCCGCTGCTTGTACGGTGTCCTATTCCTTCAGTAGTGTTTTGCATGCGTTGTCGTAAATCATCCCCCCATAGTTGAGTCTGTTTCTCACAATACTGAAGTATATATTGCGTAATAGCCGAGGATCATCTGTGTTATGTGTTTTCGCCACGTGAACTTAGAGTCAAACTATATTCCGAGGAGTTTTACCTCTTTCACCAGATCTATAACCATGCCATTTACAATTATTTAAAAGTCATTTTCTTGATAGTGCCTGTGAGTAAAGATTCATATTTTACATTTTTGAATTGTTAGTTCAAGCCCTCTCTGTCTTTGCTTTTCTAGGATTGCTCTCACTGCCGATTCTAGGACCAGTCTAGCTTTTTCTTTATGTGGATGTGAGACATATATGACAAAGTCGCCGCATATTGGAGGAAGGTCACCATCACTGGTAGGCCGATGAACACCTTGGTCGTGTAGATGTTGAAGAGGGTCGGGCTCATTAGGTCCCCCTGTGGAATGCCCTGGTAGACATGTCGGACGATTCTCTTCCCTTCTGCAGTTTAAATTATATTCACTCTACGTGTAAGATAATTACAGCACCAAGTTATCAATTTATTGGGAAGAAGTTCTATCTCTTCCATTTCCATCCCATAGGATGTCAATCTGGAGATTGTTGTAAGCGTCTTTTATGTCTAAGAACGCTGCTAGAAGATAATTATTTCTGACACAGCTCATCTGGAGATCGGTAACCAGCTTACTAACAGTGTCTATTGTAATGAAGCCTTTACGGAATCCTATAGTGCGACGATCGAGCTTTCGATGGTGTTGTATGTGCCATTCCACTTCTTTCTGTGGTTGTATTTCCCTTCTTCTTCACTATCCAAGGTAGATTCTTCCATCTTCTTTTTTGTAGCTTCCGACACATCCTGCTCTGATTGGTAGATAAATACATAATGATTATCACCGGTTGTTTTGGCTGTAAAGCCACCACTAGATTCCGCCATTGCGGCTCCTTTACACGCTTTGCCACTGCCGACGAACTGTAGTTGTTCTGACGTGCAGTTAGATTCCTTTACACTTATTTTAACAACTACTTTTGGGTTCAGATGTTGTGTCCCACTAGAACTAGTTGTCACCGATACACTAACATGGTGCTATGGCCACTCGCACCGCTGTAGACTCACTTCACTACCGACCACACACGTAAACAAGGAAGCACTCTCGTAGCTGCTAGACTAGCTCCGTATGAGACCTTAGCTAAACGCGATCTGATGAGTAGCCGGCCTCGGTAGCGTAGGGGCCAGAGTGCTAGCTCCGCGTGCCAGCTCCGCGTGCCGAAGGTCATCGCTTCGAGTACGCCCGCGGGCATGCGTGTTTATGTGTTGTGTGTCTGTAGTGAATGTCCTGTCCGTCCTGTGGTGTCTATACTTAGAAGCTACAATATATAAAGACTGGATGACGACTGATTCACTGGAAGCTATAATATAATCACATTGAGCTGGCTGTAAGGCCTCAGCTGCCGAAAACCATTTAAAAAAAAATCTGGTGTAAGTAGAGCTTATACCATCACATCCTGTCGAGTGGAGATACCAAAAAGTCGTTTTGACTCAACGTCCTCAATAAATGGCTGGGTTTTCCCCGTATTAGCATGATGTGAATTTTGTTTAAAAAGTATAGCACCCTGCTTCTAGCTGCTGGAGGGGCTTTTCTCGTGTCATGGATTGACCGCCTGGCTTCCATCGACTTCCTCTGCAACGTTCGAAAAACCAAGTCCCTCTTATTGAGCAGTACTCTATTTGCGTTTCCCACCATTGACTCCTGGAGTGGGTCTGATAAACGATATATTATCGCCGCTACCAGACCCCAAATTTAATCAAGGTAGTTCACTGGGATATAGATTTCTACAGAAGAAGATACCTCACTACTTTAGTTGTAGACATTATCTGTAAGTTTACTATACATATTATAAGCTTGAAATCACATCTGTAGTCTCGTTTTGCAATATCCTTAAAACGTCTGATACGTGTCTCGTAATGTCGGCAGAAGACATTAGGATAACAGCAAGAAATCCATTTCCGGCTATATTTGGGTGTCATGAAACCCTCGAATACTGAAAGGTTTTGGTTTAAAAGTGGCATAGAACTATTGTTGAAATGTCTGGCTCTGGAAGCCATTTTTGAAAGGCCACTGATTTCGGTTCTCTCTTGATAATAATGACCTAATTCTATGTGCAGTATACAACACAGGTCACAGCAAACGCATGCTGAGTATCTGGCCTACTAGAAAGTGCGGTAAAAGATCTCTGGAGACCCATTTTCAAATTACAACTTAACCCATGCAATGTTTTTATTACTTTCTCATGCTGGAATTGTTGAATTTTTGGACACCTATGACTCTAGCGACAGAAGATGAATTTTAGTGATTTTCTTGCCTTTTGCTGGGGGTCACTAATGGCAGGTTGAAATATTAATAATTTATGGGTGTTAAATGCAAAAATTTGTTGATAAATACCCTCTAATTGTCTATTTTCGTTGTGGCTTCGTGATTTTCTTCTATGGTGTCGCTATTGTAGGGCGTCGTTCATATTAACTATTTTCTAACATGCTTAACATTTAAACAACTGAAAAACGCTCCATCGCAATTAAATTAAATTAAAGTGAAACCAGCGCGCGCAACATTTTATCTCCTCAATACCTACAACATTTCTAAATTTTCTGCGGTTGTTTGCCAGTTTGTTCACAGGATTTCGTACAACCACAATGTATTGTACTTTTATTTCTATTGAGTACCGACAAAATTAAAAACAAATATCCACTCTAGGGCGTATCACAAACAATTGATGGATGTTGGAAGAATGCGGTGACTAATGCCCGTTCCCAATATATCAACTCGACTGGGAAAAACACCCACTTCCCTAATTCACTTGGTTATTTTGCAATGAATCAGTGTCGATATTTTTTGATAATACCTAGCATATACTTTTACGTAGTTGTCCATGCTTTCATTACAAGTATTAAGTAACTGTATCTAAAGACACTTAGTTTTACAAGTTCCCTAAAATTGCTTCAACATAGTCTATCATTGTTTTGAATGTTCTTACTCTGTAGTAATAGCTTCACTGCTTGCCATTTAATGTTTATTAGTTAATTTGTTAAATCTTTTCATAATGATTCTATTGTACAGCTCACAGCATCAAAAAATTTCAGTGTAATATAATTGTCTAATCAAGGATATGAATGTTCTATGTTTGATGACATTGTGCTAATAGCGAACAGTCTCAGCACTCATTCAATGTTAGAGCAGTATTAAAGGAAGTCACATTTATTGAAATATTTTAAATCAGTCGCTACAGTCATAATATTACGTGTTTGCAGTTTAATGACATAAAAGCAAATTCATCAGGCTGTGAAGTTTCCATTTGAGTAATTTAAGCAAAACTTCTAAACCTGATAATGCTATACTGCGTACAGACGAATCTTTAGATGCCCAAACAAATGATGTTTACACTACAGCCAAGGAGGGGTCCCCATCAGTTGATCTTGCCATGTTCAGTACTAAGATAGAAAAATCCATCGATAATTCATCAAAGTTTTGAAAATGAAGTAACACTAACTTTCATCTGAATTACCTGTAAATATTTCTGATTAATCAAAGTTTATGTGATTTAGGAAATGCAATCTTTTGGAAGCACCATTTTTCATTGAAATCAAAATACGTTGTTAGTTACTTTTATTATAATATTTCCACTGATATCTTTTCACCATTTCCAGTCAGATAAAATAGCAAATAGCGTTAAATACAATCTTCCATCCTGACGCAAAAATAAATCTCAGTAAAGGAATATCAGAAAAATCTGCTTGATTCTCCCGTTATGCTGAGTTAGAACGATATAGCCCGAGTAAAAAAATTAAGGCACTTTGACATCATCGCTGAAGGAAACCATCAGAAATTATTTGATTCAGGTGAAAAATTAAGAGAAAGTCTTCTTATTTAGACAATACCCTACATCAAAATTAGTGCCATAGTTTAGGTTTTTTCATGTCCTTTTAATGGTATGTTTCATTATTTTGAAGTACTGCATGTGTTTGCTTGATTTACTTGTTAATCGGCCTGTAATGGTACTTGTAATTGATCGTTTATATCACTGTTTGCCCTCCACTGACTCCTTGTTCCAGTGCTCGCGCCGTGTACGCTGCTGCACTTAACAGGTAGTGTGCGGAGTATCGCAGATCTGTTGCGCTAGCTCCTCGCCGGGCATTAGCTGGCCGGCATTCGGGCTGTAATTGCGATCCACGCAGCTCGACACAGCGCGTACCTGCGAGCATTCCAGTCCTGAGTGAGCAAGCCGCCACATACACCTCCACACCACTCCCGCACAGAGCCAACATTTCGCTCGTATCTTACATATTATTTCTTAAAGGCGTTTTTTTTGTGGCGAGCGCTCTTTCTCCCTTCATACGTAACCAAAACCAATAACCGAAGTATCATTTTGATGACTAAGCTTTCATTAATGAAGAATTATTCTAAATTCAACCTGTAAATGACAAAATTACGAACAATCAAGGTCACGGGTATGCCGTAGTTCAGAGTCAAACTTCTAGGCTGGCGTCGATATAAGGAGGGACTGCTAGATAGCAGCAACATGTATCGATATTTCCTGATATCGCTGAAACAAAAGCGCTACATGGTTGTTGCAAAACGGATGAAATAGATCAATACTTGTTGCTATTCATAAGTCAAGGTCACCAACTTAAACATTTCTTTCTTTTTTCAATTTCTAAGAAAGTCTGTAGACCTGAGATATTTTTTAAAAAAAATGTGTTTAGTGAACTGCTAATGGCCTTCAGAAAAATCAACTGTTTTTAAAATTCGTAATTGTCATATGTATGATTGCATAAAATTGATACAATCAAAAATTACTGGTCGGCTTTAGATAGGGTTGTTAGTAATTTACAGCGCTGGATATATGGGTAAAACAGGGTATCTTTCATACTGACTTGATGTTGGAAAGCTCAGAAATTAATAAACATGTTTTGTTGAAAGCGATTGACCCAAAAACTAGCAGTTGAATTTTTTATGGGATTTTTAATGATCGTAGTAAAAAAGGGGGGAATGCTCGAACGTAAAAATAAATAAAATAAAACAAATATTTGAAGCTGCAGTGAAATAAACAGTGCACTACTCAGGTACATTTATCAATACGCAAAAAATAGCAAAAATACTGTGAAATTAAGACAGAGTTAAAATAAAGTTTGAAGAAAAACTTAATTAAATCTCGGTTCAAATCAAAGCAATACTACAGTGCAAATGTTTAAACTGTTATCAAACAAATCAGAAATAGAAATACATATAACTTCTGAACATGCTCCGAGAATAGTATTAATTATTTATTCAAATTGAATACCTTCCATTTGAGAAAATGGCCCACAGAACACAGGTACTAGTTTCCTTTGATTAGGAAAAATGTTAAAGTTACAAATTAACAAATTTCGTAGTAGCTGAAAGTCATTAGTATTTATCCTAATTTCCCTGTTTGAAAGGATGACACTCGTCAAAAAACTGTGCGTTACTTTATTGTTCTACGTTTCTGGTAAATGCTGAAATGTCTGCGGAAGGTGTTCGTCCACAGTTTTACTTGGCTGTATCTGCAACGCAGAGGTTTGTCAGTCTCTGGTTCCTTTTCTTCCACTACTGTGCATAATCATTTCATCCATCCACCACTCACGAAACCCCTCCCCTTCCAATCTGATAACAACACTTTTCTTGCCTCACTTCCCTCACTCATCCTCAACATGTGTTAGCACCACTGGATTCTCGATTTCCTTATTTTATAGTGGTTGATATATCTTCATTTCCTTTTTTCTTTAAATGCTTATTTCACAATTTATGCAGTCCAATTGTTCCAATCATACCTCTCATAAAAGTTATAAAGTCTCCTAATGGCACATAGCAATCCTCTTCGAGAAACGCAAGTGTAATAATTACGTTTGAGCCCGTTGATTTGAAGTTCAGTGAGATACAATATTCATCCAGTAACCACTTTAGGGACATACGGGGAAACTATTACGGGCTAACCAAGCCAGTAGCGGATGTTATGAAGGCTTTAAATCGCGGAGAACATCTCAGAAATTAGAGGATAATTACCCTAGGAACGAAAAACACTATAACAAGATTTACTGGTAATCCCTTGTAACCACGTTGTACAGGCTGCTACATACTTACTTCTTCTTTAATGTATAGCGATAAACAGTTATCAACATTTTCTTTAAACTGCATACAGCAAAAACTTCTCAGTGATTTTTTTTTTAATTATCACATAAATCGCATGCTCAAGACAAATTTAAGTACATTAATACAACTATCTGAATTTTGTCTAAAATGAACTGCGATATGTGATTAGTATGACGTAATTAGTTCTTACAGCAAAGCCTCACATGGTAAAAGCTACGTCATGTCACTGTGGAACTGGAGATTTCAGGTCTTTATCGGTTACGATATGTTAATTGTTAATCGGCTGGACTTCTTCAAGCACCAAAAAAAGTACTACTCTTGTAATTGAAATGTAAACTTCCACAAGACTCTTCACAGCAACAATAACTCACTGATCAAATAGTTAAAGGTAGAGGGATGAAAATATCTAGTAAGACTATTAATTCACTAGTGGAATCATTCGCTGGCGGAATCTGTCACTGAAACCTTTTTCATAGACAATCCAGCTGTTACACCTTATACGAAATGTCGACTGCTTATCACGTGATTATTAATTTTTGTCCTTTTCCCAAGGTTGACCAAGAGAGGAAGCTAGTTAATTACCTTGTAAATGAAAAGGTATGGCATATTAAACATTCTACACCAATGGACACGGGTATCTCACAAACCAGAAGAAATCTCGGGATTAGATACGAGTCTAGTTCCATTCTCACGCACACCACAAAATGGAGGTTTCCTTGTACTGGGAATTACACACCTTAAAAGTCAGAATGTTAAAACAACCATGGGTAGGGATCTACGTTTATTGAATTGTCAGAAAAAAGATGGAAAATAAAAGGAATTTAAACTGTACTGTGTAGATTATGGTGACGGATAACGGAATGATACGTATTTCACGACCAAATAAGGTTTATATACTTAGGTTAAAGGAGTAAAACTAGAAGTACAAGTGTTACAGAGCGTTGCTTATTAATTCCCTCGGGCGAAGCACAAATTGAGTGTATTCGCAGTCGCGCGATGGTCTGAAACCGTTCGCACAATAGCCGTCGTTTTATGGCGGCCACTTGCTCACCACTGCGGTGCTAGTGGTGTCCGTGTCAGCAGCATTTCCTACAGGGGCTGCCTGCCATTGTTTCTGCGGTGGGACAAACGAGGAAGGCAAAGCTGTCGAGCCAACTAACTCGCCTTCACGCTGGGGTCGCCCGCAGCGAAACTGCGCGAGGTAGCGCAGAAACTCTGTACGCGCGGGTCGCGGAGTAATGTGGACGGCGAGTAAACCGGCGAGTTACTACGTCAAGAATCACAGGTCCCGAATCGCGGCGCCTCGGACTGTTTAACAGAGCTGCAGACAAGTTAGGAACTCACCACAGCATGCGTGAACTAACGAGAACCAGCGAGATGGAGATTTAACCAACTCAGAGATTAAAGCCCGGCGTGTATGCGTTTCTTTAACTGGTACCGAGTCGTCGAATTTGGATAACTGGGAATCGAAATGTTCATTCTTTGAATGCCGATCTCGGCTGGGATTTCGCAAGCTAACTTTGTGTGAATAAAATGGGCTCCGAGAGTTTGTTACTGTGTTTACACGTTGAAATTTAACTTCCCTCAAGCACCAGAAATACCATGTTAAACGAAGCAAAATGCCATGGCGCAGGAACACTCCCTGGAAAATGGAAAACTCTGTTACTACACTTAGTGGTCTTCACGTGAATGGTACGTGCAGTATTATTATTACTTTTTATCGAGCGCAAGGTGATTGGTAACGCTCTGGTCTCGCTTTCGAGAGGATGTAGGTCTATTCTATTGTTTCCCAGAATCTCTCCAAGTGAATGTAGGGATTGTTCCTTCCTGTTCCTTCTCATACATCCTTTCATGTTTATAATTACCTCTACATTGACGAGGCGTAAAGCTAGTAGAAAAAAAATATCATTTGGTCACTGCATATTGGGAGAGTACAAAATTTAATTTATTCGTAAACTGTACTGTCTTTCCAACTATTGAGCAATCATGCACCTTTTTTTAGGATTGCGTAGTCAAAATGCCAAAAATGTAACCTTGGTCAGTTGATCCCATCCGTCTGCTCATCGAGCATAGCTCTTTACTTCAACCACCTTTGCATAGACTATGATGAAATTACGCAGTTGATGCAATTTATTTGATTGCAAAAAAGATACACAGAAATCATATAATTTTGATATTAATATGCGATTTAACTACGATTGTCTTTAATACTACTATGACGAAAGGCAGACCAGTGTTTTCATAGTTTCACATAGTTCTGGCCACATTTAAGTTCTATTCCACATACTCCTCAGACTTTATCGAATTCCAGTGTCTTGGGATAGTCAGATCTATGATGATACTGTAGAGTGTTTTAGGGCCACGAATTTCCACTGGAGACACAAACTGCGCTAGGATGTATTTTGCAAGTAAATTCTACTGGCTCCAACTGCGATGAGCAAACAGGCGTTTTCACATAAAATTTACCGGGTTTCTTTATACGCGGAACAAAGCTAGTTTCTGTTTTCATGTACTCCATCGAATGTGGTATTACTGAACGAATGTTTAAATGCGTCTTCTTCTTCTATGAGTGTCATAGCCTTGTCCAAGTGAGGACTTTATCAAGGGGATTGGTTGCATCTCCATGGCAACGTCACGAAAGAGACGAACTGAGGTGGTTTTCTGTTGCTTTTCACAGTGTGACAGTGTTCGTAAGTGTTGTTGTAAGTGTATAGGAGTGTGATGATGTATGTGCTCATTGTATTGATTGTGTTATCGATACAAGGTGAAAGAAGGTAGAAGGAGAATGCCGGTTCTAGCCCACTCAGTCTGCTCTCCGCAAAGACACAAATATAGTGCCACAACCAAATGAGCCAACAAGGTGGGGCCTTAAATATGTGATTAATTGTGTGTTTAATCATTTTCTTAATTCGTATATTACCCATTTTTTTAGACAATTGGCAACAAATTTAATTTTTTGACTCATAACACTCTATCCAAATTTAATTGGACACCTACGAAGATAAGTAACTCGGTACGTACGTTAACTAGTGAAGCCACCATATGTTGCAGGCCTGTGCAAAACCAGTTGACATGGAGATGGCACGACGCACAGAGACATCGAACTTTGATAAGGGCGTTTCTGTGGGCCACCATTTAAGTGGACTCACAAGACGGCCGATTGCAGTGAAAGTTGACAGGCCTAAATCAACGGCTGCAATGGTCCCGCGTAATTGGAAGATTGATGTGGATTGTGTCAATGCTGCACTGCACGTTCTCGGTGACCTCTAATTTTGAGTAACAGAACCCTCAACCCTGAAAAGTAAAATTGTTAAAAATATGGTACAGCCCATGGCTACCATCCGACAGGACTTTCAGGCAACAACAGGAGAATCGGTTTTCACTGGAATAATGAGTACAGAGGCCCACCAACATGGATATCTGTAAAGAGCAGCTGCACATAAGAGCCACATCACGACCAGCGTTTCAGGTGGTGTTTGTACCGTCGTAACTGGACACTGGGGCACTGTAGATCGGTTACATGGAGTAATGAGTCGAGGTTTACATTATTCCGAACCAACTGATGTGTATGGGTGAGGTTTGTATCCGGAAACATCTTCTGTCGGTATCTAGAGTGGCAACTAAGAAATTCGGTGGTGGTAGAGTGATAGGACCGCTGGTGTTGATCTATAGTAGCATGAACAAAGAGACCTGGATAACAAATACTCCAAACTTGCGGCATTTTTATTGAATGAACCCACGTCATATCCAGGATGACAATGCCAGGTGTCATGTTTCAAGGGCTACTACACATTGGTACGCTGACACACTGTTTGCCCAGAGTCCGAACCGCAAAGTTATGGAACATCTTTGAGACGAATTGGATACCCGGATGAAGATATACATCTACATCTACATTTATACCCTACAATTCACAAATATTGTGGATAGCAGAGTGTGCTAAGCACCAATCCAAATTCTGTGCATTCCAATCCCGAACAGAACGAGGAAAGAAAGAATACATAAAAGAATCAGTACGGCATCTTATTTCTCGAATCTTATCCCTCCTGACATTGCGAGCTAAATAGGTTGGCGGAAGAAGTATTTATTTGCACTCGTAAATTAAAGATTTTCGCATATTCTCCAACAAATTCAAATGAAAACGACGTCGTCTGTCTGCCAAACAATCCCAGGCCAACCCGTGTATCAGCACTGTGACACTTGCGTAAGGACTGTAACTAGCAGTCATGAATCAAGCGGCTCTCTTCTGTACTTTCTCTAACGTGTCAATCAACCTCTTGCGATACGGTTCCCAAATTCCGCAACAATAATACAAATAATGACGCACTACTGTTTTGTACGCTATTTCCTTTGTAAGAGCAATACAACTTCTCACAACCTATGAATCGTAGTTTAGAATTAGCTTTGCCCACGACGGAAGTTATGTGCAAGTACCATTTCATGTTTCTTTGTACTCTAACGCCTAGACAATTCAGGGAATCAATCGTGTCAAAAACTGAATTGTTAACTTTGTACTCGTGAGAAAATGGGATATTTTTATTAGTTATTTGTATTGCCTTGAACTTTTTGCAGTTAAGTGTAAGCTGCCATTTATGGCACCTCCACAAAATAAAATCCAGTTCGCGATGAATTTCCAAGCAATCGTCAGAGCACCTCACTTCGCTATAGATAAGTGCATCATCAGCAAAGTATCGCATCCTGAAATTAACATTGTCACCGAGATGGTTTATAAAAATTACTAAAAGAAGTGGTACTATTACACTTCCTTGAGGAACGCCAGAAGTAACATCTAGCTTAGAAGAGGCTTCCCCGTTAACAACGACATACTGCGACCGACTATTTAGAAAATCGCATATCCCTTCGCAAATCTGATCCGATATACCATAAGTCGGTTATGTGGTACAGAGTCAAAAGTTTTCTGAAAATCCAAGAAAATTGCATCAACTTGTGATCCGGCATCGATAACTTTCATTACGTCATGCGAAAATAGGGCCAGTTGCGTTTCACACGATTTGTTCTTCCGAAATCCGTGTTGGTTTTGTAAGTAACTCGTTTTATCTAGAAACTTCATAACGTTATAGCATATCACATGCTCTAGAATTCTACTGCAAACAGATGCTATAAATATGGGTCGAAAATTCGTAGGATCTCTCCGATCTCCTGTCTTGAAAACGGAATCACCTGATCTATTTACCAGTCAGAAGGTACTTTTCTTTCTTCTAAAGATTTACGAAATATATCTGACACAAATGGTTGTAATTATTCCGAAAATACTGTTACTGGTCGTTACGAGTGGCTACATTCTATTGCTCACCTCATGGAATGCCTGCAAGACAAGTGGGAAAGAATCCTTTGGTTTTTCTGCAAACACTCATCCGTAATAAGCCAGTCAGGTGGTGGCGTTACAAGATTCTTATGGGTGGCACTCAGCGAGCAATTATTAAGGAGAGATGTCCAATAACATTTTGACACCGAGTTTGGTGTGTGAGTGGTTAACGCTATGGCCTCGCATTCGGGAGTACGCCGGTTCCAATCCCCGTCCGGGTACCTAGATTTGGGTTTTACATGGTTTCCCCATATCACTCCATGCGAATCCCGGGATACTGCCTTCAGAATACCATGGCCAAATTCCTTCCCGTTCTTTATCTCCAGTCCCATCCCGTCTCTAATGACCTCGACGTCGACGAGGCGTAAAGTCATATGTAAAAGAAATCTTTTTGATAGATAGTGTACAAGCCCTCAGTTATAACAGTAAGGTTTATTTAGGTGAAGTTTAGAATGTTATATTGGGGGAGAGAAACATCTAATTGATATGCTATATGGAGGGGTAGGTCGGTTGAGAATTCCTCTCCTGTAAACGGAGGCCTACCGTTCCAAGCAAAGATACTACGGTCCGCGTGGTCTGTAGCGATGTAGCTGTCTCATACCAAGCACCAATGTGCTTTACCTGGCCTCTGGCCTTTATCACTTGACTATAGATATTTAAATAAAAAAGTTTTCAATTATGTGCGAATTTAAATTACTGCAGAAGATATACAGGGAGGATAGTCTGAGAATTAAACAAGTATGAAACATATTAAAAATTCCATTATATCTGCGAAGATGCCTCCTCCTGTTTATCAAAGTAGCATGTGGCATGGAGTTGATTCATTGAGTTGACCGCGTTAAACGAGACACGAGTTGGGTTCGAGTCGAGTCTAATTGCCGTCTGTGTCTGGTGCAGTAAGTGGGTCGCGTCGTAATGGAAGCCGGCGCATTCCACGGCGTCCACCAATCGCGGGCTGAGACTTTTATGGCTGCTCGTTCCTTCCACACGGCCGGTCGTCCCTCTCGGAGGAGAATAGGATATCTGCCGGCAAAGCACTGCCGGAGCCGGCTCCCGCTGCTATCACGGATTCACGCTATGTTAACGGCGTTCAGCTACCTGCTTATTTTCTCCTGACGAAGCTGATGCTGCTCCCTGAGATCTTCATTTATCCTCTATAAACCGATAAACTTTAGTGCAATGTACTTTCTGAGACACCAGTGGGTCCAGTAGCCTAGTTCTCGTATAACTAACAAGTGTAACGGATGTTCGTATGACACACTAATCTATATCTATAAAACGAAAACCGAACATATTGGTCGTATAAAAACTCAGAAACTAACGATGGAGTTTTCACCGTTTTAAAGCTTAGAATCTTAATTCACTTGTCTGGCATGTCTTATGTTTCGACGTTAAATAATGTAGGAACATTAAATGAAATTCTGAACGTATGGGAGAAATTCCACAGGAGCAATCACTAGATGCCGCATACTACGCACTAAACACACAACACAATGTCTCTGACCATAGCCTTTAATTAAAGCAATAAGATAACTTGTAGTAATAACTATTTTGCACACTGAACAAAACTTTAAGTATTCATTCTTTTAATTCAATTTTTAAAAGCCATAGCTTGAAGTATTCTTTCCTTTAATTCGGGATATCAATTTTTAAACGACATAGATAGCCGTAAAAACAACAGAGATTTTCTTTAAGCACGATCTCTGGACAATATCTCTGGCCTTCAGCATTAGTCTTCTGTTTACGATAATGTTATTCCGGATTCACTTTTGATATTTTATCTGCAGAGTTAAAGGATCTGGCGTTTCGAGGCACAAGTATATCCATTCACTTCGCAATTGAATCAAACGTGAGTTTTAACATAATCTAGGTTTGTTCAGTAATGTAGTAATGAAATTTCTTAACCAAATTATCGAAGCTTGATATACATGAATCTTTTCGGACGAATGAAAATAGTATACTTGCAAATAAACTTCAGCCCACCAGTTTCTTGGTTGGGGGCGGGTGAATGAAAGTTTGCTTTATTTCCGAAAAAGTTTGCGCGTATTTTATGAAACTTTGTACAAATGTTTTGTGGGAATAAAAATAGGGTACGGTTAAATCTACGCCAACTATACCGGTCAACGCCGGGAACTCCGCTAGTACACAATAAATCTCTATCCCTACTATCCTTCCTATTATGATTGGCCTATGTCCATTTGCGGTTGATAATGCAAAGAGTGAGTGTGATAAATTAAATATGTTAATTGTTTGCGTTAATTTCTAACATTTGTAAAAATACGAGCAGAAAATTTACTGTTAATAAATAATACATCGCTGTCTGAATGTGTACTGAATGCCCAGTAGTTAGCAGATCTCTCATGAGATGCGATGTCTTTGTCACCTGCTAACAAAAATAAGAGGAAAATAGATGGTAGCTATTTTGTGTTAGTTTGATGGCGACTGGTAAGTAGAAAGCAGTAAGTTTTTTTTTTCACTTATGGAAGTTGTTAAAAAGCAGGCACTATTCCAAGAACTGTCTGTAGTTTTAAGACGATAATTGTATAGATCAGGAAAGTAAGGAGTCAGTCCCCATAAAGTTTAAAAACCTGCTAGAATTGTATCGGTATCAGATGTCCAAGGTATCATTTCATAAGTTAAATAAGAATTTAAAGATTTTTGTTTTAGCAATCTTTGAGTGTCCCTTCAGCGATCAGTTGCTTCAATACAAAGCATTGTCTCCAAGTCTGGTTTAATCTGGTCATTATGCTCTGCACAACGAAATCTGTTACAGTTATTAACGAAAGAATAAGTTCATCTGAAGTAATTATTTAGTTGAACATTCAGTATTTATTTTTGGTTTTTAGCTTCCTCGATATACTGCATTTCAGGCACTAATCAATATATTGTTCCTACAGAAGTTTTACAATCCAGTTCTCCTTTAAACCCTTTATTCGCACAAGTGTACATATTTTTTTAATCATTCAGCTGAAAAGTAAAAAATCCATAAGATAGTTGACATCAGTTAATATGTTATATTGAGTTTATAAATTAAAGTTGTATTTTTTTTATCATCGCTGGTTACTGGCAACAGCATATAATCAGATTTTTCATGGACACGCTTATTTTTTTTTTTTTTTTTGCCGTTGTCAGTCTTTAGACTGGTTTGATGCAATCCTCCATCCCTTCCTATCCTGTGCTAACCTCTTCATTTCTACATACCCCCTACAACCTACGTCCTCAATTATCTGTTTCATATATTTTAATCTCTGTCTTCCTCTACAGTTCTTACCTTCGATTGTTCCCTCCACTAACAAATTAACCAATCCAGCATGTCTCAAAATATGACCTACCAGCCTGTCTCTTCTTCCTGTAAGCTTCTTCCATAAACTTCTTTTCTCACCCATCGTTTCCAAAACTCGTTCATTTCTTACTTTGTCTGTCCACCTAATTTTCAGCATTCTTCTGTAGCACCACATTTCAAATGCTTCAAGTTTCTTTATTTCCGGTATTCCTAAAGTCTATGTTTCGCTGCCGTAAAGTGCTGTGCTCCACACATAGAGTTTTAAGAAGTTCTTTCTGATTCCTAGATCAATATTTGAAACTAAAAGATTTCTCTTTTTCATGAAGGCTCTTTTTGCTAGTGCTATTCTGCTTTTAACATCATTCCTGCTTCGGCCATCGGTTGTAATTTTGCTTCCCAAGTAACAGAACTCACTCACTTCTCCTAATGCATCCGATCCTATTTTTATATTTAATCTGCTAGCATTGGTATCATTTCTGCTACATTTCATCACTTCACGCTTATTTAGCACCAATAAACGAATTATTCCTACACGCTCCCTTAAATATGTTCATATTTATATTTAACTTACTATTTTAATAATAATTTAATAGTTAAACTTGGTACTCCCTTCGCAAATCAAAGCTAGAAGTTTTTTATGTACGCGATACAAACTCGCTTAACAGTTCGTTCCACGATCCAATAAATTGATGGTCGCGATTCAATTACTAATATAAAACGGCTGGCAGTCACGAAATGTTTATAATGTCTTTGTAGTAAGTAGCGACGAATCTAATATGATGCTGGCGGTTATGATTGTACTGTACCTTATTTTCGTAGACAAAGATTCAATATTAGGCAGAGTGCTTGTGCTACTGCTTACCGAAAATATTCCCGTCTACTTCGTTTCCATCCTCAAATTGTATTGCACCCACATCATCACAATGTTTTTTCTTTTAATTTGTCTTTATAAGTTCCATTGAATATATGAATATATATATCTCCTGCCCTCGCATTTTGTCTTTGATATTGAAACAATGTAATGAATGAAATAACCATCCCAAGTTTTTGGAAATGAGCTAACAAAATTAAGCTTAATTTTCATGCATACAGAACACCGAAAAAGATTCTTGGAGAAAGTAAAAAGATGGTTTTATATACACTGATACCCTCTATGTGATCACCTTGAGATATTGCCAAAAATGTTGAAAAAGAAATAACTATACGATACGGTTCTGACATTACCTCGAATATTTTGTCTCAATTGAGCTTTCTCCCAGACATCGGAAAAATTCTCCAAAGATCAAAAGATATTTTGAAGATACGAAAAACTTAAAATTACAGGTAGCCTAATCTCGTGTTTATGTGTCAAGATACTTCAAAATGTAGTCACTGCAGCCGTGGTTACAGAGACAAGTTAAAGAGAACATTTCTTCCGTCTGTGCAAGTATTCTTACATGAATGTACCTAATGAAACGGTAAATTTGGTTAAATGCACTGAATTGTTTTTCGTTGTGTACATTAACATGAAGAAATTCAACACGAAGGCGACAACTTACTTTTGTTTCTCCATGTGATGGACAAACCACCATTGGTAGACTAGTATAACCTCACTCCATGCACGTTTCAGAAATACGTATTGCTTAACACCGAGCTTTTGTGTACAAACTGGCAACCAGGAGTTTCACCAAAGTGCTTTAGCGCCGCCAGCTACGAAGCGGGAACTACAGAAAATAATTCAAATCTGCTCATAATAGTATCTAAGCAGTTTTGAATTATTTAAACAATGTAGAAGAACGTTATTGACATCTCAATAGCGAAAGTTTCGAGATTTTGCCAATTCTTGGGAAGACCGTGGAATTTCTAATACGGGGTTAGGGGCATATTATTTTTTTAGGTTCTTTTCTCCAATCTGGAACATTATGTTTAGCATAAGGGCAACGGTGGCGAATCTCTGACGCTTCTGATATAAATCGACAGTTGTTATGAAAATTTTTCGATCTATAGTTAGGACATCAGTTTCAAGTGATTATGACGAAGATTTATAGGATTTAATTTGAAAACTAACAGAAATCAATACAATGTCAAAATTTGCTTATCGAAAAGCTAAGTCGAAATGCAGAAAATATATAATTGGCAAAAGAGCGTCTCATTTGCGGTATACTAATACCCAAAAAAACTCATATGAGTTGAACCAGGTGGTGTGAGGAATAATGGCAATTTCTTAAGCACAAATGGGCTTAGTTCTTCAGTAAGAAAGTGTGTTTTGTCTGATGTTAATAAAAGAGGAGTCTGTAAGAATTGTGTATATGCTAATTTTATAATTGATTCCGCCTAGAATCAACTGTTTTGTTGTATTTTATTTTATTTAATTCCCCAGACGCGTTTCGCCCTTGCGGTGTAGGGCATCATCACTGGAGATATATTGTTAATCCTCACATGCCGGCTGGATGCCCTACACCAAAAAAGCGAAACTCGTCTGGGGAATAAAGTAAAATAAAATTCAACAAAACTGTTGTTTTTAGACGGAATCAGTTATAAAATCATTGTTCAACAACTGCGGAAATAAGGCCTATTACCAGATTAATATGTATATACTAGTTGGGGTCTGGAAAGAGACTGAATCATTAAATGCTTAAAAGGTTCATGGCACGCAAGTGGATTTCATTAGATTATTTCTTAACATACTCGTAATATCTAGGGCGGCACTGATGAAACCAGGATTAGTGAAAGAATAATCTCTCTATATCTAAAAAGATAGTGGTCCACAAACCACAGCGTACCTATTTATATTTTAGAAAAGCTATTTCTCTCAAATATACTGAGGCCACTGGTGGACAAAGCACCTGGGCCAACTCGAGGGGGCAGTGTGTACTCTGAAGAAGCAGATGGCGCTGGCTGTCGAACACTTACAAATTGAAACGTGTGGCAGGCTGCCTGCGAGGCGTGATGATGGATGTCCGCCGGGGCCCTCACCGATAAATCACGTGGCCCGCACGTGGCCCCCAGAGGGCGACGGCGTCGCCGTAAATCTCGCCGAGCGGCGTCCACGCGCCGTGCCAGGTGTGCCAACGACAGCCAGGCCTGCCAACCTGCGCCGACGGACCCGGCAGGCAAAGCCGACCTGTCGGCAACTCACAGCCCGCCGGCGGACTGCGATAAGTTGCTGCGTCGTTGCGAGAGGGAAAATTCGGCTACGGCCCGCACGAAATGAAGACGAAGGAGATGAAGTGTCGAGTCCTTATAAAAGCAAATACGGTACGCAGATTAATGGAGAATGTTCGTAGCGTAGTTTTTGACGGATACGTAAGTTACAAGCAAGAAAATGAAAAAGTAAGGAAAAGCTGGCTGAAATATTGCTGCGAATGCACTTCCAAAGTTAGAAAATGGTTTGTAAAGTTAGCCAAATACTTTACTGGTTTGGAATAATGTGACTACAGATTTTGTTCGAAGATCTTTTTTTGTTTACTTATGGCTTTATGCATCACCGACGACGAGAGACGTCGAGGAACTGTGGACCATGGGAAGAAATTCGGCCATGGCCTTTTGAGGGAAGGATCCCGGAATTTGCCTTGTGTGATTTGTGGAAACCGTGGAAAACCCAAATCTGGATGCCGAGACGAGGATTCGGACCTGCCAACTTCCGAATGCGAGGCCATAGCTTTACCAACTACCCACCGCGCTCGGTTATATCATGTTACCATAACACAGAGCTTCCTTATAGATGAAAACCTTATCCTACAGTTTTGTTAATACCGTTACTGTAGTGCCTCGCGAAACAGACAAAGGACCAAGAGCTGTATTATAATTCCGTTACTAAACGGCAACTGAGATGCATAGTAACTTATCATACAAGCTCTCTCATCCAGCTGTCTATCAGTGATAGTATTAGCCATCTATGAAGTAGTCTAAATATCCTGAACAGTTTCAAATTACTTTCCAGAACTTACATTTTAAAATGTTGAATAATTACTGCAAATTTTAGAATTCACTGTACTCTCATCCTGTTGCTAAATCTACAATACTATGCATAAACATTACATTTAACACATTTCAGAAATTACATAACTGTAATTTTGATCTTTAAAACAGGACAGTTAAGCAAATAAAATAAAGTAAAAAAAAGTACAGTCTACGTAACTGCAATTTACAAAGTGCGTAAATAAAGCTCTATAATACGTAATGTGAGATAGCAAGGAATTAGAAGTAGAATACTAATAGAACTTGCGTAAACAGGGACGTAGCGTAAATTAAAGTAGAAACTGAGGAACTACAAAATGATATGTAAAGAAATTTAAATGGTTTATAAGTTTCAAACAATGGATGTAAAGATTTTCTTAGAAGATTTCCATTCACATAAATACGCTGGAACGTTAAATAGCATCTGGCCTGTGAATTTATCAAGATAAAGTAGCTTGTTATCTCTGCTCTTCTTTACGTGAGCTTACTTTCGTCTTTCCTGGAATTGCGTCAAGTAAATTACGAAATATAAGGGACTTTCCCTTCAGCTGAGGGTTAGATGGGAATCTCAAAACAACTAAATGGAAACAGATAGTTGGCGATTAAAATACCTTTCATGCACAGTCTCGTAAGTTTCTTTGACCCACCGACCAGTATGTTATTTAAGTTACTGTTTATAAAAAAAAAACCGGACCACAGAGCTGCTACTTCACCAGTAATACTTAATACGGTTCACCAGCAATCCGTAACAACTTCTTTCAATATAACACAAATTTCGCAACATTGGAAATTTTGCGATTTCCAATGACTAAATTCCTAAAAGTTCCTATCAATTATTTGCAACCATGTTGCACAATTATAAATTAAAACACTTTATTCAAGAAATAATTGATGATTGATTCGCAACTTCTAAGCTGGGGCAAAGTCCTTATTAATATAAAAAGCAGAATATACGTGACGATTTTTTAATAATTGCGCAACCGCTAATCATTGACTAACAATTAATTTTGTTAGAATTATATTGCATTCCTAACTGACCCACTTCTGGTCACTGTTATATGCTAGTCTAGACCAAAAAGCGTAATTGGAGCGATTATACTAAAATCCTCACTTTCGGTAAACATAAACAATAAGAAACACCACCCAATCAACGTATTCTCCTAACATGACAATAGACCATCTATGCCCGTTTCCACAAATAACCAAATACACACGCTAATCTCAAACAATGCCACAATATTAAAACTTTGTTCTTGACCAAACGTCCTCCTTCCGACGATCACTGTTGATGAATGAGCTACGCTTGGTGGTTGCGCTACTGTTTACAGAATTCGTCAATCTGACACTTCTTCTGATGCAATCCCCTCGCGTTCTTTACTCCAGCGAAGGGTCGTGTAGCAATCTTTACTCCTATTAGTGAATCCTTATATTGCACCACGCTTGCAATTCATAAATCGTACGACAAAAATCACAATAACGTCCTCAAATTCACTCTGTAATGCCCTAGAGCCGTGGCAAGGTTAACGTGGAATAATTTTCCTTATTTATTTCTCACTGGTATATAGATCTTGAAATGTAGGGTTTTAATTAAAGCAGTGATATTAATTTTATAATTTTCTGGAGAAAATTGCAAAAATAATATTAATAGTAAGCATTCACTTTCTAAATACTGGATGAAATAAAAAATAATCCAGGTGTAAAATAAAATTCATCTCATTCGCAACATTTATATACCAACAACACTGCAGATGTGCATGTCGTCAAAGTATACCAACATTATCAACCGAAACTGATTTCTTATCTCCCTTAACTCCTGTGTTGATAGATTAAAGTGAACCACTCCATAATATACCAGACGAGACAGTATACAAGCAGCAAGCTGTCTCGAAATAATGTTCTTTACCACCGAACTATCCGAAAACTAAGTCATAAATAACGTCAAGAATCACTTTACTTAAAAGAAAGAACATTAACTATAGTTTCCAACTTGTCAATATGCGAATGAAAATACTGCTAGTAACAGACTTACTGTACATGAATTTATATATCAATCAAGAGATTTTTGAAACTATGTAGGACGGACTGTTTCACGTATTCATTGACAGTGTAGTTGTAAACGCAGCCCCTAGTGGTCCGACAGCCGCGCGGCAGGGTAAGTGCCACTGGTAGCAGCCCGCCAGGCGTAATGGTCCGAGCGCAATTTGTCGCCTCATTTGTCTCCGGGGCTGGTCGGTCTATAGCGGCGGGGGAGGGGGAATTAGGACGGTGTTGTGGCGGAAGGCAGCTGGCAACGCTGTGTGGATAATGTTTCTCCTTTCTATTGTCCAGTCGGTTGCCAATCATTACAGCTAGCAGACTAAATTATTCTCATGTAATGGTAGTATTATCCATTTATTAAATGTTTTCTTTCAAGTTGACGGTTAGAATAGTTATCAGTGGCCCAAACAATTTCATAAATATCCTTTCCCATTGAAACGATAACATTGTTAGTGCTGTGTATAAACTTTGACATGTCGAGAACTCTTATCAAGAGTGTGTGAATGCTGCAAGTTACGAAGCGAAATAAATACTAAAACTAGAAATGATTCTCATTAATCGCGTATAAGTTTGCCTAATCAACCAACTGTGCCGTCCATCCATACAAATACATCTCAGTTTTGATGAAATTTGCGTCCAATAACTTAGATTATAAGATAAAACTTTAGTTTTGAAAAAGTCGTGCAGGGATGTCATTTCCTTAACGAACCTTAAACACGTTGAAATCAATTGAAAAATTATTATACGTTTCACTGAGGAGTGTTGTAGCATTAAAATAGAGTGTTTTTTTTTTTTTTTTTTTTTTTTTTAACGAAAATTGCGGGTTTAACAAACCGGATAACGGTATTTATCATGAAATAAATTGTACATTAGTTGCAAGGGATGACATTACTAACATGGAGTTCACACTTGATCAAGTATTTAATAAATTCATCATAGCCTATAATATAAATCTCTTATTTCCTAGTCTGTATATTTATTTCAAATAATGCGAATGTGTGTTAGCTGACGCATACTAAAATCCTCTTTCAGTTTCTTTGATGATACCTTACCATTTCCTAGTGCAATACTTCCCAGCATCATATTTTTTATTTTTTTTAATAGGGAGAAATGAAAATAATTGAGTATTACTTTAAGCTAAAATAAAAAATGAGGTTTTAATACAAGTGTGTTGTGGTCTATCTGCGCACTATAGTGAATGCGAAATTCAATGCATCTGGTACTTTTAGCCAATCAGGTTGCGGTTTGCAACTTCCAATCACATTGCTGCGAGGCTGTAACACTTTGTTCTTGCATAATCTAAAATAGACCACTAGACCTCTACCATGTTACTAGGAAAATTAATTCGTGAAACTCTTATTGAATCATTATGATTGTGAATTGAATCGCTCGCTAACTACATTAATTTTCTTTTTCAACTGTGATTGTGATGAAGATTAAATGAGAAGGCGTAAGATGAATTCAATTCCACTTATATTGCAGAAACACTTTCTACATAAACATTAGACACTGAAGATTTACAAGTCATATTATATAAAAAATTTACGTAGACTCATGCGACAATTATTAAAATTGACTATCCTGGGAGCTGGAAGTACAACCTTTTATAAGCCACACAAAAAATTCTCGATACGTATAAACAGCATCAGAATGAGCTTCCTTATCACCAAGCAATAGCCGAAATAATCAGCAACCATTAAAACTTGCTTAAAAGTAATTGGTAAAAAAAGAAATAATCTCAAAATAAATTGCAAAAAATGTATAGGCTTCTAATATTGCATAGGGCAAAGAAGAAACTTTCAAAACGTCAGAAATACGTTCAACGTAACACCCAAAAAAGCGTTTTCATATTTTTTAAATTATTTTTATCAGTAAAGCAACGCATTCCTTCCCTCTTTCTGGGTTTTCTACTCCACTGTGTGTCGTTGCATCCAGCCCGCTGGCTTAGTTGGTTGCATCCCGTGATTGTGTCCAACGACTACCACGGGGTTAGTTTGTCCGACTCATCTTAATGAAGAAATTTTCATCATCAGGACTTATCTGGCAGGTTAGGAGATTTTGTGCTGCACAATTCACTATCATCAGACCAAAGACCTGGATTAAACCTCAGCCCCCTACTCAGCGTATATGGAGTAAGGCCACTTGACATTGTCTGACGGATGGGATGTTAAGCCTGGCGACCCTTCGGTGGCTTTCGGAAGAGTTGAGCCTGAATATGCTGGTTCCTTTCAACCTCTCTCTTTTTCCATCTTTCATTCATTCATAACAGAAAAAATATTTTACACGGAACATGCATCACAGTCATATACACAAACAATAAACATGCTTTCGGCACTCGGGAAGACATGGAGAAAACATACCACTTTAAATTTTCCACCAACGTAAAGTTTTCGAAGAAGAAGAAGAATTATATCAGTATGTATGACCACTATCATATTATTACTTTTATTTTTGTTTCTGCACATATATCTACGATATTGCTGTGTAATTCTATGAGTGTTTTTTGCCCCATTCGGGTTGATGATGCAGTATTGCAAGTCCATAAAACTAGTAAGTTCTTATGTCATAAACATTTTTTCTTTGACTTGCATTGCTCCTTTTGTACTGCCCAAGGCTCATTTTAGAGATGTAAGCCAATGCTCATTTTTAGGATGGATTGGGTAATGGACTTTCTGGTGGTATAGACACAGTTGCGTCAGAATCAACATACTAAGAGGCGCCAGTTTTAAGACGCCAGACAGGAAGATAGTGTTAAAATATGAGAGAGGATGGCTTTGTGGATAAGAATAAAACTGTAGATAATAGTAGTTATCTCGGAAGAAATAATTATGGATTGTTGACACTTACGAAATATGCTCTTATGCAAGTCATGCAAAAACGTCATATCACTCAAAATGACAATCACATTTGCAAATTGCATTTTTCTTTAACTTCGCTGAACACGTTCGTCTATTAACACATCATACATATATGTTACCTGTATTCTGTAACGTATTTCAACTTAAAGTGGGTGTCTAATACTGGTGCGTAAAAATTGCGACCATTAAGGCAGCCAAATCTGCTAATGACATTACGGTCAAAGATTTAATAAGTATCATAAAAACGAACCACAGAAAGTTTTTGTGTCATTTTAAGACACCGAGTGGTTAGGTAATAATGCTTGAAGATATTGCGTTTCGACAATTTAATTTCGCATTTTTCAAATAAAAACTTCATCAAAGCGCTGAATTGAAGTTGGAGAGACTTTCTGTTGATTCCTTAATGGACTGCTAATAAGATTTCCCCCTCTTATAAAGCAATTTAATTAAATCATAATGTAGGACTCTGCATTGAATTAGAGATACCCTGCCTTGAATGGGAAAATTATTTCCGTAACGTTGTATTAAAGGTAAGTTCGTGTATACGTGAGACCAAATTCGAAGAATTTTCTGACAAAGCCTATTGTGTGTCTGGTGTACTTTAACAAAACATAAACATTACATTACATTGGATTATACTGAAAATACTATAATGATCTCAAGGGAATTCATTTGATGGCCCGAAATGAAATACTGTATGATATAGTGATAAAAGTAAAAAAAAAAAAAAAAAAATCAAAAAAAAAATTAAAAACGTTGTAACCTGGGTCCCAATGATTTAAAAAAAAAAAAAAAAAAAAAAAAAAAAAAAAAAAAAAAAAAAAAAAAAACGAGAAGGAGAATCAAATTTAACTCTGTTAAACATGAATTACAGGCTGTACTGTTCTAATAACCCTACAAGTTAAATGCGGAATATTACTGGAACAGCATTTTTTTGTTAGTTTACAATTGTAGAATGTCACTGAGATCCTTATATGTCAAATAACGGCATTTAACGTAGAACTTGTTTCCATGTATTTGAATGTTTGTAATGTTTAAGTTTAGTAGTTTAGTATTATCCAAATAAAAATCATTCTACTTTTACATAAACAAAAGAAATACCTTTTTCTTCCGGTGTAAACTCCATTTTCTAGGTAACGTCTTCCTCGACTACGGATATAAGTGGATAAACCAATGATCTCGTAGCTTATTTGGAGTGTGCACGAAAAAATAAAAATGATTTTTTTTATAACAGTCATTTCTGTCAAATTTTTCTAAATACCACCAAATGATTCTTTAGTATTGTCAAAGGAATTTCAAAAGTGTGTCAAAAGATGAAATTTCGTATGATATGTAGTATGGAAGCTAGTACTGGTGAATATTGTAATTCATTAATAAATTGCAGCCTACACTCAACAGCTGCATTGATGGCAATGAGATGCTTGTTACTGGAAGCAGTTTTCCTGACTTAATGCACATATATTAAACTTCCAACATCATTTTTTTTAAAGCTGCTTGTAGTTGATTAATGTCATGCCATCCCACGAAACACCGTCATAAGTCTGAATAATAGACATCATCACATTATCTATGAAGGGGAGAATTGGCCTTCTTCCATAGCATTGACTGTTGTTTAGATTTCAGAAACTGCTGTTTTCAGGTTACCTACAGATTCCATTTTTTTTTTTTTCATCAAAAGCCACTGGATACAAAATCAGATTAAAAGTCAAAAGGATACAAAATTTAATTGGTGCTTTGAGAGAGGGCTATATTTTTGGCAGACATGTTTCCTATTGATCTGTTGCCAGCTTCTTAAGCTTGTACTGGAAGGAATTTTTCTCAAATGAATTCTACTGTTGTTCCTTGGAATACCTGATAGCTCATAAACCTGCCAAACTGTTGATCGTCTGTCCATCATTACCAACTCATGCACTCTTCTCAGATATTCCGGAATGATTATCTCCAGCTGGGATCCCAAGCGCAGATAAATTTCACTGCCCTCCGAGTAGTCAGCGATCATAATTTCATGTCCATAGCATGATGAAAGTTATTCGGGGAATCTTCTTCCTTACACATATTTTTAATTATTTTACGAATTACTTTCTTGTGATTTTCAAATGGAACTTACATATAAATCATTTCAGACAACTATAGTACAACAAAGATTCATTCCAGATTGTTGTAAATTTGATATTCTCCAAACTATTTAGATCTAATACAGTTTTAGTTATGTTTGCCGATATATTTCGTGGTTCTAAATACTTTGGTACTAAGGTGAATTCAGGAAAAAAATATTTCGTAACCGGTTGATTATAGATAGATAGATATATATGTTCACTTTGATCCCATGTTAGAATAATCTCGGGGATGTGGAACAGTACATACACTTATTAGTAATGTCAATATTACTATATAATTGATAATATTATTATACATTGACAACATGTTAGCAACAACCCATTAGTATAACCAATATCTCCTGTAATCTACAAATACAATCCCGTGATAATTAATACTTATTATGTGGAACAGTGTATACACTTGTTACCAGCATCTAATAACCAGTTATTTTCTTACCAACCAGTTACCATGATATGTTTCACTGTAATTTGTGACTACATATTATATTATGTTAGTTGTTATTTATGTGGAACAGTACACAAACCTATTAGCAATATCAATTATATTACCAACAACTCATAAGCAGTCAATTACTGTAAAACCTGTTAGTATGATAATTTTTCACAGCAGTTTTTGAGTGCATGCTATCCCATGTTAGTTCCTATATATGAGTGAAATTTTGTAAACAGTGTAATTACTTCATATATCATTTTAGTAATTGTGAATAATTTTGTCACCTTCCCCTTCCATACTACTATTTTATCAGTCATTCTTAGTTACCAAATTCCAAGAAGAAAATTCTTTCACAGAGTAAAATGGGTTCTGAAGCAGAAACTCTTTCAGTTTGGACTTAAAGTAGTTGGGTTTTTGTAGATAACATTTAATTTCTGTTGGTAATACATTGAATAAAGAAGCTCCAGTAAATGTTAACCCTTTCTGTACAATTGACAGTGATTTGTAATCCTTGTGAATATTATATTTATTCCTAGTATTATGGCTATGTATGTCAGCATTAAGATTGAAGTGTTCAGGATTTTCCACTACAAATAATAGTACAGAATATACATACTGTGCTGGCATTGTTAGTATACCCAGGTTTTTAAAATAGATTTCTGCACGACGTCTGTGGGCTTGCTCCACAAATAGTTCTTATAGCACGCTTTTGCAATTTAAATACCCAATGTGCTTGTGACGAGTTTCCCCAGAATGAGATGCCATAAGTGAGCAGGGAATGAAAATAAGCAAATATACTAACTTTCTGGTTTCTATATTAATTATTCTAGATATTACCCTCAGTGAAAATGTTGCAGAATTCAGTTTTTTAAGAAGTTGTTGAATATGTTGTTTCCAGTTCAATTCGTTATCTATATATACACCCAGGAATTTTGTGAAACAGCTTTCATTGATTGCTTTTCCTTCTGATATCACATTATAGCTGACCTTTGTTTTATTTTTTGTAACAAACTGAAGTAACTGTGTCTTTTCTACATTAAGTATTAGTTTGTTGGCATTAAACCACCTGTTAATTTTCTTTATAACATCATTTGCTGTGTTTTCGAGGTTTTGTGCTGATGGGTCTTTCAAGGATATGCTAGTATCATCTGCAAAGAGCACCATGTGTTCATTATCACCTAGTATATGTGGGAGATCATTTATATAGATTAAGAACAGCAGAGGGCCAAGAATTGAACCCTGAGGCACACCACATTTAACTATACCCCATTCTGAGTTAATAACATCTCCTGTATTAGCATCTTTCAGTGATACACATTGCTTTCTATTTCCAGGTACGATTTAAACCAATGTCCTGGCTTACCACTAACTCCATAGTGGTCTAATTTACCTAGTAGAATCTCATGATCAACACAGTCAAAAGCCTTAGCAAGATCACAGAATATACCTAGGGAATTTAATTTTTTATGCATTGATTCCAGTACGTCGTTTACAAAAGCAAAAATTGCTGAATCTGTTGAAACGCCTTGTCTAAAACCAAACTGTACTTTACTGAGTAGGTCATTCTTTTGTAGATGTGCATACACCCTTCTGTACATTGTTTTTTCAAAGATTTTTGAAAATGCTGGTAGAAGTGATATCGGTCTGTAATTTTCAATCTTTGAGGTTTCACCCTTTTTATAAAGCGGTTTGATTATTGACTTCTTGAGTGAGTCAGGAAAGATACCTTCTTCAAAAGAACTATTACATATATGACTAATAACTCTACTAATGCTGGTGTTACATTGTTTTACTACATGGGTTGAAACCTCATCATAACCAAATGACTTTTTATTTTTGAGGGATTTAATAATTTTTTCAATTTCATTTTGACTGGTGGGAAATATAGACATAGGTGCTGTTTTTGGTGACAAGGATTTAAGTATTGCTATAGCATCCATATTCCCAATATATTTTCCTTTTATTTTTTCAGCAACTGTTAAGAAGTAGTTATTGAAAGCACTTCCTGCATAAGAGGGGTCAGTTACAAGCTTATCATTAATGCTTATAGATATAGGTTTATGTTCAAGGGATGATACAGTTGTTTTTCTTTTAATAATGTTCCAGATACTTTTTATCTTATTATCTGAACTACTAATCTCATTGTTTATGGCCAAACGTTTAGCGTCTTTTATTACTTTGGTTAAAATTCTACTGTAAGTTTTGTAAATGTTGTCTGAGAAGCATATTATCAGTATTCCTAACTTTTACATACAATTCCCTTTTATGTCTGCAAGATGTTTTAATACCAACTGTAACCCAATTTTTGTTTACTCGTTTTTGACCAATTGGAGCTAGTTTTGTAGGGAGACACCTTTTGTAAATTTCTAAAAACCTTTGGTGAAAGTAATTGAATTTATTGTTTACCCCTTTTAATTTATAAACAGTGCTCTAGTCCTCATTGAGAAGTTCATCATTTAATGTTTTTATTGAATTGTTCTTTAATGGCCTAACTCTGACAAATCCTTTCTTTTGTTATTTTCGTTTCCCACAACATCCAAAGTAATTATTTGAGCATTATGGTCTGACAAACCATTTTCCATTGGAATTGATCCATGTGTTTCTAATTTATTGTGCTCTACAAAAATGTTATCAATAATGGTACTACTATCTTTTTGTGTTCTAGTTGCGAAATTTACAGTTTGATAGAGATTGAATGATCTAAGCAATCCTAGAAGATAATCTGTCTGGTTACATTCTACAGCAAAATTTATGTTGAAGTCTCCACAGAGGATAATTTCCCTTTTAGTACGTGATAAGTTTATTAGAACTGCCTCAAGTTTATTACAAAATTTACTGAAGTCTCCTGTGGGAGCCCTATAAACTGTCAGCACTATAAGATATTTGTTTTCTAATTCTAACTGTATTGCACAACATTCAAAATCTTGTTCTATACAGTATTTACTTACATCTAACGATTTTGTCTCAGTATTTTCTCTTACATATATTGCTGCACCACCCATTCTCATCTCTGACCTGCAATAACAAGAAACTAATCTATATCCAATAAAAGGGAGGAGACCTATTTCAGAATTCTTCAGATGATGTTCTGTCAGACATACGATATTTGTGATAAGATTCAATGATTTTTGGGTTTCTTCTATAGATATTATCAACTCATCAAGTTTGCTTGAGATTCCCCTAATGTTCTGATGGAACAAAGCTATTTTAGACTGACATTCTTTATTTTTTACTGTAATACCATTATGTACATTTCTTAAATAACACTTCCTACTCTTGACATTTGGCCTAAAAAAGACTGAGTCCTACCACCAATTACCACTGGGATGGGGTTCACATCCAACCTGCCTCTCCTGATGCTATTGGCAATCAGTTGCGTTAACTTCTGCTTGCCCCGAACATTCAGGTGGAGTCCATGGGAGGTATGGTCACTCCGTGTTATGCCTGAAACATCTATCAGACCAATGTGTGTTCGGTCAGCCTGTCACAATGCACGCTTCAGATCTGCCTGTGTACGCTGTACATGACCACGCATCCAGGGTTGATCATAACGCTTGAACAGGTCAACAAAACCAACATTGGTGTGAGTGGTGTTTTAGCAATGTTGTCAATGTCTGTTTCAACACAATAATTGAGATTTCTGGGCAGACTATTTCCAGGACCCCCAACTATAATTATATGATCCTCTTTAGTAAGATCTTTCCCCAGGCTTGAAATTTCATCCACAACATTGCCAAGTTCTGCATTAGGCTTAAATATACTACACACCTCAACATCAGAGCCCAGGCTTGACTGTAACATTGCACTTAACCCCCTACCGTGTGATGTTTATCCGTGCGTTTAACATGGAAAATAATTCCCATTAGAGAGTTTGTTTATTATTTAAATACTGGATTTTCCGCCACGAACGATTTAATTTCATGAACTGTTGCATTAAAAGTTTTAATTATAGGTGTTGTTAATCGCTACTGATTTGTGTGTAAGCACCGATTGTTTGTTGTTATCGGTTTAACTCCGCGCATTAAGGGCATGATATACATTTTAATATATTTTTTCAATTTTAATTCTATTATATCGCGTTAAGCTCCGGTGAAATGTGTTTGATCCCTTCTAATGAGAGTTATATTCGCTGCTAAATAACTTCCCAGAGCGGGATACAAGTCGCTGAAACCTCCACGAAGTTAAATTATTCCGCCAAGAGAAAGTTAAACCGCTGTCTTATGCAGACAAGGAAGGGCGCAGTGTAAAAGAGTTAGGGTGAGTATAAAATGAAAACTGAAACTTCTAACATCATCCAAAGCGATTTCGGAATAACCAAAAAATAATAACAAATCTATGAAAATTCTTAAATATGTTATGAATTGAAAGAAAGCCTTCTTAGCAAATTTAAGTTGTAAAATAATAGATTCTTTATAACTTTGAGACAGTGCGATATCGATTTATTTTCTCGGGAAACTAGCCAAGTGAGAAGGTATGTATAGCACGACGTGTCGGGGATCATTAATCTCTGCCATCATTGTCAGTGAGAATATGAGCGCTGAAACGTCATGCTACACAAACGATCTCACTCGGCTATATTCCCATTTCATCTATATACAAAGCCTCCACTCTTATATAGTGTGATAACGGTTTTATATTTTCACAAATTGGTTTGAAGTGGTATTGCGCGTAGCTCAGTTGAAAGTGATAATAATTCCGTGTAGTCGGAATGACCTGATGACAAGGTTTCTATTGGTTGTACATACCGCCCCTGTCGTAGCTGCCTTATTCTAGCCCAGTTGTCCCACCGTGTTCAGGAAACCTACAGTTTAACGATGAATCCCAACCCCGGGAGCGGTCTGGCGTACTTCACATAACATATCAAGCTGTGCCAGTATTATTGATTTGAGACTTAGCTCTCAAAAAATGGGTGCATTCATGCATCATTAGTTAGATTAGTATCCTAACCTTCACCTGCCTTGGGTACAGTCATGCATCACTAATAAGATTACTTCAAGGTCATCGATTCTATTGTTATATTGCTACATTGCAACCAATGGGTACAGTCATCCGTCACTAATTAGATTAGTACAATGGGTGCACTCACGCATTACTAATTAGATTAGTAACCTAACCTTTGCCTGCCTTTGGGTGTTTTTATTTTATTTTTTTATTTTTTTATTTTTATATCCTGGTACATAATAGCCCAGCACCTAGTTTCTACTCTGGGCCCATATTTCCAATATATTACAAGAGGTACAAAAGATAAAATTATAGTTTGCAGCTAATAGCTAAATATTGTTCAGGATGTAAAACAAGTTAGTAACGCATAAACTTATCAAATTTCACAAAAATTTGTTACATAATTAAATTAACAATGTGTAAGAATGTATATGATATGTGTTAGTGTTTTTTGATATATACATATATACTGTAAATTAGTAATTTGAATAACATACATTCACACACAATACTACTATATATAATTAAACAAAGAAACTTTCACATACACAAATCACTTATTTCACTGTTGTCCCACTGTTTCTCACTTTGTATATTTACGACAGTTTTACACATTTACTCCCGGCACAGCCACTTCGGAGTAACTTACCTCCCTCAGGAGATGACTTCGACCCATCGGGAGTTTCCTTTATTCGGGAATCATCACTGCTCGGTCGCTGGTCGCTGTCGGTTGAAACGGTTTCTAAGTGCCAAGAACCTTTCTTTGGCTGCTTGTGAGGCCAGATTGCAAGCTTCATCAAGATAGTACCACAATTCCTGGTCACGCAATATGTCAAAAATTCGCCTGCCCTGTAATATTTGCTGATATGGGGTTCTTTGTTCCGCTGTTGAAATACACTCCCATACAACATGTTCCGGAGTGCCCTCGCTTCCGCAGTCACAGCTACCATTGTCCACTACTCCTCTTCTTTGCAATTCACTGTTGTAAGGGCCATGACCTGTTATGTAATGTACCAGCCCAGGCGATGGGAGAAGATGCGACATTTTGAGTCTTTCACAGACACTTGGAAACATATCATATGTCCTTCTTCCTGTTGTGCTATCATTCCACCTTTGCTGCCATTCTTCCAGTAACAATTTGTTTACTTCTGCAGCTGTTGTTGCTGGTGCTCCCGTGATTTTCTCTACCTGTTCCGGATTCCCTTTCCTGAGCCAGTATAATGCTCCCCGCTTGCGAACTTCCAAGTCCAGAGGCCACACCCCCAGTGCCACGGTAAGGGCATCAGTTGCTGTTGTTTTGTAAGCACCACTCAGCCTGATTAGAATACTTCGCTGTGTCCTCCTCAAAAGTTTGCTGGGTTTTACTTTTCTGAGGTGTTTCGCCCAGACGCTGGCTGCATACCCTACAATTGAAGTTAATATTGTATTGTGGTATATTCTAATAACAAGCGGTGAAAGTTGGAAACGCCTTTGTCCCATACTGATTAATTTATTCATGACTGAGGTGGCTCTCCCACATGCTTCCTCCATATGGGCCATAAAATTTAGACTTTCGTCTAATTTCACACCAAGGTATCGACTGAAGGGACTTCTTCTTATTGTAACTCCGTCTATTTTAATGGTTGGATTGCTCTGTAATCTGCCTTTCAGTAACATATAACAGGTTTTTTGAGGTGCTAATCTTAGTTTGACTTGTCTGCACCATCGACTAGAGTTCACGCAGAACCTTTGCGCTTTTAGCCTCAATTTCGGCTCTGGTTTTACCCTCTATAATTAAGAATAGGTCATCTGCAAATGCAACAAGTCCCAGGAGTTCTGGCATTCTTTGCAGCCTTGCCATTCCCGGTTCAAGCCCAATGTTCCAAAATATCGGACCAAAAATGGATCCCTGTGGGCAACCCTTTGTTAGTTTTTTATCAATGGATACTCCAGGACACCTAAGTTTAACATATCTGTTCTTACAGTAATCTTTAAAGGTGTTATACAAGTTCTTTGGACAATTAAGTTCCTTAAGCCGTGCGAAAAGTGCAGGCCACCATAGATTATCAAATGCCCCAGAAATATCGACTAGGACCCCTATCACGTAATTCTGATTTGAGTTCTGTATCAGATTCATTGTCCGGTTGATTGCATCTTCTGTAGATCTCCCCGCTCTGAATCCAAATTGGTTTGGATTCATCCCTTCCTTCTCCCAATGTTCTTGTAACCTCTTACACAGCACCTTTTCTTGTATTTTTCCCAGCACGTTTAGCAAGCAGATGGGTCGATATGATTTAGGTAATTTTGGATCCTTGTCATCTCCCTTCTTGATGATTAATATCTCACTCTGCTTCCAGATGTTTGGTACTCTTCCCTGATGCAGGCATGCATTATAGAGCTTACACAGAGTGGGGGCTACTTGCACTACCAGTTCTTGTACTACTTCAGCTGGAATACCATCCGGACCCGGAGCTTTATTCCTGGACAAGGCATTTATTGCTTGTACTACCTCCAAGATGCTAATATCAGGAGTGTCGGTGGTACTTTGCCTATGTTGGTCAATTTCCAGACGGAGCGCTCTGTGCTCCATCTCGTCATCTTCCATTTTATCATCTGGAAGGAGTTCCTGGAGTAACACTTCTGACGTAGATTTCCAGCTCGTAGTCATGGTTCCATCTTGTTTCTGTACAGTAGACAGTGTAGTTGGGGGTTTTACCTTCCCTGCTGCAATTTTGTATGGGATACCCCAGGGGTCTGTACGCAAGTTTGTTTTCACAAATGTTTCCCAGCTTTTTTGTTTACTTAGTATTAACAGTTCTCGGAATTCATTCTTAATTTGTCTATATCTTTCCAGGAGCTGTCCTCTAACGTTGTAGATGAGGCAACGTTGGTAATCTTTTCTTGCTTTGTGCATCCTTTGTCGTAGTCTTTGCAGTCTATCAGTCCAAGGTCTGTCGACTGTGCCAATGGTTCTCTTAAGAGGAATAGATCTCCTCATTGATATTTGGAGTGCCCGAGTAAGGTCCTTTGCGGCTCGATCTACATCATTATCATCTAATAGGATTTCTTGTTGTGTAAAACTTTCCCTCAGCCTGTTTCAGTCTGCCTGTCGGATGTTGTAATGCACCTTGGAAGTCTGCGCCTCCGATGTGTCAAAATCGTTCCTCCCTCTGACCAACTCAAAAGTAATAACATTGTGATCACTGGTAGTTAAAAACTCTAAAACGTTCCAATTCCTCAATAAGTTCCCACCTCGCAGATTGGTCAATGTTACATCAATGTTTGACCTAGCTCCTGCTCGGTTGCTATATGTGTAGGGTTTATGTGGTAGATTTCTTACTTCTAGATTCAGTTCACTAATAGCTTCCACTAAAAGCTCGCCTCTCGTATTTGTCTCCCCGCTATGCCAGAGTTCGGATCTAGCATTGGCGTCAGCCATTATCACTATTGGTCTGTTGTCTAGGGCAGTGCACACTTCTCTTATCTTCCCAATGTATGGTTCAATGGGATCACTATATTGAAAATACATGTTGACGAGAATTACACTACCCCAGTCAGCAATGAGTTCCACACATGTCGTATGTTCATCACAGAACTGCACTATCTTAGTTACAGTAACTTGTCTGGATAGCACTACTACTTGCTGTCATAGGGTTTCTACCTGTTGAGATTATCTGTGACGATACCGGCATGTAAGGAATCTTCCCGAAGCATGAATGTGTCTCCTGAAGGCATATGACATCCCATTTATGTTCCTCTGACAGCTTCCTCACCTCCTGCAAAACCAACTTGCTTCTCCTGGCGTTTAGTTGAGCAATTCGTAGCTTACAAGACATTTTGTGTTTTATGGATGTCTGGTGTGGATATTGCACTGTGGCCACGGGAGTTTTGAATCGAAAACTATACGCCCATGAGTTAATACGTACTGTTTATATATTTGATCGGGATCAAAAGTTTCATTCCTTCTTTCGAAGACTTTATGCACAAGAGAGAGAAGCTGAGAAGTCTCTGTAGGAAGATTGATAGATTTTAGATGTATACGATCAATCGCTTCTAGCTGAGGGAAAGGTAACATATTTACCGGCCGGATGCGCTATTCGAGTTAGATGCCTCAGCGCCACATTGAGATTCGGAGCCTCCTCCAGTCGACTTAGTTTTAAATTAGTTTCAAAATCACTGTATATTGTTTTAGGGTTTATAGAACTGCGTCTGTCTTCTATGTTTCCAATCTTCAGCGGTTGTTCCTCCAATTTTGGACTCGCTACAGGTCGTGAGTAATATTCGACCCAATTTGGTCTGTCTGTGTTCCATCCCAGACCAATCCTTTTGACATAAGGGTTCCGGGGATGACTGGCGGAACTCGAAGAGATTTCGTTAATCTGTAATAAGTGGTCGTCCGTCTGCGTTCCAACATCTTGTTTCTTACGATTCTTCTCCATTTTTAGTTTCTCTCTGAAGCAGGCAGCCCTTTTTGCATTTCTTTTTTGTCTTGAAGGGGGGTTTCCTTTCGTTTTTGTAGTCTGCTTCCCAATTACATCCTCAACTATTTTCCTAATTACATTAGCCAGTTGAGAGTATATGTCGTTTCCCATATCTATTCCTTGTAGTAAACTATCCATAATCAGTCCTGTTTACAGCTCGTTGTAGGAGTAATTGGTAGGTAGGACACTCTTTGCCCTTCTTGTTGCAGCTTTTTCCCCGTCTGTTACACGGTATGCATATTGAAGGTTGAGAACTTTTCTTGCACTGATCCCTTTGGTGGTTTTCTTCTCCACAGTGTGAACAAGAACTATTGTTCTTCTTACAATGCTTACTGACGTGTCCTAAATCCAAACATTTATTGCATTTTGGAACGACAACGTAGTCTTTCACTGCTATAGCAGAAAACTCTATGAAGACTTTCTTTTGCTGTAACAGAAGTTTCCTCACAGAAGGACTCACCTCCACAACCTGATGAACTGTTGCTCTTTCCCTAGGTCCAGTCTTAAATTTTGGTTGAAAACCATCCATAAATTGTCCTTTCTCTATTTTATCCTCAAGGTTTTGCTGGTAGACAGCATCAGCAAGGTTGTCTACATGAATTGTTATTGGTATGTCATAAAAAATCATGAGTGGCCTTCGTTTTCTAGGGAGTTCGCATCGCATCTTATCAGCCAATTCCTTGTTATTTAGAATTTTTTGCGAATCCTCAGGAGATTCTGTTTCCACTATAATAGCATTGTTAGTTGTGCGAATTCTGTTGATTCTAATTTTATCCCTCCCAGGTTTTATGATTTTTGTAACTTGTTCAGCCACTTGCTTCGGGTTCTCCCCCCCTTTGGAAGTAATGAAAACCGCAATTTTTGTTGACTGAGTGATTTTGGGATTCACACCAGTCGATCCTCCAGATTTCGCCATTGCAGCATAGCTGGGGACTATTTCTCCTCTATTTTGTTTGAGTTGCTCATTTTCTTTTTTGAGTGTTTCATTTTCCTTTCCTAGCTGAGACAACTGGCCCTCCAAGAAGGCGATGTTTATTGCCCAACAGGCTAGCTTATCTTTTATTTCTCTAACTCTAACTTCAGTGAGTTTTTGGCCACAAAAATCGTTTAGATGCTTGACTAGTTCCACATACTCGTTTCCAATTTTTTCACTACACTGGTTTAAAACCCTGTCAGAGTTTTCTTCTGGTGACCCCATGTTGGCGGCAGCAGAAAAGTTGTTTACTGTAGTGACTCACCGCAGCTGATCGCCGGCATCAGGTGTCCGGCGCGGCGTGTGCGCCGCGCGTAGCCGTTGACTCGGCAGAGCACCGCTGGCAGGTTGGAAGGCGCCGACTCAGCTCGACGACAGCGCTCGCAGCGAGGAACTGCTCGCACGTCAGCCACGTACCAATCAATCGATTATCACTCGATAAAAAACTCAACGTTTCGAAAAGCTTTACGTCCCTTCGCGCACAGGTCCTAGAATACTTTCTTAAACTATGTGTTTTATACTAAACACTTAAAGTTTCGTTTTTCCACAAATATCGCGATCAAAAGCGAGAGCGACCCGACTGGCGACACGACGCGGCGGCCATCTTAACTCCACTTTGGGTGTACTCATGCATCACTAATTAGGCCACTTAACCTAACTGTCACCTGCCTTCCCCACTAACCCTAATTTCAGCTGCCTCCTCCCCCTCCCCACCTCTCCTCTCCAAATGGGCAACAATGTATGAAGCCACGCCACCCCTCTGAGACCTGTTGTTCTATTGTTCTGTTGTTAGGTCTCCTGCTCCCTCTAAACTAACCGTCACCTGCATTCCCCACCCCACTTGAGTGACTAGCTGTCAAACAACAGCTGCATCCATCCACCCAACATCGACCAGCCTTTTGTGGGGCAAACAGATGTTCTGACACAATGGCAATATGTGATTCATTTGCCAACGCAGGCTCACCCCCCAACTCAACACGCCTCCTTTCTTCGTCAATTCTGAACAGGCTTACCCTCCACCACTCTAGCTAGCAGGACTAGGCAGTCCAACTGGTCTGCTGACCTTATTGTTCAGACATGACACTTCCGGTACTGTTGTTCGCGTCCATGTATCAGCTCAACGCTGGTGACTGAACGCATTTGACGATAGGTTTATCGTCCTAGCATAATTTTTAGCCAGTAGTATTGCTCGAAAAAGTGGTGCACCGCACCAAAGTTATACTAACATATGAAGAATGGGACATGCTGACTCAAGTATTGGACATTGTGTCAGATTTGTTCAACACAGCCAGTGCCAGTATATTTCACCCCAAATGATGATCCTGGCAGCAGCGTCTACTTCTGCGTTTCGACTTGGAAGAACCTCACTGACGCAGTGACCAGTGCCTTGACCATCAAGTGGAGGTACTTAGTTTCAAGGTATTACACAGAATTTGTGAACATCTTATCAAGTAAAGTGCTATGAGACATGAATATGACCACAGTGTAAAAACTGGTTGATGTGTACATTAACGATGATTATGTGGCTCAAGTCAATCTACTACAGTATGAACTTATTGCGTATAAAAATTTGCTTGTATTGTCCGATGTTAATAACATTGTAATTAAGAAATACAATCCCGGGTATGATGTTTGTGGACCGTAAAGATGCTTGTGGACAATAAATAGAAAAACTGATGTAAACATATGAACAGTTTTGTTAATAAATACATATACAAAAACGCATCGTATTTGACTTGATTTCTTTTTATTCCACCCACCATTGGGCAATCAAATATACAGCACATATAGCATTACAAAATAAATGTCCTTTAGAAAGTTTTATCAAATTATTCTTCCTGAGTTCTCGTAGAGGTGGACATCTTAAATCTTCTATGATGTAGTAGACGTTCTTCCTGATACTCTTCTGGAACCATCGAGCCTTCTCCAGTCCTTTAACACGTATAATTGAGTCATCTATATTGGTGATTGCATGTAGGAAAGTACATAGTCTACTGAAGGCTACACCAGTAGCATTCCAAGGTAATTATGTGTCAACCATCTTGCTTTTAGGTCGTTACCTCCACACCTTTGTGAGTTTACAGAGATGCAATGTGTAGCGATAATGTTGTCTGATTGTACTACACACACAGCAACTTCTTTGAAGATAAACGCTCCTTCTCTCGTCTTGAATCCTTGAGCGTCCAGGAAGATGGTCTTCATGATAATGAGCGGCGTTGGATGGTGCTACGCCGTTTTATGTGAATTTTTTTAAATTTAATTTAATTGCAATGGAGCACAGGCCCCGGTGGCAATTTCCCTACACCCCTATCATGCATCCACCTACATTTACCACCTACAAATTTTATCTTTAAATTCTTTCAACGTTTTCGGTAAAGTATTCATCATTTCTCTTGGTAACTCATTCCAATCCCTGACACCGTTAGCTAAAAAAGAAAATCTTCCCACACCCTTGTGCCTGAAATCGAGTGCCAGCTTGTGGTCATGGTCATCTTTTCCCTTCCATAGACTACTTTCCATACCTACTCCAATATCTTTCCATTCCTCATCGCCAGTATACGCCCTGTACACTCACATGACCCTCCTCATCCTCCTTCTGTCTTGCAATGAATCCCATTCCAGCTACTTTATCATATCAGTCACTGATTGCATTTTGCGATAATTTCCAGAAACAAATCTAGCAGCTCTTTTTTGCACCCTCTCCAACTACTGTATTTGATAGGTAAAATGAGGGTCCCATACTACACTACCATATTCGAGCAATGATCTGACAAATGTTTTGTAACCCAATTCTTTTACTTCTCTCGTACATCCCCTGATAACTCTCTCCAGCAAGTGTAGTATTTTGAAATCTTTTCCTACCACCTGTCCAATGTGTCCTGCCCAGTTAAGCTTTTATTAAAAGGAATGCCAAGATATTTACATTTCAAGTCTATGCACAACACTTGTTAGCGGTACATATTGCACAACACGGTCGTTAAGGATTAGGCAATATGGGGCGGTGTAGGCTGGAAAATTTCACTTACTTGCAAATGGGGTACCACAGATACGAGTTTACTGATGGTAAATAAAATTTTCTGAGGGCTTGGATTGGCTAGTACGTATGAATTTGTATCGTCCCTAGCTCGAATTAGTTCTCGTTTTACATTTGCAATTATCGTTTTCAAGTCTTCACAAAAACCCAAGAGCATACTCAGTGGAATCCATACATCAAAATATCCATTTCCATCCTGCGTTCTTCAACATACCAATTTCTTGAGGGCCAGAAGAAATAAGAGTCTTCAATGTGCTTGTGACACCTACATTTCTATTTCGGTCTATTTCAACTCAATTAAGTTCTAGCCGGATTTCTTCAAATAGAAACGTGAATGCATTGGTTGTGAGAAGTGAATTTGTAGCTCCTGCTCCATCCGATTTGACAGATCTTCCTTCAATATGCAACTTTCGTCTGGCAGTGTATATGTATCTTGGTTCTGAATAGGTATCCGAATTTCGTCATTGTTATTGAGCGTTGATGGAGTATGCGGTTGATGACTCAAAAACTGTTTACGCGTTACCGACTACCAAATTCCAAACTGGAAGTTATATCAAGCACCTCTTCCATTTTCATTCACTGTATAGCCTAACGACTGTAGGACTGTCAGTTCACTACTGACAACTGTTTGAGTCTGACGCTTCTTACTATAACGAGCGTCCATTCTTTATATGTAGTCTCAGAGTAATTGTTTCTCCTCTAAAATCCACTAAATTGCCGTCCTTGTCGACAACTCTAATGTGAATTCTATACGTATAGCGTTAACTTTGAATATATGCACAGTGTAGTCTGAGGTATGAAATCCAGGCTTTAATATACGTCTCGTAAATCCGAGCAAAAACCAATTGAGTTTGGTTTCGTGAAGTCTATTTCCACAGGTGTTTGTATCTGACACTTGAGCGAATTGTTGTTTGCTCTAATTACTAGTTTCTCGTTATTTGCGAGCTGAGCCAAATAACTTGGCAAATAGTCAGTATCGTACGATCCTGTGGGTATGTCTATTACTTTATTCTTCGAGTAATGAAATTTAATATTTGTCTAATCAATGTTCGGAATCGAATTATATGTTTGAAAATCAACTAAGCCGATTGTATACTCGCCTTCACCCCAAATCTATCGGTGGAAAGTAATCACAGCTCAAGACCGAACTATTGCCGGACAAGCAGAGTGTCACAGACATGTGTGTTACCCCGACCAAGGTTCATGCAAGACTGATGTTATACTTTTTGATGCAGGAATTTAAACACAAATGTCCAAATTCCCGCTGTCGCTGCACATTGTACAGTATTCTGTTACCTGCAAAGTACCGTTACAATTCCAATGGTGGAGATAAGTCACCAAAACTGTGAAAATATTTTACTACACCATCCTTGAACTTGATTTATGCTACACAGGGTGTTCCAGCATTTTCAGTAATGTCCATGTTCAAAATTCCACATTCATGTTCACAAATTTTTTGAGGTAATGCATCGCGCATGAAGACGCCGCGAAAATGAGGTATACGCAAACGCTTTACATGTCTACGTATATCATCATCCATATACAGCTGCTCTGGCTTTATTTTTTATTTTTTTAAAATCCTGATCCATCTTTCCGATACTGTTTCATATAAAGACCTTTATACCTCATGGCAATTACCTCCATGGTTTCATTGTGCCGTTTCTGTTCAGTCAACTGCTTTTTGCTTGTTTGGCACCTTTGATGGCTCTGGTTATGGCCGAGGCTCCTCCAGCAAGAGCTCCGGCAGCCGAAAATCAGGCAAAAATAGGTATTAAAGGGAGGATCCCACCTTTCTTCGGCTTCTTCTTCTTTTTAATGCCTGCGTCCAGTTAACTTAGCACGCATAGCTCCATTAATTAGAAATGCAGCTGCCCGTTCACCAAACTTTGCAACTTTGGCCCTCATTCTGTTTGAAGCCTTCTCCGCTAGTAGGCTGGCTGCATTGCGTCTGTGAGTACCCTGCGCATACGCTACTTCTTGTTTCCTACATGCTGCATCCAGTGGTTTGATCCCCGTCTGACCAAGATTCAACCGCTTTTCCAGTTTTGTCCCAGGTCTACAGAACTGGTATATTGGAATGTGTGCTTCAAATGGCATTTTGTCAATTGTCTTGTTTAAGACACCACGACCATTCTTCTTTTTCTTCCTCGTAGGAGGCATTGTTATCGACTAATTTTTTTTACATGTTTGCGCGCCTAAATATAGCCAGAGCAATCATCGAAACCCGTCAATATGCGTTTCGTCAAACAGCTGGAAACATTATTAGTGAGTAATGTGGATATTACCAGCACCAACTCCAAGCGGAAGAAGAATGGACCTCTATTTCCTGGGACGGTGAGGACAGTGGACCATCAAACTGTGGCAAAACCAGTATTGTGCTATCCTTGCTGGAAAACCCAAATGGACTTAGATTTGAAAACGTGTATGTGTTTTCCAAGTCGTAGTACCAACCAATGTATCAGTTGTTAGGTGAAAAACCAAAATCCATTAACGAAATTAAGTATTCGGCATTTAGCGATAATCAGAGTTTGCCACCGCCTACTGAAGCTCTTCCAAATTTAGTTTTTGTGTTTGACGATATTTCGTGTGAGAATCAGAGTAACATACGAGATAACTTTTGTATGGGGATGCATAGGTCAGTAGATTCTTTCTATTTGTGTCAGACATATAGCCGTATAGCGAAACAGCTGGTTAGAGACAACGCCAACTTAATCGTGCTATTTAAACAGCCATGGAGATGTTTGGGAGAACACCATCGATACAGAGCAAGAGAGACGTACTAGATATAGGTCTAAATTATAGTGAAATCCCTGTTGATGGTATGATCCTCTTAGTAGCTAAACCGAAAGGGTTGACGTAAGACAGAATTGAGTAACTGGTGGATTTCATGCGGGTGTACTCCATGTGAATCGAGGTGATAAACTTTGTTTTTCCCCGCATATAAGCCCCACGAAGCATCTACAGAACAAGTAACTTTGAGATATAAAATGACACAGAAACCTTTCGAAAGCCTCATTCGGTGTTTAAAAATGGATGCAGCAACAACTAAACGTGGCATCATAAAAGCCAGGAATGCTATTCGGCGCAAGTTACTGAACTGAAAACTGGCTAGATCGACTCTGAAAATTTTTTCAAGGATTCGTTAAGACCTGTGACGTACACGATGGAAAATGTTTTCTTACCTAAGAGAAATCAGCAGCAGCAGCAGTCTTCTGGCTTGATCAATAAGTTCTTTAAGTCACTCAGTCGAAGTGAGAGAGATTATGTTTCAATGTATGGCGTCAGAAAGAAGAATGATTCACTAATGATTGGAAACTCCCTTGTGTTTATTGAAGAAGACGTTATTCTAATCGGTGGTAATATTGTAATGAATATGAACAAACACAAAGATTAATGAGGGTTTTTTTTTTTAACCGTATACTACCAAGGACTTGAAAAGCTAGTTGGAAATATTAGACAACACGAGTGCCTACAGAGTAAAATTTCACCCATCCGGCAAAGTTTTGAAAAATACGTCCAGTAAGTATAAAAACAAAATCTTTAAACTAGGCAATCAGTCGGGTTCTGGCCTTCTTCTCATGAAGGAATATATGTATTGTGATGATCCGAACGAGCTCGTTGAAAGAATAAAGTTACTTACCGCATCTACATCAGCAGGACATTTTGCGCACGCCAACGAAATTTTATCCGTGATTAAAGAACTTCGTGAGACAGAAATCATCGTGTAACATGGATCAAGTTGTGGCAGAACTAGATAAACCAGCAAGAAGGAATTTCCTAAGACGGCGTGTATTAATCAAAGGACGATCTGTTGCAAGCTGATATTGTAGAAATGATCCCATACTCACAAAAAAAGAGTGGCTACAAGAATATACTGATGGTGATCGATACTTATTCAAAGTATCCATTGGCTCTACCTCTCAAGAACAAGATGGCTGGTGCGGTTACCGACACTTTTTTTTTTTTTAACTGCTTAACGTCTCCTATAACAACTAGGTCTTTAGAGACGGGAAAGGATGGGGGGGGTAAGGAATGGGAAGGAATTTGGCCATGGCCTTTTGAAGGAAGCATCCCGGCATTCACCTGGAGTGATTTGGGGAAACCATGGAAAACCCAAATCTGGATGCCCGGACGGGGATTCGAACCGCCGTCCTCCCGAATGCGAGGCCAGAACGCTAGCCGTTACACCACCACGCTCGGTACCGACACTATGACGAGATTACTAACTGGTGATCGTGTTCCTAAAAATTTACAAACCGGCAGTGGGAATGAGTTTTACAATTAAAGTTTAAGACTCTCATGACTCACTATGGCATTAATGACTACTCATCATATCACGATCTTAAAGCATCATTAGTTGAGCGAATCAACAGAACAATTAAGGACGCAATATGGCAGGAATTCAGTAGACGTGGTTCACATCGGTGGACTGAACTTCTTCCTCAGTTAATGTCTAATAATAATAATAATGATAATAATAGCACAATCAAGATGATACCGTGCGATACTAAAGACAACTCACTACTTTCAACAGTGTATGGTCATATTAAGATTACTAATACTGCAAAATTCAAAATTGGTGACCATGTCACAAACAGCAGATTCAAAGAAAAGTTTGGGAAAGCCTACTTGCCCAACTGTTCAACTAAAGTTTTTAGTATCAGTAAAGTAAAATTAACAAATCCCGTAACTTATTGACTTAAAGATTATCAAGGTAAAGATACTGCTGGAGCATTTTAGCATTTTACCAGCAAGACTACAACTAACATAACTTACAAGTATATTTTTGGTTGAAAGAATGACAAAGAGAAAGAAAAATATGATATTGGTGAAATGGTTGGGTTTTGATGAATCACATAACAAATAGATTCATAAAAATGATTTATTTAAAACATAAATACATGTACATTTTTTCTTAGTAAATAAACTTATTTTTCTAACAATTGTGTGTCATTTATTTCCTCAATTACGTTAATACAAAGCAAATGAGCATGCAGCTCAACAAACTTACAATACATATACAGCAATAATTTCTTCTGTACACTTAGCGTATTTTACAATGTTTTTGTTGTTTTTCTTTTCCTCAATTATGTTAAAAAAAAGCAAATGAGCATGCAGCTCAGAAAATTCACAATCTATGAACAGCATGATTTCTTCTGAACACTTTATTTTACAAAAACTTTATCATACAATTCGGCACAGAAGCAGCAATTTTTTACAATGAAAATAAACACAGCGCTCAGGAAAATATACATGGCATTTACTGTAAAGATTTTATTTCGGGCTATGAACTCTAATCAGTAGTGCACTGCAAAATTAAAGGAATCTAAGTTTTTACCAACTACAGGGGTTGGACAAAATAATATGAACACCTGACTTTTAGGTACTATTGATTTATTAATATGGCGTTGCGCCACCTTTTGCTTGTAGAACCGCCGCAATTCTTCGCGGAATAGATTCGTAGAGTGTCTGAATAGTTTCCAACGGAATGTTGTCCCATTCTTGTACCAAAGCATCCGCCAATTGCTTCAATGACGTTGGAGGTGGAAATCTGCTCCTTATACTCTGCTCTAAAACTCCCCACATCAGTTCAATTATGTTGAGGTCTGGTAATTGTGCTGGCCAGGGAAGATGTTTGATGATATTCTGATTCTCCTTAAACCAGGACAGAAACTTTTTGGCTATGTGAATGGGTGCGCTATCATCTTGGAAGATGGCAGTGTTTAACAGCAGTATGTTAGTCATAGTAAGAACTTCATCATTGAGAATGTCGAGATATTAATTCCAAGTCATCCGACCAGTGACGTTAATGAGAGGACCAGCTGAATACCACGATATAGCCGTCCAAATCATAACGGAACCTCCCCCATGCTTGACTGTAGGACGAGGGAAAATCGGATCGTAGGTTTCTTTCGGGGTTCTCCATGTTGAGTTCTGCTGTCACTTTTCCGTGGTATTTTTCTGTTGTCTGACCACAATCCTTTTTAATGTTCGTCGGTCTCTGTCGGTCAACTTTGGTTATCGTTCACTACTACTCTTTCCAGACGATGTTTTACCATATTTTGTGTATGATGTCATTACCGTGGATACTATCGCTCGTTTGACGTTAAACGGTTCAGTTGTTTTCGTCACAGGCGCTCCCACTAACCGACCTCAAACGAATTGCCCTCTTTCGAAGTATGAGAAATTACGCATTTCACCGATCGCTTGTCATAACCGTCGCAGAACAAATCGTATAATACACTGGCACATAGCCTGCAAGACCTGCCACATCAAATTCTCAGTACTTGCGCGTCGCAGTATTCACACGGGAGTAGTGGTGCCAACATGCAACACCCTGTACTCTATCGCACGGTGTTCATATTATTTTGTTCAACTTGTGTATATACAAAAATATTTATATATTTGCAGCGTCCTAACTAGTGCACTATACATATTTACAAACTTCATACACGGGTAAATGGTATATTTCCTCTTCACTCATACACTATATACACTATCATACAAATAATCAACTAGATACAGATTTGTGCCCCCACGGTAGAGTCCCTATCCCTTCGGGGGAAAGATTTACCGCTTATCATTCGTTATAGACAGACCCAGTTTGGAGGTTTGAACGGTGTTTACAACGTGAAGGTTCGAGGATATTCTGTGTTGAAGATGGTAAGGGTGGGTTTCCCTATGGAAGCAATTGATGTAATCATTAATTTTTAATTTCCTGGTGACGGAACCAGCCAAACCCTTAGCCCATCTACAGGTTCGGTTGGTTTCAAACCGGAACGCAAACAATTTTGCCCGTAACCCAGCAAATTAAGCAATCAGGGTGCCATTCGTCCTTCACAACACCGACAACTTTTTCGTTATAGGGTTCTATCCCAAAACGGTTGCCGTTGCTATATGCAGACTTGTCGATTCCATCTCTGTTACGAAGCATCACTTCATATGGATCACAGATCCACACTAAGTAAGTGAAGCTATCCGTGTCTATATAAAGTAATTTAGGGCATTTAAACTGTGGAATGGTGTATTCGTAATGAAATCGGTACATCCTCAGTTTAGAAAGGTCAAGAATCAACATCCTGGCATATACTGGCTTATTGAAAAGAATTCTAACTTCCGCCTTCTCCACGGCCACAAAGTCTTAATTGAAAATAGTTGCCGTTTGAAGTGTGGTGAAGCGATATGTTTACGAGCACCGCGGCGGCCCGCTCAATTTTCTCCATTGTTTTGCCGAAAATAGAGTTGATCATTAATTTATAAAAATCTTTCTCAAAATCTGTTTTGGCGGAACGGCGAGAACATGTATTGAGATATATGTAGTCTTTCAACCTCGGTGACTGGTTGAAAGATATCACGAGATTAATTTTAGTAACCTCCAGCCCCAATCCTACACATCGCTGGAGGACTCGGTAATCCAGAACATAGCGTACCTTATCCTCCAGTATGGTCATTAGGTTGGGGAGGGTAGAACCTACAGGGGCTTTGTGGTCTGAACATGGTGGCAGGTCTGCTAGAACTTCGTGTTTATACTGAGGAATCATAAGGTCTACCTCCAACACGAATCCCCTAGGCAAGTCAGCTGCAACGCTGATAAAATCTATGCTGGCAATCTGCTCAGCCGATAGCCGTTGATATCCACCAGAGGGTACATACTCCGACATGGCCCAGCCGTACAGATTGTTTACATGGTAGTACATAATAAAATCTTCAGGCGCTACGCGGGTCTACTCCGGCATATACCTGTTATTTGCCTTGGCACGCAGTGGCAAATACCTCCGCGAATTCCTCGTTAGAAAAGAGCATCATGTTCACATCTGTCAGAAGGTACAGTTTGACACGAGTGCTCCTTAGCATAACATGCCACGAAAGGCCTGGGAAAGTGAAATAGTGGGCGGCGTCTAGGGTGTATTTCCCAAACATGTACTCCTAAATATCTCAAACAGATCTGCAAGTAGTCATACATCTGTGCACATGTACAGGCTTGTATATTCTCCTAAATCCTTGATCTTGATAGTCCGCCACACATGTGTCGCATACTCTTCATCAGAAATTTTTTACTCCGATAGCAAACTATAAATTTTTGAATTTTTAGGAAGCGTGGCCTCGGTGAGCTTCTCCCCCGAATCCATGTACTTGTAAGGAGAGACACCCTTACATTTATTTAATTGGAACTTATTGGGGTCGGTGAAATGAGCACTGGTAATGCGCATGTCGCCGTCGTCAAGGGTTCCAACCAGTTTATCTAATGGGGATTGTATGAAACGGTACAAGTCCAGAAATGTTAAAGTGATTAAAGTATATTCAACTTTTTTAGAAAAATAAATGTATCGTTCTGTGTTTATGGGAAGCACATCCATCCCATCACCGTCCAGATCGGATAACATAGCGTCATACATGGAAAGATTGTGTAAGAAAATGGATATGTATCTTTGATTCTTAAACCGCAAATTGCAGTTATTATTTGCAGCCTCCTAAATATACCTGTCATATGACGATGGTCACAGACCTTGACATTCCCCGGTTCAAAGTATTTCTCACAGATATGGCACAGCATAGAATCAGCAAAGTTTGCTTCTTGCTCATCTGTCATTACAATGGGAATACATCTCCTGTAAATTTTATCGATTTTCCTGGCAAATTTGACGAGTATGCCAACAAGCCATTTCCCGGGAGTTACACTCGAGTAGGAGTCGAAATGTGACAGACTTGGCACGTCTGGACAAACGACCTGGTATGCAGCAGCGAAAGGGATATGTGTCTGGACTCTAGTAGTGTGAGAGGCGTTGGGTGGGAGACTGCATTCATCATAAGGTTGTAATAAACTTTAAAAATCAGTGTAAACGACAAGTTTACGCTGCTGGTGCACAAAATCCTTAAACTTTAAGATTTTATCGTCGTCGCCGGATAAACCAACTCTTACTGGATCAACTCTTACTGGATCAACTCTTACTGTATCAACCCTTGCACAATCGATTTTTATTGCGTTCCATTACATCCATAACACCATTGTGCTTGGATAATGAAGGAATAACTAGCCGCGACAAGTCGTCAATCCAACAATAATGGAATTTTCCACTACCATCAGTAATCATCAACATGTTTATGTGGTTAATGCGTTTGTCAGCATTATCTACATCTAGACCGAAAACATTTACTGAATAGTCTGGATATTGCCTTTCGAATTTGGAAATGTCTCTGAGTTTTACCAGAAACTAAATACCTGAAAAATATAAACGGTGGTTGGAAAAGGCTTGTCTATAATTACTTACTCGTTTTACGTTCTTGTTTAGCGCCTTTACTTGAGCAGTCAGAAGGGACCATAGAAAACAGAAGTCATCATCTCTGTTTTCAACATTGACAACGGCTTTCTTTCTAAAGATATCAGTTGGCAGATAAACAATAGAAGACCACAAATAGAATGGTTCGAATTTAGAAATGTTGTTGTAGAGGGATATAATTCTATCGAGAGTTTTGCCATTGTCCCTTTCTTTAAACTCACTAAATTTTACTGTTAGCTCCGACTTCACTTACTTTTTACATCTATCAGATAGGGATATTGTAATCAGATGTTTAATCAGCCCCACTTGAACTTTTATGGGCTAGAAGGACTGACTATCAACAATTTCGTGAAGTTTTTCAGTCAAAATATCATGGAAAGCATTAACGTATTTAAGAGGATCAAGATAATTAAAAGAATTTTGAATGGTAATGGAATAAATTCTAGTTTCAAAACCACTTTCTCGATCTTCAAGGATCAATTGCTGCGACGTTGTGGCTGCTTGACGCTAATGAACTATCACTAAGAGCTGCTGGGTGACTACTGCTGGACGCCGGGGTTGACAGCTATTTTGATGTGGTGGAAGGTTGCTGGCGTGATGCTGGGGTCGGCCGCCAAGTTGATGTGGTGGCGATGGGCCGACGATGAGCAGCAATAGGAATGCCTAGACCACAGCATGCTGTTTTGCTTGGACCTGCCGTGGCAGGTGATTCCCAGGGCCGCCACATTGGTTGTGGGGCAGGATCATTCCTGTTTACGCCGGCAGGTTCATTACTGTCTGCGGCCGAATCGTGTAACCGGAACCTGAAACAGACAAAATAAGGAAATTTTTGTAATAACATGGAAAAATAAATAAATATGTAAACAAAAAAATCAATGACTTATTCAAAGAAGTAGTAATGACTTACCATTAACTCTATGGTTCCTGACTGTAGGCGGATCTCCTGTTGGTTGGGGTGAAACATGACTCTCCGTAAATTGTTGTACCAGAGTTGTACTGGTATTGTCCATCTCTGCGGTGATGGCGTCGGTGGCATACTGGAGGGTGCTTGAGATGATGCTGTAATATCCAAGCTCCACTGGGACGATCCTGAAACAGAATAAGAAAAATATATAGTAACACACGAAAGAAAATGAATTTTTAATATGAAAAAATCATAAAAAATATTAGCACTTACCTTTAGTAGTAGGTCGTTGCCGTCTGGAGTAGTAGGTCGTTGTCGTCTGGAGTTACACAGTATTGGAGTCCCATTCTGTTTACTCGGCTGCTTACTAGAACTTGCTTCCATATCTAAAACATATAAAACAGTGTGTATATTAGTATAAATATAAACAAGGAAAAAAATATTAGCAGATAACAACACAACTTCAGTGACAGTCATACCTTCAAAGATAAGCATTTACAAATCACCATATTCGGCAAACATAAAAACGAAATAGATAAAATATAGCTTTATAAAAAATAATTACAATTTAAATAGAAAAATGTTCACCATCAAACAGTTCGTTGGTAGAAATTTCCAAAAGTTCGTCAATTCCTACAACAGAAAAAAAACAACGATACAGCGAGAAAAACACTTGACGGTATAATGAACAGTCACTAAAAAATTATTACCTTAACCATCAAATACTCTCAACTCCGATAGTATTTATGTGAAAGAAATATAATATACAGTATACATTTAAGATGATACAGTATGCTGTTTGAGAGAATGTGGATATTATTTACAAGTTTAATTAAACATATCTTTGTAGTTGAAGAGATCTTCAGACATGGCTATTGGAATTCAGAAGAGAGAGACGCGACCTTACTCTTGAACTTTGGTGCAGAATTGATTCCTTGTTGTTGCAGGCAGGCATGTTATTATACCTCTCAACAGGTGCGGGCTTAGCGGTGAAAATTCAAACCGGCCATACAAGCAAAGACAGCTTTGCGTGACTTCATACATGACCTCCTAATGCGTTGGCTGCTGAACTGTACAATGCCATTGTGTCTAAACATCTGCTTGCCCCACAAAAGGATGGTCGATGTTGGGTGTTTGGAGGCAGCTGTTGCTTGACACCTCGACCCTCAAGTGGGGTAGGGAAGGAAGGTGATGGTTAGGTTATAGGGAGCAGGAGATCTAACAATAGAACAATAAACCCAAGGGACTGCGTGGCTTCATACATGGCTCCCCAATGCGTTGGCACATGAACCGTATAATACCATCGTGTCCGAACATCTGTTTGACCCACAAAAGGCTCGTCGATGTGGGGTGAATGCATGCAGCTGTTGCTTGACACCTGGTACTCAATTGGGGTCGGGAAGGCAGGTGACGGTTAGGTTAGATGGAGCAGGAGACCTGACAACAAAACAGTATAACAATAGGCCCCAGAGGGGTGGCGTGGCATCATACATGGTTGCCCATTTGGACAGGGGGGAGGGGAGTGAGAGGAGGCAACTGAAATTTGGGTTAGTGGGGAAGGCAGGTGACGGTTAGGTTAAGTGGTCTAATTAGTGACGTATGAGTGCACCCAAAGGCAGGTGAAGGTTAGGATACTAATCTAATTAGTTATGCATGAGTGCACCCATTGTACTAATCTAATGAGTGACGCATGACTACACTCATTGGTTACAATGTACTAATAGAACAATAGAACCGATGACCTTGAAGTAATCTAATTAGTGATGCATGACTGCACCAAGGAAGGTGAAGGTTAGGTTACTAATCTAATTAGTGACGGATGAGTGCACCCATTGTTTGAGAGCTAACTCTCTAATCTACACTACTTGTGCCAAAAGTGAAGGTCACGTTAAGGGCTAATGAAAATCCCTGCCGAGACAGACAGGGATTCGATCTGGGTACCTTTCGATCACCAGTCAGATGCCGTAGCCGCTGAACCACCAGACCACTCTTCAGTTGATGATGGGACTAAATGCTAGCCATATGGCTGGAGTTCAATCATCGACAAAGTAGAAGAGCGAGTTCAAAGGGAACAGGTCCACTCACCAGCATTACAATTATTACGTATAAGTAAGCAAGGCCTGTGAGGATGTAGCTCAACCTCTACCCATCCATAGCGCGTGGTCAGTGGGGCCAATCCGCTACATACACACCTTTACCTTGTTTAAAGAGCTTCATTCTTTGGCCTGAATATCTTCCCTCGTCTCATGTTTCACGTAGGTAGTCAACGAATTATATAGTGTTGTGATCCTGCTTACGTATATTTCAAACGTTAAAGACTTAATTAAGAAACCAACCACTTCAAGGTGCCATCACTATAGTCGAACACTAGTTCTCATATGGCCAACGAGCCACAGTAAATCACAATTTAGTGTCGCTTAGTGGTCTGTAATAATCATCGTGAAACCTGCTACATTCATCCTAAAATCATAAACATTTGGGCACAATTCTCAGTGAAATACTGACCCTTTCTGAGTTTCCAGTAATATTCAAACCAACTCATGCTCAAGATGCAATACTCAAAATATTATTCTGGACATTCAGTGGTTCACTTCACACTAACTCTGTAACAACAGCAACGAAACATCTTATGTTTAGTACTGATACAACAGAATTGAAAATCAAGGACATATTTTGACAAGAAACTTATCAATATTTTGGAAGTGTGAAATGGGTTTTTGTACCGGGTAGTTGAAAGAAATTAAAATTTCTATTGGAAACCCCGCTTTCAGGGAGATTGATAACAAAGTTGCTGATATAAAACGTGAAGGCATGTTTTAAGCTCCAAGTATAGCACGTCTCCACAGCATCACTCATTACGCTGATTGTATGAGTACATAAATTTTTATTGTATGTGCAGATCACATGGACTGTTTCCTTAATGGTTGCCTTAGCGCGTAAATTTGTTCAAACACATACATACTTACGTTCTGATTCAGTCTCATTTATATATTGTCCTAGCAACTAACTTTTGATGGATGATAAATCGTATATGTTGATAGTGCGTTCGACAAAGCCTCATCAAATCTTGGATTCGTGTTAAAATTTTGCTAATAACACCTCATTGCTGAATTTGTAGATTATTAAGTAATAAACAAGTTCTTCTTTTTACAAAAGCCTTGTCTGTGTGCGAGCTTAGTCTTTTAACATGGAGGATATTTTTCCGTTTATGCGAACGTCTGAGAAGATGAATTGTAGTGGTTTCCCGTTGCCTTGCCAATTGTGACAGTGTTCGTAATTTAATGTAGTATGAATTTTATTCGTACGCTCCCACTGTATATAAACTGAGGAGTGGTTTAGGATGAAATCCTGGCTTTTGTTGCTCAATCTGATGACCAGATTTGCTGTCCTGCCGGCAGTGCTAATGATGAAAACTTCTGCCACCACGAGACGAGGATTCGAATACACTAACCCCGTGTTAGCGCCGTACGCCTTCGCAACAGGATGGGCCTAAGATGTGAATTGTTGGGGTTTATTATGAAGAAATCATCTTCTAGTATTTTTATTTTTTTAATTAAGATTGTAAGCTTGAGACTCGGTTCCTTAAAACTTTTATGAAAGGTATTTCATTCAGTTGATTGCAAGGTGACAAAACAAATTTAATAATCTCTTTTCTATAGAGAACTATATACTTTTCACTATTTTATTTACATTCAGACTTAATTCGAGCGTTATAATTGAACCATTATCTCCATAGCACGGATAAAGTGAAGAGCAAGAGTAATCAAACCGCCATCTACAGAAATGTCAAATGAGATGTTACTGAAATTTGTAGATATTGTCTGATTAAAATATTATTAAATATTAAAATTTCCAAATCCAGCATCGCGATGTTACTTAAATTTGTAGATATTTTCTTATTATACTGTGGATGCTGAAATTTACCTACACACGTACTCACAGAATTCAAGTATTTTTTATTTGAAATTCTCTCAGTTTTTAAGTGACTTCTTCAGCATACTCGTGTTCCACTGTCTCCTATCTAGAAAAGTTTCCCTGACCGTAATAGATTCCTAGTTCCAGCCTCTTCTCTCAATGTCCTCCTTCAGTTGGTCTATCCATCTTCTTCTTGGTCTTCCCACTGGCCTTTGCCCGTTATCCTTTAATCCAAATAAGTTTTTGGTAGTCTTGTATTATTCATTCTCCTAACATGCACAAACCATTTATGACTAGATGACCTAAGTCTCTCTTCCATAGTTTCCCTTAACTCGAGGTTTTGGAGGCTGAAATATACCTACACACGTACTCACAGAATTCAAGTATTTTTTATTTGAAATTCTCTCAGTTTTTAAGTGACTTCTTCAGCATACTCGTGTTCCACTGTCTCCTATCTAGAAAAGTTTCCCTGTCCGTAATAGATTCCTAGTTCCAGCCTCTTCTCTCAATGTCCTCCTTCAGTTGGTCTATCCATCTTCTTCTTGGTCTTCCCACTGGCCTTTGCCCGTTATCCTTTAATCCAAATAAGTTTTTGGTAGTCTTGTATTATTCATTCTCCTAACATGCACAAACCATTTATGACTAGATGACCTAAGTCTCTCTTCCATAGTTTCCCTTAACTCGAGGTTTGATCTAATCTCATCATTCTTTATATGATCAAGCCTCGTTTTCTGGAGGGCCGTTTAACGAACTTCGTTTCAAAAGCTTGAATCTTGCTAAGGTCCTTTGATGTTAGTGTGCATATTTCAAAAGTATATGTGATTATAGGAATGAGATATTACTTATATAAAACAAGTTTACTCATCCGGAAACCTTCATGACCCATAGTAAGTCTCTCAATGTACTGTAGAAGTTGGTTCCTCTATTCATTATTTCTAACTCACTTCTACCGTTACTAGCAATTATGCTCCCCAGGTAACTGAACTTGTCAACAACTTCAACCTGGTGGTCTTTTAATTTTATATGACAGTCAGTATTCTTTTAGTTTATTTTCATTGCTACAGTTTTTATTGGGTTCAATTTCATTCCATATTCTTCAAACTTATTATTCCACATTTCCAATTTGTTTTGTATTCCTTCTTCAGTTTCATCCCATATTGTTACAACATCTACAAACACTAATGCCTGTATATCTCTATTGAATGATCCCTTTAGTTCTTTTAAGATGTTATCGATCACCGCTATCAAGAGAAGAGATGAAAGAGCACTTCCTTGTACTCTTTTTGTTGTACTAAACCATTGAGTTTGTCCATCACCAACATTGACACAGCTTTTGCAGTTATTATAGTGTATCTGGATCATTCTAGTGACATATTCTTTTATTGAGTGGTCTGGTGGCTCAGTTTATTAAGGAACGTAACTGAAGAATGGAAGGACCCCGATTAGAATACCGGTTTCTACTGCAATTTTTACGGCCTTAGAACTGATCCTCATCTCTAGCAAAGCTTTGCTTTGATAATGTAAATTACGCTAGGACGTTCCGTGGTTAGGATTCCAGTAAAACTGTAGGTCCTCTGTACCCGGTAGGTCTACGGGGTTAGGTCAGGGTAGCCGCGACAGAGACGCAAGCGCGGCGAATCAAAACTGTGTCAACCGCGGCCGAACAAACTTTCGGAGTCTCCCGGCCAACAATGCCATATGAGCTTTCTTTATTCTATTTCTCACTGATCTCTCTGATTTGTTCTTTCCTCATAATTATTGAAACATCGCATCTTCTTTCTAATAGTTTATCTTGTAACATGCTCCTGACCGAGCTTCTTAGAGACGGCCATCTGTCTGTACCGAGCGTATTACCAGACCGTTACCTTCTCTCCTCTCTCAAAACACTATTAACTATTTCTTATTTTTTTCTCCATACTTTTCTCTGTCTCAAACTTTCATAAAGGGCACTACTATTGTTACTAATACTAAAACGATATTCCAATTAATTACATTTATTGCGTAATTTGTCGGAGAACAAATCAAATCACAAATTATTCACAAAGTTATTTTACTACAATTAATTCATCCACACATCTTTCACAACTCTCATACTACTCAATCATTTAAGTGCCTCAGCACCATACACGCCTCTGTCATGTCTGTACTGTAGGGTAGCCTCTCGTGGACTCCTACTCTATACTGTATCTATGTGAAGACTGTACTGTGTGGCAGCTAGCTAGCGAGCCTCTCCTGTTCCGCAACAATAATGAAGTCCCTAACTACAGAACAAGGCTTCATTATTAATACTCGAATCTTTAATGCAAGTAACCAAAAATTTATAATCAACTTTAAAACAAAACATCTGCCATCAGAAATATCAGGTATCAGAGTGTGCTGGTTACATGTGGCATATATGTCACAATCTCCACGGTCAACAGCGTTTCCCCATGCTTTAAAGATTCATACATGTAGGTGCTTATGCTCTGCACGTAGTTACAATTTTTTTTATTTTTATTTTATCACTGTGTAGAGTAGGTTGAGTTTAGGAGTTACCCGTTTTATTTACTCAATTTTATTTAATTTACTCTGGGTGTTTATGCATTTTTTATCCTATTATTATTATCTTTTGAACTTTTCATACATCTTCAGAACTGGAATGGTGTTCAGGTTGCATTCAAGCAGGGAATTACAAGGGTGCCGGCGTGATTGTCTGGTAGGAATGCGGCAAGTGGACGGAGGTGCCAATTCGCGTTCCAGAGCTCTTCAACTGGATTTCATTCCACCCACGATTATTTGGCTGATTTAATTCCGCTAAGGGAAACTTCATCTTAACATTTCGTTATGTTTCACAAATCCAGAAATATATCCAGAAGTCATTTTGTGACTGAGGGATTCTTAGGGATTCGATTTTTTTCTAAAGGAAAGTGAAGTTACAATATAAAAAGAATCTTAATCAAACAAAGATGAGAGCGAAGTAGGGAGAGAAATTAGCATCCCATTTTAATTAAGTGTTCATAGATATTCATATAATATTTCTTGTAACAATTTTTCCATTTCAAAAAAAAGGTAACTACTATATTTTCTGATCACACTTAATGTTAAGGTTTGACATTCGGGGTTTGCTAGCTTTGTAATGCTAAGAATTTTCTACCGTCAGTCCCTAGAAGAACAGACAGATAAGGCGTCGAATAAATAAGACATTCTTGATTTGATTATTGCTAATATATAAGTTACTTTCCAACAACATGTTCTCAGGCATAGTTTTAATCCTTCGGTATGGATCGTATTTAAGTACTTTATTTTGCTTACAGCTTTATACCTTTTCGACGTGTCTGTTATTAGAGGCTGTGTAGGAATGTGGCAAAAAAGTTGAAGGAATTCGGCCATGGCCTTTACTAAGAACAAACCCGGCATTTGCTTGGAGTGATTGTCGGGAAACCGTGGAAAACGAAAATCTGTATGGCCGGACGGGGATTCGAACCTGTGTCCTGCTGAATGTTAGAACAGAGCTTTACCGCTTACCCACCACAATCGGTTTTAATGTCTTAATTTAAAAGCCTTTTTATAACATTACATTTAACCTACTCTACAATTATTCGCATAATGTTATTTAACAGAAATTATTTTGTATTTATTGTTCATTATTATTTTGAAATGAACAAAGAGCTGCAACAAGACTTATTAAATAAAGCTGGTGTGTAGTTCGCCGATCCGAACGTCTACTTCAAATTTTGCACTGCGGTCCGTGTTGCAATGAAATCCTCTGATCTGATGGGTCAACGACAAAACCATGTCAAAATGTTTATGGGAAGTTATAGAGTTAGTGGGCCGCCTTAGTGGACGTTGTAAAGTATCACAAACACAGTTATTAATCTCTAGGGTGGAATTCCCACAGTCCAAATTGAGACTTTCAGCTTCTTTTCCGCCATAAGCTACTGGAACAAAGCAAAGCTTTGCCGGAGTTCAGTGTCAGTTTCATCATTGTAGAATCTTCCGACTGAGTGAAAAGTTCGAAATAGAAATCTCTTTATTTGCAGTAATATTTCGGTAACAAATTTTAACCATGTAAGAAGCGAGAGGTTTGGCACGGGTTTAGATGTGTACGCATGCAAACCTACCCCATGAATCATATGGTAGGTCTGGATATTGTAGAGGGTGTTAATGTGTTGCCATTCCTGGCCTTCTTTCCTTCATCTGTGAAAGTGACTAGTTGTTTTCCTTCATTGTTTACATGCAATGATCACCCAAAACATTATAACACCTTCCTAATAGACGGTATGTCCGCCTTTGGCTCGGATAACGGCGGCGGCACGTCTTGTCATAGGATCAACGGAGCCTTGGTAGGTCGCTGTAGGGACCACATCTGCACACACAAGTCACCTAATTCCTATCAGTTCCGCGGATGGGGGCGATGAAAACTGACGCCTCGTTCAATCACATCCCTGATGTGTTAGATCGGGTTCAGATCTGGCGAATTGAGGGTGGGGGGAAAAGCCAGCACATCAATTGCAACTGGCCACTGTGTTCCTCGAACCACTCCATCACACTCCTGGCCTTCTGACATGGCACATTATCTTGCTAAAAAATGTCACAGCCGTTGGGATACATGGTCGTCATGAAGGGGTGTACGTGGTCTGCAAGCAGTGTACAATACTTATTGGCCGTCGTGGAGCCTTGGACGAGCTCCACTGAACCCTTTGATGCCCACGCGAATGTTCCACAGAGCATAACTGTTGCCGCCGCCACGTTGTCTCCCTGGAAAATGACGGATTCGCACCTTCCCATCTGCAGGATGAAGAACGTATCGGGATTAATCAGACCATAGAAAGCTCTGCCACTGCGCCAACGTCCAGTCACGATGATCACGTGCCCATTTCAGTGGTAGTTGCCGATGTCATAGTATTAACATTGGCACATGCATGAGTCGTCAGCTGCTGAGGCACATCGTTAGGAGTTTTCGGTGCACCGTGTGTTCAGACACACTTGTACCCTGTCCAGCATTATTGTCTGATGTTGGTTCCACCACAGTTCGCCATCTGTTCTGTTTTACCAGTGTGCCCAGCGTACGACGTCCGACATATGTAATGAACGGTGTCCGTCCAACCCCTCAACGTTGGGACGTGGTTTTACCTTTCAGTCCTCGGACACCCGACAAGTCGCGCAGTTTCGAAATGCTCGTTCCGAACACCCGGGCCATCACAATCTGCCCTCGGTCAAACTCAGATAGATCGCGCGCCTTCCCCATTCTAAACACCGAAAGCACGCTCAATGATACTACATGCACCGTGCGTGTGTCTGACAGGCAGTCATTCCTAGTCATGTGACGCTACTATCACCTGGACGGATTTATACCGACAGTAGGTCATAATATTCTGGCTGATCAGTGTATATGATCGGGTATTACTATTTGTGTTTACTGCGCCAAAATTTCGAGAACTATAGCGTTAATCCAAAGACTAAACGAACGCAGTGAGCAGAATCAGAGAAATAATTTCTCTTAAATATGGATAAAAACGATTTATGTTTCATTGAGGCAGAGATATGATAAATTAATTGTGGCTTTAGAAGCTCAGATATACGTGATGTAGGGGTATGATTCCTCCCATGTCTGAAACGAGAACTAAATTTCGAGGGATCCATAGTTCGGCTTTAACCAGCTAACACATGTAGTGCGCAAAAATTATTTTCAGTTGAGTGGAAATCAGTACAACTTTTAAGTTATAGAGTCGTGTTGTACATAGCCCGTGCTGAAATATATGTTTCGAGCGCTCTTTTTCACAAATTGAAATAAAGAATTCCCGTGGAAATAAAAGGAGTGGAAAATAATTCCTACCGTTCGTACGTTAATCTCCACAGAAATGAAGTTCCATCGCTGAAACGTATTTCGCTCCACGAATAATGGTGAGGATACATATGTACTCTCCAGCAGAAAATTACTAACACTGCTGATCGTATCATATTTCAGACATTTATCAGTGTAATGCAATTAACGCGTTAAGCGGAAACTGCCTGAAGAGAGGAGGAAAAGGTTGGAAAACAAGTGAATCTCGTATGTGATGAAAGCAAAGCGAGAAGTCGTTTTTGTAGGTTTTTTTTACATAAAAAAAGAAGGAATGTTCCCATTCCCAACATTCACTAACGAGGAAATCTCTTGCAGAGCGCTTTCGAAATGGCCAGCAGACAACACCCTGGTGCTGCTCCTGGGAAATTCTTTCCCCTGTTTAATTATTCGTTTATTAGTGGCAGCTACATCGTGCGCGACGGACGGAAAGCGGAAAGAGGAACAAGGGAAACTGCGTAATGAATGATCTCTTGTTGTTGCTCTTCTGACTATTACACAAGTCAAGTAGGAAATAAATTGAGACGGGTACTGCAAGACATTTTCAGTGTCAAATTCGTTGTCAGGAACTGCTATTTAGGAGACTACGTTTTTCTTATTAATTATATTTAGAGTCAGGGATTACATACAAACATCCTTGTGCATTTTTCCTGACAAATTAACGCTTTACTTTCCTTTGTGCTGTAATAAATTCCTGCGAGCATTTTTTCATATTGTGGCCTTGAAACTTCAGACACTCCAGTTGAAATTCTTGTTCTGTCGCGGATTTGTAACGGCACATAATCCAACTTTTTCTTTTTTCGAATGTCTGAATTGGGCAACAAACTACGTGATGTCGCTTCGTGTTTCGCACTCTGGATTAAACTATAAATATAACTGTATGGCCAAGTCTTAAAACACTACGTACTTATTTGAAACTGTAACTGGTTGTGATAAGTTGTAACATATATGCTACCACCTCATTTGTACAGTAAATAGTTTTGTAAATATTAATTCTTATTAAATAAATGGTCAGTGTATTGTAAGAATGAAATGTAATAATATGTATAAAATAATTACTTATGAATTCCACAGACTAATAATAATTGTAATGTCCTTAAGTATTTTTAAGTTAAGGGAATCTTCGGTCCTCTGCCGCGGCCAAAGAGGAGAGTTTAAGTCGCTTTCCGAAAGAGTAAGGTTGTTATAGCGGAGGATATACCAAGCGCGTAAGGTATATCATGAATGCTGCGGCATTACTTATTCCACTTCATTAATTATTCTTGTTTGTTGGAAAGTATATAGGTGGTTTTTTTAACAACAATAGTGAATTTTCATCAGATTATTAATCTTTAATCAGAAGTATTCAGCTGACCTATCTCCATTATATGTGGAAAGTCGATAGACGGTGTATAAGGCGACAAAATACCGTCCAAAGACTTGTAGTAGGAAGTCGTCAATAATCGCGAAGTTTATATCAAGCAAGTCTTTGCAGAAGCAGTTAATTCACATTTAATGGGAGGATATATCTGACGACTTCTATCAGGATAATTAATGTGGTTATAACTGGCGACTACTGACAGACTGGTAAAAAAATATTAATTATAATCGTTCGTTTGCTCGCACTTTGTAAAAATATAAAACTGAACTGTATGCGAACCATTTTCTGCATGGAAACATGCTACGCTACCATAAAAATCAGAAGATACTGGTAAACATATTTCACAGTTACAAATCGTGTATGCTTTTGCCTCAATCATACTAAGGATATCCTGTTCAACATTTTTTAACATTGTTTTAACATTTTTTTCATACCACCGCAAGCCCAGGAGCCGAGCTGGAGCGGAGTCTCATGGACAAAAGTCAACGAAACTAACGTCAGGGAGCGGATAAGGAACGGGAAGGAATTCGGCTAAGCCCTTTCAAAGGAACCAACACGAATTTCCCTGTAGTGATCTCGGGAATTTCAGTAAAACCGAAACCAGAATGGTTGAACCGGGACTTAAACCCCCATCCTTCCGAATCCCTGGTGAGTCCGATGTCGTATATTCTCCTGGCAAAATGATCACTAGACATAAAAGTCTTAAGGTTTTTTAGTATTTCCGTTTCCAGTTTAAACTGTAAATCTTGTGACGGCACAAATTTCTTCTACGGAATCTGTGTAGTGCAGGAACCATATTCTCGCTCATAGGATGTAACTCAACCGAGTGTCTACGCTGCTGTAAAATGTAATTTTGCTCAACTGATGAAAGAAAAGTCTGCAAGCATAGAGACAATAATTAATTTCACAACAAAAGCTATAATTTGGATTAAAACAGGTGAAGACAGTGAACAACTGGCTAGAATATCTATATGGGTAGGTCAGCATGGAATGAAGATAAATGCCAAGAAGAGTCAGCTTTTTAGGTACACAGATAAAATGCTAAAGGTTAATTATGAGTATAGGGTTGGGTCAGGATTGCTTCTTGAATGCTTGAAGTGTAAACTGAGCAGAGCACATTGGGCAGGTGGTAGGAAAAAGTTACAAAATCCTTCATTTACTGGAGAGGGTACCAGATAAGATAGGGAATTTGGCTACAAAACTTTGGTTGAATATAGTGGTGAGGTTTGGTTATCAAATACAGGAGTTGGAGGGTGTTCAAAGAAGAGCAGCTAGATTTGTTTGTGCAAATTATCACTTGACCCAGTCAGTAAATGACATTATAAAGGAGCTGGATTGGGAGTCTTTGGAGTGCTGGGAATGTACGGGGCATATGTTGGTGATGAGGCTTGGAGAGAAATTGATGAAAGAATTACGAATAATCCATGGAAGGGGAACGGCGATTATGACCACAAGCTGGCACTCGATTTCATTTATAAGGAAGTATGAAAAGTTTGTTTTGTTGGTATGGGTCTCAGGTATTGGAACAAATTACCAAGTGTAGTGATAAATAATTCAGCAATAACACTTAAGGAATTTAAAATTAAAATAAATTTTAAAATCGGTAAAGTAAATGGGGGAGGAATTTAACGTTCCAATTATAATTTTAAAAAATAAAATAAAAAGGTTAATTGGATGACTAGGGCAATTGTCAACAGGGTGTTAGCTCAATCACTATTAAAAACTATTAATAATAATAACAATTTCAAAACAAGTGCTTACTTGGTTTTCTAAAGCGCACTTTGAAACGAAATAACCCATTACTGTTCTATTGGATTGAAAATAAAAAAAATGTAATGGTGGACATGAATTAAAAATGTATTAATACATCCTAAATTATTTAATTGGAATTGTAACAGAAAATTCTTTTGTATGAAATTCAGAAATAATTTCTAGGTTCCTTCTAACTGTAAGGCCTAAGAAAAATTACAATTAAGCATCATAACAGGTCATAATGTACTCTGAATCTTATATGTAACTTACTACATCTGCTTATTTCTGTGCAGGGTTGTGGAGAAAAATGTTTTTGTTTTATTTATTTTTTGGACTTGCTATTTAGATTGTAAACATTTATTCAACTCACATCAGTGTAAGGTTATTGACTAATTTAATATTTATCAGTGTGGAATAATTTTAAACCTACTGATTCGGGTAGTAAAATTTTATCTCCATCTTTTAGAATGAAAGTTTATGTAATCCTTTAATTTATGTTATAAGAAAATGATTTTAAACCTAGAAAATGATTGACTTCGGTTGATTATGATGAAATGCAATGTATAGACGGAGTGTTGTGATCTTATCTTGAGGGCGATTGCTGATATCGCAAACATGTGGAAATGAATCACCCCATCAACATTATGCAGTGAATCGCACTTCTTTGGGACATTTAGTTTCATTTTATCGAAGTCTTATTCTTCAATTTAAAAATCAATAATAAATAATGATTTTAAATATTATAAATAAAAATGTATCTAACTATCATTGTAAGTACTTCTATTACTACTATTACTATTACCCCGCGATTCACTAAAAGTGTGTGGCGGAGGGTGCATTGAACCTATCCGGAAGGTAATGGTTTGGAAGGGATATGGCAGGGCTATTGTGAGAAACCATTCCAGCATTCGCGTGGAGTGATCTGGGAAAACCATGGAATACCCAGATCAGGATGGCCGGAGAGCTTTATCGAAAGCTACTTCCCACATATTTGAGTTATGTTTTCTATTAAAATAGCATAAGACCCTGTTTTTGGCCTTTTTTCTTTACATTACAGTATCACGTTTTTTGTTTCGATAAAACAATAAAGTTTAAAAATCTTAAAACAAGTTTTTGGAGCAATTTGAACTAAAAAGTTAAAATAATCCTTAAATATAAATAATTTGTTTCACAGCAATGGACCGTCCAACAATTCAGTATAAATTTTCTGAATAAGCTTAAAATAAGAATAAAGACACTAATTGAAAAATAGCTTTAATGTAAAAAGATCGTCTGGTGCTGTATTTCAGCTGTCTTATACTTTTTATTGCCAGCTGCTCGTAGAGTCATTGTGATACGTAAGTAAAGAGTACCCCCGCTTATTTTGCACTAAACTTATGTTTTAGTTATTGAATTGATTCTTATTTCAAGCTTATTCTAAGAATTAATTTATACCAAATTATAGGGTGTCCTATCACTGTTAAACAAATTCCTTATATTTAAAGATTATTTTTAACTTTTTAGTTCACATTGTTACAAAAGCAAATCTTTAGTTTTTAAACAATAACTTTATTTTTAGTTCAGACTGTTACAAAAGTATGTTTCTTACTGGTTGATTTTTCTTTCTGTTGTAAATTCATCTTTAATTATTATTCTCACGAGTAACGAACTATTAAATGGTTAGTCGTGCCAGAGGTCTGATAGCACGGTAAATGTGTAAGACTACTCTTCTACAATTAGTTGAACTAACTCAAAGCGATATAGTGAACACTCGCCGCTTTACATTATACTATGTGACAGCAGCCACCGTGCATCAAAGTATCGTGAATTGCGCTTGTGCAGAAGGTTGCGCAACAAAACCACTTTCTTTTGTTATTGTCAAAGTAATTAAAATAACATGACGTAGCTGTTAACTTATTGTATTGTTAACCGTTCTCAATACGTTTGGAAAATTTCGAATAATTCTGAACTCTGGAAGTTGGTAATTAAATTATTTGCGTGTGGCGTTGTTATCCGAGAACTCTCCGAATGTTCCGGTCGGCAAGTGACAAAGGTTTTTTGAATACTCACGCATGCGCGTTCATGTCCGGGCTACATGTACCTTAATCGACAATCCCATCAGTTACAGGGAACCTGCAGTTCAGCGTGGAAATTGAACCCTTGAACATTCTAACGTGCTACACATAAACAAATTAAAGTTTTTCCAGAGGTAAAAATTACTTCTAAGTCCCGTAAAAATTTGAGCTGAACTCGAGATTCGAACTGGGACCACTATGCCTGCAGGCCAGTACACGCATTATTCAACCGCGCCACCAAAGCACTACTAAAAGTGGGTGAAAATTAGAAACATCTGTCATAAGGTAGTTAAAACAATTTTCTGATCTCACTGTCAAAGTAATGAGAAACCAGGACATAGATATAAAATTACGGTATTGTTGCTGATTCTTAATAAGTGTGATAAATTTCAAACATTTCCGATATCCAGAAGTGGGTTAAAATTAAATTGGAAGATTACATTCAAACATTTTTCTACTTTTATTCATGAATATCAGGACATAGCTATAAAATTGTATTGTTATCGTCTCTGAATGCGTGCGCAATATTTCAAACGATGCGGGCTTCTGGATACGGGTAAATATTGATTTAAAATTTTCCATTATACACAGTCACTTTTGAGTTATTGGTGTCAACTTAATGGGAAAGACATTATTGTATTCATATTGATTCTTAATGAGTGTGCAAAAATTCAAACTATTTGGAAGTCTGGAAGTAGGTGAAAATTGAAATGAAAGATTCCATTACATTCAAATATTTTTCTATTGTAACTAATGAGAATATGAGGACTTTGATTTTAAATTATTGTATTGTCATCGGTTTCGAATGCGTGTGCAAAATTTCAAATAATTCGAACTTCTGGAAGTTGGTGAAAATTTAATCGAGGGATTCTATTCCAATCATACATACATCTGAGTCCTCTTTCTAGCCTCCGGCCGTTAGCCGACTCCTGCCGATTTGGATGAGGTTTTTACAGATTCCATTGCTCGTTTTTCTTCTCTCCGTACCAAGTGAAATTTTTCTACAGGAAATAGAATACAGCAAGTTGATAAGTCACGTAAATGTGTTAATCCTAGTGACCTAGCACCAGACCCACAATTTCTAAGGTCTTTGTACTCTTATTTATGTTCAGGATCGTGCATTTTTTTGCTACTGTCAGGTGATATTGTCATATATTACATTGAATATATTTCTAAAATATTTTAATTATGAATGTGAGTTTTCGGTTAATGATTTTTGGAGAGAAATAAAATTTATTTTTATACTCATCATCATCATCATCAGTTTTCTGCCATCGGGCAGGTTTTCACTTGGCTGCTCTCCATGTTCTTCTATCTTATGCCTTTCTCTTTAGAACCATATAGTTGCTGTCTTCCTTGATGTTGCCTATAATTTTTTACCTCCTTCTTCCTCTTATTCTCCTCCCACAGAATAGACCTTCCAAGGCGTCTTTTATCAGGCGCATTACTCAAAGTAGTGTGAAATATGCAGTAAACATTTATCTCCGGCAGAATCATAAACCGTTTGTAACGGAAGACAAAATCTACAAGCGGAAGACTCTTAATATCGAAGATACAACGATTATAACCACTGCACAAAGGAACAGAGTTGCTTGTGAAGTTTCTGATGTAAAAACATCTGATCACCTGGTGAATATGAATTCAGGAAGGGCGTGTGGATTCGAGTCCGATATTGAAAACTTAAGTAAACCAAAGTGATTCATGGTTAGAGGGTAATCGATTTAACACCCTCCCTTCGGTATAGTAGCCTATGGACCGGGATCCTGTATTTTCTCCATCACATGAGAACGGAAACAATGACACAAGAACCCGTCATATAGTTGTGGAATTTGGTGTCGTGAAAACTGCGCCCAGTGAAATCTGCGGCCAGAACTCTCAACAATGCTGTAGCTGTATGTTTATTATAGAATAGGATCAAACTGGTTGTATTGTTAAAAGCCGCCCCGCCGGCGCTCTGAGCTGATCGCTACGTTTGTAGCCAATGTTTCTAATCAGCAGGTTGACACTACAGACGTTTTATAGTTTTTAACTGTTATTAAAACACAAGTTTTACTCTTGCTTAAAAGACGTAGAAAACAATTTTAATAACGGGCCAGATACTTACATAATCGTAGTAGATTTCATGCAAAATCTCCCTTTGCGTCACATTACTAGTGCAGGAAATAATATTCTACCATCAACAGTTGTGGGTTAACGTCAACCACATCAAATTTCTCCACAGACGACACGATAATGGAGTGACATCGCTCCATTTGGACGGATGGAGCGATCGTGTATGGCCACCTCTAGACGACCTCGGCCGATCCGATCTTGTTAGTATCACACTGGATTTTCCAAACAGTGTTGCATATCAGCAAAAAATTCAGCGAAAAAAAGTCTAAGAAGGAATACTTAACCTGTAAAACATATGCGTGTCTATCAAAAAAAAAAAAAAATGATTTGTTCACGTAAAAACTTCCAGGCCACGATTTAGTGAGACAAGGTCGGGTCGTCTAAAGGGGCGTTTTAGAGTGATAAGGACGGCGCGGCATGACTCAAAGAGAACAGGTATTGGCCGCAGATTTAGCAGATTTTAGGTTGGCCGCAAATTTCACTGGTCGCAGTTTTCACATATCCGTGGAATTTTGGGGCAGCTGAAAGCTCGAGTCATTTTTGTCAATATAAAACGCTTCGGTCTTAAAATATTTACTTACTTTTGTGAAAAATCTTTTATATATTAATAAAACATTAATTTGAAAGTAAAATTGTAGTGCCCATAGGGTCGAGGGTTGTGCTGACGTTGCGGAAGAATGTGAGCAGTGTAGAATACGTCGGCTGTGGAGGCTGTTCATCACGCCTGCTTTACTTTATTAGAGAAGCTGTTCCGTGGCTCGGGGCTAAAAGCAATAAACCAGCCCCCGAGGCACCCCGCCGCTTGACCTGCGCCTTGTTCGATACCGCCCCGCCGCGCGCGGCCCGAGGAATGCTGCTCCGGAGGTACGTAATGCAGTAACCGCTACCGCCCACGCCCCCCGAGTTTTATTGGACTAGGGGTCGGACACCCTCCTCTGCCATGGGGAAACTGTCGTATAATTTAATGGATCCAGTTCGGTAGAATTGATATTGCGTTTCACGGTCGGATGGTTTTATGAATAGATTGTCTTCAACAGGTGCTCGGCTGAAGAACAACAGAAGCTATCGTTTAGAAACTGAACTTTCAGATTTTCATCGTATTCTCCAGCAACCGCAAAAACATCACTCGTTTATTAAAACTTATATTCTAAGTGCGTTTTTAGTTTATTGTATTGTAAAAAGCTAAAGAGTAATTCGACTCTTTAATGATCTGGTAAGACATACGTCACCAAACACGATAATGGTCTGAAAATAGTAACAGGACAAGGCATAATATTTTATTGCCAAAGAAGTCTCGTTACATCATTCAACATAAACCGAAATTTATTAATTTGATGGTATCCCAAGTGATTCCTGTTGATGTTTCGGGGATGATAGGAGATGCTCTATACAACAATAAACGTTTTAAAATCAAAATATTTCTTTAAATTAATATCGTAATGAAGAAAAATTACCGTTGTACCATATTGGCGAATAGTCATTTATGTTTCAATACACATAAGGCCTATGACAATTTCCTATAACTGCACGTACGACTGTTTACTAAATCACTGAGTGTAATGTATTATGCAGATATTTAGACTTAAAGTTTGTCAAGAAAAAATAAAATAAGTGATACTTTATCGCTTTCATTAATTGATTGGATATTAAAGCGGTCACTAGGTGCTTTATTGGTGGACAAGAGTTATACTTCTTAACTTCCTGAAATTATCTTGAAATGGCTAAAAAGCAATTTCGCTACGAATTACTAGCGGATGAAATAATCTTCAAACTAACGTTAATCGAACTGAAATTGTTAAAGATTTGACAAATCCAAACGAAATAATAAATTAAACGTAGGTGGTAACATATTCAGAACTATTATGTACTGAAAGCGAGGAAACGCAGTGGAAGAATGACGCGTGTATTATGTATGCCCTGCTAATGAACTCAATGGACTAACTTCTCTATGTACAGCGAGCTTCGTAATATTTCCTAATAGAATAATCCAAAATTCCGTAGGGCATAGCATAAAATATAGTTCATAGAAAGCGCTAGAAACTCGGGAGTGATCGATCAGAAGACGAACAATACAAACGGAGCGTGGTGGCTGAGCAGTGATGATCGGGCCCGGCATTCGGGAGGAAGCGGGTTCGATTCCCCGTCTGGTCATCCAGATTTAGGATTTCTATGGCTTCCCGAAATCACTCCAGTCGAATTCCGGGAAATTTTCTCGAAATGGCCATGGCCGAATTCTTTCCCGTTCTGCCTCTAGTGACCTATTAAAGTCAACCAGGCATTTAGCCACAGGTAATACACAGGGTTCCCAGGAATGAAAGGATAATCCTGCAACTGAAGATAGGTCGCATTGTGTTCTACTATATGAAAAAATTTTGTTACAGTAAGTCTCACTATTTTCGGGATGTTTGAGTCTTCTAAAACAATGTTACTTTTTTCTTCGTTAAAGACATGAAAATCATTTTTAAAATCAGTTTTTACAACATGTTTTAAATGCAAAATGATGTCTTTAGCAGGTTGAACAATAATTTTAAAAGAAGTATAATATAATTTGACAATTTAACATTTTTTATAACGTTTTTCAATGCTTTAAGAAGTAAAACATTGTTTTAGATGATTCAAATATCCTTGAGTAATTTTTTTAAAAAAAGAATGAAAACAGGGTTCAAAAAGTCTTAGTTGAAAAAATAAACTGAAAAACATAACATGCTTTGAAAAAAGATCAATAACATCAAAACCTCGAAAATGGTGAGATTTTTAATAAAATAAAATATTGTCATATGGTAGTAAATGATGAGCCCTATATGTGGTTGCAGGATTATACTTCCTCGACACGCTGTATATGGGTGGGAGCCGTGATGGAGGCTAACTGTAGTGTATATAGATAGACAGTATGTGACTTTGTGGGTGGTGTTTCACTCGTCAAGTGGCTATGTAAAAAGTGATGGCGTAAGAATTCGTTCCCCAAATCAATTGTTTCATTTTCAGCCAAATATTGACAGCATGTTAAGTGAAAATTCACTCAACACCATCATTCATGGATACATTCACAGATTAACACACATTCAAAGAATAACACTAAGATGTTGCTCCAGTTTGGAAATTTCCGTATCGCTTTGGATGATAACTGCGGCTATCCCGGAGGCTTATCGAAGGCTAATATATATGTATATGTATATATTGGTGTAGAGAAGACCGAATATGTAGCGCAACATAATATTATCGACCACATAAGTATCACACTGCTGCGGTAATAACGTATTTAAGTACTTCTAAATTATTGAGCGTCCTGGTAGCTGAATAGTTAATACATATCGGTGCCCTGCTCCGGGCAAATCCTGGTGAGGGCACGGATTTTTAAGAGTTGTGTTTGATCATATGAGCTACGCCAGGTCGTTCCGAGGTTCGGATTCCACATTAACCTTTAGGTCACGGGGGAAAGGAACTGGCCATACTTCCTCTGACACAATGGCTTAGTACGCCTCCTTTGGGAGGATCCAACCAACATTCGGGTTGTTAAGGGCTAATTTAGTCTTAAGAAACTTTTAAGCCCTCTTATAGGCAGATGTTGTGCAGAATACTTGTCAGTAAGAGCTTCCGAAATACTGCTCCGAATAAATTATGAAACACAAAACTCTGTTTGCCGAGCATCCCTACGGAGTATTCAGTAGGTCACCATTAAATTAATTATTCCAGCAAACAGTGTGAAGACTCTGGTTCGGCCCCATTTGCCATTGTGCAGGCTACGGTCCCGCGAAGTCTTAGCTCGCCCGCCGCGAAGAGCAAATAATATCCCGTTCAGCGGAAACTTTATAATTGCGGAAGTTGCGGAAAGCAAATACAATCCGAAACAACTTGTGTCGTCAATTATTAACGACGGCGCCGTCAAGCGGGGGCTCGGAGGGAGTCGGTAAGAAGGCCGCGGGGTCATCCCACCTCGCGCTGTTCCCTGGTGGCGCACAGTGTCTGTGACGTCATCCCTGCCGCAGGAAACCTCAGGGATGATGCACAATCTAATCTGAGAAACCAAAATTTGCTGATTAAGTCCAGGGTTTTTTAAAAATAAAATGTAAAAACGAATATATATACAATTATTATATCGTTTTAAAAAGGACCCTACGATCCGACAACTTTTTACTACAGGGCGTTCGACGGGAAACGCTACCCACTGTTAGCGCTACAAGGAAGAAACTGCTCCCGGTGAGCGAGCGGTCAGCTTCCGGCATTGTTCGATCGTCGGCCGCGGACTATTTCATAATAATTATGGTTCATAAACTTGTATGTGCTAAGCATTTAAATGTGACGTCAGTTGCGGATCAACAGTGCCATCGTGGACACCCTGCAGGTACCAGTTGCAAAATCTAATCCTAGGCCCTTGGTCTATTTCTGTAATTTTATGCACCACAATTGTTTTGTACGGCTTTAAGTTAACTAGCTTTGTTACTTTCCAAGCTGACGTCTTAGATACGCCTGCCTGCTGCCCTAACTGACTTAATGATTTTTTGGGTGACTGCTCTAGTCGAAAAGCGATATCGTCAATTTTCTCTCCTGTGAGAATACGGTTGACCGACAGTATCTTTTTGTTAAAAAATGAACCAGTTTCTCATACTTTTTTAACCAGACGCAGAATTGTTGATTTAACTGGCAGTAAAGCGCCAGGATATTCGCGACAAAATTTAGTGAGACACTTTTTAAACGACTTCTTCTTCACATATGTATCGTAGAGAAATATTCTTTGTTGCAAACAGTAACGTACCATAATTTTACTCACACTCAAACACGGTACAGATTAGTAAGAGTATGAAGCCCCAAACCAGCCAAACCGCAAAGAAACGTTTATTCACAACACTGTTGGGGCAGCGGAGGTGTTAAACAGTGCGGTGAGTTGCTGGCCCCACTGTCCCAGCAAGTTGCCGAGGCAACAAACTGGGAGGGTAGCGTTTCCCGGCGAACGCCCTGTACTATTGAAACGTTAGTCTACCACTTAAAGACAGCAACGAAACAGCTTTTAACACATTTGGTGGATACTGGTAGCTCTGCAATAAAGAAGGCGAAGTCATTTCTATCTGCTAGGATTGTCATATCCCATGTTTTCTGTGATGCAAAATGGATTCTCTTTATTGACAACATTTAAAATGGATAAACGGTTACTGGCAACTGCCTTGTAAGTCTTCTGAAAAAACTAAATGAAAAAATTATCGAGAAGAACCTGAATTATAAGAGAAAAAAAAAAAATTTTGCATTAGGACAGTATTTGGTAATCGGAAAACTAAACGATTTGAGGAACTAATAGTCGAAACATGCATCCTGTTCACTAGATTTTGTGAACACTTAATTTTACCTATTTCTAAAACTAAGGAAATTTATCGCTGTAAAATGTCAGATTGCCTTTTGGTAATGGTATCCATTTTTTAAAACAACTATGAATTAGGTTCATTTAACTAAATGGTTACTAAATGGAAAAATAAATTATTATTTGATATAGCAAACAAAGCCTTTTACTGCCAGGAACAGAACCTTTTGCGCTAACTTCATACCAGTGAATAAACACATTCGTTTATGGAAGATCAGTATATGTACTGCTTGTGATCCGGATGATATATTAAGAATGGAGAGGAACAAGCCATTCGTAATCCTGTTCAAAAAACCCCGTCCGAATGATAACAACATTGCCTCCAAGTTTAATCTGCTCCTCCGAGTGACGGATAGCCATCTAAAATGTAGTATGTCTTGACGACATAATGAATTAAAAAATTCCGATTTAATTTTTTTTTCAATATAACAATTAGAAATCATGATCCACTACCTCTACAATTCCGCTGCCAGTGACACAAACGATACACAAATTCTCCAACGGGGCTCGAAGCGTCTACCTACCTACCGAATTAGAGATACTCTCACAATGTGTCAATGAAATAGAGTATCTTACTTCAAATATATGGCGCAAATGATGGTAAAACCTACAGACAAATAATTTTAATTTTTGCAAGGTATATCACCAATGAATAATACCTATAAATTTGTCTGGGTAAGTATAGTTAAATAGCGTGAAGTATTTCGAAATTCAGAAACAACTAAACGCCAGAAACCTGTTTTCTAACTTTACTTTGATTCCGCATAGAGGTGGATAAAGTGACTTTTAAATCAAGAGTGTTTGTGATTTAATTTAACTGAAACAGCTTTGGGAGAAGAAAGTAACGAATAGTAGAAAAAAGGTGTTAAATATGGAGATACGAACAAGTAGCAAATTTAAATTTATTAACAAGAGGTTTATTAAAACTTGCTAAAAACAACATTCATTGAAGGAAGCGATCAAAAATATATGTCTTTTTATTTTGTCCAAGACATTAAACGGAAGTACTACCGTAAATTGTTTCTTTTGATATTTTAGGCATAGATGGAGTATTATCAGAAGTTGCGGTGAAAATTATTATGTCTACCGTATGGTTGGAAAACATCAAAAGATCAGAACCGATTTATGAAGACGTTAAAAAAAAATGTTCAAATAGTTCTTCATAGTGATTAAGCACGTTATTTGTCAGCTTTCATATATTCCAATTTTAATCTCGATTACCTCTAACATAGGGAGAAAGACAGAAACCGAAAACTATGAATCAGTTTGTATGGAAATTTATTGAAAATGGTGAGAATGAACGTCTTGAAATACTGACCAAGAACTACTGTCACAAAATTTCTGCGGTCTGCCAGGAAATGGACAAAGTTCAGAATCAGTTTTTTGAGAATATGGAAAACTGTCAGATACATTGAAGTAAATTTTTTCATAGTGATTAAGTACGCTAATCCTCACGTTTTGTTTATTCCTCTTTGACCCTTAGTGACTGCTGTCAGATATAGAATGAAAAAGAAAACCTAAAAGTTTCCAAACGATATGTACAGAAATTATTTGAAGTAGGAACGTCACGATGCTCGGTGCAATAGGCTTTGAATAGATCCCAAATTGCTACTAAATGTAGAAATATGGTACAAAATTGTCAATTTTTATTGGATGCTTGATTAAGACCTTTATATTCCTCTCTACTCAACTGATTAGCAATCAGGCCTCAATCCTAGTTTCAGTTGACTATCACTCAACAATAAAAATAGGTGCAGAATCAATTTGTGAAACAAACAAAATATTCAATCTTGTGGTTGATTTTGAAAACAGAAAAGCAAAACTTTGTGCAACAAAATAGGACGACTCCAATAACTGGTTGTACACATGTTTTCCTTTTTTTGTCCAGTATTGATTCTGTTTTGTACATTGGCAACCTGCCTTTGGCTGAGATATAGGCGGCACACATTCAGTGCTGTCGTGATCTTGTTGCAATGGAGCAGAATTTGTAGCCAGTGCCGCAGCTATCTTCATACCCTGATCCATAATTTCAGTCTTCACGATTCTGTCTCGGGCAGTGCGTACTGAAAGACCAACAAAACGCTGGAAGATGTTTTCCCGCATCGGTTAATGTAAGCTGTTCGAGATCTTGTATCTTATAGTCTGCTGGAAATGTTTTACTAATTATTTTTTTAGCTGCTGTTTGTGTCTTGGGATTATACACTCATCAGTCAAAACATTGTGACCACCTACTACTAGCATATTGGTCCACCATTCGAACGCAATACAGCAGCGATTCGGCGTAGCATGGATTCTACAAGACCTTGGCTGGATTTCAGATTTCTACGCACAGGTCACGAAATTCCCTTAAATTACGGGCCAGTGGTTTGTGGGCGCGGCACCTGGGAACGAGCATCTCGAAAACGGAGAGGCTGGACGGCTGTTCGCGTGCTACTGTAGTGGGCATCTATGGAAAGTGTTTTGAAGGACGGTGAAACCACAAGTAAGCGTGGACATCCACGCCACATAACAGAACGTGGAGGTCGGAGACTTGCCGTTCTGTAAATCAGGATTTGCCTGTGGCAGATCTGACAGCAGAATACAATTCAAGAATTATAAATGAATGCAATTTTTCTCGGCGTTGTTTATTTATAAACGTTTCTCGGGAAACAAAAAGAGTAATAAGTAATATTATTATTAACACACTATATTTCGCGGACTTTACCTCCGTCGCCATCTTCAGGTGTAGTTGTAAGTCTTGAAATCTGCCTTGAAGTCAGCCTCAGCGTATTGTTTGTAAACTGGCATTCCGGGAAATGAAAAGCAGGTCTAATAAACACGAAAATGGTCCACACGATAAATTAGCCTTCTTGCCCTACTCTAGCGCCACACCATCTAGGGTCGGAAGAGTCCTGGCAAGAAATGGCATTAAGACCATTTTCCTACCACCACCAAAATTGAGAAACATTTTGCGCTCTCCAAAAGATGACCTTGCCCTTCGTACACCCGTAGTTTACTGCATCCCGTGTAAATATGGAAAGAAATGCATCGGCCAGACGATACGGTGCGTACAACAACGTTGTTTGGAACACGCCCGACATGTTCGCCTGGGTCAAAAAGACAAATCAGCAGTGGCGGAACATAGTTTGACAGAAGGACATGGTTTCGATTTCGAAGCGACTAAGGTGTTGACACATGCGAGAGGCTTCAGGGACAGCGTCATCAAAGAAGCGTTTGAAATTCGCCTCGCGTCTGATTTGATTAACAGGTATTGTGGGTTCCAGATAAGTGATGCATGGAATCCTGTTATTGAGGCTGCTCGTCACCAAAGCTCTGCTTTTTGTGTTCCGCGGGCGTCTAATGACATCTGAGACGCTGCTAGGCAACATAACAACGTCTGTCGTTGCCATGCCAGTTTACGAACAACACGCTAAACGCTGACTTCAAGGCAGACTTCAAGACTTACAACTGCACCTGAAGATGGTGACGAAGTATAAAGTCGCCGAAATATTGTGTATTAATAATAATATTACTCTGTTTGTTTCCCAAGAAACGTTTATAAATAAATTCAAGAATTGTTTCAGAGCACAAGAATCGCGATTCTGCCACAGATCACCCCATATCCTGCCTTAATAGTGTATGTGTTATTGAAAAGGTAGAATTTGTGAAAGTTCCTACGGCTCCTGCTGCTTTCCGTAGGTTTCACGGAGCTAGATCTCCACATTCCCATTACAATCGTCACCCCTAGAAGGGATGCGATGGGGTCAGCTCAAGCTTCGGTGGTTGTATATCTTCCCGTGGAGTTTCCTCCACAGTACTCGTTTGATAGCAGGCTGAGTGAGCCTGGGGAGCCAATACGGACGTTCAGCTTTTAGGAAGAATGCTCGGCTTCGACGGGGATTGGTCCTCAGTCAGACACTCTACCAATTTAGCTACGCGGCCGCTGCCTTTCTAAATAAATTAATAAAAATATGTTATAGAATTATCGAAGCATTAAAAGAAAAAAAGTTATTTATAGAAAATAATTTTCAAACTGTAACTCAGTAATTGGCTTGAAAGTATCATTAACTCAGTCTTCTAAACATGTAATTGTTATGTGGAGCATTGTGAGTGATTAATTCCTGTTGTACCCATCACGGATCTACCCTCCGTCACCCACTCTTAGTGAATCGCGGAGTAATAATAAATGTAGTAGCAATTCTATGACTTCTCCACAGGTCACCAACTCCTCTATTGTTTCCGGGATTTCTGATATCACCTCACCGAAGGTAATTTGTATCAACCACCAGATTTATATGAAGCAGCAGGCCCCATCCAGATAGTCTGATAATCGTTGCTGAAGTTGAGATGGTAATATGATTGACGCTCATAACATCGAATGCGTGTCCCAGTTTAAACACGCGGGAATTGAAGGATCCATTGTGAAAAATCAATTTTCAAATGAACGCCGAGTGTATGTATCTAATCTAGGATTATTTCTTCAACATACATATCCGACAAATATTTGTAATGAACCGCTAGGGAACGAATAAAACCAATTTCAATATTCGGTAATGAACAGTAAAAGGTGGTTAGCCATGCATCTCAAAAGGCTTCAGAATACGTGTGCCGAAACATTTGCTGGAGATTAGTCCACCGAACTGTGGAGCTTGTTCCATGATAGGCCACCAGCTTCTTACAATTTGTCAGGTCTACTCGCCAGCATAAATGCGAGGTATGTAAGGGTCTGGAGGCGACGTGTCATCCAGACGACTGATGCTTTTCAAAATTTAAAGACAACCTGTTATATGTTAACTAATTATTAATACGATCAAAGACATAGTTTGAAATATGCCCAGTAGAGAAGTATGGACTAACAACAATACATTTAAGCCTATCTGGGAATGTAACCTGAGGCAAAGATGTATTAAGCTGATTGCTTAATACTTTACTTAATTTTGTGGAGCAGAGTTTAATTAATCTGCCGGTAATGCCATCATTACCAGTCTAGCATTTGATTTTTAAAGACATGATAACTATTAGATGAAACGTTCTCGGAAAACTAGTGGATTGAAACCGTCTGTAATGCAAGACGTTTCGGTGGGCATAACTCTTCCCCCATTGTCAAGTTCTCACTCGTCTAGTTTCCCGAGAATATTTCATCTATAAACAACGCCGAGAAAGCCTCCACTCTTATATGATAACTATTCCTATTTCCTCAAGAATATCTGAATTTAAAGATATAACGTAATTTTTTGATCCTTTATGAATGAAGTCCTTAATTTGAGTGAATGTGCTATTAATGGTAAATACATTTTAAAAAAATGATTACTAAACAAATCAGTAATATATCAACTTGATTCTACTGATCTTGCTTGATATATATGTCTTTATTGAACTGGTTATTTTCCTCGTTTCTTATTTCTTAATTTTATTTCTTAAGTCATGAATGTTACCTTTGAAGCACATATTTTTAGATTCTTTAGTACATTAAGGCTAAAAAATACCAAATTATGCATTTAAATCTGAATGTACTGTCCATAGAACGGTGAATTTCGCTAAATACCTAGAGGTAACAATTGTTAATAATTTGTTGTGGAATGAACATATTAAGAAGGTAATTGGGAAAGCAAATGATTACTTCAATTTCTAGTGCGTAATTTAAAAAGTTAACTAGATTTCTTACAAAGCTGTGGTGTGTTTTCAATTAGAATATTGTTATTTTATATGGGGCCCCATCAAAAGCGGCTAATGAAGGCACTGGAGAAAGTCCAAAGAAGATCCGCCCAATTTGTGAAAGGTGTATATAGCTGGCGGGAAAGCGTAAGTGCGATGCTGAAACAGTTTGGTTAGGAAGATCTGGAACATCACAGGCGTTGTTTTCGGTAGAAGCTAACTGGAAAATTCACGACTGACCTATTTCAGGATTACAGCAAACACATATTACTATCAGAAACATTCACATCTAGGAATGACTGAGATATCAGGACCAGAACCAATTCTTTTTTATACTAATTTTTTTTCCAAAGAGCGATTAGGAAACAGAATAGGAGGAATTTATCAAGCGAGGAAAATTAAAATCAGATAGGAGTAGATCTCGATAAACAACTCCAACTATCTTGATCTGGGTTTTCCATAGATTTCCCAGATTGCTCCAGGCGAATGCCGGGATAGCCTAGTTGCTCAAAATAGCTCATGGGTGCCTACTGCCATATCCTTTATATCCATTCTTATGCAAACGGTTACACATTGGGATAGTTGCAATGCACCCTCCGCCACCAAATATTAAAAAATAGCGGAATAATAATAATAGCAATAGTAACTTTATTTTTTATCTTGCACTAACCCTTATAATGAGCCTTAATATTAGCATTGTGATGATTCTCAGAGACAATACACAACTTTTTTTGAGAAATGCATACTGTCCTAATGCCCACAGATATTCATGGTTTTTGTCCTTTTTGAGGAATTTTCTCGGGGAAGCTACTTTACAAGTAATTTAAGACACTAATACTAAAAATGTTTTATTGTTTATTTATGCCTTGTGAGCTGTAAACATGGTTCCAGTTTGTAGTGTTCAGGTAATTTCTACAACAACTAACTGATTCACCATTTATCACATGTTTATCTTTAAAATAATTACTCTTGTAACCCGTTTCCACAAAAGTGTTGATGGTTAATACCAGGTCATAATGATCAAATGGCCTACAAATGATTTTACGCCATCCGAGAAAAAGATTTCCGAAAGATTACAAAATAAAGAGGTGAAAACACTTCTGACGTCATCATGCGACTGGAAATGCTCCTGTCTTCCATTAACTCTCATGCCAGTTAGATTTTTTTCTACCCCAGGATAGTGTCTCACACTACCTAATTATAAAAACGAAGTGAGCAGATATAATGGGTATGTAACTATTACTTTTTCACTACTTTATTGTAACCTTAACTATTAACTTGAATCCATGTAATGTGATTTCAGTCTTACATCTAAATAGTAGCAAAAATCTTCTTTCATACGTAACATATATGAAAAAAAAAAATTATTCTGCGAGAGTACATAATATTCATTGAACATTATATTTTCGAAAGTTTGGTTGATCCCAGGTACAATAAAAATAATCTGTATCCCGCGACAAAGAAAAAAAGAAATTTTTCTAATACACAGAATACAATTTATGAAAAGTTACTTTGTAATTTAAAAAGATGTAGCTCGCATTTTTACTAAGATATAAATTTCTCCATAATTTTAAGATCTATGATATCTTCACATCGTAATTAACTGAAGAACCAAAGAAACTGTCACACCTGCCTAATATCATGTAGGGCCTCCGCGAGCACGCAGAAGTGCCGCAACACGACCTGGCATGAACTGGACTAATGTGTGAAGTAGTGCAGGACACCATTCATTCTGCAGGGCTGTCCATAAATCCGTAAGAGTGCTAGGAGGGTGGAGATCTGTTTTGAACGGAACGTTGTAAGGTATCCCAGATATTTAATTTAATTTAATTTTAATTTAATTTAATTTTAATTTTTTAATATAATTTAATTAAATTGCAATGGAGCACAGGCTCCGGTGGCAAGTTCCCTACACTCCCATCTTCCTCCTATCCTGCACCTACCTACATTTGCCCTCTACAAATTTTATCTTTAATTTCTTTCAAAGTTTTCGGTAAATTATTCATCATATCTCTTGGTAACTCATTCCAATCCCTGACACCCTTACCTAAAAAAGAGAATCTTCCCACACCCTTGTGCCTGAAATCGGGTGCCAGCTTGTGGTCATGGTCATCTTTTCCCTTCCATGCACTACTTTTCATACCTATTGCAATATCTTTCCATGCCACATTACCAGAATATGCCCTGTACACTCCCATGACCCTCCTCATCCTCCTCCTGTCTTGCAATGAATCCCATTCCAGCTCCTTTATCATATCCGTCACTGATTGCATTCTGCGATAATTTTCAGAAACAAATCTAGCAGCGATTGTTTGCACCCTCTCCAACTCCTGTATTTGATACGTAAAATGAGGGTCCCATACTACACTACCATATTCGAGCAATGGTCTGACCAAAGTTTTGTAACCCAATTCCTTGACTTCTCTCTTACATCACCTCATCACTCTCTCCAACAAGTGCAGAACTTTGAAACCTTTTCCTACCACCTGTCCAATGTGTCCTGCCCAGTTAAGTTTGTTATCAAAAGTAATTCCAAGATATTTACATTTCAAGTCTTCAGCGAGCAATTCTTTCCCCACTTTATATTCATAATTCACCTTTTGTTTTTTATTAGTGTATCTAATAAGCTGACTCTTCTTTGCATTTATCTTCATTCCATGTTTACCAACCCAATTAGATATCCTGTCCAGATCACCCTGCAACTGTATACAATCCTCTATCGTTTTGATACTTTTATATAGCATTATGTCATCTGCTAACAATCTAATTTCAGATAATAAACAATCAACACAATTATTCATTAGAATAATGAATAGCAATGGTATCAATACGCCACCCTGTGGCACACCCATTTTTACTTCCACTTCTTTTGATACTACATTTCCTACCCTAACTTTCCGTTTTCTACCTTTTAAAAATTCTTCTACCCAGCAAATGACTTTCTTATCCACTCCAATGGTTTTTACCTTATTTACTACCATTTTATGGCTTACTTTGTCAAACGCCTTAGACAGATATAGTGCTACACTATCAATTTGGCCTCCCTTGTCCATTTCATCTGAAATATCTTACATATATCCCACCAACTGAGATTCGCATGAATATCCTTGACTGAAACCATGTTGCCTGCTTGAAAACCACTTACGTTCCTCACATATATTTCTGATGTGGTTGCATATCAATCTTTCCATTAATTTACCTACCACTGATGTGAAACTGATTGGCCTGTAATTCTCAACTCTATTTCTCACTCCTCCCTTATGTACCGGTACTACTATTGCATTTTTCCAGTCCTGTGGTAAGCAGCAAGTGTCTAGACTCAATTTAAATAATATTTCAAGATAAGGTACAATGTCACATCCGGCTATCTTTAAGATATCTGTAGTAATATTATCTTCACCAGCCCCTTTATTTTTTTTTCAGCTTTCTTATTTCCTTCATGATTTCCTCAGGATGGATATCAAAATTTTTACTATCGTCTTTTCTAATTGTGTTGTTAAGCTCGTTCTCCGAATTAGACCCTCCTGTTTCTGATTCGTTGTCCCTAATGCTTTCACTGAACCAGTTACTTAAAACCTCTGCCTTTTTCAAATCGTCAGTAACTTCTTCTCCATCCTTATCTATAAGTATCTCTACACCCTCTGTTCCCCTCAGCTTCCTGATATAGCCATAGAAATTTCTAGATGCATCAGTCAATGGTCCTCCTGCACTGTCAATACTCTTCATAAACCCATCTTTAGCCATTTTCTTTGCTGTTATTAAGTCCTAGTTTAGTTGTTTTAAATATTCCCTACTATCCTGCTGTCTCTTAATTCTGTTATGTTCTTTGCTTACCAACCTCTTTAACCTCTTCACTTCCCTATTATAGTACATAGGTTCTATACTTCTCTTTGTTTTCTGCTTTGGAATAAATTTTTCTTCACCCTTTCTTATTATCTCCTTGAACTTCTCCCACATTGACTCTACTGTTCCTGAGCCTTCCTTCCATTTGCTGAATTTTTCTCTGAAATGTCTCTTCAAATTTGAAACCTGTGCCTTTTTATAATTGTACCTACTTCCCCCTTCAATTTTGGCTGCTGGTTTACTGAATCCTCTAATATCCATCAGAACTGCTTCATGATCACTTATTCCTTCAGTTACTTGATACCTCAAAGGGTTTTCATCGGGCTTAATTAGAAATATATCCAAAATATTTTGTCCCCTAGTGTTTTGCTCAACCACTTGTGTAAAACCTCCTTCCCTTATTAAGATATTTGCAAATCTTTGTTCCCTTGTGTTATTTATCTTATTCCCTTCCCAGTTTACACCTGGTAAATTTAAATCCCCGCCGATGATGATCATTTTATACTCATCTCTGAAATCTGAGTATGAATTTAATTTCTCCCCAAGAGCCTCATCCTCTTCTGTCATTCTTCCACTGCGGTAAACAGTCAACACTCTGATTTTTTCCTTTTTATTACCCCAGAAGTCTACCCCAAGTAACTCATGGTCTTGATCTATGAACACCAGTGAACTGTGGTAGATTTTGCTAACTAGTATGAAGACTCCTCCACCAATTGCTCCTCTATCTCTGCGGTACACTCTGTAACCATCAGGAAAACCTCACTGTCTTGTACTTCTTCTTTTAACCAACTCTCTCCCCCAATTATTACTTGTGGTTCGTGCATCTCTATTAAGTTTGCAAATTTGATTACTTTGTTCATTATACTTCTACAGTTTACCATTAACACCATGCTCAATAATGTTCATGTCTGGGAAATTTGGTGGCCAGCGGTGGTGTTTAAACTCAGAAGAGTGTTCCTGGAGCCACTCTGTAGAAATTCTGGGCGAGTGGGGTGTCGCACTGTCCTGCTGGAATTGCCCAAGTCCATCGGAATGCTCAATGGGCATGAACGGATTCAGGTGATCAGCCGGGATGCGAGCGCACGTGTCAACTGTCAGAGTCGTATCTAGACGTATCAGGAGTCCTATGTCACTCCAACTGCACACGTCCCACACCATTACAGAGCCTTCACCAGCTTGAACATTCCCCTGCTGACATGCAGGATCCATGAATTCGTGAGGTTGTCTCCATCCGTACACCTCCATCCGCTCCACACAATTGGAAACGAGACTCGTCAGATCAGGCAATATGTTTTCAATCATCAGCACTCCAATATCGGTGTTGACGGGCCCAGGCGAGGCGTAAAGCTTTGTGCCGTGCACTCAGCAAGGGTACACGAGTGGGCCTTCTGCTCCGAAAGCCCATATCGATGATGTTTCGTTGAATGGTTCTCACGCTGACACTTGTTGATGCCACAGCATTGAAATCTACAGAAATTTGCGGAAGGGTTGCACTTCTGTCACGTTGAGCGATTCTCCTCAGTCGTCGTTGGTCCCGTTCATGCAGGATCTTTTTTCCGGCCGCAGCGATGTCGGAAATTTGATGTTTTACTGGATTCCCGATATTCACGGTGCACTCGTGAAATGGTCGTACGGGAAAATCCCCACCTCATCGCTACCTCGGAGATGCTGTAACCCCTCTCTCGTCTCCGCTTTTGTAAAATCATGATTTAAGGAATGAAATTTTGGAAATTCCACCATTAAAGGACAAAAGTATCAATATTTCTACAACGCGATTTTGTGTCACGAACCATTTATCTACCATGATATCTAACCGATATAGATAAATGACATATCATATTAAAGATTAAAGTCTCCCACGTGGTCACGTGATATTTTAAAAAAGGAATCTATCGTAATTCTACCCTTAAAGGGCAAAATCATCATTATTTCCATAATGTATGTTTTTGTCACAAGCCATTTATCTCCCTTGATGCCTAACCGAAATGAATAAATGAGCTATCAGATTAAAGATTAAGATCCTCTGGTTTGGTGACATAATTTCTTAAGAATGAAATTTTTCGGAATTTGACCCTTGAAGGACAAAAGTAATTACTGCGAAAGTCGGGCGTATGAGACAACATAGAGCCATAGAGCAGCACGTTTCATAGAGATATCAATTAACTGCCTCACTGGCGTCGAGTTTTGTTACGTACCTGCTGTATTAAAAAATTGATACGAATGAGGTGACTCTTCTTTCTCCAATTACAAACCAGTAACTTCACTATTCATCGTATTCGCGAAATTTTCGCATGGGTCGTCTAATTATGAATAATAGTACAAGGCTAGATTATTGTTACCTTCCAATTCTGTTCGACACATACGTATTTGAACCAAAGGTATAATGAGGAAGAGGTAACAGTATAGAAAACAGATGCCTACAACCAATTTTCTGAATATTCCATTAATTTCGCTGATCAAGTTACAAAAGTTATAATTACAAACTCTGAAGAAAATTTATAAATACCTCTGAATCAGCTAATTGTGGTAGGTCAGGATTACTTTAAGCACTTATTCTTCTTGGAACAAGACTTAAAGTATTCTTATGACAATTACCATTGTAGATTCAGCTGATATCAAGAAATGGAACATATTTCGCTGTCACTAAATGATAAATTTGAACCTGTTTAAATATTACACAAACAAGTTTATCTCTGACACGAGTGGTTCCCAACAACCTAGACGACGAATAAATCAGAGGAAAAAGAAGTAGTGGCTGTAGTATGCTGGGATAAATAAAGAAAAAGAAGAACATGGTAATACGATATAACAATCAAAAACTAGGACAACAAGCACTCAAAAACAAAACCATGATTTAAAAGTTACTTTTGATAACACTAATATCGAGCAAGTAAAAAGGAGTTAATTATTTAGGTTTTGACATATCACATAGGTTCGATAACGATAGTGCAATTCCGACACGGCAGAATGAATGTGAATAAAAAACAACAAAGTAAACCATGAAAAATACAATCAACAGAAAGGAAATTTCTTAAGGTTGTCAAAGTATACACTATGGTTGATTATATAAGGAACGAAAAGATTTGTTTAGAAAGTTGGCCTCATAAACGATGAAAATTAAGCATCTGCTGAAAATATAATTGGAGAATTATTACTAAATGTAATCCCAAAGGATAATCGCATGTGTAAAAGGAGAGAGTAAAATTGATTTTCTAACTGTATTTTTCTTTGTGATCAATACGTGATGGGGGATTTTGATAATAATTCTCCCAGATAGAGCAGATTACAAACTGCAGATGAAACAAATTAGTACATCTGTGCAAGAAACGACTTAAAACATGAATAGGCGCATGTGTCTACTGAAATTAGTGCTGTGCCGTCTAAAGTTTTTCCCATTTATTTCCAAGTTCACAAAATTTCAGGATGTTCTGTTGTGCCTCGAATTCAAAATAACCACAGAAATTTGAGCTAGAATATCCAGATGATGTCTCTGACACTCATTTTAATCATGTCAACGAAGATAAAAGAAAACTTTAAATCATTTCAGTTCATGAAATATTGCAACATTCAGTTATCACGTGACCCATTACAAAACAAATATTCCACACGAATGATGGATTGAAGTTAGCTATCGGGACAGCCCGTTAATTAATGCTGCACTATCATTCATCTGGTGGAAATCAGAGTCTACGCCAGAAAACATCGTTTTCGCGTTTCAGATCTGAACGTATTCAATTGAATATTGCTATCAATGCGTTTTGCATGCAGCAACCCACTGTATTGTAACAAATATCGTTACTCCCTATCAGCCACCCGTAAATAGCTTTCTATATGAAGTATCACGTATTACGTGTGATAAATAGTCAAGCAACCGGGTTTTAATTATTGAGAATAATATCTCTCATTTTAATACGTAAAAATAAAATAATATACTCTGATGTCTCCTATTAATACACAGAAGATTTTACACAAGAAAGAATAGCAACATCATAATATAACATACCGACTTATATGCACAAAACCGAGCGTGGTGGTGTAACGGATAGCGTTCTGGCCTCGCATTCGGGAGGACGGCGGTTCGAATCCCCGTCCGGGCATCCAGATTTGGGTTTTCCATGGTTTCCCCAAATCACTCCAGGTGAATGCCGGGATGCTTCCTTCAAAAGGCCATGGCCGAATTCCTTCCCATTCCTTGCCCCCATCCTTTCCCGTCTCTAAAGACCACGTTGTTAAAAAGGGACGTTAAACTGTTACAAAAAAAGTAAAAAAAAAAAAATATATGCACAAAATTATACCCTTTGTTTTGTTTTGGCAATACACGAATAGCTTTACATTGTACTTCCCAGTTCATACACTATCTCTCATAAATAGTGCAGCTTATTACTTTAATTATATTTTACCGGATAATTACACTGTAACAAGACCTATAGTTTATTTTATCCTTAGGGCTGCAAGACCTGTCAACGTCTGGGTCATTGAAGACAAGGAATAGGAAGGAATTCATCCATAGCAGTTTGAAAGAACGACACCACTATTAATTTTCAATAATTTGGGAAACTATGGAAAAACTAATTCCGGCTTACCGCACTGGGATTCAAACCCCTATCCTCCAGAAAATCAGGCATGATGGCTACCACCCTCCCGTCATGCCCGGTATAAAGTTTATGGTTAATTCATTATGCTTTCCAAAATTTAAAGAAATATTTCCTTTTATTTGTTAAATAGAAATGTTATGTAAACTTTATTGAATAAATGAACCATGTACACACAGAAACATGAAAAAACCATGAGCTTATAATTTAAAAAAAAATCACAATAAAAAACATTTTAACGAATGTTTTCTGTAGAAAGGAGAAGAGACTTCGTTTTCAATAATCTTCACTTGGTAGTTCTTACTCTTTCTTAAGGTGGGTGACTAATGCTGTGGTTTGTATCTATCAGACAGTCTACACACGCGATTGTAGATAGGAGTCGGAGGAAAACATCTGCAGTTGGTCTAATCGGATTAAAAAAAAATTGGGTTACTGTGAAGAAAAGGGAAAACCGAATGATGGCGCCACGAAGTCAAGGAGGCATGTAAATTCTGCTGCCGTGTGAATGAAAGGAGACGTTATCTGGCTATGCAGATATATTGGGCGTTTGAAATTTACCAGTATTTTTTTCTGTTACAGTAATTAGAATCTCCTGCAAACCAGTTTTCTACGTTAAATCTTCGAACATGTTTCGAGGATTATTGAAGCGCTAGTTCGGTGGCTGAAAGCCACTTCCTGGCTTCAGTACATTTTTGTGGGGAAAATTACTCTCCCATAAGTCGGTGTTATTACAACTTCCTTGAACTCACTGGAAAACCGTTGAGTAGGTTTCCAAGACAATTTTTAATAATTTTACAACTGTCAGCAGAGATGTTAAAAATTACAGTCGAATATACTAGTGGTATTGACTGTCATCGTTTTGGGACACGAATGACTAAATTTCTAAATCCAGTTAACATCTGTATGATGAGTAATACTATCTGCCGCAACCTGCCTTCCAATTACTGGTTGTATTAAACATACTCCAAGCAACAAACAGTAACTTCCAAGTAGCATAGCCACTCCCATGATCAAGCGACAACTATCAGTGAGGAACAGCACATGAAACGCAACCGAGGCCGGATTACCGCTAGACCCTCGCACTCGGAGGATAGCGGTTTCAAATGCCTATCTGTTCACCAAGATCTCTGTTTGCTATGTTTTCGGGAAATTATTCCAGGCGAACAGTGGTATGATTCATATAAAAGGTTTTTGTTGTATTACTTTCTGCTCTTTGCCTTAATTCTTCTTCAGTGAGCCGTAAAGCCCAAAGGAAACAAAAAATTCAAATCGCAGCACCACCCATCTCCTCTCGAAACTTGGAGGGAACCGCACCAGACAGAGATAGTACAGACTACTCCAACTGCAATAAGATTTATTAAAAGAAAGTAGACAATAAACAACGCGGCATAAGCCTAAAATCGTTTAATCATCAACAAAAAAACGCCCAATCACAAGTGCACACACACACACATACACACACACACACACACACACACACACACATACACACACACACACAAACAAACAAACAAACACATACACATACGCACACACACCCACACACCCACACACCCACACACCCACACACCCACACACACAAACACTCATACTCACACGCACACACCCATACACACACGCACACGCACCCGCTCACACACCCGCACACACACACACACAGACGCACACACCACACACACAAACACACACGCACGTAAACACACACACACACACACACACACACACACACACACACACATATATATATATATATATATATATATATACAGGGTCCGGCAATAAAACCTCTCTCATTTTAATGTGTTGTCACATAAAAACTAAATAATGTAGAGAATAATTACTTTTATTTATGAAAAATACATACTTTTCCATTTTTAATTATTTGGTTTAAAAAATTATATCTGCCCTCCATTGTTGACTCATTGACAAAGTCTATCCATAAAGTTCTAGATACATTTTTGCGTCAATTCTCTTGGAATGGCTGCCAATTCTTGGGTAATGGCCTCTTTAAGTGCTTGCAGTGTTGTGGGACGATGTTTGTACACTATAGGCTCTAAGTGTCCCCAAAGATTGGTGAATGTTGCATAGACACACTCACACGCGCCAAATTTTCCGGCGTTGTTGCAATCCGAGGACGGCCTGTAGGTTTTTTTTTTTAGTGCTGAACCTGTCTTTCTAAAGTTTGACACCCACAGTTAAATAGTTTTTCTATCCGGGACACGATCGTGTAGGCCAAGTTTGAATCGTCTCCGAAAATCTGAGAACAACTTTTACGAATAAATTCGTCCACAACAAACGCACGATGATCACCAAGCCCTGACATGGCGCACACTGAAAATGGGAGGTACACCTCTTTAAAACAAAACACATTCCACATCAGTATCCTCACTACAACCCGCACGCCGGCTACGTGAAATGTGGGAGGTTTTATTGACGGACCCTGTATATGTCAGCAGTCAGAATTTCTTAAGTTCAGGACGAATCAACATTTTTCATAGGTGTTGACATCCGTTAGTGACATATTTTCAGTTCTCCTACATTACATCAAAGACATCGTCATTATGTGGTGATAAAATTCTAATACACTTGTCATTTGAATCATTAAGCATATGAATTGAGCGTCTCGTAGTGAAAACTTGACCAATATTATGTTTTTACGGTCTACCATGATCACGTTACACCAAGAATTCTCAACGACGTCCTCATCGTGCATGATGCGAATGCACAAAATGTGCCATCTCCATTTTCTCTCTCTCTGCAATTCAGTAACATAACTTTGTGGAAATGAAATTATTTTTTTTACGGTTTAGAATTCACTGTCGTCAGTTACAAATTCTGAACTTGTTATCTTTATTTATTCCAAATTATCCAAATAACACATTTTAACAAGTAACAAGTTCAGAATTTGTAACCGACGACAGTGAATTCTAAACCGAAAAAAACCTAATTTCATTTCCACAAAGTTATATTACTGAATTGCAGAGAGAGAGAGACTGGAGATCTTTCAATCCAGTGAATTATGTCAATACCATAGTTAGGCAGATCCAATGATGGAACGGAGACACAGAAAAAATGTTACTTTGCTCTCAAACCACCTATTGCGATAAACCAGCATCGAGCTAGTGGTTCCATCGAACAGTGAATTCAGTGCTAAAGATGAAACTTCAGTTTTGGTGTAATCTGTCATTCACTAAATTCATTCAAGATTCTACCTATGAATCGCTGCCTAGAATTTGCTCTACCTACTAACGAATTAATGTGAATGTCCCATTTCATGTTCCTTTGTACTGTTACTCCAAAATATTTCATAGAATCGACCATATCAATAACTGTATTGTTTAACTCGTATTTCTGAACAATTTGATTCTTTTTGTTAGTTATGCTCATTGTCTTGCACTTTTTACAATTTAGAGTAAGTTGCCACTCAGCGCACCAAGCCAAAATAACATCCAGATCGCGCTGAATTTCTAAGCAATCGGCCAAATTTCTTACTTCCCTATAAATAACCGCATCATCAGCAAACAATCTAAATAGGCTTTTCACTTTTGTCTCCGAGATCGTTTATAAAAATTAAGAAAAGAAGTGGTCCTATTACACATCCTTGAGGTACACCCAATGTAACATCTAGATTAGAAGAAATTTCTCCTTCAACGACAACATACTGCGACCGACCAGTTAGAAAATCCTTTATCCATTCACAAAGCTGATCCGATATACCGTACGCTCGTAGCTTCGCTAAAAGGCGGTTGTGTGGCACAGAGTCAAAGGCTTTCTGGAAATCTAAAAAAATTGCATCTACTTGTGAACCTGCATCAATAACTTTAATTACGTCGTGTGTAAATAGGGCCAGCTGTATTTCATATGACCTTTTCTTCCGAAATCCCTGTTGATTTGTTGTGAGCAAATTATTATCATCTAGAAAATGTAATGTTCGAGCATATAATATGCTCCATAACTCTACTATAAACAGATGTTATAGGTATGGGACGATAGTTTCCAGGATCACTTAGATCACCTTTTTCGAAAATCGGAGTTACTTGCGCTAATTTCCAGTCTGAAGGCACTTTTTGCTCTTCTAATGATTTACTGAATATAGCAGACAGAAATGGCCCGATTTCCGCCGCATACTCTGAAAATACTCTCACTGGAATTCCATTCGGACCCGGTGCTTTCCCCCACTTCAGGAGCTCTAATTGCTTAATGATACCTGCAGTATCTATTCGTAATGATTCCATCACCGACTCGCCACGGCGTGGGAAAACGGGAATACTATCTTTATGTTCATTTGTAAATGAATTTTAGAATACCGTATTTAGTATGTTAGCTTTATCGCGGCTTTCATTAACCTCGGAATCTTCACGAATTAGTGCTGGAATATTGCTGTTGTTAGAATTAACTTTTCGTACATACGACCAAAATTTCTTTGGGTTTTCTGTGAGACTCTTAGAGAGAGAGTTGGAGTTAAAATCGTTAAAGGCCTCGCGCATTACATTCTTAATACGTCCTCTTAAATTAGATAAGGTTTCTAAATCGCTGTGACACCCCTTCCTTCTTGATCGTGCGTCACTTTAAGAGATTACCAGAAAGTCGATTGACAAAAAAGATAATAGATTCACTTAAAAATCCAACACCTTGGCTGAATGAAATTCGGAAGGTCTTAAAAGTGCAAGCATAGATGCAACAGACATCTTAGAAAGAGACACAAAGTAGACAAATGGGAAGTTATAACTGAGCAACCAAAACAAAAACAATACAGACCAAAGTGGTCGGAAGAACGCAAACAAGCTTTCTCGGAAAGAATGAAAGCCTACTGGAACAATAAGAAGAGCTCGAAGAAAACTTGATTTGGTCATTTGCTTTCCGTCTTCCATTTATTGGGAGAATTCGTCAATAATAATAATAAAAATGTTTGGCCGCGGTCATAATACCCAATAATACTTTTGCCTTATAAATTACCGACTTTGGAACCACGTCCTGGATAATGTTTTGCTGGATACGTCACGACATTAACTTTCTAACCTGTTTCAGAACGCTACATAGTATTAACGTATTAAAGGTTAGACGGTTACCAGTAATACTGAAGAATGTCGAGAAGTAAGCATGCTACCTGTATTGCCTGGGATATTGTAGATCCGCATTCTGTTTGAATACATAACGTTGCTATGAGGTAGGCAACAATATCTGAATTATTAAATCTTTTCCTCAGTTTCCATGGTCTAGCGTATTTCTCTGCGATAAACGTCACAGGCTATTCACTGGACATCACTGATCACGACGTCCAGGCGGCCACAAGAAGTGTTTCATCATCTTTTTGGTGCAGTACGCTGACAATGGAGACGGTAGTAGCTACTGCGCTATGGCCTGGATGGGCGAGACGGATGGTGGACTCCACTGCGCTATTTGTCAGCCGGCACCGCGCTGTCCCAGCGACAAATGGGCTGTCCGCCGAGTCGCCCGACAGCTAGGCAACACTGTGCGCCAGTCCCCCGATACACGTGTTCGCATCGCCTGTACGTCACCGCAACAGATAGGCCATCCCGCGACACAATGCATCGATGTTTTTGTGCTCTCTAACGTTCATTAGACTTTCGACATCACAGAAAAACACAAAAAATAAACAAAACATTCATATAAATTGGTTTAGAAGGATTGTATTAATAAAAATGCTGATCACTGATCGTCAGAATTGCATTCTTTGCCAAGTTTCTTCACCGTACTTGTTTTAAATGTATTCTATATCAATGATCTACGTAACAGGAGGAAATCGGATTTCGAAGAGAGAAAATCGTTAAGATACGACAATAGGAGGCGACAACATTTTCTGTAGTGTCAGTGATCAACATATGGCCGTGTTAGCTTTATAACCAGCTTGCTGATGGTTTTCCTTGCTGAAATGTGATTGAGAAAGAAAATGCTTACAGAGATAATAAAGAAGGAGCCATTCTTGCTCATCAGCAATAATATTGAAATATGGACAGGCAAAATTCCAGCAGAACATAAAATTTGGAATTAGCATCGCTTGTGTCATGTAATATTTAAAGATAAATCATACAATGTTGACTGAAATGGTTTGTGTAAAATATGAGTTATGTGAACTAGCTTAAAGTCCGTAAAAATGATGGGTTGATCATAGTGTTCTGGCAAGTAGTTTCTTCGTAGTTGGCTTAATTAAATATTACGTTAACGCGTTTCCTGGTACCTTAGGTTTCAGGACATAGGTATCACAAACTGCGCTAATGTTTCCGCTAGAAAATAAAAACTTTAATCACACACGCATACTTACGTTATTCCGAATGACATCAGTTTTAATAGTTGTCCGGTCAGCATAGATAACAATCAACGTGGAACTACTTTCATTCAAGAACGCCATGATATGAAATCACGATATCATATCATGGCGTTCTTGAAAGCAACTAAAATTATTTTTAAAAGCACTTGAACAACTCATTCCTATAGCTATAACGACGAATGGTAATATTTCTGTCAAAATAAAATTAAAGCCTCCATCGCAGCCCATTAATATATTCACAATATCGTGATGTAAACATATTTCTTAGCTTACTAAAACAGCGATTAGAGGATGAGGCGAAATCATGTGGTGTGGAAATCATTTGGTGTGGTAAAGGCGTCTGACAGGTGGTCGGTAGGTCCCCAGGTCTAATCCCTGTCTCGGAGGCCCTAAACCCGACTTTCGCCTCTGGCACAGCTTGCCGTGTAATACGAAGTACGCCATAACGATGCCGTGGTTCAGATTTCACATTAAACTGTAGGTCCCCTCTTCCCAGTAGGATTCCGAGTTAGTTCTAGGCGGCTATTATTTGGGCAGATTTCGCAGCCGATAAGAAACATTACCATCACTCGAATTTGCTTTTTTTTATCTACATCAAACGAACACGTGTAAACAAAAGCCAACTAGTAATTAACGTATTGGTTCAAACGAAATATATTCTTTTTTTCAGATTTTTGTGAATTTATTTTTCGCAGTTTCTTAACCAGGTAGAATTTTCGTTAAATATAAAGTTGACAACTTAATTTCTGCAGGAACATTTCTGGCCGTTGTTTATTTGACAATGAAAGCTGGGAACGTTACATCAGCTTTTCGTAATGCAATGACATAATGACCAAGCTTAGCCTTTTATTATTATTAATGATTGGTTGTTAATTTCTGTTACTTCTCACTTTCACCACTATTTACAATTGCATAACCTTGTGTTCAGTATTTCATATTAAGCAGGTAATAATGTAAATACTACCAACGCAGAATAATAAACAACCTGGGTTATGTCACTTGTAAACTGATAACACAAGAAATATTTTTTGCTGAATCGGTGAGAACTAGATATATAAATGGTGGAAGGTACCATGCACGTTTAGCAGTTTCTCTAACACAGCATTCTACTGGTAAAATTATTAGCCCAGCTAATTTGCTGAAATACTTTATAAGTGTATAACCCAGTTTAAGACATTTAGATTCATTCTAATGATGTTCTATAATTTTATACTTACTTATATCCAACACCAGCAAGTGGAATAAAGACTCCGTTTGACGAAATACCCACATGATTTGATTGCTGAGCGGTAACGCTCTGGTCTTATATTCGGGAGGACGTGGGTTTGAACACCGCTACGGCCAGAGTTGAGTTTTCCATGGTTCACCCAAATCACTCCAGGCTAATGCCTGGATGGTTTCTTCAAAAGGCCCTCGTCTAATGACCTCTCCGTCAATGAGGCGTAAATCAAGAATTAAAAAAATAATTAATAACTCTTCGCTCATGTGCGTTTATTATTCTCAAGAGTTAATGATTTACGGTATCTAATAGTTTCCGCGATCGAATCCTACAATTATTAAATTTTCATTCAGAAAATGAAAATCATTCCCCTGAAATCATTCCCTTGAAATCATTTCGCAAGGTTATGGGATTTGACGAATAGAGATATATTGTGTTTGGAGAAGAAAGCCTGGACCACAAACGAAGACAGTTTGGATTGTGTGTCACAAGTTTAGTTATACAGTACTTGATGTGTATTTTAATGGAAGATGTATCTTGTAATACTGATGAGATTCTTCTCCGCAGATGTAATACGTTCCATAGAACCGCGCGCCAGCTAGTACTACAAAAGAAATTAATTATCGCTATTTTACTTTTGATAAGATTGGTGACATTATCTTCGAGAGCGACGAATGCTGTGTTAACTTTAAAAGATTTTAAATAGCATCCAATAAATGTATTCTACTTATTGTTTTATTACTTGTTTTACTTCAATCAAGTTACACAAACTTTTTGCACACATTACTTATCATTAGATGACCACATTAAAGTCAATATAGTTCAATTAACAATATCAAATTATAAGTCCAAAGATATACTAATACATACTAATTATAATGAACCTGCTATCAAGAATAATGTATTTGAAAATCAACCGATGGAAATATATACCACTTAACATTAAAAATAAAACTTAATGATTAAACACTAAGCGACATCAGTACAAACTAATCATTATCATGCAGGAAGCATGAATGTTGGAATCTTATGTGGTTCTGAAGATAATATAATCAAATTCAATTACCTATTTCCTCAAGGTGAAATTAATGCAGCTAGCGAATCAAAACATATGCCATAACGAACTTTTCATTTGTTAGGTGCACTAGACGGATAAGAAAATCCAGTATGAGTATAGCAGCTAAGGATAACGGCCTAAGTATTCAAAAAGGTTAAATTAATTCAAGATAACTTAGTGAAAATCTAGGCTGCATATTATTTACGTCTTCACTAAACTCTGAGATAATCAAACTCTTGAATGCTGCTTATCGTTCCTTCCCATTAAATGGTTATATAGTAACATCCTAACGTAATGCTATGGTTTACAGGCATGGGTAGCAGGCGTACGCACTACAGGTGGCATCCCGTTGGTTCTACATGTTTTCTTTTGAATTCAGCGGTGACAAGATCCTTTAGCTATAAATTATCAATGTTTTGGAATCTTGCCTTTAATTTTAACACTAATTCTTCCCTACCCAGACATACACACGCGCGGGTGCACCCTATTTTCTCAGCCAAGATTCTTATGTCTTAAATTGAATTCAGTTAGTAAAAATCATTCATGTTTTCGTAACCAAATAATCCCATCCGATGTGTTACATTAATGCAAGGATTAACTCATTTATAGATCAATAATTTTAATTTATAAAAGCTAACGTTCAAATGAAAGGCTACATTTCAGATCAGTATACTTAGATGCTTTGAATTTGTTTTATATTTTGTTGCTTTTGTATAATCTGGGAAGAATTTAAATTACGTTTTACGTATTTTACATTGTATGACAAATATGTAATTTGTATATTAAGTTTAAGAATGTAGCAACAGATTTTTTGGAAATTAAGTTTCGTAATTTTAATCAATTAACGGTTTTCAAAATATAAAATTACAGTAAGAAGAAACGCCAAGCAAGAAAACTTAAAAATTTAAGCACACATTTTCAATGTTAACAGAACTACCACAAAAGTAAATTTGTCTACAGCAATCGATCACGAAGCGGTTAATGATCGAAAAATGAATAGATTTTGCCAGGAATTGGTTGTATAAGACCTTGAAACATTTCAATCGTACAATTTTTAACATGGCTTGCAGGCGGTAGAAATTATGGAATAAATGTGCATATACGCAGAATTGGTATAGCAGTCCACAAGCAGTGGTAGACTCGAGCAAATGAATTCAAGAGGAGTTAGATCATCCCATACGTCAGAAACCACGCTCCCAGCCGTGTAAGTTATTAACTGTAGCCAATAAACGTAGGCATTTGTGATATTATGTTCATTTCGCTAAGACAGAGAAATCATTTGTGGTTACTCAATTTACTTTCAGGTTCCAACCAGTGAAATTAAATCCCAAGAATTAATGTTATGTCCAGGTAACGAATATTTAGTGTTCACCTTAATGAACGTGCTTCTGAATGTGTTTGTCAACTGACTAAGATCTGCAGATGGAACTCCACTAGCGAACTTATTATTAAACACCGTTACCGTGAGTGAAAGGGTATAAAGTTATATACTTTTCTAGAATTTCACTTGAACTATAAGTGGTGAAAATCAGTGTTGTGTTAGTAAAAACAGTGGAATAATTTGCCTTTGCGATGACTGAAGTAGAATTTTACCGTCTTTATTCTTCCGGTAAAACTAAGAATGGTGAAATAATTTCGTGGTAGACAATTTTTCTGTTTGGTGAATAATTTCACGATTACATTAAACCAAACGTTTAAAAGAATTGACGAGCAATCAATTAGTAAGTGATATTGGCAATTTTATCTTCAAGTATAAGATATGTGACATGTTTGTAGAAACATTATATTGCTGGGCGGATATATCATAGCCAAACACGACTGTGAAGGTTACGTTCTATAGTTATTGAAGGTTGAAGCAAGTAACATTTTTTGAGACCAACAAAATAAAAGTATTGATACAAGGGAGGTACCACAGTCTGTTTTTGTGCTTTCTAAAAGTACAGTACAAGCGGGACTGCATTTGCAATTTAGACGCGGAATATGAACCAATGGCTTCAAAATTATTATTATCATTATTATTAATTTAATTGCGGTGGAGCTAACACTTCGTGGCAAATTCCCCAAGACATCCATTAATCAATTTTTTATATATATGTTTTTTTTTAATTTTCTTTTACAATTGGAATATTAAATTCCGCCCCCACATACTATTACAAAATTGTATTCCAAATTCCTTAAGCGTTTTTGGAAAATTATTCATCACTGCACTAGGTAATTCGTTCCAATCCCTGACACCCTTAACAACAAAAGAAAACTTTACCACTACCTTATGCATGAAATCGAGCGCGAGCTTTGTGGTCATGGTCGCCTTTCCCTTTCCATAATTATTTGACCACTATCCCTCCAAGCTCCATCACCAACACATGCACTAAACATTCCAGCACTGACTTCAACCTCCTCCTTTCCCCCAATTCTTATCGAAGGAGAATATGTTGGTCAATGACTAAATTTAAATCAATCAGTTAGTTATCTACCTCTGCAGTGTGGTAGAATCAACCAGAAAAGATAAAAAACTGTTTGTGATAGAAACCGTTTTGCGTGGTAAGTTTTCGTGCAAGTATAATAAGTTAATGTATCATTATTTTATAACTGTATTAATAAAGCGAAATGTAACATTGATGATCGTTCTACTTGTACTGGATATGTGAATCTAATTCGATCAAATCATGTCCCAACATAGCTCTATAGATAGACTTAGAAATAAGCTAACAGTAGTGGAATGACTTAACAAATTATCCTCAAGAGATACGTTTCGCAATATTTGGAATTTCGCACATATATACTTCATATGTATTTCGCATTTGAGAAAAGATATTTTATTTCTTCTCGATGTTTCAAATACACATGACTGTTGGTGTTGTAAATAAAATAGACTATTCTTTGAACTAGTAAGTTAACTGTAAGTATGGTTAGTTTAAATTATAATTTTGTCAGTCAGTTGCCGCTTCACTGATTGCAGTAGCCTTTATTACGAGTTATTATTAATCTCTGGAATCGTTGATAAGGCAAGAAACCTTAAGAAATAAAGTGTATACGTCATTTACAACATTGTTCAAAAGCAGCATCCTCCTGTTTCATCAAATTCTAGATACTGGTATAATGACGTTCAAACTACTAGATTAATATTTCAGAATTGAAGAATCCTACCATTAAACGGAAAGGTCTAAGCTCATTTTCAATGAATTTATTGGATTTATTATGCAGATTGTAAGGAAACATAGTCCCTTACATTTTTTGTTTGTATTATTTCAGTTCAATGTGTGTATATTTAAAGGTAAGAATTTCTGTATTTAATTTATTTTATTTTTGTAAAAGAAATAGATACGGTAATAGTTATTATGCTAGAGAAAAGAGTAGTGTGTGAAGAAAAAAAAAAAAAAAACATCTTTGACGAGGACAGAAGAAGAGAAGTCCGTAGGAAAAAGATGTGAATGTAGTGGACGAATTATGCTTGGAGATATTCTGTGAATATATTGGATGAATGCTAAAAGAATATGTTAGTTTCATGTAAAAATGTGGAACAATAAAGAATATTAATTTTACAAGATGTTTTAAGTTGTGAGTAATAATGCGGTTGGCTTATTTCCAACTATCACAACTATGTATACTATATAATGAATTGATACGTCATTTGCTAGAATTATATAGCGTTATCTTCTTATAACAGACTATTCTTGTATCCTATGTCTGACAGTTTTCAGATTAATCACATGACATGCCTATCTACAAAGAAGAAAGCTGGCATTGATGATTAATAATTTTAATTAATATAATTAAAGAGATAAATATTTTTCCAAAATTGTAGACTTGACATTTTTTTGAGTGAAAACACATTTTACTTCTGATATCGCGGTATTAATAGTTTTGTAAGAAAATGTTACATGTAAATAGAATTTTAACCATACACGGAATAGGGAGTTTTGTGAAACGATAGAATTCAGATCAAAGGGAACGCCAGAGAAGTGTTGTGAGCAAGAAAATGATGTAGAGTGAATGGTAGACGTGTATTTGAAAGCTCACTCTGTTTTGATATGGAAGGTTGTTACAACTTTCCATTTTACCAACGGAAACATTTATTGAAGAAACATTCAGAAATTAACTGAATTGCGGTCATAACGAATACCTGCAGACAGAATTGAAGGCAGAGGACTGAGCGATAGTCTAATAATTACAATAGAGTTCATAATCTATTCCATACATCGATTCCTCTGGCAAAACGTTATTTGAAGGACAGATGAATCGCTATAACGAGTTTGATCTGAAAGAAAAGGAAACTGTTTTTGAAAGGCAAGGTCAAATGATAGAAATCTAACTGCCTAAGGATATGTGTAACACTAGGGAACCCCGCCAAATTTGGAAGGTGTTCCTAGTCAGTATCCTATGTGATTCCTGTGCGTGGTAACAAATGTACATTTGCTGTTTTAAATGGTATGTAATAGGGTGGTGAACGCGCCGTGGCGGATTTGGCTAATTGTAAGATTTGCCACCGAGCTACGGGATAACTGGTGGTATTTCGAAGCGATTACCTAATAATCATTTCGATGATGTCATGGACTGCTGGACGTATATCTCGCACAGTTTGCCGCACCAGGCCATTCAGTTGGCGTAGTGAAAGCAAATTTGCGCCTATACAGAATCAGGGCAAATCCGCTGTCCCTAATTCCCACCGAGGGACGTCCTTTGCAATACAAACAAGAAGAATGCTGTTCTCTCACAGCCGTCCTCCCACGAAAACATTCAATAACTATCATTGCGGTAAACTCGTCAATAAACGATTGTCTACAGCAATCAACCACTCTCGTTGTTGTTGTTGTTGTTATTTGAGTTTTAGGGCGCGTAGACGACGGGGTCATTAGCGCCCTAGCAACAACCAGGCGTGACAACGTGGCAAAATTGCCGTCTGTGTGGCCGACTGCAAAGGGGTCGGCCACAGAGACAGCACAATAAAATACTAACCTACTAACTAAAATACCGTCTGCGTGCCCGACTGTAAAGAGATCGGCCACACAGACGGCTACATAAGATATAAAACTGAAACAAGGCAATAAAATATAAAAATACATACATTAACTGGTTGGCTGTAAAAGGGCCAACCAGTTTAAAAAACAAGTTAGCTGGCTGGCTGGCTGTAAAAGGGCCAGCCATATAAGCAGTGTCACAAGTAAAAACGGTACTTGGATTGGTGGTTGTAAATAGCCACCAATCCAATTAAAAACCTAGGCCGATCTGCCCAAAATTTTTGGGATAAGACCGGCCAAGCAACAAAACTTTAAAACCTTAGCCACGTTGTCACCGACATCGTTTAAAATAAGGGACAGGTCGTTGGCTAAGCCAATCAACCACTCTCAAAGAGACAGTCTGTGAAAATTGAAGTAGGATTTTCATGTTAATAAATTCAGTTCAAAGATTTTTTGTAATTGGTTTTATTCAAATTAATAAAAAACTTTCGTTTTGATATTTTGGAGATCAGACAAACAAAACATCGGAGATTTGTTATATTATCTCTTGTATTCACTCATTTCCAATTCCATTCAATTCAATTTTTATTTTTTTAAACTGTCACACAAATCTAATTTTTGATACTAACAACAAAAACATAATCCTATCACAGTAAATTTAGATAAAGCTTTTTTTACATTACAGAAGTCGTAGCATTGTGCAACGATTTTGCATTTAACTATGTTCAAACTGAAAGTATGTAAATCAAATTTTGTCTTGTGAAAAAAAATGGGTTGGAATCATAAATAGAAATGAGCTACCAATTATTTTTCCCCGCTGCTAATACACGAGGAAAATTGATTACAGAGAGCAATGGGAGTAGAGTTATTTGAAATATAGCAGCGGAAGAACTAATTCTCACATTTGGCTTTGTGTGGAGTGGCATTAACTTAAAGAGACCTTTTATTATTAGTTATTAGAAGCTGTTAAAACGTATTTTAAGCAAAGTTTTATAAAAAAATGAAAGTTTATATAGTTTTTGTTTTACGCCTCTTTTACGGAAAGGCTTTCTCAAAATATTTCTAGTGCCGGGAGTATAAACCAGAAAATTACCTGCTGAATCACTCATCAATCCTCAAAATGAAAACCAAAACACAAAAACCGTCTCTTCTCGTGTCTCTGTTCTTTTCCTATACTGTTTCAGAATTTATATAGTGGAAAAACGGGGAGACATTACCGAGTGGCTGTGCAGAGCGCTCGTTCCATATATGTTTGCCACGCGAAGTCATCAAACAGAAAGGTGTATGATGAGAGCCAGTGCAGTAGTTTGTTTGAATAGCACCTGCATCTCCACATGCCTGAGCCACATGGCCCTTCCAACGTTTTAGGGAAAAAATGAAGGGGGATGGGAGGATGTTTCAAAAATGAAACGAAAGTTCTGTATTTAAATGGAGGGTTATTTACACTCTGTAAACTGACGTTTATTTTAAAGAAGTAAATACTTCCGGATCGAGCACAGAGGGAGTTGGAAGAAATTTTTTTTTATTTTTTTTTTTTTTTTGCGAACAAAATAAAAAGGTTGTCCTATGTAGAAAGAAGAGGGATTATCTTTTGTTGTGCTGAAAAACTTAATACTGTAAGAGTGACACAGTGAACCTTAAACTTCAAATGTAATGTTTCTAAAGAACTTCACTTTACGTTTTATTTCACTAATATTTGATATTATTATGCCAAAAGCGAAAGTAACATCACAACCAAATATTTACAATATTCAGTATTGTTTTCAAACATATGATTCAGTAATGTTATAAAAATCAGTTATGCAAAATAGTTCATAATATAAAGAATCCGCAGTTTTTAAATAATTTGGTGTATGGCGATATATTACCAATTATCCTTGAGTTTCAAGAATTGTGTATTTTATTCAGGAAACAAACATTATAACTAAGCAACTTTTTGTCTGGTACATATTAAAACGCCTTAATTTTTAATAGAATTGGTATATTATGTCCTGGATGATTTCACAGTTTGATCTAAGCTCATGATATACTTTGAAGCCCTGGAATAAAAATGTTATACTCTGAAAATGAATAATAGATATGTAGAACACTTTTCAAATTTGATTATAGTATCTCGGCAGATTTTTCTTAAATTATCGGACTTGTGTAATACTTTCTAATCAGTTCTATGTTGTTGAATTTGTAATAGCTGGAGAAGTAGTTTCATAAGTTTTTTTTTTCAGAAAATTACAGATTCCAATTTTTCTCTAAAACATTCTTTTCACAGTCCGATGATGGTGTGACAGTACGGTGGATTGATCTTCGCCATTTCGTTCTGAACAGTGATTACCTTGTCAAACACACCTTTAGTTTCGCCTACCTGGTAATGACAGTGTGATTAACCAATATTACACTCTCTGACAATGGCACTTTATCCTTCTTACAGCCTAATAAGTCCACCTCAATTTAAAACGTTCGATAGGTTCAAGGCTGCAATAAACTATAGTTCATACTTTAAAAGATTTTTTAAAAAAAATTTCACTCCAATTAGCACCACCATCAATTGAAACACCCAAAAAATTGTTTATTTATGTTCCACCATGGAAAATATCCTGAAAAAGTAATTCATCAATAAAAATTTCTGTGATTCTAGTCACCACCGATGCTAGCCGCTAGCTCATTTTCTACTTATGTGCACAGTAAAGAAGCAATTTTCAATCTAACAACTGCCACTTCTAATATTCCTGCTCCAAAATAAAATTTTGATTGAAGTAACAACTGTTTCTAGGATATATAGGTTTCTGAAATCTATTCTTTAAAACCTTAAAGGGTTTTTTTTTTTAGTATTCTATGATGATGCGCAGCTTTATGTATTCCCAGCATTTACACATAAATTTGGAAAAATTACAGCTATGATGCATCCACCTTCAATTACAAATGCAACTTATTTTGTTGTTTGGATACTACAATTAAGTAACGAATTTACTTATATCCTACGACGCACAGATTTTCGAACATACGGGAGACAAAACGGTGCTTATTAAGAAGGGAACACGCACTCACTTGAGTAAAGCTTTGCTTTGGTTTGCTAAAGTGAAGAAGCTTGGTTGCTCCGTGGTTCGGATTTAGTTTCAAATTGTAGGTAGGATTATGGGCTCAGGTTAGGCGACTATGATAGTATCGCAATGCGCAGCATGAAATTATTTAATACTAGTGTAAGCCCGTGACCGGTTTTTTTGCGTATCTTCACGGGTCTAGAATAGTTCCAGTTTTTAGGATGAAAGATTATGATAGATTGACCTGATTTGACCAAATATAAACTTGAAATGTGTTTCAGGGTGAATAAAATCTCTTGAGCTTGATGAACTCAGAAGCATTAATAGAGGAAGATATTAAACACGAACAGGGACGATAGGGCAATTGTATAATTGATTCAATGCCATAGACTCGAACTTGCTTATATACAAACTTGACTTGTATTTGACCGTTAAAGTTCACTCTGCAAAATGTAAAAAAAAAAAAAAAAAACATGTTAGCTTCGAAAAAATCGCGTTGTTTTTATTGAGACTGGGATAACACCAATGGAATCATTGTTCATGGTATTTGTGACGGCCAGAGAACTGAATACACATTTCATATTATTAAACAGTTGAGCATCTCCGATGAAATGAATTGCCAGAATAGTCGATTCGGTAACATCTTTGATCTGATGTCCACTAATGATGATGCCCCACACCATAAGGGCGAAACGCATTTGGAGAATAAAAAACACTCACCACAAAAGGGTTTTAGGCGGTATTTTATTTATCAAAATCTATAGATCAGCTACTGAGGAATATGGTCTACAGCCAAATTTGTATCTAATCAAATTGTTCTAATTTGACACTATGAACTGATGTTACAGGAATTTGAACGTCGTCAACATATTAAAATAAACTTAAGATCCGCGTTTAACATTTGTCCCGTAAAACAAAATTATAAAGAGAAAAATCCAGGAAGTGGCGGTGATGATTGAACACATACGATTGGCTCCGGCCATTATGCTAACGTGAAATTTTCTGTTAGCACATACAGGAAAACGCTGTTTTCCGTCAAGCGAATCGAGTGGAACTGCCAGATTAAAAATAAATATTTGTCTCCTAGGTTGAATACATTCAATTGTTCGTTGCCTTTGTATCATAGACGAAATTAAAATAAAACGAAACTCACATAACTTTAGTCGTATCGTGTTAATTACTGAGTTCATAATTCTTCCAAACTTTTTAAGGAAAATAAATAAGAAAATACAAATTTTACTATCACAATTACCTGCACATCGTATGCAGTTGTACTTCTCCGTACCATATCCAGAGCAAACCACGCGCGATATCGACTCAATCGACTGCTCGTGCTTTCACATTTCAATGTTTTGTGATACGTTCCCTTCAATTTATATGCATAAAAAATTGTTTTCGTTTCGTTTAATTCACAATAAAAGAATAATGTGTTCATCAATAATTTTTATTTCTATTACCGTTCTATAAATATTATTTCAAGTTTATTAATACTCGGGAATATTACCTGTATTATTAAATCATTGATTAAAAATCAAGTAGCACCCATCCACCATATTTACAAATATCAATATCCATTTAAACACTGGGAAAAAACTCTTGATTAACTAGGAGAAAACGTTACTGTGAGATCGTTTATAATATATTAAAGTTCTTTTTTTTTTAATTCTTGATTAGTTTGGTAGTTGAAAAGCAATGTAACTCCAGCACATCTTGTTAAACTGCATAAATACTTTTATGCCAATTATTTTTCCATAAAATTGTATATAAAAAATGAACTATATTTTTCTACTGATTCTCATTAATGTTCAAAACCTCTAGGCTAGTTAGGTACCCTAAGGAAAGACGCATATAGCCAGTGATAATGAGAGGAAATATTCCATTTTCTCTCCTCCTATTTTCCGAGTGTTGTTACTAGTGTGTATCTGATCGTGCTGTAGTGTGTAGTTTTATATTGTGTACATAAAGATTGGAAAAGAGAGTGAAACTGCCCCAGACGACACTTTTGTTACATCGGACGAATAACCGTCTACAGCGTTTTATGCCGTCAATTCGTAGGTGACCGGGGAAGGTTGGAATTTAAAAAAGGATTATCATAATAGCAGTTGTGTATTCACAAGCCTTCCTATTTTTCTCTTCATGTCCCGAACGGTAAAAATTGATTTCACCACAAGGACTCCAAACATTTAAATTATGTGTCTAACACTAACCTACATCACGGAGTCTTAAGAATCTCGGTTACAATATCGAAAAAGAATTTTAACAATTTTTCGCGACTCTTACTTCTTCTTATTATTATCTGTATGTTAGCGCAGGCTGTTTACAAGGGGATGATTACGGCTCCATGGCAGCATCTGGGAAGATAAATTTGGGTAGTTTCCCCAGAGTAACAGTGTTTATTAGTGTTCTAGTAAGTGCGGATGACTGAGATAGTGTGTGTGTACAATGCTGTTGGTGCTGTGGATGAGAGTTGAAAGAAGAGGGGGAAATTCGGTACGGGCTCATTCAGGCCTACTCTTCCGAAAGATGTCTATGGGCCACCGGGAGTAGCATCACCATGCGACAGACGAATCACTGTCAAATGTCTGGTATGCTCCCATCCCATACGAACTATGCAGATGTTTGAGGTTTTACCCAAGACTTTGTTGCACTATCTGTTGATAAGGAATTGTGCACCACAACCTCTCCTACCGTGCCGGCCAAAACCTAGGGACGAAAATTTCTTCCACCAACAGGACTCGTCATAGCTAACTCCGTGTCAGCGCCGGACACCATCACGATGGCCCAAGCGACTGAGCCAACGTGGCGGGCGAATCCAAACTACTAGGAAGTACTATCGGGAAAGACTAGTCGAGTAGAACGGAAGTATATTGCGTGGAAAGTATCTACTATGTAATTTCCTAAGCTCACCTCGATAGCTATTGGCTGGAAAACGGAGTCACGTGTCAGCCTTCGCAAATGAACCACTACCAGAGATATCATTAGAAGAAATTCGAGGTTATGATAAAAATTTAATAGCCAAGCAACTGGTATCAAATTAATTGCCATAATATATGCATTAAGTTTGATTTTGGTAGCTAGTCATAGTTAAAACAATATCGACAAACTTTACGACTGAAAAAAAAAGTAGAACTGCTGTTCAGTAACATGTTTCTAATGAAAACAAAATCAAAAAACTTAAATTACTCGTGGTGTCAGCTCTAACCACTAATGATAATTGTCATTATGGTCTAGGTTAGATTTCAATTTAATTAAAAGTTTCGTTTATGTTGGTGCTTGACAAAAGTTTATAATGACGATTCTTTTACGTATTTTACTGACCTCTTTAGTTAATGGTCTTTGTTTATGTTCGCTGTACGTGAGCTATTAGGTTGTTTAAAGTGAACATCAGACGAAATATGTTACTGAATCGAGTATTCTGCCAATTCATTTCTTCGGAGCTGCTCACCTGTTTAATATTCTGCAATCTATATTAAGTTCTCTAGCCGTTACAAACACTATGACCAAAGATTACATTATGAATGCCCAGCCGCACTAAAATACAACGTGATGCTTTCGAAGTAAACAGGAGTTCTTTAAATATTGCAAAGTGAAGTTAAAGGGTGAAATACAAGACCTTATTTAAACAAGTTCAGGTCTACTACCTCTGAAACAATTATACGATAGCGCGATCCGTTTTTTACAACTACGTCAATTAACACTTCTGAGTTTTTTCAGCTGAAGGTATTTTATTCACCCCGAGGGTGAAACGCAGGTCAAGTTTGTATGTGGTCAGATCAGGTCTACCTGTCATAACCTTTGACCCTAAAAACTGGAACTATTCAAGGCCCATGACGACACGCAAAAAACGGTCACCGCTTACACTAGTTGACTATAATCATTAATGCAACGTAACTAATCTCGAAAACCTAACAGGCAAATGTACCAAATTATATGTAATTTTATACATCTGACTCCAATGTTTGTGTATAAATCCCCCTTCCTCGCAAAAAAATCTGACAGCTAAATTTTATCGGGCATTCCTATTTATTCTACTTCATTTCGTGGAATAAACAAGAGGTATTTCTTTAATCATTATTTTAGCGTTTTCTAATATTGCTAGTCCCAAATTGTTTATCGCTCCTGTGTCTTAAATTCATATCTCTACTCTTTTTGCCATTTGCTCAGCAACACCACACTTGATCATACGATTAAACGCTTAGAAGTATCCGACTCATCTCGACATATCAGAATGTTAAAAATTTGAATAAACTTTTGGATTAGAATTCTAAATGACAAGTGTTTTGTGGGTTGTTTCTGACTTGCAACTAAACAAAATGCTTTTGATGGCATAAGCGTTTCGTCTTTATTCAAGGCATCATCAGTGCCAGTTTTTATATATTCATTAACACGCGCAAGTTCGTGTTCCCATACCAGCTACTCTTTTCGCACTATCACTACTGTCCAAAGTTTGTGTAGGCTGCATTTTAGGTAATTTCACCGGCCACGAACTGTATATATAGTTATCATATATACTATATATACAGTTCGTGGCCGGTGAAATTACCTAAAATGTAGCCTACACAAACTTGGGACAGTAGTGATAGTGCGAAAAGAGTAGCTGGTATGGAAACACGAATTTGCGCGTGTTAATGAATATATAAAAACTGGCACTGATGATGCCTTGAATAAAGGCGAAACGCGTATGCCATCAAAAGCATTTTGTTTAGTTGCAAGTCAGAAACAACCACAAAACAGTTATCATAGCAACTAAGGACTTGGGCCGAAAAAATCACCAACATGCTAAATGACAAGATCTATTCCAGTGCAGTGATTGCAGAAATTGCCTTTCGATAAGTTGCTTTACGTACAGCTCCGTCGTAGGCGTAGTCTAGCACATTCCTTGCCACAAAGTAGATTTCCAGCCCCCGCCGCAGTCGCGAAGCGGGGTATTTACAGGCTCAGTGCTGCGTAGCGGTGAGACTCTTTTCGCAGATCAGACAGACAGGAGTTTCCGTTGTCTGTATCTGTGCAGCACAGAGCCGGGCGATGGCGGCGTGTGTTTGATGTGAAAGCAGGCACCGCGGCGGTTCTTTGCTCGGCGCCCATTATCCAAATAGCGGCGGCAGGTAGTGTTCGCCTTCAAAGGCGTCCGGCGCGCTTCCTGCAGCCATTATGAGGAGAGCGAAGCGTGGCCAACGGAACGTGTGATGCCGCCGCCGGAGTACGTCTCTCACCGAGATTAAATGCAATGCGGCCGTGAGATCTGCATCGGCTGGCCCAAGTTTTTTTCTCCCACTTTTTCCGTTAAATAATCACGGTCATTCCACACTGAGAGAGAACTTCCACTCTCGTTTGGTACATTTTTCATTAACAACTGAGAGAGCTGCGTGTAAAAAAAAAAACAACGAGGCAAACATCTGTATCCTGGGTATTATTTCAAATACAGTTAAGTTCTGTCGATCAGTTTGAACCCAGAAAAACATTTTCCCAGTAGAAGGCAATTTCAGCTTCAAATAATCTACTATATAATTTCGTAAGGTCACTCACTCACCTCGATATCTATTGGCTGGAAAATGGTGACGTCATCATGCGCCAGCCTTCGCTCGCAAAACAGCGACCAGAGATACCATTACAATCAATTGATGGTTATGTCCACAATTTAATAGCTAAGCAACTGCTACCAAATTAATAGTCATTAGGTTGCTTTTCGCAGCGTTTCATAGTTCATAGTTGTGGCTGAAAGAAAGTGGATCTGGTTTTCAGTAACGTGTTGCTAATGAAAACGATTTTTTAAAAAAATTAAATTACTCAAGGTCTCTGCTGTAACCAGAATTGTCATTTCGGCTTGGAATAATTTCAAACTAATTAAAATTTTCACTAATGTTGTTGCTTAATTAAAGTTTATACATTATTTACTTTTTAGGAATTTTACTGACCACTTTCGATAATGGCTTTTGTTCGTGTTCGCTGTACGTGAGTTATTAAGTTATTTTAAGTGCACATCAGACCAAATTTGTTACCGAATTGAGTATTATTTAAATTCATTTATTCGGAGTTCCTCAACTGTTTAATAATATGGAATGTGTATTAAGTTTTCTGGCCTTTACAGATACTATGACCAATGATTACATTTTGAGTGTTTGCCAAGCCTTAATAAAAAAATAAAAAAAAATAAAAAAAAGTGATGGTTTCGATGCAAACAGGATTTTTTTTTTTTTTTTTTAATTTTGCAGAGTGTACTTTAAGGGTCAAATACAAATTAGTTTCTACTTAAGCAATTATACGATTGCACTATCGCCCCTGTTCGTGTTTAATACCTACCCCTATTAATGCTTCGGTGTTCTTCAAGCTCAAGAGATTTTATTCTCACTGAAACACTGTGGTCAAGTTTTTTGGACAAATCAGGTAAACCCGTCATAATCTTTCATCCTAGAAACTAGAACTATTCTAGACCCGAGATGATACGCAAAAAACGGTCACGGGTTTACACTAGTACTAAATAATTCTGCTCGATGGAAACAATTATGCGTATTGGACTACATGTACATTCCGGATTACATAGCAATGCATATCGTATATTTCCACAGTCATTGTATACTACGACATAAACGATTTAATTAGTAAAACTTCACTCTTACCTTGATTAGGAATTGATAATTGTTTCTTAAGTTTGCAACTTTGTTTAGAATAAACAACCACGTTTGTTCAGTAACAATCTTTGCCATATAGTTACAAAATCTGAAGATAACTATACACAAAACTATGAAAACACAGCAACAGCAAAATACGTAAAACATTTTAGCATTAATCAAATTTCAAAATCAGTCATCTTTAATATGAGAAACAAGGCTTTCCCGGCGTATCTTTGACACGAAATATTCACAGGTTTGCCGCCGGATGATATTTTCAAAGGACAAGCTTTCGGCGGCTTGCTCTGCCGCCATCATCGGGTCCATTGTACTAAAGAGAACAACTAGAAATCAGTTGTTCTCTTTAGTAAAATGGACCCGATGATGGCGGCAGAGCAAGCCTCCGAAAGCTTGTCCTTTGAAAATATCATCAGGCGGCAAACCTGTGAAGATTTCGTGTCAGTAATCTGTACTTGCAGCACAATTTCATCAGACTTAGATCCAAACAACGGAACGTCCCCACAGCGGATAATGATTGACCTCAGTGTGTTCAGCCTTTCAAGTCTCTTAAGGACAAAAAAATTTCAAGAAAAATAAATAGGTGAAAGTAAATTCGGTGACGTTGATATGACAAGGAAAATATCGTCTTTAATACATATCAAACTTAAGACATATAATGACACATCGCTCCTGCATATGTAAATACTCAAAACATTCAAGTTACAGTAAAACGTTCGAAAAATATCTTCGCTTTGGTCTCAGAATAAAACTATGTGGAACGTGCAGTAGAGTTTTTACGAAAACAGTATTTATAATATAAGTTATACATGATATCATTCGGAAATATTGTATTAGGAATCAAAACTGTTTCGGTTAGTCTAAGGTTAGCCTAAGCTTTCAATCCATTGTTGTTTCTGGTGTCTGTCACTCCAGGTTACCTACCCCACTAACACAAATTGGTTCATACCCGAACTATTATTTTTTTTCATTCGGCCTGTACTACTGGTTAAAATGGAAATCAGATATTTGACAAAGAACTGTTAGGGCTCTGTCCTCGTATTCGGGTGGACGCCGGTTTGAATCCCCGTCCGGGCATTCAGATTTCCATGGTTTCCCCAAATCACTCCAGGCGAAAGCCGGGATGTTTCTTTCAAAAGCACGTGACCGAATTCCTTCCCGTTCTTTGCCCCCAATCCCGCCTCTCATGACCTGGACGTCGACAAGGCGTTAAGCATAAGTAAAAAAAAAGGAAATCAGCCGTCTCCTTATTGAATGGACTACCTAAAGGTATTTCAGGAAATTAGGCAAACAGAACTTTCCTGGCGAGTGGGACAAATACTTGCCTCATACCGAACAACCTACCAGGGTCGCTAAATATTTGAAAATGTGGGAAGCTACTTCTAATTATTTTGGCAGATATTTTTCAATAAAATAAAATGAATTTTACACCGACATATCATAAGTAAATGTAAGGATATCCAATAGTAACAATTCACGAGTGTTGAATATTTGAATCTTGTCGCAAAATACGACAGCAAAAGAAACAGCAAAATAACGAAAAGAAGAGCTAATTTCTTTGATTGCGAAAGTTATTTATTTTGAGGTGGGAAGTTGGATTTAGACCTTACATCCCGTTGGCTACTAGATAATGTAAACTTACTTGAAGTTGCGAGTACTTCCATCTGTCAGTGAACTATGTAATACATCACCAAGAAATGGTACGAAACACCCAAAATCAGAGGATATGTAGAACCATAATAAGTGATTGAGGCTGTAGAAACATGGCGTGCACGTAGAGCCTTTTGTGAGAACGGGCAGATCAATGTTACGCTACGTACGCTCAGTCGACGCAGATACGTCAAACGTAGTGGAAACGTCTAAGGAAGAGCTGGTATGTCCTATCGACCTCAAAGGACGCAAGACCAGTATGTGAGTGCGAATGTTGCAGAGTGATTGGTTTCCGGGAAACGTGTAAGGACGAGCTGGTATTCCTCGTCGACTTCAAAGGGCGCAATACCAGCATGTGAGTGAGAATGTGGCAGAATGATTGGTCTCTGGGAGACGTGTAAGGAAGAGCTGGTATCCCTCGTCACCCTCAAAGGACGCAATACTAGCACGTGACTGAGAATGTAGCAGAATGATTGGCCTCCGGGAAACGCGTAATGAAGAGCTGGTATGCCTCGTCGACCTCAAAGGACGCAATACCAGCATGTGAGTGAGAATGTGGCAGAATGATTAGTCCTCCGGGAAACGCGTAATGAAGAGCTGGTATTCCTCGTCGACTTCAAAGGGCGCAATACCAGCATGTGAGTGAGAATGTGGCAGAATGATTGGTCTCCGGGAAACGTGTAAGGAAGAGCTGGTATCCCTCGTCACCCTCAAAAGACGCAATACTAGCACGTGACATGCGAATGTGGCAGAATGATTGGTTTCCGGGAAACGCGTAATGAAGAGCTGGTATGCCTCGTCGACCTTCAAAGGGACGCAATACCAGCATGTGAGTGAGAATGTGGCAGAATGATTGGTCTCCGGGAAACGTGTAAGGAAGAGCTGGTATCCCTCGTCACCCTCAAAAGACGCAATACTAGCACGTGACTGCGAATGTGGCAGAATGATTGGTCTCCGGGAAACGCGTAATGAAGAGCTGGTATTCCTCGTCGACTTCAAAGGGCGCAATACCAGCATGTGAGTGAGAATGTGGCAGAATGATTGGTCTCCGGGAAACGTGTAAGGAAGAGCTGGTATCCCTCGTCACCCTCAAAAGACGCAATACTAGCACGTGACTGCGAATGTGGCAGAATGATTGGTCTCCGGGAAACGCGTAATGAAGAGCTGGTATTCCTCGTCGACTTCAAAGGGCGCAATACCAGCATGTGAGTGAGAATGTGGCAGAATGATTGGTCTCCGGGAAACGTGTAAGGAAGAGCTGGTATCCCTCGTCACCCTCAAAAGACGCAATACTAGCACGTGACTGCGAATGTGGCAGAATGATTGGTTTCCGGGAAACGCGTAATGAAGAGCTGGTATTCCTCGTCGACTTCAAAGGG
>JARYHS010012519.1:27499314-27728290 GCA_031002005.1 Vandiemenella viatica | reverse complement strand
TCCCTATAGACATTGGTGTAGTTTTCCTATATGTTATCCCTGCTCTCAATAAATATGATGAATGGGCCAGTATCCGACCCTCTATAAAACCGCTGGGGTCTGTTGTTCTCGGGTTGGGTATGTATATTACTCGACTTTTCATTTTGTACCAATTGTTTCCCGTCCCTAGCTCTGAGTTTATCTCTATTTGGGGGGGTTCATAGCATACACTAGCACTAGCAATTTTCTTTTCTCTTGCCATAACCTCTGCATTTGATTCTATAGGACGCTTTCTAGCATACACACGTTCTACATCATCAATTTCCGGTTCCAAGTTATATTCCATATTCACCTCCGCTTCATCACTTCCACTTATAGTACTCCACAGCTTGAACTACTGCTGCTCCAACTGCTGCTACACCTGCTGATGCTTCTGCGGCCGTCGCGGGGCGAAGACGCTCCTCCGCCTTCTCCGTAATGGCCGCCAAACATCCTCGCCCAGCAGCTGGGGAGGACCTCGGGTGGTTGTTGACTTCTCGCTGCACAGGCTGCGCTTGTAGATACAGCTAGTTTTCGATACACTTATAAAACTTATTCCAGCACTGAGTGTTGAACTTCGCTGTAAACAGGAAGACACAAGCTCACGTTCACTGCTCCGAGCTACCCGGAAGTTATCGCTTCGGTGACTAGCGAACGACTGTGTGGATGAAAATTATAAACATCTGTCATAAGATGGTTAAAACAATTTTCTGATCTCACTGTCAAAGTAATGAGAAACCAGGACATAGATATAAAATTACGGTATTGTTGCTGTTTCTTAATAAGTGTGAAAAATTTCAAACATTTCCGATATCCAGAAGTGGGTTAAAATTAAATTGGAAGATTACATTCAAACATTTTTCTACTTTTAATCATGAATATCAGGACATAGCTATGAAATTGTATTGTTATCGTCTCTGAATGCGTGCGCAATATTTCAAACGATGCGGGCTTCTGGATGTGGGTAAATATTGATTTGAAAATTTCCATAGTACACAGTCACTTTTAAGTTGTTGGTGTCAGCGTAATGGGAAAGACATTATTGTATTCTTAATACGTGTGTAAAAATTCAAACTATTCGGAAGTAGGTGAAAATTGAAGTGAAAGATTCAATTACATTCAAATATTTTTCTATTGTAACTGTAAAACTAATGAGAATATGAGGACATTGTTTTTAAATTATTTTATTGTCATCGGTTTCGAATGTGTGTGCAAAATTTCAAATAATTCGAACTTCTGGAAGTTGGTGAAAATTTAATCGAGGGATTCTATTCCATTCATACATACATCTGAGTCCTCTTTCTAGCCTCCGGCCGTTAGCCGACTCCTGCCGATTTGCATGAGGTTTTTACAGATTCCATTGCTCGTTTTTCTTCTCTCCATACCAAGTGAAATTTTTCCACAGGAAATAGAACGCAGCTAGTTGATAAGTCACGTAAATGTGTTAATCCTAGTGACCTAGCAACAGATCCACAATTTTTAAGGTCTTTGTACTCTTATTTATGTTCAGGATCGTGTCTTTTTTACTTCTGTCAGGTGAGATTGTCATATATTACATTGAATATATTTCTAAAATATTTTAATTATGAATGTGAGTTATCAGTTCATGATTTTTTGAGAGAAATAAAATTTATTTTTATACCCATCATCATCATCAGTTTTCTGCCGTCGGGCAAGTTTTGGCTGCTCTCCATGTTCTTCTATCTTCTGCCTTTCTCTTTAGAACCATATAGTTTCCGTCTTCCTTGATGTTGTCTATAATTTTGTACCTCCTTCTACCTCTTAATCTCCTCCCACAGACTAGACCTTCCAAGGCGTCTTTTATCAGGAGCATTATTCAAAGTAGTGTGAAATATGCAGTAAATATTTATCTCCGGCAGAATCATAAACCGTTTGTAACGGAAGACAAAATCTACAAACGGAAAACTCTTAATATCGAAGATACAACGATTGTAACCACTGCACAAAGGAACAGAGTTGCTTGTGAAGTTTATGATGTAAAAACCTCAGATCACCTGGTGAATATGAATTCAGGAAGGGCGTGTGGATTCGAGACCGATACTGAAAACTTAAGTAAACCAAAGTGATTCATGGTTAGAGGGTAATCGATTTAACACCCTCCCTTCGGTATAGTAGCCTCTGGGCCTGGATCCGGTAATTACTCCAACACATGAGAACGGAAACAATGACACAAGAACCGTCATATAGTTGTGGAATTTGGTGTCGTGAAAACTGCGCCCAGTGAAATTTGCGCCCAGTGAAATCTGCGGCCAGAACTATCAACAAAGCTGTAGTTGTATGTATATTATAGAATAGGATCAAACTGGTTGTATTGTTAAGAACCGCCCCGCCGGCCTTCTGATCGGATTGCTACGTTTGTAAAATTGTAGCCAATGTTTCTAATCAGCAGGTTGACACTACAGATGTTTTATAGTTTTTAACTGTTATTAAAACACCAGTTTTATTCTTGCTTAAAAGACGTAAAAAAAATTGTAATAACGGGCCAGATACTTACAGAATCGTAGTAGATTTCATGCAAAATCCCCCCCTTTGCCTCACATTACTAGTGCAGGAAAAAATATTCTACCATCAGCAGTTGTGGGTTAACGTCATCCACATCAAATTTCTCCACAGACGACACGATAATGGAGTGACATCGCTCCATTTGGACGGATGGAGCGATCGTGTATGGCCACCTCTAGACGACCTCGGCCACTCCGATCTAGTTAGTACCGCACTGGATTTTCCAAACAGTGTTGCATAACAGCAAAAAATTCAGCTTTCAGTAACGAGTGCTAAAAAAGTCTAAGAAGGAATACTTAACCTGTAAAACATATGCGTGTCTATCAAAAAAAATAAAAAAAAATAAATGATTTGTTCACGAAAAAACTTCCAGGCCACGATTAAGTGAGACAAGGTCGGGTCGTCTAAAGGGGCGTTTAGAGTGATAAGGACGGCGCGGCATGACTCAAAGAGAACATGTATTGGCCATAGATTTCGCAGATTTTAGGTTGGCCGCAAATTTCACTGGTCGCAGTTTTCACATATCCGTGGAATTTTGGTGCATTTTTGTCAATATAAAACGCTTCGGTCTTAAAATATTTACTTACTTTTGTGGAAAATCTTTTACATATTAATAAAACATTAATTTGAAAGTAAAATTGTAGTGCCCCTAAGGTCGAGCGTTGAGCTAACCTAGCGGAAGAATGTGAGCAGTGTAGAATACGTAGGCTGTGGAGGCTGTTCATCACGCCTGCTTTACTTTATTAGAGAAGCTGTTCCGTGGCTCGGGGCTAAAAGCAATAAACCAACCCCCGAGGCACCCCGCCGCTTGACCTGCGCCTTGTTCGATACCACCCGAGGAATGCTGCTCCGGAGGTACGTAATGCAGTAACCGCTACCGCCCACGCCCCCCGAGTTTTATTGGACTAGGGGTCGGACACCCTCATCTGCCCCGGGGAAACTGTCGTATAATGGATCCAGTTCGGTAGAATTGATATTGCGTTTCACGGTCGGATGGTTTTATGAATAGATTGTCTTCAACAGGTGCTCGGCTGAAGAACAACAGAAGCTCTCGTTTGGAAACTGAACTTTCAGATTTTCATCGTATTCTCCAGCAACCGCAAAAACATCTCTCGTTTATTAAAACTTATATTCTAAGTGCGTTTTTAGTTTATTGTATTGTAAAAAGCTAAAGAGTAATTCGACTCTTTAATGATCTGGTAAGACATACGTCACTAAACACGATAATGGTCTGGAAATAGTAACAGGACAAGGCATAACATTTTATTGCCAAAGAAGTCTCGTTACATCCTTCAACATAAACCGAAATTTATTAATTTGTTGGTATCCCAAGTGATTTCTGTTGATGTTTCGGGGATGATAGGAGATGCTCAATACAACAATAAACGTTTTAAAATCAAAATATTTCTATAAATTAATACCGTAATGAAGAAAAATTACCGTTGTACCATATTGTCGAATAGTCATTTATGTTTCAATACACATGAGGCCTATGACAATTTCCTATAACTGCACGTACGACTGTTTACTAAAACACTGAGTATAATGTATTATGCAGATATTTAGACTTAAAGTTTGTAAATAAAAAATAAAATAAGTGATACTTTATCGCTTTCATTAATTGATTGGATATTAAAGCGGTCACTAGGTGGTTTATTGGTGCACAAGAGTTATACTTCTTAACTTCCTGAAATTATCTTGAAATGGCTTAAAAGCAATTTCGCTACGAATTACTAGTGGATGAAATAATCTTCAAACTAACGTTAATCCAGATCCAAACTAAATAATAAATTAAACGTAGGTGGTAACATATACAGAACTGTTATGTACTGAAAGCGAGGCAAAGCAGTGGAAGAATGATGCGTGTATTATGCCCTACTAATGAACCCATTGGATTAACTTCTCTATGTACAGCGAGCTTAGTAATATTCCCTAATACAATAATCCAAAATTCCGTAAGGTATAGTGTAAAATATAGTTAATCGAAAGCGCTAGAAATTCGGGAGTGATCGATCAGAAGACGAACAATACAAGCAGAGAGTGGTGGCTGAGCAGCAATGTTCGGGCCCGGCATTCGGGAGGAAGCGGGTTCGATTCCCCGTCTGATCTTCCAGATTTAGGTTTTCTATGGCTTCCCGAAATCACTCCAGTCGAATTGCGGGAAATTTTCTCGAAAAGGTCATGGCCGAATTCTTTCCCGTTCTGCCTCTAGTGACCTATTAAAGTCAACGAGGCATTTAGCCACAGGTAATACACAGGGTGTCCACGTACGAAAGGATAATCCTGCAACTGCGGATAGGTCACATATGACCAAATTTTGTTACAGTGAGTCTCACCATTTTCGGGATTTAATTTTTTTTTCTTCAAAACATGTGATTTTTTTTTCAGTGTATTCCACGTCATTTCTACAAATTATGACTTTTTTTTCTTTACTCAAGGATGTTTGAGTCTTCTAAAAAAATGTTACTTTTCTCTTCGTTAAAAAAACATGAAAATCATTTTTTAAATAATTATCACCATTTTTTACTACATGTTTTAAATGCATAATGATGTCTTTAGCAGATTGAACTACCATAAAACAATAATTTTAAAAGAAGTATAAAGTAATTAGACAATTTACGATATTTATAACGTTTTTCAACGTTTTAAGAAGGAAAACATTGTTTTAGATGATTCAAATATCATTGAGGTATTTAAAAAAAAAAAAAAAAAAAAAAAAGGACTGAAAACAGGGTTCAAAAGTCTTAATTTGTAGAAATGGCATGGTATAAACTGAAAAAATAACACGCTTTGAGAAAATATCAAAAACATCAATACCTCGAAAATGGTGAGATTTTTAATAAAATAAAATTTTGTTATATGGTAGTAAATGATGAGCCTTATTTGTGGGTGCAGGATTATACTCGACACGCTGTATATGAGTGGGAGCCGCGATGGAGGCTATCTGTAGTGTATATAGATAGACGATATGTGACTTTGTGGGTGGTGTTTCCTCGTCAAGTGGCAATGTAAAATGTGATGGCGTAAGAATTCGTTCGCCAAATCAATTGTTTCATTTTCAGCAAAATATTGACAGCATGTTAAGTGAAAATTCACTGAAGACCATCATTCATGGATACATTCAAAGAATAACACTAAGATGTTGCTCCAGTTTTGAAATATCCGTATCGCTTTGGACGATAACTGCGGCTATCCCGGAGTCTTATGGAAGGCTAAAATAATCCCTTTTTTTTTGGTGTAGGGAAGACCGAATATGTATCGCAACTTAATAATATCCACCACATAAGTATCACACTGCTGCGGTAATAACGTATTTAAGTACTTCTAAATTTTTGAGCGTCCTGGTAGCTGAATCTTATATATAAAAATGAATTGCTGTTCGTTAGTCTCGCTAAAACTCGGGAATGGCTGGGCCGATTTGGATAATTATGATCTTGAACTATTTGTGGAAGTTCAGGGAAGGTTTAAACGGTGAGAAAAAATGGAAAAATTGTTAGGAAAATACTAAAAAATGACAATTTAATCTTATATATAGAAATCAATGTGAGTTTTGTTTATGCTCTATGTGCTCCTAAGCCGTTCATCCGATTACGGTGAAACTTTGGTGAGTTGTCTAGAGCGTTTCAGAGATGGTTCCTAAGAATTAAAATTTCCAATAAACAACCCCCTCCTCCCCATAACACCCCATAATTTAAACAACCCAACAGATTTTGTCCAATTTCCACCAAAATTTGCACACGTATACTTAAAAACAAACTAAAAAATATTGCCAATATATGTTTTCCAAAAACGAAACCCCTCAACCCCTTCACATTCCCATAATTTACACAAACCCACAGATTTTGTCCGATTTCGATTGAAAATTGCACACCTATACAATTTAATATACAGAAAAATACTGCCTATATATAAAGCATTTATAAAGCATTGTATGTATGGCCAAGTCCATTGTTGGATATACTCTGTTGAGTGGCAAAAGCATGGTCTTCCACATGCGCACATATTAGTTTGGTTAGTTGATAAATTAGGGCCAGATGAAATTGATTCCATAATTTCAGCTGAGATTCCCGATGAAATAGTTGACCCAAAATTGAATGCAATAGTGACTAAACACATGATACATGGACCTTGCGGAGTTTTCAACAACAACTCACCCTGTATAGTCGACGGCAAGTGCTCCAAGCGATACCCGAGAGACGTGATTACTGAAACCATCACGGGAAATGACCGTTACCCATTGTATCGTTGACGATCAGTGGCGGACGGTGAGCGATCGGTAGTTGTGAACGTAAAAGGACAAGATTTTGAAGTAGACTATCGCTGGATTGTGCCGTACTCGCCATTATTGTTAAAAGCTTTTGAAGCTCACATGCATGAGTAATATTGTAACTCCGTCAAGTCGGTAAAGTACATATGTAAATATGCAGGGGCGGAACCGGGGGGAGGGGGGCGGAAGGGCGCAGGGTGGCTCAAGCCCCCCCCCCACCCACCCACAAAAAAGTATGTAGTTCCACCTCCAACATTGTGATTTTGGAGACCTTTTTTTTAGCTCTACGGATTCAACGCCCGGGGAGACTGTAAATACTACCCTTTGCCCGACTCAAGCCACCCCCTGAAGGCAAGCCCCCCCCCCAAACCAAAATTAACTCAAACCAAGCCCCCTCCCCCAAACCAAAGTCCGCTCAAGCCCTTCCCAAACTAAAATCCTGGGATCCGCCCCTGTAAATATGTTAACAAAGGTAGCGACATGGCCATCTTCGCTGTAACAAATGAAAAAATGATGAAGTATCTCAATATCAGATGGGTCGCAATATAAGAAGCAACGAAGCTATTTGGCGTATATTTTCATTTGCGATCCACGAAAGACACCCTACAGTAGTCCATTTGGCAGTTCATCTAGAAAATGGACAACGAGTGTATTTCAATCATGAGAACGCGGTGGATATGGCGGCACGTCCACCATCGACCACATTAACAAGTTTCTTCTCAGTTTGTCAAACAGATGTTTTCGCACGCACTTTGCTGTATGCTGATATGCCACGCTATTACACTTGGAACGCATCATCGAAATCGTTTCAGCAATGGAAACAAGGAACACCAGTTGAAAGACACCCAAATGTATTTGCCTCAGATGCTCTTTATGTCGCATCTACACAGTTCATTCAATTAACGATGAATGTTATTATCTTCAATTGTTGTTGGTGAATGTTCATCATCCGACATCGTTTCAACAACTGAGAACAGTTGATGGACATCTGTATGCTACATACCGTGAGGCGTGTTAACTACTACGATTGCTCAAGAACGATTTGCATTGGGATAATACGCTCAAGGAATCTGTCATAACCTCATCGCCTCATCAAATTAGCCCGTCGTTTGCGATTATAATATCGACATGTTTCCCCTCAAATCCGAAAGATTTGTGGATGAAATATAGGGATGACATGTCTGAGGATGTGTTGCATCATGTGTCAAACTTTGAATCCTATACTACAGAAATTTACAATGAGACATTAATCATGATAGAAGATATGTGTTTATTGGTGGCAAATAAAGTATTGTCGTGTTTGGGCATGACATCACCCAATCGTCCTATGCGCGATGCATTTAACCACGAGATACAAAGAGAACAACAGTACGATACTGAAGTATTGACCGGAACAGTTCGTTCAAATGTTCCGCAAATGAATGACCAACAATGAATTGTGTACGATACTTTGATTAAAGCTGTGAACAGTGGATATGGTGGAATTTACTTCCTTGATGCTCCCGGAGGGATTGTGAAAACGTTCCTAATTTCATTGCTGTTGCCAAAGATCAGATCACAAAATGAAGTAGCCCTAGCGTTGACTTCATCTGGAATAGCTGCAACATTGTTAGAAGGTGGACGAACTGTACATTCTGCCTTGAAATTACTATTAAACATGCAATTCAACGAAGCACCAGTTTGCAACATCACTAAAAACAGCGCAATGGCGAATATTCTACAGATATGCAAATTGATCGTTTGGGATGAATGTACGATGGCCCACAAGAGGTCACTGGAGGCACTGGACGGAACGTTAAAAGATCTTCGTAACTACCAAAACATTTTTGGTGGTGCCATGATTCTGTTGTCAGGTTATTTTCGTCACACTCTTCCAATTATTCCCCGATCAACTGACGAAATAAAAGCATGCCTAAAATCAACTAATTTGTGGCGGAGTGTAAAGACACTCCAATTAACAACTAACACGCGAGTGGTTTTGCAACAAGATCAAACTGCGTTTGTGTTTTCGAAGCAGTTATTAAATATTGCAAATGGTAAAGTCGCAGTTGTCACCTCGACCGGATTAATTACACTACCCACGAATTTCTGCCACTTCACCGACTCAAAAGAGGAGTATATTCAGCGTGTTTTTACGGACATAGAACAACAGTTCAGTAACCATAATTGGCTGAGTGAACGAGCAATATTGGCGGCCAAAAACAAAGATGTCAATGATCTCAATGCGACCCAGGAGAGTTGTTTTCTTACAAATCAGTTGATACAGTTACAAACCAGGATGATTTAGTAAACTACCCCACAGAGTTTTTAAATTCACTGGAATTGCCTGGACTACCACCTCACAATGTACAATTAAAAGTAGGATCAACCTCGACTGTGCAATGGAACGAGACTGGCTGTGAAAAAGTTAATGAATAACGTGATCGAGACTAAGATCATCAAGGGAAAATACAAAAGAGAGGATGTCTTGATCCCACGTATACCGATGATTCCAAAGGATTTGCCATTAGATTTTAAGCGTCTACAATTTCCTGTGCGTCTGGCCTTTGCGATGACAATAAATAGATCGCAAGGTCAGTCGTTGCAAGTTTTCGGAATCAACTTGGAGTTTCCCTGTTTCGCGCAGGGACAATTATACGTCGCGTGCTAGCGCGTCGGAAAACCATCATCTTTATATATTTACGCACCGCAAAAAATATAGGTCATCAGAAATCTTTAAATTGATTAAGTGTATAACTGTGTTGCATTTAATGTAGACAAAAATTTTGAATTAATTTGAATTGTTAGAAAATTTCGTTTAGTGACCAATCGAAATTAAAACAGTGTGAGATATAGTGTACTGAATGTGTGTGAGGGTGTGCGTGTGGGTGTTAATGTGAAATGTATATGTGGTATTATTACTAAAACATAGCTGCCAAAATTAAAATTATTATTGTTTTACATTCGTCACAACGTAACAAAATGTTATAACAACTACGACATGAACATCGGTTGTCCTGCCGCTCGATACACTTTTTTCAAAACGGGCAATGCATATTATATTAGACACCAAAACAAAATTGTGGGCACCTTATTGGTTGACATAAGTGTCTGTAGTAGAACAACTGCATAAACGTGACGTGCACAAAAGAGACACTATTGTACAGTCATGACAATAAAGAGTTTTTGATCTGTGTTGCCATCTCAATACATTATACATATATGATGTAGGTGAAACGAAGTTCACCGGGTCATCTAGTCTATATATATAAAGATGAATTGCTGTTCGCTTGTCTCACTAAAACTCAGGAATGACTGGACCGATTTGGCTAATTTTGATCTTGAAATATCTGTGGAAGTTTAGGGAAGGTTTAAACGGTGAGAAAAAATGGAAAAATTAACGACAATTTAATCTTATATACAAAAATCGATGTCTGTCTGTTTGTCCTCTAAGCGCTACTAAACCGTTCGTCCGACTACGGTGAAACTTTGGTGAGTTGTCGAGTGCAAGTCGGAGAAGGTTCCTAAGAAATAAAATTTCCAAACACCTCCCTTCCCCATAACACTCTATAATTTAAAAAAAAACACAGATTTTAGCCGATTTTGATGGAAATTGGCACACATATACTTTGGAACAAACAGAGAAATACTGCCTACATATGGTTTCCAAAAACTCATCGCCTTTCCCCTTCCCAACCCTTAATTTTTACTCAAACCAACACTTTTTATCCGACTTCGATGGAACTTTGTACACATACACTTTTATTAAAAAATATATAGAAAGTACCATAGAGATTACTTTTATACATTTGGTTCCCAAATCTAAGCCCGTTATCCCCATTATTCTCGCCTCTCTTTATTTCCAATATTCCTTAAACTAACTTGATTCAGTATGGATGGAACTTTTCACAGGTATAAATTAAATCAAAGAGAAAACTGATATCTATCTTTGGTTTACAAAATCCACCCACTTTCCCTATCACCCTAATTAAGAAAAAATTTATACTTGAAACCATTCAGTTTTTTTGGAAATATCTCGAAAACGGTTGGGAAAATACACAAAGTAGATAGCAACATTGTTAAAGTACACATTATTTCCTGTTAAACAGAACTGGACAGATTACGATCGGACAATTGCTAACCAAGAAATTCGAACTTGACGTTAAAAATTATTTTAAAGTTTTTGTGACAAGACACAAATATACAATTTTTATTTGACAGTGAAAGAAGTTTGCACACATATGTTTTAAAATAAGTGAAAATGATGTTTATATTTAGTTTACAAATGTGCACCCACTCTCCCGTTTCACCCCTCTTAAGATTGAATTACACATGCAACTTGTTTGTGTTTAGCATATATCTTCAAAAAACCTCAGATTTTTTTGTATATATGCCGGTTGGAATCACCAAAAACATTGCATATCCAAGGCCACTGCAATAAACTTGTAATTGAATGAAACAGAATTAAATTTTATACATAAATATCTAATTTTTCCTAAATAAAAACTTTCAAATGCATTCGTTTAATCTATATGTATACTCAAGTCTAGCAATAGCGAAGCATTGCCGGGTCAGCTAGTAGTTAATATATATCGGTGCCCTGGTAGGGGCAAATCCTGGTGAGCGCACGGATTTTTAAGAGTTGTGTTTGATCATATGAGCAACGCCAGGTCGTTTCGCGGTTCGGAATTCACGTAAAACTGTAGGTCCCAGAGGAAAGGAACTGGCCGTCCTACCTCTGACACAATGGCTTAGTACACCTTCTTTGGGAGGATCCAACCAACATTCGGGTTGTGGACTAAGTTATGTTAAGGGCTAATTAAGTCTTGAGAAACTATTAATCCCTCTTATAGGCAGATGTTGCGCACAATACTTGTCAGTAACAGCTTCCGAAATACTGCTCTGAATAAATTATGAAACACAAAACTCTGTTTCCCGAGCATATCTACGGAGTATTCAGTAGGTCGCCATTAAATTAATTATTCTAGCAAACAGTGTGAAGACTCAGGTTCGGCCCCATTTGCCATTGTGCAGGCTACGGTCTCGCGAAGTCTTAGCTCGCCCGCCGCGAAGAGCAAATAATATCCCGTTCAGCGGAAACTTTATAATTGCGGAAGTTGCGGAAAGCAAATACAATCCGAAACAACTTGTGTCGTCAATTATTAACGACGGTGCCGTCAAGCGGGGGCTCGGAGGGAGTCGGTAAGAAGGCCGCGGGGTCATCCCACCTCGCGCTGTTCCCTGGCGGCGCACAGTGTCTGTGACGTCATCCCTGCCGCAGCAAACCACAGGGATGATGCACAATCAAATCTGAGAAACGAAAATTTGCTGATTATGACCAGGATTTTTAAAAAATAAAATGTAAAAATGAATATATATACAATTACTATATCGTTTTAAAAAGGACCCTACGATCCGACAACTTGTTACTACTATTGAAGCGTTAGTCTACCACTAATAGACAGCAACGATACAGCTTTTAAAACATTTGGTGGGAACTGGTAGCTCTGCAATAAAGAAGGCGAAGGCATTTCTATCTGCTTGGATTGTCACATCCCAAGTTTTCTGTGATGCAAAATGGATTCTCTTTATTGAGAACATTTAAAATGGATAAACGGTTACTGGCAACTACCAGGTAAAATAAATGAAAAATTTATCGAGAAGAACCTGCATTATAAGAGAAAAAATCATTTTGCATTAGGACAGTATTTGGTAATCGGAAAACTAAAAGATTTGAGGAACTAATAGTCGAAACATGCATCCTGTTCACTAGATTTTGTGAACACTATTTGTAAAACTAAGGAAATTTATCGCTGTAAAATGTCAGACTAGAAGATGATAGGAACCAATTTTTCAGACATTCCAGAATTGCCATTTGGTAATGGTATCAATTTGTTAAAACAACTATGAATTAGGTTCATTTAACTAAATGGTTACTAAATGGAAAAATAAATTATTATTTGATACTAGCTTCGAGTCCGTCAATAATGACGGTTTGAACGCCATATTCTAGCAGTTCATTTTTTTGCAGTTGGTTAATTATACGGAATTGTTATTACGTAATGCTAATTTCTTTGATTTTGTAATGTTCTACATATTTGATTTGCTGTTCACATAGCAATATGCAGTAAATTCTACTGATTTGATGACGACGGAAGTATAGAACCAATAAAATTAAAAACAAATTAGGAATCCCGAAAACTTTTGCTATCCATGTAATATCAGTTTTATTCCTGGTGCAGGCACTATTCACCACGATAGGTATGGAACTACTTTCACCCGCATTAATTAATACGTACAGTAACATGGCGCTTATGAAAGCAGTTTAAATGGTTTGTTAAACTGATTTCAGAACGAATTACAGCAACAAAATGTGTCAGTTACGATTCTGATCTACTTAGCCACAACCTCCACAACGTTGCATTCGAAAATCATAGCTTTTATTACCCTCATATGAATAAAAACAGGCAGCACCTATGATGGTAGTCTGAATTTATTCTGGAAAAACTTGTATGGAAAATCGAATATCAACCCTTTTTAATGATACTTTCGTGATGTGAGTACCATACTGTGGTTAGATTATTGGGGTATTTTACTATGATTTACTTAAATAAATTCATTTTACTTTAATGACGGAAAGTATAATACCAAAAATGGATAATGGGCATTTATCTGGGTGGATACATTTCGCGATTCGTACATTTCTCTGAGTTTTGAATTAACTACATTGTTTCTTATCATCTAACTGATACAGGTAATATAATGTAAACATAGACTAAATACCCTTCTCCTTACATGAATTTTTGTATCTGGTTGTCGTAGATAAATAAAAAGCAATATGTAAATTTAAACGAATGTACTAATTGTAACTTTGTGACATTTAATTGCCTCGCATTAATTTTTTCCCCTGCTCTCCATATTTCTAATTTCTCTGCTCACTGCTATTTTGCGGCAATAATATCGTTGTTGAATTGCGAGTGTCATATGGCTTATACAGTTGATGATTTAAATATCTAATAAAAAGGTTATCTTAAATCACATTTAATAGCTAACATATGTATAAAATACTGAGGGTATCATCCATAATAATAGTAGGAATTTATTCTGGAAAAGCTTGTAGGGAAAAGAATCATTTTTAATTATATCATTCGTTATATGAATACGTTACTCTTGTTAGATTATCAGAGTATTTTGTTAGGATTTTAAAATAAATAAATGCATTTCATTTTAGATGACGGGAACTATAATTTCGAAAACGGATAACTGTTATTTATTTAACTAATACATTTCGCATTACGTATGTTTCTCCTAGTTTTTAATGAACCGTCTGACAAAAAAATCTTATGTTATGGTTTAACCGAATCCTTATAACTGATACAGATTAAATAGCGTAAATATTGAATTCCCTTCTCCTTACATGAATTTCTGCGTCTAACTGATACAGATAAAATAGCGTAAATGTTGAATCTCATTCTCCATACATGAATTTCTGCGTCTAGCTGTAAATGAACGAAAAGCAAGATGATGGAAGGAATGTAATATGGTGGCTGTTGAATGGCGAGTGAAATCTGGCACGTGACCGTTCTCTAGCCAATAGGTGTAGCAGCTATAGACGACGCATCCAGATTCCAGACTCCATCTTAGCGTTTTATATATTAGGATAACAAACAATGCCTTTTAGTGCCAGGAACAGAACCTCTTACGTTAACTTCACACCTGTGAATAAACACATTCGTTTATGTAAGATCAGTATATGTACTGCTTGTGATCCGGATGATATATAAAGAATGGAGCGGAACAAGCCATTTGTCATCCTGTTCAAAAAACCCCGTCCGAATGATAACAACATTACCTCCAAGTGTAATCTCCTCCTCCGAGTGACGGATAGCGTTCTAAAATGTAGTATCACACCATAATTAATGAAAAAATTCCGATTTAATTTAAGGTTTTTTTGTCCAATATAACAATTAGAAATCATGATCCACTACCTCTACAATTCCGCTGCAGTGACACAAAACGATACACAAATTCTCCAACGGGGCTCGAAGCGTCTACCTCCCTGTCGAATTAAAGATACTCTCACAATGTGTCAATGAAATTGAGTAGCTTACTTCAAATATATGGCGCCAATGATGGTAAAACCAACACACAAATAATTTTAATTTATTGCAAGGTATATCAGCTACTGGTTATGACGGCCTGTCTAATGACGTACTCCAATTGACTGGAGAAGAAACCTACAGACAACTAGCTAAGATGTTTTCACAATGCCTCGAAGAGAGAAATATCCCATCCAGCTGGAACAAAGCAATGATTATGTTGCTACACAAAAAGGGCAGTCGTTACAATATTAAAAACTACCGCCCCATCAGCCTCCTTCCTATCATAAACAAAATGTTTACAAAGGTCATCAATAACCGCATCAGTTCCACCTTGGACACAGCGCAACCAATTGAACAGGCTGGCTTTAGGTCAGGATTCAGCACAGTAGATCACATCCAAGTCATCCACGAAGTAATAAGTCGAGCAAATGAATTCCAGATGCCCCTCTGTTTGGCCTTTATCGATTTTGAAAAAGCTTTTGATTCAGTCCATCACTCAGCAATCATGCAAGCCCTTTTAGAACAAGGAGAGAATCCCGGTTATATCGACTTACTGTACAACATCTACACCACTTCCACTGCCTTTGTCAAGATCGCTGAAATCACCAAAGAGTTCCCAGTTGAAAGAGGGGTAAAACAAGGAGACTCTATATCCCCCAAGTTATTCACATCAGTCCTAGAGTTGGCAATATCAAAAATCCAATGGCAAAACCGAGGTTTGAGAATAAATGGAAGAAGTCTCAACAACTTAAGATTCGCTGATGATATAGTTTTACTCTCAAACAGTCTGGAAGAGCTCAAAGAACTGATAAATGAACTAGAGGCAGCGTGCAGTGAAGTGGGCCTTAAAATAAATATATCAAAAAGCAAAATCATGCAAAACAAATGGGCAGAAAAAGATAAAGACAAGTCGGACATGAAAGATTCTGGTATTGAGTCCGTAGATCAGTACATCTATCTTGGCCAACTGATCAATATGAATGGTGACTCAAAGCCTGAGATCTACAGACGCATAAAGCTGGGCTGGAGAGCATACGGAAGAAATTCCATAGTTTTTAAATCAAACATGCCAGTACATCTTAAAAAACAGGTATTAGAACAATGTGTATTACCGGTCCTCACATATACCTGCCAGACGTGGACCCTAAATAGTAACACGAAGCAAAAACTGAGAACTGTGAAGTATGGAAAGAGCAATGCTAGGCTTTACAAGAAGAGACAGGAAAAGGGCCGTGAACATCCGTTCAATAAATAAAGTAACAGACATCTTAAAAAGAGTCATGACCCAAAAATGGCAATGGGCCAGTCATGTTGCTCGCAAAAGAGACGAAATATGGACCACGGTAGTGCTGGATTGGATACCGAGAAACCTGAAAAGAGCAAGAGGAAGACCCCCGGATCGCTGGGATAAGGATATACGTCGAGTTACAGGCGTGAACTGGAAGAGGGTGGCTCAGGATCGATCGGCCTGGAAAGAACTACAGCAAAACTATGTAGAATTAAATTCTAATATATAGCTCATTAGGCTTAAAGAGGCTACATCCTGAAAAAAGGATCGATATAGCTGTAATAATAATAATATCACCAATAAATAGTATAAATTTGTACGGGTAAGTATAGTTAAATAGCTTGAAGTCAAAGTTCAGAGTAATTCGAAATTCAGAAACGACTAAACGCAGGAAACCTGTTTTCTAATTTTACTTTGATTCCGCATAGAGGTGGATAAAGTGACTTTTAAATCAAGAGTGTTTGTGGATTTAATTTAACTGAAACAGCTTTGGGAGAAGAAAGTAACGAATAGTAGAAAAATGGTGTTTAATATGGAGATACGAACAAGTAGCAAATTTAAATTTATTAACATGAGGTTTATTAAAACTTGCTAAAAACAACATTCATCGAAGGAAGCGATCAGAAATATATGTCATTTTATTTTGTCCGAGAAATTAAACGGAAGTACAACCGTAAATTGTTTCTTTTGATATTTTAGGCATCAGAAGTTGCGGTGAAAATTAGTATGTCTACCGTATGGTTGGAAAACATCAAAAGATCAGAACTGACTTATGAAGACGTTAAAAAAAATGTCCAAACAATTCTTCATAGTGATTAAGTACGTTATTTGTCAGCTTTTATATATTCCAATTTTAACCACGATGACGTCTGACATAGAGAGGACAGAAACTGAAAACTATGAATCAGTTTGTATGGAAATTTATTGAAAATCGTGAGAGTGAACGTCTCGAAATACTGACCAAGAACTACTGTCACAAAATTTCCGCGGTCTGCCAGGAAATGGCCAAAGTTCAGAACCACATTTTGAGAATATGAAAAACTGTCAGTTATTTTGAAGTAAATTGTTTCATAGTGATTAAGTACGCTAATCCTCAACATTTGTTTATTCCACTTAACGACAGCTGTCAGGTACAGAATAAAAAAAAATACCTGAAAGTTTCCAAACGATATGTACAGAAATTATTTGAAGGAGGAACGTCACGAGGTTCGGTGCAATAGGCTTTGAATAGATCCCAAATTGCTACTAAATGTAGTAATACTGAACAAAATTGACAATTTTTTTTATGTTTGATTAAACCTTTATATTCCTCTCTACCCAACTGATTAGCAATCATGCCTCAATCCTACTTTCAGTTGATTATCACTCAACAATAAAAATAGATGCTAAATCAATTTCTGAAACAAACAAAATATTCAGTCTTGTGGTTGATTTTGAAAACAGAAAAGCAAAACTATGTGCAACAAAATAGGACGACAGAATTTGTAGCCAGTGCCGCAGCTATCTTCATATCCTGATCCATAAATACAGTCTTCACGATTCTGTCTCGGGCAGCGCGTACTGAAAGACCAACAAAACGCTGGAAGATGTTTTCCCGCATCGGCTAATGTAAGCTGTTCGGGATCTTGTATCATATAGTCTGCTGGATATGTTTTACTAATTATTTTTTTTTATCTGTTGTTTGTGTCATGGGATTATACACTCATCAGTCAAAACATTATGAGCACCTACTTACGGCTTAGCATGTATTCTACAAGACCTTGGCTGGCTTCCAGATTTCTACGCACAGGTCACGAAATTCCCTTAAATTACGGACCAGTGGTTTGTGGGCGCGGCGCCTGGGAACGAGCATCTCGGAAACAGAGAGGCTGGACGGCTGTTCGCGTGCTACTGTGGTGGGCATCTATGGAAAGTGTTTGAAGGACGGTGAAATCACAAGTAGGCGACAATGTGGTGGACGTCCACGACACATAACACAACGTGGAGGTCGGAGGCTTGCCGTTCTGTAAAGCAGGATTTGCCTGTGGCAGATCTGACAGCAGAATACAATTCAAGAATTATAAATGAATGCAATTTTTCTCGGCATTGTTTATTTATAAACGTTTCTCGGGAAACAAAATGTGTAATATTATTATTAATACACAATATTTCGGTGACTTTATCCTCCGTCGCCATCTTCAGGTGCAGTTGTAAGTCTTGAAATCTGCCTTCAGCATGTTGTTTGTAAACTGGCATTCCGGGAAATGAAACGCAGATCTAATAAACACGAAAATGGTCCACACGATAAATTAGCCTTCTTGCCGTACTCTGGCGCCACAACATTTATAGTCGGAAGAGTCCTGGCAAGAAATGGCATTAAGACAATTTTCCTACCACCACCAAAATTTAGAAACATTTTGCGCTCTCCAAAAGATGACCTTGCCCTTCGTACACCCGTAGTTTACTGCATCCCGTGTAAATATGGAAATAAATACATCGGCCAGACCATACGGTGCGTACAACAACGTTGTTTGGAACACGCCCGACATGTTCGCCTGGGTCAAAAAGACAAATCAGCAGTGGCGGAACATAGTTTGACAGAAGAACATGGTTTCGATTTCGAAGCGACTAAGGTGCTGACACATGCGAGAGGCTTCTGGGACAGCGTCATTAAAGAAGCATTTGAAATTCGCCTCGCGTCTGATTTGGTTAACAGGGATTGTGGGTTCCAGATAAGTGATGCATGGACTCCTGTTATTGAGGCTGCTCATCACCAACGCTCTGTTTTTTTGTGTTCCGCGGGCGTCTAATGATATCTGAGATGCTGCTAGGCAACATAACAACGTCTGTCGTTGCCATGCCAGTTTACAAACATCACGCTCAAGGCTGCCTTCAAGGCAGACTTCAAGACTTACAACTGCACCTGAAGATGGCGTCGGAGTATAAAGTCGCCGAAATGTTGTGCATTAATAATAATATTACTCGGTTTGTTTCCCAAGAAACGTTTATAAATAAATTCATGAATTGTTTCAGAGCACAAGAATCGCGATTCTGCCACAGATCACCCCATATCCTGCCTTAATAGAGTATGTGTTATTAAAAATGTGGAATTTGTAAAAGTTCCTACGGCTCTGCTGCTTTCCGTAGGTTTCACGGAGCTAGATCTCCACATTCCCATTACAATTGTCACCCCTAGAAGGGATGCGACGGGGTCAGCTCACGCTTCGGTGGTTGTATATCTCCCCTTGGAGTTTCCTCCACTGTACTCGTTTGACAGCAGGCTGAGTTGGCCTGGGGAGCCAATACGGACGTTCAGCTTCAAGGAAGAATTCTCGGCTGCGACGGGGATCGAACCCCAATTTTCTGGTCCTCAGTCAGACGCTCTACCGCCTTAGCTACGCGGTCGCTGCCTTTGTAAATAAATTAATAAAAATATTTTATAGAATTATCGAAGCATTACAAGAAAAAAGTTATTGATAGCAAATAATTTTCAAACTATAACTCAGTAATTGGCTTGAGAGTATCGTTAACTCAGTCTTCTAAACGTGTAATTGTTTTATGGAGCATTGTGAGTGATTAATTCCTGTTGTACCTATCACGGATCTACCCTCCGCCACCCACTCTTAGTGAATCTGGGAGTAATAATAAATGTAGTAGCAATTCTATGACTTCTCCTCCACAGGTCACCAACTCTTCTATTGTTTCCGGAATTTCTGATATCAACTAACCGAAGGTTATTTGTATGAACCACCCGATTTATATGAAGCAGCAGGCCCTAACCAGATAGTCTAACAATCGTTGCTGAAACTGAAATGGTGATATGATTGACGCTCATAACATCGAATGCGAGTTCCCATTTAGACACGCGGGAATTAAAGGATCCATTGTGAGAAATCAGTTTTCAAATGAACGTCGAGTGTACGTATCTAATCTAGGATTATTTCTTCAAGATACATATCCGACAAATATTTGTAATGAACCGCTAGGGAACGATTAAAACCAATTTCAATATTCGGTAATGAACAGTAAAAGATGGTTAGCCATACATCTCAAAAGGCTTCAGAAGACGTGTGCCGAAACATTCGCTGGGGATTAGTCCACCGAACTGTGGAGCTTGTATTCCATGATAGGCCGCCAGCATCAAACAATTTGTCAGGTCTACTCGTCAGCATAAAAGCGAGGTATGTAATATGAGTCTGGAGGTGGCGTGCCATCCAGACGACTGATGCTTTTCAAAATTTAAAGACAACCTGTTAAATGTTAACTAATTATTAATACGATCAAAGACATAGTTTGAAATATGCCCAGTAGAGAAGTATGGACTAACAACAATACATTTAAGCCTATCTGGGAATGTAACAAGAGGCAAAGATGTATTAAGCTCATAGCTTAATACTTTACTTAATTTTGTGGAGCAGAGTTTAATTAATCTGCCGGTAATGCCATCATTACCAGTCTAGCATTTGTTTTTAAAAGACATGATAACTAATAGATGAAACGTTCTCGGAAAATTAGCGGAGTGAAACCGTCTGTAATGCAAGACGTTTCGGTGGGCATAACTCTTCCCCCATTGTCAAGTTCTCACTCGTCTATAAACAATGCCGAGAAATCCTTCAATCTTATGTGATAACTATTCCTATTTCCTCAAGAATAGCTGAATTTAAAGACATAACGTAATTTTTTTTTTGATCCTTTAGGAATGAAATCCTTAATTTGAGTGAATGAGCTATTAATGGTAAATACATTAAACAAATGATTACTAAACAAATCAGTAATATATCAAATGATTCTACTGATCTTGCTTGATATATAAGTCTTTATTGAACTGGTTATTTTTCCTCGTTTCTTATTTCTTAATTTTATTTCTAAAGTCATGAATGTTACCTCTGAAGCACATATTTTTAGATTCTTTAATACATTAAGGCTAAAAAATAACAAATTATGCATATAAGTAAAAAGGTTTCTACATTTAAATCTGAATGTACAATTAATGGCACTGTCTATAGAACGGTAAATTCCGCTAAATACCTAGGGTTAACAATTCGTAATAATTTGTTGTGGAATGAACATATTAAGAAGGTAATTGGGAAAGCAAATGATATGCTTCAATTTCTAGGTCGTAATTTAAAAAGTTAACTAGATTTTATACAAAGCTGTGGTGTGTTTTCAATTAGAATATTGTTATTTTATATGGGCCCCCATCAAAAGCGGCTAATGGAGGCACTGGAGAAAGTCCAAAGAAGATCCGCCCGATTTGTGAAAGGTGTATATAGCTGGAGGGAAAGCGTAAGTGCGATGCTGAAAGAGTTTGGTTAGGAAGATCTGGAACATCATAGGCGTTGTTCTCGGTAGAAGCTAACTGGAATATTCACGACTGACCTATTTCAGGATGACAGCAAGCACATATTACTATCAGAAACATTCACGTCCAGTAATGACCGAGATATCAGGTCCAGAACCAATTCTTTTTTATACTAATTTTGTTTCCAAAGAGCGATTAGGAAACAGAATAGGAAGAATTTATCAAGCGAGGAAAATTAAAACCAGATAGGAGTAGATCTCGATAAACAACTCCAGCTATCCTGATCTAGGTTTTCCATAGATTTCCCAGATTGCTCCAGGCGAATGCCTGGATAGTTCCTCAAAATAGCCCATGGGTGCCTACTGCCATATCCTTTATATCCATTCTTATGCAAAGGATTACACATTGGGATAGTTGCAATGCACCCTCCGCCACAAAAGATTAGAAAATCGCGAAATAATAGTAATATCAATAGTAACTTTATTTTTTATCTTGCACTAACGCTTATAATGAGCCTTAATATTAGCATTGTGATGATTCTTAGAAACAATACACAACTTTCTTTGAGAAATTCACATAATGTCCTAATGCCCACAGATATTCATGGTTTCTGTCCTTTTTGAGGAACTTTCTTGGGGAAGCTACTTTCAAAGTAATATAAGACACTAATTCTAAATTATTGTTTATTTATACCTTGTGAGCTCTAAACATGGTTCCAGTTTGTAGTGCTCAGGTAATTTCTACAACAACTAATTGATTCACCATTTATCACATGCTTATCTTTAAAGTAATTACTCTTGTAACCCGTTTCCACAAAAGTGTTGATGGTTAATAGCAGGTCATAATGATCAAATGGCGTTCAAATGATTTTACGCCATCCGCGAAAAAGATTTCCGAAGGATTACAAATAAAACCAGTGAAAACACTTCTGACGTCATCATGCGACTAGAAATGCTTCTGTCTTCCATTATCTCTCATGCCAGTTAGATTTGTTTACCCCAGGATTGTGTCTCACACTATCTAATTATAAAAACGAACTGAGCGGATATAATGGGTATGTAACTATTACTTTTTCACTACTTTAGTGTAACCTTAACTATTACTCTTAACTTGAATCCATGTAATGTGATTTCAGTTCCGCATCTAAACAGTAGCAAAAACCTTCTTTCGTACGTAACATATATGAACAAAAAACTTCATTCTGCGAGAGTACATAATATTCATTGATCATTATCTCTTCGAAAGTTTGGTTGATCTGAGGTACAATAAAAATAATCTGTATCCCGCGACAAAGAGAAAAAGAAATTTTTCTAATACACAGAATACAATTTATGAAAAGTTTCGTTTTAATTTAAAAAGTTGTAGCTCGCATTTTTACTAACATATAAGTTTCTCCATAACTTTAAGATCTATGCTATCTTCACATCGTAAAGCAATGAAGAACCATAGAAACTGTCACACCTGCCTAATAACATGTAGGGCCTCCGCGAGCACGCAACACGATCTGGCATGGACTGGACTAATGTCTGACGTAGTGCAGGACATCATGCATTATGCAGGGCTGTTCAAAAATCCGTAAGAGTGCTAGGAGGGTGGAGATCTGTTTTGAACGGAACGTTGTAAGGTATCCCAGATATGCTCAATAATGTTCATGTCTGGGAAATCTGGTAGCCTGGTGTTTCAACTCAGAAGAGTGTTCCTGGAGCCACTCTGTAGAGATTCTGGACGAGTGGGGTGTCGCACTGTCCTGCTGGAGTTGCCCAAGTCCATCGGAATGCTCAATGGGCATGAACGGATTCAGGTGATCAGCCGGGATGCAAGCGCACGTGTCAACTGTCAGAGTCGTATCTAGACGTATCAGGAGTCCCATGTAACTCCAACTACACACGCCGCACACCATTACAGAGCCTTCACCAGCTTGAACAGTCAGCTGCTGACATGCAGGATCCATGAATTCGTGAGGTTGTCTCCATCCGTACACGTCCATCCGCTCCACACAATTGAAAACGAGACTCGTCAGATCAGGCAATATGTTTTCAATCAGCAGTCCAATGTCGGTGTGGACGGGCCCAGGCGAAGGGTAAAACTTTGTGCCGTGCACTCAGCAAGGGTACACGAGTGGGCATTCAGCTCCGAAAGCCCATATCGATGATGTTTCGTTGAATGGTTCGCACGCTGACACTTGTTGATGCCACAGCATTGATATCTACAGTAATTTGCGGAAGGGTTGCACTTTTGTCACGTTGAGTGATTCTCTTCACTCGTCGTTGGTCCCGTTCATGCAGGATCTTTTTTCCGGCCGCAGCGATGTCGGAAATTTGATCTTTTACCGGATTCCCGATATTCACGGTGCACTCGTGAAATGGTCATACGGGAAAATCCCCACCTCATCGCTACCTCGGAGATGCTGTAACCCCTCTCTCGTCTCCGCTTTTGTAAAATCATGATTTATGGAATGAAATTTTGGAAATTCCACCATTAAAGGACAAAAGTATCAATATTTCTACAACGCGATTTTGTGTCACGAACCATTTATCTACCATTATATCTTACCGATATAGATAAATGAGATATCATATTAAAGATTAAAGTTTCCCACGTGGTCACATGATATTTTAAAAAAGGAATCTATCGTAATTCTACCCTTAAAGGGCAAAATCATCATTATTTACATAATGTATGTTTTTGTCACAAGCCATTTATCTCCCTTGATACCTAACCGAAACGATTAAATGAGCTGTCAGATTAAAGATTAAGATCCTCTGGTTTGGTGACATAATTTCTTAAGAATGAAATTTTTCGGAATTTGGCCCTTGAAGGACAAAAGTAATTACTGCGAAAGTCGGGCGTATGAGACAACATGGAGCCAAGCCGCTATTTACCAGCAGCACGTATCATAGAGATATCAATTAACTGCCTCACTGGCGTCGAGTTTTGTTACGTACCTTCTGTATTACACTACACAAATAAACAATGGATACGAATGAGGTTGCTCTTCTTTCTCCTATTACAAACCAGCAACTTCACTATTCATCGCATTCGCGAAATTTTCACACGGGTCATCTAATAATGAATAGTACTAGACAAGATTATTATTACCTTCCAATTATTTTCGACACATACGTAGTTGAACCAAAGGTATAATGAGGAAGAGGTAACAGTATCGAAAACAGATGCCAACAACCAGTTTTCTGAAAATTCCATTAATTTCGCTGAACAAGTTATAAAAGTTATAATAACAAAATCTGAAGAAAATTTATAAATACCTCTGAATCAGCTAATTGTGGCAGCTCAGGATTACTTTAAGCACTTATTCTTCTTGGAACAAGACTTTAAGTATTCTTATGACAATTACCATTGTAGATTCAGCATATATCTAGAAACGGAACATATTTCGCTGTCACTAAAAGATAAATTCGAACCTGTTTAAATATTACACAAACAAGTTTATCTCTGACACGAGTGGTTTCCAACAACCTAGAAGACGAATAAATCAGAGCAAAAAGAAGTACCGGCTGTAGTATGCTGGGATAAATAAAGAAAAAGAAGAACATGGTAATGCGATATAACAATCAAAAACTGGGACAACGAGCATTCAAAAACAAAACCATGATTTAAAATTTACTTTTGATAACACTACTATTGAGCAAGTAAAAATGAGTTAATTATTTAGGTTTTGACATATCACATTGGTTCGATAACGATAGTGCAATTCCGACACAGCTGAATGAATGTGAGTAACAAACAACAAAGTAAATCATGAAAAATACAAGCATCAGAAAGGAAATTTCTTAAGGTTGTCAAAGGATACACTATGGTTGATTATATAAGGAACGAAAAGATTTGTTTAGAAAGCTGGCCTCATAAAGGATGAAAATTGACCATCTGCGGAAAATATCATTGGAGAATTATTACTAAATGTAATCCCAAAGGATAATAGCATGTGTAAAAGGAGAGAGTGACATTGATTTTCTAACTGGAATTTTCTTTATGATTAATACGTGATGGGTGATGTTGATAATTAGCAGATTACAAACTGCAGATGAAACAAATTAGTACATCTGTGCAAGAAACGACTTAAAACATGAATAGGCGCATGTGTCTACTGAAATTAGTGCTGTGCCGTCTATAGTTTTTCCCATTGATTTCCAAGTTCACAAAATTTCAGAATGTTCTGTTGTGCCTCGAATTCAAAATAACCACAGAAATTTGTTCTAGAATATCCAGATGATGTCTCTGACACTCATTTTAATCATGTCAACGAAGATAAAAGAAAACTTTAAATCATTTCAGTTCATGAATATTGCAACATTCAGTTATCACGTGACCCATTACAAAACAAATATTCCACACGAATGATGGATTGAAGTTAGCTATCGGGACAGCCCGTTAATTAATGCTGCACTATCATTCATCTGGTGGAAATCAGAGTCTACGCCAGAAAACATCGTTTTCGCGTTTCAGATCTGAACGTATTCAATTGAATATTGCTATCAATGCGTTTTGCAATGCAGCAACCCACTGTATTGTAGCAAATATCGTTACTCCCTATCAGCCACCCGTAAATAGCTTTCTGTATGAAGTATCACGTATTACGTGTGATAAATAGTCAAGCAACCGGGTTTTAACTATTGAGAATAATATCTATCATTTTAATACGTAAAAATAAAATATTATACTCTGATATCTCCTATTAATACACAGAAGATATTACACAAGAAAGAATAGCAACGTCATAATATAACATACCGACTTATATGCACAAAATTATACCCTTTGTTTTGTTTTGGCAATACACGAATAGCTTTACATTGTACTTACCAGTTCATACACTATCTCTCATAAATAGTGCAGCTTATTACTTTAATTATATTTTACCGGATAATTACACTATAACAAGACATATAGTTTCTTTTATCCTTAGGGCTGCAAGACCTGTCAACGTCTGGGTCATTGATGGATGGGTAGGACTGAAGGTAAGGAATAGGAAGGAATTCATCCATAGCAGTTTGAAAGAACCACACCACTATTAGTTTTCAATAATTTGGGAATCTATGGAAAAACTAATTCCGGCTTATCGCACTGGGATTCAAACCCCTATCCTCCAGAAAATCAGGCGTGATGGCTACCACCCTCCCGTCATGCTCGGTATAAAGTTTATGGTAAATTCATTATGCTTTCCAAATTATAAAGAAAAATTTCCTTTTATTTGTTAAATAGAACTCTTATGTAAACTCTATTGAATAAATGAACCATGTACACAGAGAAACATGAAAAAAACCATGAGATCAGAATCTTAATTTTTTTTTAAAAAATCACAATAAAAAACATTTTAACGAATGTTTATTGTAGAAAGGATAAGATACTTCGATTACAATAATTTCTCTTGGGAGTTCTTACTCTTTCTTAAGATGGATGACTAATACTATGGTTTGTATCTATCAGACAGTCTACACACTCGATTGTAGATAGGAGTCGGAGGAAAACATCTGCAGTTGGTCTAATCGGATTAAAAAAACAGTTGGTTTACTGTGAAGAAAAGGGAAAACCTAATTATGGTGCCACGAAGTTAAAGAGGCATGCGAATTCTGGTGCTGTCTGAATGAAAGGTGACGTTATCTGGCCATGCAGATATATTGCGCGTTAGAAATTTACCAGTATTTTTTTCTGTTACAGTAAATTAAATCTCCTGCAAACCAGTTTTCAACGATAAATCTTCGAACATATTTCGAGGATTATTGAAGTTCGGTGGCTGAAAACCCCTTCCTGGCTTCAGTACATTTTTGCGGGGAAAATTACACTCCCATAAGTCGGTGTCTATTACAACTTCCTTGAACTCACTGGAAAACCGTTGAGTAGGTTTCCAAGAAAGTTTTTAATAAATTTACAACTGTCAGCAGAGATGTTAAAAATCACAGTCGAATATACTCGTGGTATTGACTTTCATCGTTTTGGGACACGAATGACTAAATTTCTAAATTCAGTTAACATCTGTATGATGAGTAATATCTGCCGCAACCTGCCTTCCAATTACTGGTTGTTTTAAACATACTCCAAGCAACAAACAGTAACTTCCCAATGGCATGATCAAGCGAACAATTGTCAGTGAGTAACAGCACATGAAATGCAACCGAGCCCGAATGACCGCTAGAGCCTCGCACTCGGAGGAAAGCGGTTTCAAATCCCTACCTGTTCACCAAGATCTAAGTTTCCCATTTTTTCGGGAAATTATTCCAGGCGAACAGTGGTATGATTCCTATAAAAGTAATTTGCTGTATTATTTTCTGCTCTTTGCCTTAATTCTTCTTCAGTCATAACGACTGTGAAGTCAATGAGCCGTAAAGCTCAATGGAAGCAAAAACTCAAATTAGCAGCACCACCCATCTCCTCTCAAAACTTGGAGGGAACTGCACCAGACAGAGATAGTACAGTCAACTCCAACTGCAATAAGATTGATTAAAAGAAATTAAAAAACGCGGCATAACCCTAAAATCTTTTAATCATTAACAAAAAAACGGCAGCGGAAGCCTGAAAGATAATGGTTGCCATTTTCTAGAAAAATCGGCATCCAACAATAATTGTTAACAAATGGAAGATAATTAATGTCTTCCATTTACAGAAGCGCATACTTCCCCCTCTTTGTCTTTCATGTTCGTGTACAGGTAAAATTTTTGCTTACACACACAAACACGCACACACATTCCCAAACATAAGCGCGCGCACACATACATACACACACACACACACACACACACACACACACACACACACACACACACATACATACACATACGAACACACACCCACACACGAAAACATATGCACACACGGGCAAACACTCATACTCACACGCACACACCCATACACACACGCTCACACACCCGCCCATACGCGCATTCATACGCACACACGCACACACACACACCCACACACACCCACATAGACGTACATCGCACACACACGTAAACACACACACACACACACAACCACACAGACACACACACACACACACACACATATATATATATATATATATATATATATATATATATATATAAAGTATCAGCAGTCAGAATTTCTTAAGTTTAGGACGAATCAACATTTTACACAGGTGTTGACATCAGTTAGTGAGATATTTTTTCTCCTTACATTACATCAATAACATCGTCATTATGTGGTGACAAAATTCTAATACACTTGTGATTTTAATCATGAAGCATATGAATTGAGCGTCTCGTAGTGAAAACTTGACCAATATTATGGTTTTACGTTCTACCATGATCACGTTACACCACGAATTCTCAACGACGTCCTCATCGTGCATGATGCGAATGCACAAAATGTGCCATCTCCATTTTCTCTCTCTCTGCAATTCAGTAACATAACTTTGTGGAAATGAATTTTATTTTTTTTTTTTACGGTTTAGAATTCACTGTCGTCGGCTACAAATTGTGAACTTGTTATCATTATTAATTCCAAATTATCCAAATAACACATTTTAACAAGTAACAAGTTCAGAATTTGTAACCGACGACAGTGAATTCTAAACCGTAAAAACCTAATTTCATTTCCACAAAGTTATATTACTGAATTGCAGAGAGAGAGAAACTGGAGATCTTTAAATCTAGTGAATTATGTCAATACCATAGTTAAGCAGATGCAATGATGGGACGGAGACACAGAAAAAAATGTTACTTTGCTCTCAAACCACCTATTGCGATAAACCAGCATCGAGCTACTGGTTTCATCGAACAGTGAATTCAGTGTTAAAGATGAAACTTCAGTTTTGGTGTAATCTGTCATTCACTAAATTTATTCTAATTAATTATGGAGTAAAATGAGTGATGTAATAATGTGTTTAATTAAGTTAAATTACTTAAAATAATAATAGTAATAATGCAAGTGAAACATTAACACTTAACAAAAAACAGGACCTTGAAGAAATTAAAAAGTAGAGAGAAAAATCATTAGAAAAGATCTGGGGGCAAGACTCACTAAAGATGGTTACAGACTACAATCAATCAAAGCAACAGAAACGTTTTCAAACATCAAGAAAAGGCGAATAAAATTCTTTGGCAACTTAAGATATTACCAGAAAGTCGATTGACAAAAAATATAATAGATTATGTAAGTTCACTTAAAAATCCAACACCCTGGCTGAATGAAATTCGGAAGGATCTTAAAAGTTCAAGCATAAAAGCAACAGACATCTTAGAAAGAGACACCTTCACACACAAAGTAGACAAATGGGAAGTTATAACAGAGCAACCAAAACAAAAACAATACAGACCAAAGTGGTCGGAAGAACGCAAACAAGCTTTCTTGGAAAGAATGAAAGCCTATTGGAACAATAAGAAGAACTCGAAGAAAACTTGATTTGGTCATTTGCGTACCGTCTTCCATTTATTGGGAGAATTCGCAAATAATAATAATAATAATAATAAAAGGTTTTGGCCGCGGTCATAATACCCAATAATACTTTTCCCTTATAAATTACCGACTTTGGAACCACGTCCTGGATAATGTTTTGCTGGATACGTCACGACATTAACTTTCTAACCTGTTTCAGAACGCTTCATAGTATTAACGTATTAAAGATTAGACGGTTACCAGTAATACTGAAGAATGTCGAGAAGTAAGCATGCTACCTGTATTGCCCGGGATATTGTAGATCCGCATTCTGTTTGAATACATAACCTTGCTATGAGCTAGGCAACAATATCTGAATTATTAAATCTTTTCCTCAGTTTCCAAGGTCTAGCGTATTTCTCTGCGATGAACGTCAGAGGCTGTTCACTGGACAACACTGATCACGACGTCCAAGCGGCCACAAGAAATGTTTCATCATCTTTTTGGTGCAGTACGCTGACAATGGAGACGGTAGTAGCTACTGCGCTATGGCCTGGATGGGCGAGACGGATGGTGGACTCCACTGCGCTATTTGTCAGCCGGCACCGCGCTGTCCCAGCGACAAATGGGCTGTCCGCCGAGTCGCCCGACAGCTAGGCAACACTGTGCGCCAGTCCCCCGATACACGTGTTCCCATCGTCTGTACGTCACCACAACAGATAGGCCATCCCGCGACACAATGCATCGATGTTTTTGTGCTCTCTAACGTTCATTAGACTTTCGACATCACTGAAAACAACATAAAATAAACAAAACATTCATATAAATTGGTTTAGAATGATCGTATTAATAAAAATGATGATCACTGATCGTCAGAATTACATTCTTTGCCAAGTTTCTTCACCGTACTTATTTTAAATGTATTTTGTATCAATGATCTATATATTAGGAGGATATCGGATTTCGATGAGAGAGAATCGTTGAGATACGACAATAGGAGGCGCCAACATTTTCAGTGAACAACATATAACCGTGTTAGCTTTATAACCAGCTTGCTGATGGTTTTCCTTGCTGATATGTGATTGAGAAAGAAAATGCTTACAGAGATGATAAAGAAGGAGTCATTCTTTCTCATCAGCAATAATATCGAAATACGGACAGACAAAATAGCAGCAGAATATAAAATTTAGCATTGGCATCGCATGTGTAATTTTTAAAGACAATTCATACAAAGTTAACTAAAATAGTTTGTGTAAAATATGGGTTTGTCAATCACTATTATGTTAACTAGCTTCAAAGTCCGTAAAAATGAGGGGTTGAACATAGTGTTTTGGCATGGAGTTTCTTCGTAGTTGCTTAATTAAATAGAATTGTTAAAATATTACGTTTAACGCGTTTCCTGGTATCTTAGGTTGCAGGAAATAGCTATCACAAACTGAGCTAATATTTCCGCTAGAAAATAAAAACTTTAATCACACGCGCATACTTACGTTATTCCGAATGATATTAGTTTTAATAGTTGTCCGGTCAGCATAGATAACAATCAACGTGGAACTATTTTCTTTCAAATTAAATCACGATTTCATATCATGGCGTTCTTGAAAGCAACTAAAATTATTTATAAAAGCACTTGAACAACTCATTCTTATAGCTGTAACGACGAATGGTAATATTGCTGTCAAAAGAAAATGAAAGCCTCCATCGCAGCCCATTAATATATTCAACACATCCTGTTGTAAACATATTTCTTAGCTTACTAAAACAGCGATCAGAGGACGAGGCGAAATCATGTGAATTAAACGAGTGGTCTTGTGGTAAAGGCGTCTGACAGGTGGTCGGTAGGTCCCCAGGTCTAATCCCTGTCTCTGAGGCCCTAATCCCGACCTTCACCTCTGGCACAGCTTGCTGTGTAATACGAAGTACGCCATAACGCTGCCGTGGTTCAGATTTCACATTAAACTGTAGGTCCCCACTTCCCAGTAGGATTCCGAGTTAGTTCTAGGCGGCTATTATTTGGGCAGATTTCGCAGCCGATAAGAAACATTACCATCACTCGAATTTGATTTTTTATCTAGATCAAACCAACATGTGTAAACAAAAGCCAACTAGTCACGAAATTTTGAGATCTTATCGAATAGTGACAGAAATATGTTGGAAATTAATTCTCTTCAAGAGGCAGGTTCGACGGTAGAATGATATAATGATAGCTTTCCTGTCATATTATGCCGACTCGATATTGCTTGGGACTAATCCTTCGTTACCAACAACTTACTATATTTAATTCTGGCAAAAAAATTCTTAATCCACGCGTACGAAGTCGCGGGTACGAGGCTAGTAGTCTGATAATTACAATAGAGTCTAATAATCTATTCCATACATCGATTCCTCTGGCGAAACGTTATTTGAAGGACAGATGAATCGCAACAAGGAAACTGTCTTTGAAAGGCAAGGACTAATGTTAGAAATCTAACTGCCTAAGGATATGTGTAACACTAGGGAACCCCGCCAAATTCAGAAGGTGTTCCTAGTCAGTATCCTATGTGATTCCTGTGCGTGGTAACAAATTTTCATTTGCTGTTTTAAATGTTATGCAATAGGAGTGGTGAACGCGCCGTGTCTGAATTGGCTAATTGTAAGATTTGCCACCGAGCTACGGGAGAACTGGTGGCATTTCGAAGCGATTACCTAACATTCATTTAGATGATGTCATGGACTGCTGGACGTATGTCTTGCACAGTTCCCGGACTTGGCACATCAGTTGGCGTAGTGAAAGCAAATTTGCGCCTATACAGAGTCAGGGCAAATCCGCTGTCTCTAATTCCCACCGAGGGACGTCCTTTGCAATACAAACAAGAAGAATGCTGTTCTCTCACAGCCGTCCTCCCACGAAAACATTCAATAACTATCATTGCGGTAAACTCGTCAATAAACGATTGTCTACAGCAATCAACCACTCTCAAAGAGACAGTCTGTGAAAATTGAAGTAGGATTTTCATATGCAAATGGAGACTTTCCCGGCGTATTGATTCAATAAAAGTTTCACGGGAGTTCAGCCGGATGGTGTCATAAAACGACGACGTTTCGACAACCTGCTCGGTTGTCTTCATCAGGTCTATTTTAGATGTTTCTTCTCGAAATCACAAACAGACTGGCTTCGCTGCCTCCGAAATTCGAATGTCGTGTATAGAGGGTTGCCATGACGCCCAATCAGTTCCAGCGCGCTGATTGGGTATCCTGGCAACCCTCTATACACGACATTCGAATTTCGGAGGCAGCGAAGCCAGTCTGTTTGTGATTTCGAGAAGAAACATCTAAAATAGACCTGATGAAGACAACCGAGCAGGTTGTCGAAACGTCGTCGTTTTATGACACCATCCGGCTGGACTCCTGTCAAACTTTTATAGGATTTTCATGTTAATAAATTCAGTTCAAAGATTTTTTGTGTAATTGGTTTCATTCAAATTAATAAAAACTTTCGTTTTGATATTATGGAGATCAGACAAACAAAACATCGGAGATTTGTTAAATTATCTCTTGTATTCACTCATTTCCAATTCCATTCAATTCAATTTTTATTTTTTTAAACTGTCACATAAATCAAAATCTAATTTTTTATACTAACAACAAAATCATCCTCCTATATTTTTTTTTTTTTTTTTTACATTACAGAAGTCGTAGCATTGTGCAACGATTTTGCATTTAGTTATGCTCAAACTGAAAGTATGTAAATCACAGTTTGTCTTGTGAAAACAATTGGTGGGAATCATAAATAGAAATGACCTACCAATTATTTTTCTCCAGCTACTAATAAACCAGGAAAATTGATTACAGAGAGCAATGGGAGTAGAGTTATTTGAAATATAGCAGCGGAAGAACTAATTCTCACATTTGGCTTTGTGTGGAGTGGTATTAACTTAAATAGATCTTTTATTATTAGTTATTACAAGCTGTTAAAACGTATTTTAAGTAAGTTTTATAAAAAAAAATGTTGTTTTACGCCTCTTTTACGGAAAGGCTTTCTCAAAATATTTCTAGTGCCGGGAGTATAAATCAGTAAATGACCAGCTGAACCATTCATCAATCCTCAAAATGAAAAGCAAACACAAAAACCGTCTCTTCTCGTGTCTCTGTTCTTTTCCTATACTGTTTCAGAATTTATATAGTGGAAAAACGGGCAGACATTGCCGAGTGGCTGAGCAGAGCGCTCGTTCCATATATGTTTGCCACGCGAAGTCATCAAACAGAAAGGTGTATGATGAGAGCCAGTGCAGCAGTTTGTTTGAAGAGTATCTGCATCTCCACATGCCTGAGCCACATGGCCCTTCCAACGTTTTAGGGAAAAAATGAAGGGGGATGGGAGGATGTTTCAAAAATGAAACGAAAGTTCTGTATTTAAATGGAGGGTTATTTACACTCTGTAAACCGACGTTTATTTTAAAGAAGTAAATACTTCCGGATCGAGCACAGAGAGAGTTGTAAGAGATTATTATTATTATTATTTTTTTAAGAACAAAATAAAAAGGTTGTCCTATGTAAAAAAAAGAGGGATTATCGTTTGTTGTGCTGACTACCTAAATACTGTTAGAGTAACACAGTGAACCTTAAACTTCAAATGTAATGTTTCTAAAGAACTTCACTTTACGTTTTATTTCACTAATATTTGATATTATTATGCCAGAAGCGAAAGTAACATCACAACCAAATATTTACAATATTCAGTATTGTTTTCAAACATATGATTCAGTAATGTTATAAAAATCAATTATGCAAAATAGTTCATAATATAATGAATCCACAATTTTTAAATAATTTGGTGTATGGCGGTATATTACCAATTATCTTTGAGTTTCAAGAATTGTGTATTTTATTCAGAAAACAAACATTATAACTAAGCAACTTTTTGTCTGGTACATATTAAGACGCCTTAATTTTTAATAGAATTGGTATATTATATTCTGGATGATTTCACAGTTTGATCTAAGCTCATGATATACTTTGAAGCCCTGGAATAAAAATGTTATACTCTGAAAATGAATAATAGATATGTAGAATTTTCAAATTTGATGATAGTATCTCGGCAGATTTTTCTTAAATTATTGGACTTGTGTAATACTTTCTAATCAGTTCTATGTTGTTGAATTTGTAATAGCTGGAGAAGTAGTTTCATAAGTTTTTTTTCAGAAAATTACAGATTCACATTTTTTCTCTAAAAACATCTTTTCACAGTCCGATGATGGTGTGACAGTACGATGGATTGATCTTCGCCATTTCGTTCTGAACAGTGATTACCTTGTCAAACACACCTTTAGTTTCGCCTACCTGGTAATGACAGTGTGATTAACCAATATTACACTCTCTGACAATGGCACTTTATCCTTCTTACAGCCTAATAAGTCCACCACAATTTAAAACGTTCGGTAGGTTCAACGCTGCAATAAACTATAGTTCATACTTTAAAAGATTTTTTTAAAAAAATTTCACTCCAATTAGCACCACCATCAATTGAAACACCAAAAAAATTGATTATTTATGTTCCACCATGGAAAATATCCTGAAAAAGTAATTAATCAATAAAAATTTCTGTGATTCTAGTCACCACCGATGCTAGCCGCTAGCTCATTTTCTACTTATGTGCACAGTAAAGAAGCTATTTTCAATCTAACAACTGCTACTTCTAATATTCCTGCTCCAAAATAAAATTTTGATTGAAGTAACAACTCTTTCTAGGATATATAGGTTTCTGAAATCTATTCTCTAAAACTTAACATTCCAATGCAACACCGAAAAAGATTTTACTCTGACATAGATTCTCCTAATTATATGACAACCAATGCACTTTTAAGCACAAAATTAAAGTTTTTTTTTTTTTTTTTTATTTTTTTTTTTTTTTTTTTTTTTTGTATACTATGATGATTCGCAGCTTCATGTATTCCCAGCATTGTCACATAAATTTGGAAAAATTAAAGCGATGATGCATCCACCTTCAATTACAAGCAACTTATTTTGTTGTTTGGATACTACAATTAAGTAACGAATTTACTTATATCCTACGACGCACAGATTTTCGAACACACGGGAGACAAAATGGTGCTTATTAAGAAGGGAACACGCACTCACTTGAGTAAAGCTTTGCTAAAGTGAAGAAGCTTGGTCGCTCCATGGTTCGGATTTAGTTTCAATTTGTAGGTAGGATTATGAGCTCAGGTTAGGCGGCTATGATAGTATCGCAATGCGCAGCATGAAATTATATATTACTAGTGTAAGCCCGTGACCGGTTTTTTTCCTTTTCTTCACGGGTCTAGAATAGTTCCAGTTTTTAGGATGAAAGATTATGACAGATTGACCTGATTTGACCAAATATAAACTTGACCTGTGTTTCAGGGTGAATAAAATCTCTTGAGCTTGATGAACTCAGAAGATATTAAACACGAACAGGGACGATAGGGCAATTGTATAACTGATTCAAACGCCATAGACTCGAACTTGCTTATATAAACACACTTGACTTGTATTTGACCGTTAAAGTTCACTCTGTAAAAAAAAAAAAAAAAAAAAAAAAAAAAAAAAAAAAAAATCAGGTTTGCTTCGAAAAATCGCGTTGTTTTTATTGAGACTGGGATAACACCAATTGAATCATTGTTCATGGTATTTGTGACGGCCAGAGAACTGAATACACATTTCATATTATTAAACAGTTGAGCATCTCCGAAGAAATGAATTGCCAGAATAGTCGATTCGGTAACATCTTTGATCTGATGTCCACTAATGATGATGCCCCACACCATAAGGGCGAAACGCTTTTGGAGAATAAAAAACACTCACCACAAAAGGGTTTTAGGCGGCATTTTATTTATCAAAATCTATAGATCAGCTACTGAGGAATATGGTCTACAGCCAAATTTGTATCTAATCAAATTGTTCTAATTTGGCACTATGAATTGATGTTACAGGAATTTGAATGTCGTCAACATATTAAAAGAAACTTAAGATCCGCGTTTAACATTCGTCGGGTAAAACAATATTATAAAGAGAAAAATCCAGGAAGTGATTGAACACATACGATTAGCTCCGGCCATTATGCTAACGTGAAATATTCTGTTAGCATATACAGGAAACGCTGTTTTCCGTCAAGCGAATCGAGCGGAACTGCCAGATTAAAAATAAATATTTGTCTCCTAGGTTGAATACATTCAATTGTTCATTGCCTTTGTATCGTAGACGAAATTAAAATAAAACGAAACTCACATAACTTTAGTCGTATCGTGTTAATTACTGAGTTCATAATTCTTCCAAACTTTTTAAGGAAAATAAATAAGAAAATACAAATTTTACTATCACAATTACCTGCACATCGTATGCAGTTGTACTTCTCCGTACCATATCCAGAGCAAACCACGCGCGATATCGACTCAATCGACTGCTCGTGCTTTCACATTTCAATGTTTTGTGATACGTTCCCTTCAATTTATATGCATAAAAAATTGTTTTCGTTTCGTTTAATTCACAATAAAAGAATAATGTGTTCATCAATAATTTTTATTTCTATTACCGTTCTATAAATATTATATATTATTTCAAGTTTATTAATACTCGGGAATATTACCTGTATTATTAAATCATTGATTAAAAATCAAGTAGCACCCATCCACCATATTTACAAATATCAATATCCATTTAAACACTGGGAAAAAACTCTTGATTAACTAGGAGATCGTTTATAATATATTAAAGTTCTTCTTTTTTTTTTAATTCTTGATTAGTTTGGTAGTTGAAAAGCAATGTAACTCCAGCACATCTTGTTAAACTGCATAAATACTTTATGCCAATTATTTTTCCATAAAATTGTATATAAAAAATGAACTATATTTTTCTACTGATTCTCATTAATGTTCAAAACCTCTAGGCTAGTTAGGTACCCTAAGGAAAGACGCATATAGCCAGTGATAATGGAGAGTAAATATTCCATTTTCTCTCCTCCTATTTTCCGAGTGTTGTTACTAGTGTGTATCTGATCGTGCTGTAGTTTTATATTGTGTACATAAAGATTGGAAAAGGGAATGAGTGAAATCCATAACTGCCCCAGACGACACTTTTGTTACATCGGACGAATAACCGTCTACAGCGTTTTATGCCGTCAATTCGTAGGTGCCGGGGAAGGTTGGAATTTAAAAAAGGATTATCATAATAGCAGTTGTGTATTCACAAGCCTTCCTATTTTTCTCTTCATGTCCCGAACGGTAAAAATTTAAATTATGTGTCTAACACTAACCTACATCACGGAGTCTTAAGAATCTCGGTTACAATATCGAAAAAGAATTTTAACAATTTTTTCGCGACTCTTACTTCTTCTTATTATTATCTGTATGTTAGCGCAGGCTGTTTACAAGGGGATGATTACGGCTCCATGGCAGCATCTGGGAAGATAAATTTGGGTAGTTTCCCCAGAGTAACAGTGTTTATTAGTGCGGATGACTGAGATAGTGTGTGTGTACAATGTTGTTGGTGCTGTGGATGAGAGTTGAAAGAAGGGAGCGGGGGAAATTCGGTACGGGCTCATTCAGGCCTACTCTTCCGAAAGATGTCTATGGGCCACCGGGAGTAACATCACCATGCGACAGACGAATCACTGTCAAATGTCTGGTATGCTCCCATCCCATACGAACTATGCAGATGTTTGAGGTTTTACCCAAGACTTTGTTGCACTATCTGTTGATAAGGAATTGTGCACCACAACCTCTCCTACCGTGCCGGCCAAAACCTAGGGACGAAAATTTCTTCCACCAACAGGACTCGTCATAGCTAACTCCGTGTCAGCGCCGGACACCATCACGATGGCCCAAGCGACTGAGCCAACGTGGCGGGCGAATCCAAACTACTAGGAAGTACTATCGGGAAAGACTAGTCGAGTAGAACGGAAGTATATTGCGTGGAAAGTATCTACTATGTAATTTCCTAAGCTCACCTCGATAGCTATTGGCTGGAAAACGGAGTCACGTGTCAGCCTTCGCAAATGAACCACTACCAGAGATATCATTAGAAGAAATTCGAGGTTATGATAAAAATTTAATAGCCAAGCAACTGGTATCAAATTAATTGCCATAATATATGCATTAAGTTTGATTTTGGTAGCTAGTCATAGTTAAAAAATATCGACAAACTTTACGACTGAAAAAAAAGTAGAACTGCTGTTCAGTAACATGTTTCTAATGAAAACAAAATCAAAAAACTTAAATTACTCGTGGTGTCAGCTCTAACCACTAATGATAATTGTCATTATGGTCTAGGTTAGATTTCAATTTAATTAAAAGTTTCGTTTATGTTGGTGCTTGACAAAAGTTTATAATGACGATTCTTTTACGTATTTTACTGACCTCTTTAGTTAATGGTCTTTGTTTATGTTCGCTGTACGTGAGCTATTAGGTTGTTTAAAGTGAACATCAGACGAAATATGTTACTGAATCGAGTATTCTGCCAATTCATTTCTTCGGAGCTGCTCACCTGTTTAATATTCTGCAATCTATATTAAGTTCTCTAGCCGTTACAAACACTATGACCAAAGATTACATTATGAATGCCCAGCCGCACTAAAATACAACGTGATGCTTTCGAAGTAAACAGGAGTTCTTTAAATATTGCAAAGTGAAGTTAAAGGGTGAAATACAAGACCTTATTTAAACAAGTTCAGGTCTACGACCTCTGAAACAATTATACGATAGCGCGATCCGTTTTTTACAACTACGTCAATTAACACTTCTGAGTTTTTCAGCTGAAGGTATTTTATTCACCCCGAGGGTGAAACGCAGGTCAAGTTTGTATGTGGTCAGATCAGGTCTACCTGTCATAATCTTTGACCCTAAAAACTGGAACTATTCAAGGCCCATGACGACACGCAAAAAACGGTTACCGCTTACACTAGTTGACTATAATCATTAATGCAACGTAACTAATCTCGAAAACCTAACAGGCAAATGTACCAAATTATATGTAATTTTATACATCTGACTCCAATGCTTGTATATAAATCCCCCTTCCTCGCATTAAATCTGACAGCTAAATTTTATCGGGCATTCCTATCTATTCTACTTCATTTCGTGGAATAAACAAGAGGTATTTATTTAATCATTACTTTAGCGTTTTCTAATATTGCTAGTCCCAAATTGTTTATCGTTCCTGTGTCTTAAATTCATATCACTAGTCTTTTTGCCATTCGCTCAGCAACATCACACTTGATCATACGATTTAACGCTTAGAAATAACCGACACATCTCTACATATCACAATGATAAAATTTTGAATAAGCTTTTGGATTAGAATTCTAAATGACAAGTGTTTTGTAGGTTGTTTCTGACTTGCAACTAAACAAAATGCTTTTGATGGCATACGCGTTTCGCCTTTATTCAAGGCATCATCAGTGCCAGTTTTTATATATTCATTAACACGCGCAAGTTCGTGTTTCCATACCAGCTACTCTTTTCGCACTATCACTACTGTCGAAAGTTTGTGTAGGCTGCATTTTAGGTAATTTCACCGGCCACGAACTGTATATATAGTTATTATATATACTATATACACAGTTCGTGGCCGGTGAAATTACCTAAAATGCAGCCTACACAAACTTGGGATAGTAGTGATAGTGCGAAAACAGTAGCTGGTATGGAAACACGAATTTGCGCATGTTAATGAATATATAAAAACTGGCACTGATGATGCCTTGAATAAAGGCGAAACGCGTATGCCATCAAAAGCATTTTGTTTAGTTGCAAGTCAGAAACAACCCACAAAACAGTTATCATAGCAACTAAGGACTTGGGCCGAAAAAATCACCAACATGCTAAATGACAAGATCTATTCCAGTGCAGTGATTGCAGAAATTGCCTTTCGATAAGTTGCTTTACGTACAGCTCCGTCGTAGGCGTAGTCTAGCACATTCCTCGCCACAAAGTAGATTTCCAGCCCCCGCCGCTGTCGCGAAGCGGGGTATTTACGGGCTCAGTGCTGCGTAGCGGTGAGACTCTTTTCGCAGATCAGACAGACAGGAGTTTCCGTTGTCTGTATCTGTGCAGCGCAGATCTGGGCAATGGCGGCGTGTGTTTGATGTGAAAGCAGGCACCGCGGCGGTTCTTTGCTCGGCACCCATTATCCAAATAGCGGCGGCAGGTAGTGTTCGCCTTCAAAGGCGTCCGGCGCGCTTCCTGCTGCCATTATGAGGAGAGCGAAGCGTGGCCAACGGAACGTGTGATTCCGCCGCCGGAGTACGTCTCTTACCGAGATTAAATGCAATGCGGCCGTGAGATCTGCATCAGCTGGCCCAAGTTTTTTTCTCCCACTTTTTCCGTTTAAATAATCACGGTCATTCCACACTGAGAGAGAACTTCCACTCTCGTTTGGTACATTTTCATTAACAACTGAGAGAGCTGCGTGTAAAAAAAAAAACAACAAAAAAACAACCAGGCAAAAATCTGTATCCTGGGTATCATTTCAAATACAGTTAAGTTCTGTCGATCAGTTTGAACCCAGAAAAATATTTTCCCAGTTGAATGCAATTTCAGCTTCAAATAATCTACTATATAATTTCGTAAGGTCACTCACTGACCTCGATATCTATTGGCTGGAAAATGGTGACGTCATGCGCCAGCCTTCGCTCGCAAAACAGCGACCAGAGATACCATTACAATAAATTGGTGGTTTTGTCCACAATTTAATAGCTAAGCAATTGCTACCAAATTAATAGCCATAATACTGTCATTAGGTTGCTTTTCGAAGCGTTTCATAGTTCATAGTTGCGGCTGAAAGAAAGTGGATCTGTTTTTCAGTAACGTGTTGCTAATGAAAGCAATTAAAAAAAATTGCTCAAGGTCTCTGCTGTAACCAGAATTGTCATTTCTGCTTGGAATAATTTCAAACTAATTAAAATTTTCACTAATGTTGTTGCTTAATTAAAGTTTATACATTATTTACTTTTTAGGAATTTTACTGACCACTTTCGATAATGGCTTTTGTTCGTGTTCGCTGTACGTGAGTTATTAAGTTATTTTAAGTGCACATCAGACCAAATTTGTTACCGAATTGAGTATTATTTAAATTCATTTATTCGGAGTCCGCAACTGTTTAATAATATGGAATGTGTATTAAGTTTTCTTTCTGGCCTTTACAGATAATATGACCAATGATTACATTATGAGTGTTTACCAAGCCTCAATTAAAAAAAAAAAAAAAAAAAAAAAAAAAAAAAAGACGTGATGTTTTCGATGCAAACAGGATTTTTATTTTAATTTTGCAGAGTGAACTTTAAGGGTCAAATACAAGTTAGTTTCTATTTAAGCAATTATACGATTGCACTATCGCCCCTGTTCGTGTTTAATACCTACCCCTATTAATGCTTCTGTGTTCTTCAAGCTCAAGGGATTTTATTCTCACTTAAACAGTGGTCAAGTTTATATTTGGTCAAATCAGGTAAACCCGTCATAATCTTTCATCATAGAAACTGGAACTATTCTAGACTCAAGACAATACGCAAAAAACGGTCACGGGTTTACACTAGTGCTAAATAATTCTGCTCGATGGAAACAATTATGCGTATAGGACTACATGTACATTCCGGATCACATAGCAAAGCATATCGTATATTTCCACAGTCATTGTATACTATGACATAAACGATTTAATTAGTAAAACTTCACTCTTACCTTGATTAGGTATTGATAATTGTTTCTTAAGTTTGCAACTTTGTTTAGAATAAACAACCACGTTTGTTCAGTAACAATCTTTGCCATATAGTTACAAAATCTGAAGATAACTATACACAAAACTATGAAAACACAGCAACAGCAAAATACGTAAAACATTTTAGCATTAATCAAATTTCAAAATCAGTAATTTTTAATATGAAAAACAAGGTTATCCCGGCGTATCTTTGACACGAAATCTTCACAGGTTTGCCTTTAGTACAATGGACCCGATGATGGCGGCAGAGCAAGCCGTCGAAAGCTTGTCCTTGGAAAATATCATCCAGCGGCAAATCTGTGAAGATTTCGTGTCAGTAATCTTTACTTGCAGCACAATTTCATCAGACTTAGATCCAAATAACTGAAGGTCCCCACAGCGGATAATGATTGGCCACAGTGTGTTCAGCCTTTCAAGTCTCTTAAGGACAAAAAAATTTCAAGTAAAATAAATTGGTGAAAGTAAAGTCGGTGACGTTGATATTACAAGGAAAATATTGTCTTTAATACATATCACACTTAAAACATATAATGGACACATCGCTCCTGCATATGTAAATACTCAAAACATTCAAGTTGGCCTACAGTCAAACGTTTGAAGATATGTCTTCACTTTGGTCTCAGAATAAAACCATGTGGAACGTGCACTAGAGTTTTCACGAAAACGGTATTTATAATATAAATTATAGATGATATCATTCGCAAATATTGTCTTAGGAATGAATACTGTTTCAGCTAGTCTAAGGTTACCCTAATCTTTCAATCCCCTGTTGTTTCTGGTGTCTGTCACCCCAGGTTACCTACCCCAGTAGCACGAATTGGTTCATACCCGAACTATTAATTTTTTTCATTTGGCCTGTACTACTCGTTAAAATGTAAATCAGATATTTGACAAAGAACTGTTAGCGCTCTGTCCTCGCATTCGGGAAGACGCCGGTTCGAATCCCCGTCCAAGCATTCAGATTTCCATGGTTTCCCCAAATCACTCCAGGCGAATGCCGGGAAGTTTCTTTCAAAAGCACATGACCGAATTCCTTCCCGTTCTTTGCCCCAATCCCGCCTCTCATGACGTGGACGTCAACAAGGCGTTAAACATTGAATAGACTACCTAAAGCTATTTCAGGAAATTAGGCAAACAGAAATTTTCTGGCGAGTGGGACAAATCCTTGCCTCATACCGAACAATCTACCAGGGTCGCTAAATGTTTGAAAATGTGGGAAGCTACTTCTAACTATTTTAGCAGATCTTTTACAATAAGGCCATAAAATAAAACGAATACTGCACCGACATATCATAAGTAAATGTAGGGATTTCCAATAGTAACTACAATTGAGGGGTGTTGATATTTGAATCTTGTTGCCAAATACGAAAGAAAAAGAAACAGCTAATTAATGAAAAGACGAGCTAATTTCTTTTATTACGAAAGTTATTTATTTTGTGGTGGGAAATCGGTTTTAGACCTTACATCCCGTTGGCTACCAGATCATATAAACTAACTTGAAGTTGCGAGTACTTAGATCTCTCAGCGAACCATGTAATACACGACTTTTTGCGAAGTTGCACCACCACCAAGGAATGGTCCGAATCCCGCTAAAATCAGAGGATATGTAGAACAGTGGAACCATAATAAGTGATTGCGGTTGTAGAAACATGGCGTACACATAGACCCTTTTGTGAGAACGGGCAGGTCAATGTTACGTTACGTACGCCCAGTCGACGCAGATACGTCAAACGTAGTGGAAACGTGTAAGGAAGAGCTGTTATGTCCCGTCGCCCTCAAAGGATGCAATACCAGCATGTGAGTTAGAATGTGGAAGAGTTATTGGTCTCCGGGAAACGTATAAGGAAGAGCTGGTATGCCTCGTCGACCTTAAAGGGCGCAATACCAGTATGTGAGTGAGAATATGTTAGAATGATTGGTCTCCAGGAAACGTGTAAGTAAAAGCTGGAATGCATCGTCGTCCTCAAAGCGCGCAATACCAGTATTTGAGTGAGAATGTGGCATACTGATTGGTCTCCGGGAAAACGTGAAAGGAAGAGCTGGTATGCCTCGTCGTCCTCAAAGCGCGCAATACCAGTATGTGAGTGAGAATGTGGCAGAATGATTGGTCTCCGGGAAAACGTGTAAAGAAGAGCTGGTATGCCTCGTCGACTTGAAAGTGTACAATGGCAGCATGTGATTGAGAATGTAGCAGAATGATTAGTCTCCGGGAAATGGGTTTGTCGTACGCTGACGTTGCGGCTCGTACAGAGAACGCTAACACGACGTGATGCGCGTGTGGAACCACTGGGTAGAAGAAGGAGGTACGCAGCGACGAGAGGGTACTAGGCCACGCAATGTGTTTACATCGCGGAATGACCGCCGTCTTGTCCGAATGGCCATAACTGACAGAACAGCTTTGTCCACCGGGTGGAGCACTGCGACGGGTGTAGTCATGTCTGCACCGACGTTTCGACGCCGTCTGCTGAGCGCTGGAATGGTGGCAATCTGTTATCTTGGATTGACAAGAAACTCCAACACTTCAGACTCAATGAGCTGGCCTGCTGAATGACAAGGGGTAGTACTTCCACATGAGTCCCGCTTCAAGTTTGCTTACAGTTATGGCCACGTACGTTTTAGACGCTACCGTGTTGAACGCAATCGAGCATACTGAATTGTTAAACAACCTATCTGAGTTTGATAGTTTGCGATGCCATTGGCTTCATCACCTAATCTCGTCTCCTAGTACTGAAGGCAATTCTGGTACTGGAGGCACAACGAGACACTGCCCCACCGGAAGGCATCTCCATTTGCCACATTTCAGCACAACATGTGACGAGGAATGTGCACGATCTAGCTTGCCTATTGTGGATGTATTCACTGTCAGGACCCGACGCACAGTGTGTTATTTTCTAAATCTGGAGGGACAAAACTAAATTTTGACACTAGTCTACACAGGCAAAATAGTTAGTTATATTTAAAGTAGAAAAACTATATTATTAGGAACAAAGGATTATTTTCCACGAATCTGCGCCTAACAATAGAAAAAATGGTTTGAACAATGGGCTTTCTGTGACCCACCGATCAAGTGATCCGTTCTGCCGCGCCATTCAACTGAGTTTGGTCGATGATTACGCTGTGTTTCTCTGTGGTATTAGTAATTTGTGTGTTACTATTGCTTTTGGTGGGTTTAAACATTACGTATGATTTTTCCGTTATACGTTTTAAAAGTGAATCATGAGCATCGTTAAAACAGAGCGAGATTGTTTTTGATTAAAAAAAAACTACTGAGCCAATTTCATTTTGAGTTTTAGTTCATTATACCACATTATACCAATCTATTCCTATATTTATTTGAAAGAGCTACTTATTAACTACAAGAATTACCTTCATTTGTTTGCGCTTGTTTGAGACACCCATACAACTTTTCTTCAATTTCAGAATGACTGCACAAATTACGCGTAGAGAATTTTTATCGTTTGATTTGCTAACGCAAAACAATCAAGGAAAGATGCTTTGTTACAGTTTGTATTGCAATAACTAGGTGACACATCGTTTTTAGATGACAATATAAGGAGTTTAAAAGCTACTATCAGAATTGATGCTCTAAAAATTGAGCTAAGATGGTCTAAAACGGGAAGACATAGAGACCGCTTCCTAAATATATATTCTAAGTTAGAGGGTAACGTTTCTTTACCTTATATTGTAACCAAACCTGCACTGCCTGGGACGAGTTCGGGCTCATATGGAAGACCACAAAAACATTTCTTCCTTTTTGCCCGCTTGAAGGCGGCCATGAAAGGTGAACGTTTTGCGGACGTGAATGCCATCAAAGATAGTGTGACAGCCGTTCTGCGATCGATTCCACAAGAGGCCTTTGCTGATAGTTCCCGGAAGCTGTACGAACGTTGTCAAAAGTTTGTTGTAGCGGGTGGCGACTAATTTGAAGGGCAATAAAGAAAATTTGTTTGTATCTTTTGTTTTGTTTGTTGTCTGACAGCATTCACCGAACTTTTTAGACATACCACGTGTGTATACCTTAAGTTTTAATTTTTTGCTGGCCGTTTTGTAATGTTGTGGCATATTCATTCTTTTTTAACTTTAGGCAACTAAACTTTTTTTTTACTTATAAAAATGAAATTAAATGTTTTTGAAATACAAAAAAATATTTACATGGGAAACTGCTGCTCAAGACACTCGAAGAAAAAAAAAACTATATGTAAAACGTTATTATAAAAAGTCAGTAAAGCAGTCATGAAAATGTCACCTGCAGGACGTGATAGGTATCAGTGATAAAATGAAAACAAACTGGTTTATTAATAACAGAAAACAAAATGATGTGGACTTTAAGAGGAAATTTACCACCTAAAGTATGTAATAATAACAAATTACAAAGCAAGAAAAGCGAAGTGTGGATACCGATAAGCTTTAAAATCCTACGTATGAATTTATCACATAGCACACTTCAATTAAGTTTCGAAGAGTTACTTATTTTTGCCTACAGTGAAGATAAAACTTATACTGTACTGATGTAGGGTGTAACTACCAATTTCGGTGTGCATTGAATCTGTGTTTCACTTTGAATAGGAAATTAAAGATGATTCAGCAATTCAATTTATATTGGTAGTGAAGATTATGGAGATAGGTACGAAGTGGTACTGGGAGAAAAGCGATTGCTCTTTATACATATCTGTCGCCTATCACTGCTCTAAAACAAGTCGGGTTGAGGTTTATTGTCTTAAGACATTTCCTTCCATCACATTCGTGGAGTGATATAGCTACACGCTTGGTTTGTCGTCTCCTTGGCGTAGTTGTCGTTCTATATAGACCAGGGCTCCCCAGAGTGGTCGATATCGACCCCAAGGGGTCGATAAGAATTCTCCAGGGGTCGATTAATACACGGAGGTCGAAAGGGGGTCGATTAATACTAAAGAGGTCAGTTAAACTGTATAAATGAAAAAAGTGGGAATATTCCATTAAAAATTATAAATACGCATTAAAAGATGAGCTGATTGAAATATGTGTATATCTCAAAGCTAAAGCGTTGTTAAAAGCTAAAAACCTAATTTAATTTGGAACAATGTCAGTTTGCTACTAAATACTCCAAGCTCAGACCAGAGGCCGAACATTTCTTACTTGCGTGGTTGAAGCTGGTTTTAACATAACAGAGGAACGGATTGAATCTGGAAAACCGTTGTGATTTGCGACCGAATATCAAAAATCTTACTGCCGCTCTTCAGATACATCCGTGCCACTAATATCAACTATTTTAATATAAGGTGTGTTAAGATATTTTTAAAGTATTCAATAGTAGTCGCAAGGTGACAGTAAGAGGTGTATCCCACCAATATAATTTATACTGAATATAAAAAACTGTGTATTTTACGTTTTATTACACGTTTTATTACACGTACTATAGGCAAATTTCCATCGGTCAATAATTTTGTTTTTATTTTTTAGGATTACAATAACAGTGCAAATTATCTCCCTTTTTGTAAATGTTATTGGGTGGATTTTAGAAGATATGGGAACCATAAATTCTTTATTTGGGTTGCTATGCATTTCTCCTTATTGCTTAACATCAGTAATTCCAAAAATATTTAATGTTTTTTATAAAATACTTAATTGGGGGAGGGGGGGAGTTGATAAGAAGGCAAATATTATATGCAGGGGTTGACGGGATAAAAAGTTTGGGGACTCCTGATATAGACCATTGGTCCATTGTGTCATTAGCTGGCTGATTGGTATCGGCCGGCACGAATGACCAGTGAGTCGGTGAAGTGATATGCGCACAGCAGCTAGATTGTTCGGGCATCCGTTTAGCTCCCGAAGCATCACGGACTTGGGAAGCGGGTGAGCTAGTGTAAGAGGTCCCACTTCAGTCTTCTATTCTGTGACACTTCCAGCCATTCCAGCCCCCACACGGGGGAAGCAACGTCATCAGAGTGCAGTTCGTGGCAGCTCCTAGTCGTGGCGCTAATGAACTATCTTGGATGAGGGTTTAGACTACCACTGCTTCAGTAATATCCTCTGTCCGTTAGAGTCAACGATATAAATTTTGAATTTTAGAAAAGCGAAAGAGATCCTGGATGACAATTTTATGGTAATTTGATGAATTTATTATACACCTTAAACACTTATTCTTAAAGAGAAAGGAATATCTGAGAATTTTTTTCACAGACGTATGTATACAGAAAATTTATTTTCCAATTGCTAAGTGAAGCTAATGATCATTGTATTAAGGTAAGCAAATGTAAAGAATAATTTTTTGCAAATAGCTTCCATCAAGAGTGAATACATAACATGATACATACTTATCCGTTCTTCTCGACAACTCTTTGTGTAATAATCCGTGGAAAGATAATCCGAATTTTATTTGAAAATTCCTGTTACATATCAATACAATGTATTTTTAATCGAGTAAGAAAAATCCCCGCTACTTTTTCTACATTTATTATGGTTGGTAGCTTTCTATTCACCAAATAGAACAGCATTCATAACTATAACTTTATCTGCAGTGAGATACAAATAACGGATCGCTGATTCTGCCCTAGTAATAATTTATTTGCACTTAGATTCGAATAAATTGCCTACAAATTTAAAGTGTAATAGAAACAGGTAAAAACGAAATAAATAAACAATTCTTGGAATCAATCGTTATAATAACTTAGAACGTATCACAATACAAAAATATTAACGGAAATAATAGAACAAGCAACAATCAAATACTAAAAGGAAAAACATGACAAATGGTAGGCAACATGTTCTAACAAGTGAGTTAAACTAATATTAAGTAAATATCAGTCAATTAAATTCCATACAAAATTCCTCACCCAAAATTCATCATTGCTATCATATTACACAACTTTTATAAACAATATTAATATTTAGAAAACCTATTCGAATCCAAATAAATATTTTATGTCGACGGGCGACAGCAATATACGTTCATTCTCTCAAAGGTTTTAGCTCTCTTCCATTCAAGCAAATTATTAATTACGTGTTCGTGCAAATTTACTACGTGACATTTTAATTTTGCCACTAGTCCTTTGACTGCAGATTAACCCGTGTTTAGTGACTGGTATTCGTTTTGGAGCCTAGCTTTATTACCTCAATGCGACGCAGCAATTAATAATACTTCCCAAGCACATTGTACGAACACGTTGCTCCCGGGTGTAATATTCCCCTGCATATTCTCGTTGTATTCTGGATCTGCCTTCCCTCCGCCGACACAAAGTGAAGTGGTTCAGGGTTATAAGTCCCGGTGCATCGGTAATTACGTTCACAGCTTTGAAATGTTGAAATGATAATCTTCATATTTTAAGATGGTAATACCATGTATACATTTAAATAGTTTCTAGCAACCTATCAAAAATAACTCTTGTTAGCATTAAACATTAACTTATTTGTCTTTTCCATGTGACACTACTTTAGATTACTGCAATTGCCACACCAAAGCTGTACTGATTATGAATATTTATTCAGCAAATAATAAAAGTCTAGAGTTAAAGTAGTTTTCAATTACTATTTCTTCCCAACCCCAAACTAACATTATATTGTTTCTTGATCTCATCTCTAATTCTACTTACAAGCATTATTGAGAACACGGTGAAATAGCACACTGAATTCATTCAGTCCAACTTGGTGTTAATTTCAGAAACGATTTAAAGAAAATTACTACTTTATCTACTTTAAATCATTTAGGTTTGATGATAATAACATTATCAAAGAGTTATAAACATAGATTTTGTTTTTATTAACTGAAATTTGATTGTGTTAATATTCGCAATTTAACGGCTCTTGGGGTTATTGGTTATATGAGTTCTACAGTTAATAATGTACCTTTAACTTTTAAGTTTATGTAGAAAACCTACTTTGTTAGGGTTTTGTCCTAAGGATTTAATTCGAGAAATAATTAGTATAAGATCTCTAAATCTTTTAATCTTTTTTGTTTCCTAATTAGAAAAAATTAGAACCCTAATCGTTTCACTGATTTGTCCGTCACACGTTCATTACTTCAGGAAACTGCAATTATGTACTGCTTTAGTTACTGCTATACCTAACACGACTATAACATAAAATTTATAAAAATCATAGGGAGGATGTTGAAAATAATCACAGAGAGTTTTGTTGAAGGCTGAAGAAACAATTTGTTTCTGATAATATCCATGGAAATCGAATGAAAGCTGACCCCCAGAAGTTTGGATTTTCCTTTTTATTACTCTATTTGTGGAAGGTTTGATAAATAAATACTATTTAAAATTTCCATTCCTATTTTTTTTTTTTTTTTTTCAAAACTACTGATCAGAATTTTTTTTTCAAAATTTTCAATAATATGTTGCAGAATTAAATTTGCACAAAAAAACTAACCAACCTTTGTACAGACATTGCGTGGCTGTTCGTCACGTGTCTGATATGCTTTCATAATCTTTCCGACGCGGCTGACGACACCATTTTCATGGGAACAGTTGATTGTTGATTGCTGTACTTCCCGCATTTTTTTATGAAAGCAGTTATCTTCAGCGATTGGGAGCTATCTTCCTCCGTCATTTTGACATATCAGATCAAAATGTGAGTTGGATTCCAGTAAACCAGCTATAAGTCTCTTTCTCACTTTGGCTTAGCTTTTACGGTCGTTTTTATCTACGCAGGCTTATCGTATAGCTCTATATGGCTTATTGTTGAAGTACTCAAGACTTGATGCGGCTTGTACAGTTGCCGTGTTGTGTCTAGTGTGTCATTCATTTTCTGTCATTATTCTGCATGGAAATAACATATTTATATTTTCATTCAGCTCAAATTAGTTAACTTCCTTCATTACACTATATCTTTCCTACATCATCAGCACTCCTTCATTTCGTAGTATGTGCTTACATTTCATCTTACAAAAGTACAACACATGTTTTTAGATGTTAATGAATCCTTCACCCACTAGACTTTGTCCTAGATTTTAGAATCTTGTGTTTCGTTAATTTTGGAATCTATTTTGAATGTGGAAACGATTTTTAACTGAGCGGTTCCACTTAGGGAGTTACTTTCTTTGTTTTCTGTGTCTAAAATTCTGTTTATTGTTGTTGCCACTGCTTCACTTAAACATTCTAGTTTTACCAATGTATTGTAATTAATTAATTACAAGAGATAAAGATTTGGATTGGTAGGTCTTCTTACACAGCCTAAACGCAATCTTCAACTTTCCCCTACTATCTTCGATTGCTGCCTTTCGTTGACTATCCCAGTCACAATTTCACCCATGCGTTTAGAGATCTGAGTTCTTTTGATGGGATTTTTTTTTTTCGATGCACTCTGCAAAATGTGTGACAAAAATTGTTCCCAATGATGACAATAAAAATTTAAGTCCATTTCCTTTGTAAACAAATCTTCTTTCATTCACGCCATTAACTGAATAAATTTCTCAATATTCTCCACAAAACACACTTAAAACATTTGGGAAATAATTATAATGATTCAAAAACTTAATTTAATCATTTTAGTTATTTATCGTATGAGAAATATGGTATACGTAATTACAGAAAAATATACAGATATAAATTGGGCAACAACGAACTGCGAACGCCAGTTAACTACAATTTTTGACAGATTGGCCTCTTAGCAATGATCCATCGTCCGCTCCTGTTTATGAAGAGTGACTTTTCATCGCTCAAGTCCTGTTCGTGTTTTGATTCATCAGAACCACGTAGCCGTTGTCTTAGATTTTTCGGAAGTGGCTGGGTGACGTCGTGCAGGGCGATTGGTTCTTTTTTTATACCTTTACAACTCTACGACATCGATGTCATTAACAATCGGAGAGTTTGGGAGGAAGGGGAGCGGAGGGCAATGATATTGCTCATGTTTTTTGAAGTAACCATGCACTATTGTACTACAATTTTTTCGGAGCGTAAATGAAGCCACCGTTCTCCTCCTAATGCCGTAATTGAGATTTGATTTTTGAACGATCATCCACCGTACCCAGTAGGTTTATCTTACAATATAGCTAAAAAAAAACCTTTTCTCTTCTGCTTCGATATTTTATTAGTGTAAATTTCACTGCCTAACAAAACCAAATATGTATTCAGAAGGGGAAGAAGAAGCGATATAAAACTTTACTGGTTCAGAGAGTATGTGATGCTATTTCAGTGATTACAAAATCGAGTCAAATTTACAAAGAAACTTGAAATACGAGCCAGCTTATCGGTATGACGTTGCATCTCTTCTGGCCTGCATGCATGAACTGATTCGTTTTGGAAGGGTGTCATAAAGTCGTTGTATGTTCTATGGAAGCATACTGGCCCACAATTGTTGTAACTGGTTCCTTGTATCGTGGCTACTGGCACTGGAACGGAGTGAATCCTCGAGATGGTTCCACACATGTTATGTTGGGGACGGAACATAGAGATCGAGATCATAGAGATTCATAAGACAGGTAGGTGTGACAGAGACCAATGTCCTGTTGAAAATTGGCACCACGACTCTGTCGTATGATAGGTAACATGTGAGGACGTAGGTTGTCCGTAACATACCGCTATGCCGTCAAAGTTCTCTCAGTCACTACCAGCCGTGACCTGAAATCGTACCCAATGGCTCTCCACATCACAGCTCCTGGAGTGGCACTGCTGTGCCTCTCTGAATTATTGTAAGAATGGTCGCGCCGTACTCGCCGACCTTGGTCATACGAGGAAGTAAAGAATCGCGATTTATCGCTAACACAATGCGACGCCATTTAGGGGGCGTCCATAAACCACGTAGCTCCATTTTGGCCTCATGTGAACCCTCCTCCTCCCCACGTACCCTACCGTGGCTTTTGTCTCCCAGCCCCACCACTCCCACTCCTCCCCCGCGTGCCACGTACAACTTTTCCCTGTTGATTCCAAAAGGCATTTTGTACTGTTTTCTATTATTAAACTATCGTAAATTACGTACAGAGATAATTAAATAACGGAAATAAATATTCACATGCTGTTGCGTGTTTTGTACCTTATTTTAACAGTGACATTTAATACAAATGAAAAGCTACGTTGCTTGGCTCGGAACCTCCCATCCCCCCCCCCCCCCCCACGTAGCCCAGAGTAGCTTTCTACGCCCCCCCCCTCCTTTCCCCTTTTTTTTTGGAGTGAGCCACGTAGTTTATAGATGCTCCCTTATCAGCAGTTTTTCTGATTTAATAGGAGTAATCTTTATATATAAAGATGAATGTATGTTTGTTTGTTTGCTTGTTGGTTTGTTTGTCTTCATACAAATCCACAGTTTTCATCCGATCTCGATGAAACTTTGCACACTTATCCTTTGAAACAAGGAGAAAAATACTGTCTACATTTAGTTGAAAAATTATCTGTATAAATAACACATGTTGTCTCACAACTTCGAAATACGGCGATAAACAGACACGTTGAATATGGACGTCTCCGTACCGTGTTTCCGTGTAGTGGACTGGCAGCTCAATGGTTAAAGCGCTTGCTTACGAGCGTTGTGGTCTCCGGTTCAAAACTCCGTGGAGGCTAAGATTTTTAAAAATTGTTTTTCATCATAAGAGTCAGGCCTGGGCCGTAGGTTATTGGGATTGAATGTTAAACTGTGGATATTAGAAAGTTAGGGGTGCAATGCGAGGCAAATCGTAGGTAGTCTTGCAATGTTGTAGGTGTACACATTTTTACGTTATAATGATCCCTCAGGTGTTGTTCGCAGTCAGTGTGTGAGTGTGAACCACAGTAATATTATTATAAATACGGAAGTAAGTCTCTGTCTTTTTGTTACGTTTTGACAACTAAATGGCTATATCGTTGTGATGGAATTTTATAAGGAAATCTGTATGAAGGGCGCAGGATATTTTTTCCAGTATGATTAACAGTTGTAGTCACGAAATTTTGAGACCTTATCGAATGGTGACAGAAATATGTCTGAAATTGATTCTCTTCAAGAGACAGGTTCGACGGTACAATGATATAGTGATAGCTTTCCTGTCATATTATTCCGACTCGATATTGTTTGGGACCAATCCTTCGTTACCAACAACTTTCTATATTTAATTCTGGCAAAAAAATTCTTAATCCACGCGTACGAAGTCGCGGGTACGACCTAGTAATTTCTAAAATAACAGAAATCAAGATTTTGTTTACAAGTGTTCCAACGTTTTTATTACTATTAATATCGGATCCAAATGTTGTAGTGGTTGGGACCCGCGGATCGGCCTGTTGGTGGGTGCGTGTGGCGGTGACAATAGCCGCCGAGGTAGGCGTTACCTCCGCCACTTCAGTCCATTAATTAGTCGGCGCGTCAGCCGACACCATGCCAGCACCAGCCGGCGCTTTCAATTTCCGACCAGAAAAGAGGTTAATTAGTAATATAACTCACCACATTAATCATCCCCGGTGACACTTCCACGCTTTGGTAATTGTCTTCTTCGGTTACAATTTTATTGTTCCCTTTCATGAATTTTTATGATCGGAAGATGAGAGCTATTAAAACATTTCAATTTGTAATCTGTTCCGACAGCGCCGGTGTCATCGCAGAGGGGAGCTTATCAAACACTGCATTATGAAACATTACCTACTGGTTATTCGATTTCCATTGTCTACGAACATCTCTTAAAACCAGTATCTAGTTAGCGACATAATGAATGCTGTTATTTTACCATTTTTTTTAGAATAACAAGTGTTCACATTATATTAAAGGTGATACGATGCAAAACTAAGTAGTTACAATGTTTCGAAGAAGAACTAATTTTTTAAGATTTACGTTGAAAAATTTATAACAATTAACTTTTAATTAACAATTAATACTCAGCGAAATATTTCCTGCCTCTCCACAGAACAAGGACAATGCGTTACATGTTTGCTTGAGAAACACAAAAAGCAGTACTACTGAAGCTTAGTCAGCAGCAACATTTTTCTATTAAAAAAAAAAAAAAAAAAAAAAAAAAAATCGATACGAAATCTCAAGGAATAAAATTTATCTCAAATGTGTGTTTGATTTGATAGGAACATTTTCTTCGGCGTCAAGTTTTTGGCCACTGACGGTTATATCCAGTAAGCCAGTGGTTCCCAATTAGTTTTTCTCGAGTACCACTTCAAGAAAGAGCTCACTATCGCGTACCCCCATTGTAGCTTAAATGATAAATTATTGCGTTTATCCCAGTCGAATGCTTCGCGCAACAGCATTACAGAAATATAATTCTCACACAAAGTTTGTCTTACTATATATTTTTGGCGAGTACTGTTTTCCTAATTCTTTTTTTAACTATCGGAGTGATTGCCTTAGCGAAGAGATTACTGCGCGTACCCCTTGAAGCAACCTCACGTACCCCTAGGTGTACGCGTACCACTAATTGGGAAACGCTGCAGTAAGCCATCCGATTAGTTTTTCGCTGGACAGCTGCGAGAAATGTTGGTACCTGAATGAAATTTGTGAATTTATTTCATGCAGATATCACAGAAAAGGTGTAAGTAGTGAACACGGAATTTGAAATACGTAAAGCTTTTTTATTTCTATTACAATGAGCCGTACCATTGATATACCATCTAGTTAAATTCTAGGTTCCCAATATGGGTGGGCAAAGAAGTAAGAAGGGGCAAGGAGGCGTAGGAGCAAGATGCGAGGTAGCTTCGCCGCCCGCGTCGACAATTCCCTCGCTCTACACTACACCATCGCAAGGACTAAGTCTCTTTAGCCGCCTCTCAGACCAGACAACCTTTATTCTAATAACCCATACTTAGTGAGTTTCCTCTGAGATATTATTTTCAGTACGTAACTTCTCCTGACCGAAGGGGCACGCGGTGCGTAAACTGTTGAAATCCGTAAGTCAGATATTAAAAGCACAGCCAGCAAATTATAGTTGCAACAGTACGCAGGAACTGTGAGAATCCTCGAAGATTTTCGTCGGAAAATATTAGCAGGAGACAAACAGATGCTGTAAAAAAACCTTCCAACCATGGTTTGGTATTAATACAACGGATCTACGGTGAAGCTCAGAAACTGTGTAATTCTTTCCTTCATGCCAAATAGAAAGGCAGCTATAAAATAAAAAATTTATAAAAAATACTTTATAGTTCTGGCGTCGGCAAAGCGAAGTGTCTATTAGATCAACCATCCGAGTGTTTGTTTTTCCGTTCAGTTGACTTTAGCCTTTAAATTTAACACAAGCAAATTGTTTATCTAACTATCACCACTTTACATATATTAACAAATAAAACTGTACAGGATAACCCACTTTGGTCATTTTGCTGCAAAAGCTTTAATACGTTTGGTTTGCAAGAAAAGATGAACATTTTGTAAGAAACTTCTGGGAACAAATTCGCAATGAAAATTTCTGACTAGCTCGCAGGTGCGAACCAGCGATGTCATAACTGTTGTGGGATGCTCCATGTTAAACAACGAAAGACTTTTTATGATGAGTTGCAGTAACTGCTACAAATCATGCATAGCTTGTTGGTCAAAGCAAAATTTGAAAAGAATCGTCCTCCAGAAATCAAATAAAATATAAAGTAGTATCTTTTACCAATTTAACTTACTTTCCTTTATAATCAGAGTTAAAATCCCCTGTGATTGCCAGTTGAATCCGTGGGAATTCCTGCGAAATCATGGTTTGTTTTCCTCAATGGCTAGCGTAGTATCTGCACAAAAGGGAGACCTTAATGTTAATCGCTGTAAAAACGCTATCCTTTCGTATTTCAGGTGAACATATCACAATTGTCGGGACCATAATTACTTAAGGGGCATGAACACGAGCATCTTTTTCTAGCAACATTCTGGCATTTATTACGCAATAGTTGCAGGGCAACATATCCTGCTCAATATATGGCCCAGCAATGTGTGGCTCCACTATCGCCGGGCACTTGATGGGCTTTATTATTGCTCAACATTTCCCGTTTACACGCATTGTGTGCTCGGCAATCAGCATCATGGCAGAGGGCGAAGTAATTGTGGCTGCTGCATATGTTATCTTGCAAAATGAAAGAAGAAAGAAAAGGGAGTGGATGCGTCCTTATCTAAGTAAGCGTGATGTGATTATGCCTGTTGCCAAAGAAATAGAACTGGCTATCTTGACTGTCCATCCCTTCATCGGGAACATCACGAGATAACACAAATGACATTGCATACCATCTGCGTTACCACTTTTGTTTTTTGTTTTCTTTAATTCGTTCTTGGCGTATGTTCTCAAACTTTTAAATTTTTTGTATGCTTCATCATTGGAAATGTCAAATTTTGTGGCAATGTAGCTCCAACTTTCTTTCTTCTTTTCTCGGTCTTTATAAATGGATTCGTCAACATCCCACAACTCTGGGTGTAAGTATATTTCATTTATAAAATTTAAGATCTTTTCGGTTGACCAGTTATTCATATCGACAAGGATTTTATCAAAAAACTGGTAAAAAAAACACGTGCGACGTGCCTATATGCGCATCAGACTCGAACACACGAAGAGAAGTTGCCGTGAATGTTCGTCCAGCGAGCGGTATCACCGTCAACATGCCGCCCACACTCGACATCACACAGAAATACCGACAACAGTGGGGACGTATTTCCTGGAAACTCGGCTGCATTGCCCGGGCACACGTCCATATTGCCGTAAAAATGATGCTCGTGTAGACGCCCCTTTAGAGATGGCCAAAAGGCGCAATTCACGTTATGAGCTCCACATTACAAAGATGAGCCTAGCTTTGTTTGGCCTCTTACGTAACTCTTGGACGTGTACATTATCCAACTGTAAAAGGAATTGTTTTTGTGCCAATTTCTCAGAGTACTTAAAGCGTTTATAGTCCAGTAACGGGATCGTAAAAAGGGGGTCTCACAAACATCACATCACGTAGAAGATTTTTTTTTTCTTATCTTGTATATATTGGTGAGAGTATGCAGAAACCAAGTTTTCGACCTCCAACACCCTCGGCACAATTTTCTGTGGCCAAAAAACATCAAAATTTGGGTACTTTTTCAGTTTATCGTCTATAACTCCTTCCTAATAAGTCCTATCAAGAAATATTCTATTTTCAGTTTGAAAGAAGACAAAATTTCCTACAACTTTCGTATTACAAACTTTTTTCTAAACTCAAAATTAAGCGAGCTACAGTTCTTCGAAAATCAGCCAAATTTCACACTTTTCCTAAAAGTTGGGTTTTTACCTAATTTGCAGCTCAAAATGACCTGAAACCCCTGTATAAATAGCCGATATATATGTATTTCTGTATGACATAGTATATATATGTACTATACTTTGATTACTGATGGTCCATTCAATAATTCATATAGCATTGTTGGCCGGGATATCCCGAAGGATTGTTCGGCCGCCAGGTTACAGTGTTATGGATAGGCCGCGCAGTGCGCTTCTTGTGGCTATCTAACCTGACCAAGTACTAGTACCGCATATAGGGAACCTACAGCTAAAGGTGGAATTAAAACCACAGAATCGTTCTGGCTTTCTCCATATTACACAGCAAGCTGTGGCAGAGGTAAAGCTCGGGTTAATGGCCTTTGAAAATTACTGCTGAGAACGGGAATTTCGATCTTCAGTCAGATACCTTAACCACTGAGCTACCATTTCGTTCTATTACCTGATGGTAATTTATTTATGCAGTCAAAATTAAGTCAGAATAAGTAAAAAATTAGTCATAAATCCATTTCTTTTCCGTTTTAATGGATTGAAACAATGTGTTCCATTTGAATTTGTTTCCGTACAACAATGGAAAAAAATTGTCGCTATATGAAGCATTTAAATCTCTTCAACATACAACACCCAACACAAAAATTTTTGCTATGCACGGATGATTCCTCCTGCATAAGGTTATGTGGCATAGTAGTAAATACCTTGGCTGCTTCTGTGGAAAATATGAAGCCTATTTGACAACGAACTATAGATCCAACATCACAGTTATATTTGACGGATACCGAAGTTATGCTGCGCAGAGAGGAATAAAGTCATCTTAAATGATTTGTAGTTTGAAAACATCAGATACTTCAGCAGGCATCATTTTCAGTGAGGAAACAAGTGCTACAGTGACGCAGCAAATGAGAGCAGCAAGAACTGTGTAATGTTGATACTAAAGCAAAAACTGAAAAAGGAGGCATCCAAGATCAACAGGCAAAACAAGATGCTGCTGGATTAATCGTTGACGCAGCAATTTCCCAAGCAGCAAAATTCGACAGTGTGATGATTCTAAGTGAGTATATTGGCTTTCTCATTTTGCTAATAGGCTTTGGTACCACGAGTTTGAACCCATACACATCCTCTTCATCCATGCATTTGCTGGATGTGATACAATATCAGCATATTTCGGCTATGGGAAAGAAAACTTCTACTGCATGATTCAATACCAACCATATCTGAAAGTAACATGCATGTTAACTTCTCAGAACTCTAGCCTCCAGAGAACATTTGGAGAACACGCAGGGGAACAGATCATCTTGGAACGGTACGGAAAATTGCTTGTGGAACATTGGAAGGCTCAGATATGAAATGATTAAGAAATCTGCCCAAAAAATGCATTCAGACTAGCACGGTTGCCACCAAAATCAGATGCGGCAACGTTTTCACTCAATACGCACGTACCACCAAGTAAAGGTTTGTTGGGTCGAGAAACGTACCCATTGCCGTGAGGATGAAGGAAAGGCTCCTCCAGTCTTATTACAGTTACAATAATAAATGCATTCAGCAGGACGTCGGTTCGAATTCCCGTCCAAGCATCCAGATTTGGGTTTTCCATAGTTTCCTCAAATCACTCCAGCCGAATGCCGGGATGCTTCCTACAAAAGGCCATGGCCGAAATCCTTCACGTTCCTTGTCCCCAGTCCCATCGTGCCACTAATGAACTCGACGTCAACGAGGCGTAAAGTCATAAAAAAAAACAATAATAAAAGACGATGCACTTGAGTTTACTTCGAAGGTTGTATCATATTCCTTCCAGAAACCTAGTTCTCCTCCATGCAGCTGTCGCTAATCAGGACTGAATTGTTCAGCTGCTAGCAAAAATTGCTCTCGCCTGCCTCGTGAAAGCGTTCCTGGAATGTAGTAGATGAAGGAGAGGAAGATTTCTTCGACCTCGAGGAAGCTGTTCCTGATGCAATGGATGAAAGAGAGACAATTCATTGATAAGCCGGGACAATCCATACGGAAAAGAAATTATTTATGACCATTTTTTTAACTTATTTCGAAATTATTATGACTTTATAACTTTGCGACATAACATTATGCATTGTTTGTTCGCTCTATTATCTTCAGTAATACAGCGATCTGGTAGCTCAAGGCGTCTGACTGGAGATCGAAATCCCGGTCTCAGCAATGATTTTCAAAGGCCATTAACCCGACCTTTACCTCTGCCACAGCTTGCTGTGTAATATGGAGTAAGCCAGAACGATTCTGTGGTTTGGATTCCACCTTAAGCTGTAGGTTCCCTATATGCGGTACTAGGTTAGATAGCCACAAGAAGCGCACTGCGCGGCCTATCCATAACACTGTAACCTGGCGGCCGAACAATCCTTCGGGATCTCCCGGCCAACAATGCTATATGATTATTGAATGGACCATCAGTAATCAAAGTATAGTACATATATATACTATGTCCATACAGAAATACATATATATCGGTTATATATACAGGGGTTTCAGGTCATTTTGAGCTGCAAATTAGGTAAAAACCCAACTTTTAGGAAAAGTGTGAAATTTGGCTGATTTTCGAAGAACTGTAGCTCGCTTAATTTTGAGTTTAGAAAAAAGTTTGTAATACGAAAGTTGTAGGAAATTTTGTCTTCTTTCAAATTGAAAATAGAATATTTCTTGATAGGACTTATCAGGAAGGAGTTATAGACGATAAACTGAAAAAGTACCCAAATTTTGATGTTTTTTGGCCACAGAAAATTGTGCCGAGGGTGTTGGAGGTCGAAAACTTGGTTTCTGCATACTCTCACCAATATATACAAGATAAGAAAAAAAAATCATCTACGTGATGTGATGCAAGTGAGAACTACCCCGTTACTGGACTATTAGTCAAAAAGTTACATAAGAACAGATGCCGCGGAATAAACGATTCTGCAAAAATAAAGGTACAGTACTGCATTAAAGAATTCAATCCCCCAATAGAACACTTCAGTCCGACGTTCTCAATGATTTCTACGCTTGGAATAAGTGCTTATATATTTGTTACTGTTTAATTTGTTTCTTTTAAATATCTTATTATCAAGAAAGATAAGCGCATTCAAATTATTGTAATATAAATGCGATGATCACCTGAATATAAAATAGCTTACACGAACGTCCTAAATTGATGTTAGTAAATTTTACAATTACCTGTAGCCACGCAAAAGCTTTAGACTTAATCATTAAAAGAGTTATTCCTTTTTTGTCACATTTAGAAACTTATTTCTTAAAAATAACTTAACCTTATTTAGATTAAATCTGAAATGGTAATTTTTTGGTTTTAATCAAGTGTCACATAGAGAGACCAAACTATAATGGCGGAAGGAACGAGATAATAATTAATGTTTATTACTACTGTATATACTAGCGCTTAGCTTCAGTTTGGGTTCCATGTAATTATTTCTTAAGGAAATATAATATTTACCATCACGAAATTAACTGTTACTTCAAAATAAAAACAAAGCTAAATTTAGATTTCAGAAAATTGACTCAATATATTTTTACCATGTTTTTTAGTTATCATTTAGTTGCTTAAGAACATTACAGGATCCTAATTGGACATCTTCATATTGGTAGAACGCACACAAATCTCGTTCGTGATAATATTTGTTGCTTTCCTGTTCAGATGAAGCCTTCTCCACCCGTACGCTTGCATGGACTAAATTTCCTGGGTGCCTTTATCCCAGAGTTTGGGGAAGTTTTTACATGAAAAAATGCATCTCCTTCCATTTTAATATTGTGTCCTCATCGGTATTGTCATTGGCGGATTAGTCTTATCCTGGCGTGTCTTTGCGGGAGCTTATAACTCACGGAGCAGTTTGTCAGGCCATCTTAAGTTGTTGTTTAGATGGACTGTGTTACCCAGGTTGGCGATAAGCGGGTTGTCTGATTCTCTGCATTCCTTGTAGAATTTTGCAGCTAATTTGCGGAATCTGTCTTTGAGGCGCGGTAGTCCACTGATTTCGTGTAGGTGGACTGTTGGAGTTTCCCGCGGCATTTTGTAAGCATATCTAATGGCTCGATTTTGTATAGTTTGCAGTAGATTGAGGTGTGTGTCAGCAGCACTACCCCAAACTACTGCAGCATAATCTATTATTGGCCTTATTAATGCGATGTAGAGGCGAATCCCAAGATGCGATGGCAGTGATGATGAGGGGTTCAGAATGGGGTATAAAACTGTCATTCTACCCATAGCCTTGTTGCGGAGGTTCCTGACGTGTGTTTTCCACGTCAGTCTCCTGTCCATAGTGACGCCTAAGTATTTGGCAGTAGGAGTCCACTCGATGTTTTCTCCGAACAGGTTGAGGGGTTGCAGGTGAGGAATGGTCCTTCTGCTGACTATGAGAGCTTGGCTCTTTGTGGCATTGAATGCTAGTCGCCATTTGGTCGCCCAGTGTTCTATGTTGTTGCACGCCCGCTGAAGCTTGGTCCTCACATGTGTGGCCCTGATGCTTCTGGTGAAAACAGCAGTGTCGTCAGCGTATTGGGCAGAATCGACTTGTTCTGTCCTCGGGAGGTCCGAGGTATAGATGTTGTATAAGACAGGGCCCAGCACTGATCCCTGTGGCACCCCAGCTCTGATGGTCTTCACGGAGGAGACTGCGTCGTCTAGTATCACACGGAAGGTCCTATCAGAGAGGTAGCTCTTGAGGAGTCTCACGTGTGTCATGGGTACCCCTTGTACCAACAGCTTGTATAGAAGGCCAGCGTGCCAGACTGAATCAAAGGCACGTGACACATCAAAGAGCGCCGCACCAAAATACTCCCTTTTGTCCATGGCTCCCATGGCAGATTCCACCACTCTAAGAAGTTGTTGCGGTGCTGAGTGGTTCCTTCTAAAGCCAAATTGTTCGTCGGGCAGGATTTGTTCATTTTCCAATACCCTACGAAACCTTTTGAGGTAAAGTCTCTCAAAGATCTTGGAAATTGTGGGCAGTAGGCTAATAGGTCTGTAGGATCTGGGAGACCTCTTGTCCTTGCCTGATTTAGGGACCGGCACTATCTCAGCGTGTTTCCAAACTTGTGGGAATTGGCCTCTCGCCATGATTTCGTTGAAGGCCACTGTGATGAAAGTTACAGCAGCAGGAGGCATGTGTCTCAGTATGGCACCCCCGATCCCATCGTGCCCAGCCGCTTTCTTAACATTGACGTGTGAGAGTGCTGTTAGCACTTCTTCTTCCGTGATTACGTCTATTGCGTCGTCTGCCTGCTGTTCGGCTACTAGGAATCGCTGCAGTCGGTCTTCTACAAATTGTATATGTACAGCATCTTGGGGTGCTTCGATGGGCCGGAAGTTGGCTTCGAAAACATCTGCCAGTGCATCTGCTTTAGCCACAGGCTCGCAGACTACTTGATTCCCTATCATTAGAGGCGGAATCCTGTCCTTTCTGCGCATTAGCCCCTTGGTTGCCTTCCACGCAGAACCGTCTTCTGTATTGAGGGACGCAACCCTGGCGGACCATTCACGTATACGGTGTTGCTCGAGGGCTGCTTTTATTTCTCGCCGCATCCTGTTTATAGTTCTTTTCGCTGCGGGGTCCCTGGTGACCTGCCACTCCCTTGTAGCTCTGTTCTTAAGAGTGATTGCCTCCTTGATGTCAGGTGGAAGTTGTTTAGAGCAGGCTGGCGGCATTCTGGAAGCAGGTGTAGCTGCTTCAACAGCCTCGTTAATCCACGTGGCTAGGTTAGCCATGGCGACATCCGGTCCTGAAGTTGTCGGCGTCAGTGCCTCTTGGACACGTCTGGTAAGTTGTTCCTTGAACATGTCCCAGTCAGTGCGTCTCAGGTTGTGGTGTCGTCGCTCTCCACGTGCCAAGATGTCTGTGGCCAGGTAGAATATGACAGGGACGTGGTCAGAAGACAACGCAGTTTTGGTTGTTACACCAATATTGTGGTGGAGTCCTTTTGTGATGGCTATGTCCAGCACATCTGGCAAGCCATGATTGAAGATGGTAGGTTCAGTTGGACCCCACACTGCTGCATCATGAGCTTCGCTTACGCGGAGGAGCCGACGTCCACTGGTGTTCGTAGCTCTGGAATTCCAAGCCGTGTGCTTGGCGTTGAAATCCCCTGCCATAAAGATGTTTCCTCGCAGTCCGAAGGAGCGCAGCTACATCATCCTCCGCTAAGAGTCCCCTGGGAGGTCTGTAGATGGCAATGAGTACCAGTTTGCCACGAGAGGTCTCGATGGCAACTCCCGTTGCTTCAATAGTTGCTAGCTCTGGTAGGACTATCGGGTGGTGTCTGATCGTGTTCCTTATGTAGACGGCTGTGCCACCCCCTGCAGTCAGGCGGTCATTCCTGTAGCATGAATAATTTGGTACAGCTGCCTTAATGCCAGGCTTTAGGTGGGTTTCATTGACTAAGCAGGCGTCAATGCCCTCCTCTCTTAGAAAGTCTCTAAATTCTCCCAACTGCCGCCACAGGCCGTTGGCATTCCACGAGCAGATTGAAATGTCTTCAATTCTGGCCATCGTGCAAGTTTTTTGTATCCTTGTGGACAGCCTCAAGCGCTGACTGAACTGCAGCAGAAATTTGCCGCGGAATGTCTTGGATCATGGTGATGACAGCTTGCAGTAATGATTGCACCATACTAAGCATTGAATCGTCATTCTGACTTTCTGTGTTCTGCGGGTGGTTTTTAGATGCGCCCTTGCTTGTTTGGTCCGGTGGTCGTTTTCCACGCCAATCAGTTTTCCTCCTGTCGTTTACAGGAGGTGCGTTACCAGGCGGGAGGTTACATGAGTTGTTTGTATCATTCTGTGTGTCTCCTGCAGGCGGATTGATGGCTATTTCCGCATAGGTGACACTCGTTGAGTCCTTAGTAGCTTGGCTGGCATTTGATACCTTATCTTGTTTCATCTTCTGCCTCTGTTGTTTCCTAATGGCAGCGAGGTACAAGGAGTTATTGGCTTTTTGCCTTTCCTCAAATCTACCGAAGGCAGAACATTTCCTGTAACTTGCTACGTGCTGCCCGCCACAGTTCACGCACTTAGGTGGAGTATCACCTTTCTTAATACGGCAGTCTTTTGAGGAGTGTTCCCCAGCACACTTCACACACTTGGCAGGCATTGAGCAGTGCCTGGCGACATGCCCTACTCCCTGGCAATTAAAACATTGGGGAGGGCCCCTCTTGCTACGCAGCTTTTCAACTGTAACTCTGAGGGCACAGAGTGCAGTCATTTTGAAAATACCCCTGTTTTCCACGGAGTCGGTGAGTACAACCAGGACCAGTGGGACCTCTTGGTTGGTCTTGGGGGAACGGAGCCTCACCACGGTTCTTGCGGCATAGCCTTGTTCTGCTAGTTCCTCTTTAACTTCTTCTGGTGAGATGCTAAAGGGCATCCCCCTGATGACAACTTTTAGAAACTTTTCCTCCGCTGAGGGAAAGGTGTAGAAGGAAATCTGGTTCAAGGATGCGTATCCTGTGACCGCATTATGTTCAGCTGCTGTCTTTGTCTGGATCTTGTACAGGTCTTTACCTGCTGTTTTAACTGTGAACCCACCACCACATAGGGTCTTCAATTGCTGGTACAGTTTCATGTAGCTGTCCTTATAATTCAGTATCAGTGGTGGAGGCCTGTATGTTTTGACGCTACTGCTTTCTGGTTGTTCCTCTGTTTGAAGAGAGGCAAATTGGTTGCAGGTTGGAACTGCGGGGGCAGTAGTGCTCAGTCTTGCTGCGGGAGCGGTGCGTCGCGGTTCAACAAAGCCATCCGCATCCACTACTCTTTTCGTTCGTGCAGTCTTCATGTAGATGTTCTTCATAGCCTTGCAGGAGGTGGAAGTGGCTCTCTTCTTTCTCCGCCCCTCCTTGTCGTTTGTCACTGCCGTTCTTTTCCTTGATGTGGTAGACTGGTCCGCTGCGGCCATGTCTGCGTCCTCATCTGAAGAAGTATCGCTATACCAGTCCATATTAGATTCAGCGATAGTATTCGCATTGATTTGCTGGTCCAGTCCTTGAGTATCTTGTGAAGCCGATTCGTGGTCCAAGTCCGTAAGCCGGGTCGTCAACGGGGCCGCTGCTGCCGCCGGCAAAGCCGGGTACCCTGGGGCACTCGACCCGCCTGGCACGGCAGTGCGGCGAGAACTTTCCTTGTTGCTCATCTTCGCTCGACGGATGTCAACACGGAAACTCCTTCTCCACCCGTGAGATAGACTGAACTTATTGGGTCGATTCCCCAAGAGTTATGCTCGTAGACGCTCCTGTTTATCATTCATTCACTTTGCACGCCCTGATTGTAGGAAGCTTAGATACTATTGTCACTACTTCAGAGAAAGATTTCCATGCATCATTCCGATGAAACAAGACCAATTGCTTTCGTCCACTCAAGAACCTAATTATTCTTTCTTAACCAGCTCTGAAATCTTGTAAGCCTTCCTTGGCTGCTGTTGGGGTGATCAGAAGTAAGGCGGAGCCTGCGAAGAACCTCACTGCGGTTTACAGAGACATTAATATTACTGGAAATATAGAACAGCAGTCACAAAATTTTTGCAGTTTTTCAAAACTTCGTACTCCTCACAGAATCTGGGCACTTTGGAAGGATTATTTATGTCATGTAATCTATGAGATAACAAATGCAGTTAAGAACAACAAACGTTAAGTATAACTGAAAGAAATTATTTCTCGTTATTTTTCCAAGTAGTTATCCTTGAGTAGCGCACTGTATATAGAAGAGAATCAACATCAAAAGGGCTATAAATTAAGTAGCAGTACAAGCTGGAAACCCTGAAAAAATTATTTATTTCACTTTCGTGTAGGTCTTTGTTAAATTACTCATGCCGAAAGCTTAAATTCAACGCATCTAATCAGTGCAGCAAACGGTCATACTGCAGGATCACAGGTATCACAGTTGTCACTCAAATAAAAACCGGTGCAGGCAGTAACAAGGTTCACCCCACTGCTGCCAACCCTTAGTACACAAAAAGCGCTCGTCGTTCATCGGCGGTGACAAGTGTCACAAAGCTTGTGCGTGGTGCAGAGCATGCTGTGCCATGTTGCTTTTTTCGTTTTTCTCTACTTATTTATGCAGCAGATGGGTCTCCATTCATAACTAAGCTTCAAGATATGGCCCAGGAGCTTGAACAGAAACAAAATGTGGACAAGGCCCTAATAATATTCCTGGCCTCTTACTGATACTCACGGTAAAATGAAAACATTGTCCAGTACGTTCAAGTTTTAAGCATATCGATTAATTAAAACATATCGATGAGATAGCAAACTGTAGACTAAGATAAAATTATCAAGCGATTCACGTCTATTGTAATACTAACAAATATTCATAAAACAGAACTAAATCTCCAACAAATAAAGAAGAAATAGAAGAATTTTTGTAATTTTCTTTAGCGAAGATCAGATACGAAAGTATACTTACAGGGATAAATGGGAATATCTTATACCCAAGAAACAAATCGAAAAATAGTTCTGCCAAATTCATATAGAAATTTTATGTAGATTATCTACATTATAAAGTATAATACTTGTACATTTTGTACGTGCATTTTCTTCACTATCAGGTAACATATTTAAATCACAGTATAATCCTCAATGTATTACGTGCGAGGAAATTTTGGAAGCACTAACGAATACGCTATTTGACAGAATTCAAAATATATTACAAATTGTAGTCATTCGCGTAGATTAATTATTATTATTATTACTCCGCGATTCACTAAAAGTGTATGGCGGAGGGTTCATTGCACCTATCCTAAAGGGTGATAGTTTGAAACGGATATACGAGATATGGCAGGTGGCGCCCATGGGCTATTGTGAGGAACCATTCCAGCATTCGCATGGAGTGATCTGGGGAAACCATGGAAAACCCAGATCAGGATGGCCGGAGCGCTTTAGCGAAAGCTACTCCTGTCGGATTTTAAGTTTACTCGTCCGGTAAATCCTTTCTATTCCATTCCATAATCGCTCGTGGGAAAAATGAGTACAGAAATGAATCGGTTCTGGCCCTGATTTCTCTTATCCTATTTCCACGGTCATTCCGAGATATGAATGTTACTGGTAGCAATATTTCCTGGCTGTCATTCCGAAATACGTCAGTCGTGAATTTTTCAATTAGCTTCCGTCGAGAACAACGCGTTCGGTGTTCCAGGTCTTCCCAACCTAGCTCCTTCAACATCGCACTTACGCTTTCCCTCCAACTATATATACCTGTCACGATTCGGGCGACTCTTCTTTGGACCTTCTCTAACGCCTCTAGTAAACCCTTTTGAAGGGGACCCGATACAGAACAACAGTATTCTAAGTGAGGACGTACTAGTGACTTGTATACAATCGATTTACCTTCCGGAGTGTATTGATTTAAATTTCGACCTAGAAATCTGAGCATACGATTTGCTTTCCCAGTTACATTCTCGATATGCTCATTCCACGACATATTATTACGAATTGGTACCCCTAGGTATTTAGCGGAATTTACCGTTCTAAGGACAGTATCATTATTTTTATATTCACAGTTAACTGGTGTCACCTTTTCACTTACACGCATGACTTGGCACTATTTAGCGTTTAACTCCAACTGCCAATCTTTACACCACCTAATTATTTTCATAATATCGTCTTGTAACAAAGCGCAGTCGTCCTGGGTTTTCATTTCACGATAAATAATAGCATCATCGGCAAATAACGCCTGACTTCACAGTTTCTATGCTCAGCTTCAAAATATTCCCCAGTATTTCCTTCCTTTCGAAATAGAAATATTTCGTTGGTATTTTGAGTAAACTGCTCACATCAAAATCACCGGTGTACGTTATCCTGAAACAATGGAAGCATCAAGTCTGTTTACTGCATTCTTCATATTTAATTCAATTTAACTACGATGGAGCGCATTTACCAGTGGCTATTTCCCTACATTCCCATTCTTCTCCTCTGTACCCGCCCACTTTGGCCCTCTATAAATTTCAGCTTTCAAATTTCAAATTCTTTTAGCGTTTTTCCTAATTCATTCACCATTTCTCTTGGTAGCTTATACCAATTTCTGACCCTCTTACCTACGAAAGAAAATCATCGATGGCCTTGTGTCTGAAATCAAGTACCAGCTTGTCTTAATGGTCTTTTTTCCCCTTTCAAGCACTTCTTCTAATCCTAACACCAACATCTTCCCGCGCATCATTGTACTGTACTTGTCTACTCCCATGACTCTCTTCACCCTCCCTCTGTCTTCCAATGAATCCCACTTCAGCTCCTTTATCGTACCAGTTACTTCCTGGTTGTATTTCTGATTAATTTTGTTTCACATATTCTGAGTTTCCTTTTGTCTAGACAGTAAAATCATCTTCTACCACTTAAGCTCATCGTCCGTTAGAGATGGAAATAGTAGGGCAGCTGCGGTGCGTCTAGTGGAATTCTGGGAAAGAATGTTTAGCAAGGTTTGGCTGGAGTAAGGCATCATTGGCCTGTAGAGGTCAGTTCGTGATTTCTAGCTTCAGACAAGCTAGACCACTACACGAAGCTGCAAATTATTACCACCACCGGGACTGGAACGTGTTTAACTCGTTTCAGGCGCTAGATAATATTATTGCACCTTAGAGATATGGGCCACCACGAAGGTTGTGAATTCGTATTGTCTCAGTAGTACCTGCGGTTACATTATTAGTGTTTAGTCCACTGGAGCTATTGTCGTAGATGCAGGTGTAATACAACTTGGCGGACCGCCAGGTTGCAAATTAGTTGAGCGTTAACGGACTGCCTACTGGTTGTATTCGGAGACACTTGTTCTGGCAGCGAGAGAGGCCCGGAGGGGGCGGTTAAACCGGCCACTGAGTATGCAAATCACCGCAGGACTCAGTGTGAGGCTCGCGAATACAAATATTTGCCGGCATGCGAGCAGAAAGTAAATCGCGTTTGCGTTATTCGCTCGTTACACGGTCACGTCGGACCGCCCTTTTATCATCCCGTTTGTGCTGCACAGACTTCTACAGATTAAATTTAAAATGTGACGCCTCCCTCGGAAAAAACTTTGTCTCTGTTTTGCAGCAGAACGTAACGGTAATTAATTACACTCGTAAATATTTCTGCCACGTCATTATCGCTCTAAATTATTCCATATAATGTAAAATAGAACACCCCGTGCTGGTCGTGCATGACGGTAGTATCCTGAACAGAGAAAAAACTTTGGAGAGACATTCTGTGGTGCAAAATGTTTTATCGCAGGTGCAAGCAGTTGATATCACCACTAGAATTTTTTTTTATCAGTCTGCTAGTAATTTATATTATAATATTCTTTGCAGCAAAGACTTTTCATTAATATAAATTTCTGGAAGTTTTAGTTTCTACTTTTCAATTAAGTGTTCTTCTAGCTACAAAGTTAAATTATTTTATCATGTTTTCCCTTATTGCTTTACACCTCGTCAAAGTCATAAAGGGCTGGATAGGGCCTTGCAACAAGGAGCGGGACTTTTTAAAGGACCATCCCTGTATTTTCCCGCAATGATTGTCGGAAATCAAGGTATCGGTCGGGATTCGAACCTGCATCCTCCCGAATGCGTGGCTGTAGAGTTACCGCTCACTCACCACACTCGTTATATCTTTTTATTTTTCCTTTATCATTTTATACAACTAAATTGTAAGATTTCAAAAAATATGACACAGTAATTGAAATTATTGTCCAACGTTTGAACAAAATTTTGTTATAATGTCGCAAATGGTTTTGTTTAAAAAAATATCGTTTTGTTTTGAATTAATGTGAATAAAATTTCTTTCTGACCTACCTGTTGGCACTGAAGAAAGGAGTTAAGGAAAATCAAACTTTAAAATCATCTAAAATTATTTCTGAATTCGCCTTACGTTCTGTACGTAGAATTTAAGATTTAAATTTTAATATAAGATAGTTAAAGGAAAAGGTACTGCAAAGTACACAAAATGATAAAGAATTTTATTTATTTTCTATTTTTTTTAATAACAGGAGCAATGAGAAATTTTTTCTGTGCCGATATACCATTTTCCAGACAATCTTAAGAATTAAGTTTCAGGAATTGGTGTACAAATTTGGCTTTTCATTGTTTTTGTGCCCGGCAAAGATTGCGAACCTCTCACCAATGCTGTTGGTTGTAATTGATTTTATTATGATTTTATTACTGAATCTTACGTTGCGAATCTGAAAAATCACAAACCTAGATCATTGTAAATGCAGTACCAAAAATGATCTATACTACTATCTTAAAAGTTCCTAAGTGTGAGAGAGAGTGAGTTTGTGTGTATGTGTGTCGAGGGGAGCGGGGGCTATTCGATTGTTTCACTTCTCGACCTATTCTATAATAAAACATTTTGAGCGATCAGTTTAACGGTGTTCCTGCTGCTGGATGTTTCTCACCAGCTGTACTTTTTAAGGTTTCGCATCCACAGTGAAATGAAGCCTCATTGCTGTCGCGACACTGGTAGCACATCTGTTACTGACTTCTAGCTGGTGGGGTAAATAACGTGCAGACCTGAAATTTGTACACGGTATCTATTTCGCTCTCTCAAAACCGAATATTGTACTTTAAATTTAAAAAAATTATGTCCTAAAAGTGAAATGGGTATACATAGCTAACCCTTTTCAATGTTTTTTAAATTATGTTTTTACTGGAAATCAGATACGTCAATTTTATGAATTTTGAACTATTTTTGTTACTGAGTCTGTCATGAAATCGCTATTATCCAAGAGCTTAAAATTTGTATGAAATGTCAACAATAGTTTGTATTTGAATTGTATATACTAAAGGTTGGGACAAGATGTTCAAAATTTTAAAGAAGTCAGGTCTAAAGTATAGAGAGAGAATACTCAATAAACTATATAAGAATCAAGTGGCTGTAATAAAGTAGAGAATCATGAGAGACAAGCATCAGTTAAAAAGTGTGAGAGACAAGGTTGTAGTCTATCCCCGTTAATATTCAACTTGTTTGTAGAAGAAGCAATGAAGAAAGTAAAAGAAAAGTTTCCATGTGGCATGAGTTTTCAGGGAGAAAAAATCAGTATGCTACGATTTGCTGATGACATTGTCTTGTTAGCGGAGAGGGCTGAGGATATTGAAAAATTACTGAATGGCATGAACAAAATACTGAACAAAGATTTAGGACTGAATATAAATCAAAGCAAGACTAAGGTCATGAAATGTAGCAGAAATGATACCAATACTAGTAGATTAAATATAAAAATAGGATCGAATGCAATAGGAGAAGTAAGTAAGTTCTGTTACTTGGGAAGCAAAATTACAACCGATGGCTGAAGCAGGAATGATGTTAAAAGCAGAATAGCATTACCAAAAAGAGCCTTCATGAAAAAGAGAAACGTTTTAGTTTCAAATATTGATCTAGGAATTAGAAAGAATTTTTTAACTGTTTGTGTGAAGCACAGCACTGTATGGTAGGGAAACATGGACTTTAGGAATACCGGAAATAAAGAAAATTGAAGCATTTGAAATGTGGTGCTACAGAAAAATGATGAAAATTAAGTGGACAGACAAAGTAAGAAATGAACGAGTTTTGGAAATGATGGGTGAGAAAAGAAGTTTATGGAAGAAGCTTAAAGAAAGAAGAGACAGGCTGGTCGGTCATATTTTGAGACATGCTGGATTGGTTAATTTGTTAGTGGAGGGAACAGTCGAAGGTAAGAACTGTAGAGGAAGACAGAGATTAGAATATATGAAGCAAATAATTGAGGACGTGGGTTGTGATCGGTATATAGAAATGAAGAGGTTAGCACAGGATAGGAAGGGATGGAGGATTGCATCTAACCAGTCGAAAGACTGATGACACAAAAAAAAAAAAAAAAAAAAAAAAATACTAAAGGTTCTTACACCTAATAGAGCTTCTTTAATTTATGATTCATAGACGCAGATATTTTTGTTTTGAGGTCACTTTACACTTATTAATATAGTATTAATGAAATTTATCTTACTGCAGAGTGTATTTTATCATAAGGAACCAATAAAAAGGAACTGAACGATAAACGTTAGAAATGCCCCCGGTAAACCGGTTCGGCATTGGAAAGTTGTGTAATGCATTCAGGTACTCAACCTGAGGCTCACTAAATGGAGGCTAGTTGGAGTGTCGGTTCTCATGGATAAAAACACATTATTAAATCTTTTACGCATTACGCCAGTATTACCTTAATATTGCCTGATGTATTATTTGCTGCCACAACCGCCAAACCCATGCAGCCTACAGCAGGACGTAGAGCCTTACTTTACATTGCACCAAGCGTATTGGGTGAGTGGTTAACGCTCTGGCCTCGCATTCACAGGGACGCTGGTTCGAATCCACGTCCTGGGGGTTTTCCTTGGTTTCCCCCCAAATCAATCCAGGCGAAATACGCGATGCTTCCTTCAAAACGCCATGGCCGAGTTCATTCCCGTTCCTTGTCCCCAGTCTCATACCGAAATCCTTATATAGCTACAAATATCTTCTTCGTTAGGAATATGACAAAGCCATGCGGACTTTGGTGATTGAGGGCAGATCGCTTTTAGGCATATTGGCAGAGATACTTCAGTTAATTCCCTCTGGCCACAGGTAGTTACGCTGTCACCAGTGCGGGCGTTATGCTCATAGCTGCGCCTGGATTCTTGCACATCACTTGGGGAAGTCGTACTCTCCCCACAGAACTAGATTTGAAGCAGGACTCACTCTGAAGTTCAATTGCAAAGCTCCTCCAGTGAGAGGATATTTAAAACATAAAACTGTGACGCTGGCGAGTCATGCTATGTATCTCGTGAAGTAATTTCTGTGGGAATTTTACGTTAAGATCAAGTTCTGGATTCATGTATTCACACCAACGGTCTCACTTGTCAAGTAAATTAGACTTGACAAACCGCATTCCAAGTCCCCGCTTGACTTTGAGGAGGGTCTGGTGTGCTGACTCCTTCCTGTAATAGTTGGTACTCTCCGGTGTGTAATCCAGTGAGGCTAATTCCTTTCCTAGCACCAAACCAGACGTCTTCAACTTACGTTCGACAACATTCATACAAGGTCTAAAACAAGCTCGTGAAACTATATTGATTTATACTATCAGTTATTGTCCACACAGGCAATATAATGCAAACAATTGCAAACAATTTATTACATGGTACATTTTTTCAGATGTATTTCCTTTGATTTTATGCTTTTACCTGTGATCTGGGAATATAACTCGAACGTTGTGCTTTCTCGCCTCGCATTCGGGAGGACGGCGGTTCGAATCCCCGTCCGGGCATCCAGATTTGGGTTTTCCATGGTTTCCCCAAATTACTCCAGGCAAATGCCGGGATGCTTCCTTCAAAAAGGCCATGGCCGAATTCCTTCCCATTCCTTGCCCCCATCCTTGCCCCCCAGCCTTTCCCGTCTCTAAAGACCTCGATGTTAAAAAGAGACGTAAAGCAGTTAAAAAAAAATCAAAAAAAATCGAACGTTGTGTCATTACAGGTAAACTGTACTCCAAATCAGTCTGCCGCAGTTTTTTGTTAGCTGCTTCATTTCTTTGACAATTATTCCGTTTGTGTTTTTACAGTTATATAGCACATCCCAAAACGATTGTTGATAACGCAGTTATCTGAATTATATGTTTTAAGTGAGATATTTTACTATCTTAATAAATTACTGTTTACTAAAAGTCAATGCACGTCTTACTAAAAACTATCTTTACTTTCGTACGCATTTTTCCTTATGTCAAGATATTGGCAATGAGTAGTGAAAATTGATTATATTTTGTAATAAGTTGTTCTGTTACTCATCTCGTAAGTAAGTAAAAAGCAATTTAAGTGAACACATTTTTTTCTATTACCCAAAATATACAAGTCGGTAAAGCAACATTTAATGTGTTTAGTCCTCATCGATTAAATATCCCCAGCGTCTCTTACAATTGAATATACTTCCAAAAAAATCAATCTACAGGGAGTCTCCACGTAATGTATCGTTTCTATAGAAAAATTTGTTTTTAAAATCACTTATCAAGTATCTCAGCGTACAAATATCTATCACTAGCTCATCAGCCGCTGTATTTACTAATTTGACTTTGCTTAAAGTTTTTAAAAAGCCAGCTGTAGCAGAAATAAACAATGTTTCTGCTTCATAATTAAGCTCTTCCTGTTTATTTGAAAGAAGTGTGTACCTTCCAGTGCTTTTCCAGTAATATTTTTACTTCGTGCCAGTAACACGGTGGATTTTTCTTAAGAGTACGCTTCTGTATTAGACTACCACAGAATGTGCAATTAAAATAATACCACATTAAATGAAATCTTCACAGGAGTCCAGCCGGATAGCATCGTAAAAAGACAACGTTTCGACAGAAAACTCTGCTGTCTTCATCAAGTCTACTTCTTCACATATAGCAATATCTGAAGCAGTAGCTCCGATGAAGACAGCGGAGTCGGCTGTCGGAACGCTGTCTTTTTACGACACTATCCGGCTGAACTCCTGTGAAGATTTCATTTCATTAATACGCCGGAAAAGTCTCCACTCACATGATACCACATTACTTTAACCGACAAAACCTGTTTCAAATAAATGGTACTTAATGATTAGGTTTTTTTTAGTATTTTTTAAAGCTTAATGATATTTGGAAATAACCCATTCTTGTTCTGTAGCATGCAGTTATCTTCTGCAGATACAGCTATTTCATCACTTGATTATTTAGACTTGGTAAGTGTGTTAATAAATATGAACTATTTTTGAACGTGAATCCTATTTTTTTCTATTGCACACCAACAGAACATGGGGGCTCAGTGTGAAGATAATTTAGATGAAATTCGTGATACAGAGAGTAAACTATTTCATAGATATTTTCATCCATACCATGTGTTTATGGAAATGATTAACTTGAACGGTAGGAATATAGTTAAACAATCATTAGTTTTTCATAAATAAAATGATTATATCATTGATATAACCGCGTGGAATGTTGCGTCATCTTGTGGTGGGTGATAGAATGAAAGTGTCACAAATTATGATTTGGTTCTTCTTGATTCGAACACATTATTTAATAACCAGGATAGTCATCAGTTTCATCGCAAGCGATGTTTTAAATAGAAAATTCTCAAGACACCATAATCTACCGTTACTGAAAACGTTTGGCTACTATCAAAGATTTCTCTAGAGTTTGGGTGTTGTTTCAGTCACTTTCTGAACCAATTGAGATTACCGAATTTTAAAAATTAATAACACTTACAAGTAAAATAATAATAATTCCGTGTGGTTGTAATGACTCGGTGAGAGGGTTTGTATTGGCTGCGCATTCCACCCCCGTCGTAGCCGCCTTAACCTAACCCGACAATCCTACAGGATACAGAGGACCTACAGTTTAACGTGGAATCCAAACCACGGAAGCATTCTAACGTGCTTCTCCTTACACAGCAAGCTGTGCCAGAGGTGAATGTCGGATTAAGGGTCTATGAAAATCTCCGCCGAGACAGGGATTTGAAATAAGGACCTTTCGATCTCCTGTCAGACCCCATAACCACTGAGCCACCAAATCGCTCTCACTTGCTAATTATCATTGCTTGTTACAAATTTTTCTGTAATTAACTAGGTGAGTTTCCCTGAAGCTATGCTAACAAATGCATCAAATAAAATGAACCGTCTACCACAATCCAGAAAAAGTTCCAGTTCTACAAAAAATAATCTAAATTGCGAATATTGTTCATTTATCTGCTGTAACAAAGTAATCAGTATTTTTCATAATTTTCCTAGTTTTGTGACGTTATGATTGGAAATTTTATATCTGGATCACGATATTGAACAGAAGTTACCTATCTCAATAAGAACTGTTCGCTCTCCGTGGGATATTTTTTATTCATGTCGTAAATTTAATGGGTCTTCAAGTTCAAAATATTTACTCCGCATGATCACAACCATAGAAGGTACTACATTACTAAAAACAATCGTTTACTTGTATCAGAAAATCATGGAAGGTAAAGAACGTTACCTATTACCAACGACTCTGCATAAATATACAACTTCCACTGCCTTTGTCAACATCGCTGAAGTCACCAAAGAGTTCCCAGTAGAAATAGGGGTAAAACAAGGAGACTCTATATCCCCCAAGCTATTCACTTCAGTCCTAGAGTTGGCAATGTCAAAAATCAAATGGCAAAACCGAAGTTTGAGAATAAATGGAAGAAGTCTCAACAACTTAAGATTCGCTGATGATATAATTTTACTCTCAAACAATCTGGAAGAGCTCAAAGAACTGATAAATGAACTAGAGGAAGCGTGCAGTGAAGTGGGCCTTAAAATAAATATATCAAAAAGCAAAATCATGCAAAACAAATGGGCAGAAAAAGATAAAGACCAGGCGGACATGAAAGATTCTGGTATTGAGTGCGTAGATCAGTACATCTGTCTTGGCCAATTGATCAATATGAATGGTGACTCAAAGTCTGAGATCTACAGACGGATAAAGCTGGGCTGGAGACCATACAGAAGAAATTCCATAGTTTTTAAATAGAACATGCCAGTACATCTTAAAAAAACAGGTATTTGAACAATGTGTATTACCGGTCCTCTCATATGCCTGCCAGACTTGTACCCTAAATAGTCACACGAAGCAAAAACTGAGAACTACCCAGCGAAGTATGGAAAGAGCAATGCTAGGGTTTACAAGAAAAGAAAGGAAAAGGGCCGTGCACATTCGTTCAATAACTAAAGTAAAAGACCTCTTAAAAAGAGTCATGACCCAAAAATGGCAATGGGCCGGTCCTGTTGCTCGCAAAAAACATGAAAGATGGACTACGGTAGTGCTGGATTGGATACCGAGAAATCTGAAAAGAGCAAGAGGAAGACCCCGGATCGCTGGGATAAGGATATACGTCGAGTTACAGGCGTGAACTGGAAGAGGGTGGCTCAGGATCGATCGGCCTGGAAAGAACTACACCAACACTATGTAGAATTAAATTCTAATATATAGCTCATTAGGCTTAAAAAGGCTACATCCTAAAAAAGGATCGATATAGCTGCAATAATAATAATAATAATAATTCTTTTATCTGGCCACTGCTAGTGAACTCGTTTATTGAATTCCGTTCTTTTACAAAACAAATAAATTGATGTTCATGAATTACCCTGCACACGAAAGATTAGCCAACAGCAGATTTAAACACCATCTTCAGACTTTGGTATTATTATTAATATTACTCCCCGATTCAATAAAGCAGGTTGTGGAGGATGCATTGCACCTATGCAATTGTGTTATAGTTTGGAAGGTATATACGGGATATGGCAGGAGGCACCCATGTGCTATTTTCAGGAACCATTCGCCTGGAGCTACCTGGGAAAACCATAGCAAACTCTGATCAGGATGGCCGGAGTAGTTTATTGAGAACTATTACTGTCGGATTCTAAGTTTTCTCGCTCGGTAAATCCTTCCTACTCCATTCCCTAATCGCTCGTGTAATAAATAAACATAAAGATGAATCGATACTGATCCTGATTTCTCTTACCTTATTATCTCGGTAATTGCTAGATATGAATGTTGCTGAGAGGTTAAACAACTTACCGAGCGTGGTGGGTGAGCGATTAACGCGGAGCACGCCAGTTCGAATCCCCGTCCGGGTATCCAGATTTGGGTTTTCCATGGTTTCCCCAAATAGCTCCGGGCGAATGCGGGGATGCTTCCTTCCAAAGGCCATGTCACAATTCCTACCCGTTCCTTTCCCGCCTCTAATGACCTCGACGTCGACGAGACGTAAAGCAATAAAAAAGTTAAACAACTTACATCTTTGCTAAGTCTAAAGGCTCTAAAAATAATAATAATAATGATTAGAAAAACCCTGAATATCATCAAAGAAACCCTCACAAATACGACCTCAAAAGTTAGATTCATGGGTGAACTGTCAGAACCTTTTGAGATCAGAACAGGGGTCCGGCAAGGGGATGGCCTCTCCCCCCTGTTGTTCAATTGTGCACTCGAAAAAGTTGTGAGAGAATGGAATGCAAGAACCAGAGGAGGAATTAGACTTGAAACAAAAAATAAAGGAGTTTCGATTAAGTGTTTGGCATTCGCTGACGATATGGCGATGCTCGCAGAAACATGGGAGGAAGCCAAAGAACAAATCGCCGAATTACAAGAGCAGGCAGGGAAGTTAGGACTTAAGATTTCTTTCGAAAAAACAAAGATTATGACAAATATATTAGACACTCCTACGAGAGTCCAAGTAGGAGCTCATAAAATAGAGGTGGTTAGGAGTTTCAAGTACCTAAGGGAATGGATTGAATGGAACAACCGTGAAGGTAAAACAATGGAAGCGAGAAGGACCAAAATGGAATTAGCCTTCCAGAAGACCAAAAACACTTACATGTAGAAAAGCCTCTCTTGGAACATAAAGATAAGACATTACAACACAGTAATTAAGCCGGAAGCACTCTATGCAGCAGAGACACTAGTCATGGGGAGGAAAGGACAAATGGAGAAATTGGAAATCAAAGAGAGGAAAATTTTGCGGAAGATCATGGGTCCCAAATTCCAGAATAACAAACAAGTTTTCTACAGAATCGAAGCCCTCTACGCAAAGTCCGAGAGACTTTCGGAAACCATGGGGAAAAAAAGGATTGATTTCTATGGACACAAATTCAGAATGAATCCTAACAGACTAACAAAAAAAATCTTTGACTTCTTTTATAAAAAAAAGACTAAGCCCAACTGGTTTAAGGAAGTGGAAAAGGATCTGAGAGAACTCCAGATTACCAAGGTGATGTTAAAGAATGGTACAGCCAAGACTGTGACCAAAGACAAAAGTAAGAGGTTCCAAGTTGCGATAAACACCAGAAAACCGATTCAAATATCAGAAGAGAAAAGAAGGAAGAGATCAGATAGAATGACGAAATACTGGGAGAAGAAGAAAACGCAAGCATCCAAGAAGTGATTGATCTGACGTACCCCAAAAATGGGTGATTCGAAAAAAAAAAAAAAAAAAATGATTAGAATTTTGGGATGGTTGAAGTAGTGCTTATAAAAATTTTCCTATTCACACAGTTCGAATATTTTCATAAATCCGTGCAGGTTTGTTGCGTCAAAATATACGAGTCAGCATTTCCTGTTCTTAATGATAAATCCTTTGTTTAACAGTGATTTTAGTTTACATTAATAAACTATACCAATTACATTTTTTTTTTTTTTTTGTAACTGCTTTACGTCTCTTTTTAACATCGAGGTCTTTAGAGACGGGAAAGGATGGGGGGCAAGGAATGGGAAGGAATTCGGCCATGGCCTTTTGAAGGAAGCATCCCGGCATTTGCCTCGAGTGATTTGGGGAAACCATGGAAAACCCAAATCTGGATGCCCGGACGGGGATTCGAACCGCCGTCCTCCCGAATGCGAGGCGAGAACGCTAACCGTTACACCGCCCCGCTCGGTACCAATTACAACTTTGTAGTAAAAAATTACCCGGTTAGTATACATAGTGCAGTTAGAAAGGAGGTCACAAAATTTCGGTATGCCAGATACGCCCCAATTACAAAGGCTGTAATTTAGAAAGGCGCATACCGCATATTTTGAGTGCAGTAATGACCATTTGAATCTGTCAGTCCAACGATACTAATTTGTGGACGCGCTTGTGCACATCCGAGCAGTGCATTCGCGCCAGATGCGGCTGAGCTGGCTTCATTCCAATGACGGCCTGCGGCGGGCGACACTAAATGTGAATTAATTCGACGGTAAAAGTCCTGCAGCGCCCCACCAGAAACTTCACCACTATCACAAAAATCTTCTTTATAGCTTACTCTTGTATTTATTGTAGTATTAATGTTTTTAACTCTTAAGTTAAAAAGCAAACAAGCCAATATAAAGTTTAAATAATATGTTAGCCGATTCAGAACATAAACGAGATTTCAGGCTCGATTATACGGCTACAGCAACGGCCAATATTGTGGGTAAACCAGATTTTCCATCTCATTGCAGTTCTTTAACTCTTGTTTCCATAGATCGTTTTGTATCTTCTATATACAGGGTGTTACAAAAAAGGTACGGCCAAACTATCAGGAAACATTCCCCACTCACAAACAAAGAAAAATATGTTATGTGTACATGTGTCCGGAAACGCTTACTTTCCATGTTAGAGCTCATTTTATTACTTCTCTTCAAATCACATTAAACATGGAATGGAAACACACAGCAAAAGAACGTACCAGCGTGACTTCAAACACTTTGTTATAGGAAATGTTCAAAATGTCCTCCGTTAGCGAGGATACATGCATCCACCCTCCGTCGCATGGAATCCCTGATGCGCTGATGCAGCCCTGGAGAATGGCGTATTGTATCACAGCCATCCACAATATGAGCTCTAACATGGAAAGTAAGCGTTTCCGGACACATGTCCACATAACATATTTTCATTGTTTGTGTGTGAGGAATGTTTCCTGAAAGTTTGGCCGTACCTTTTTGTAACACCCTGTAGATGTTTGCATATTTACATGGAATTTTATAAAGTACCAACTTTCCGTGGTCGGAAGTTTTTAAACTAAGTGGTTGATTTTATTTTTACTTTTAAAAATGTGAGTAACATGTAGCACATATTTATTATAAAAGCTGTTATATCCCTTCATACCTAACCGAAATCGATAAATTATGTCTCATTTTAAAAATTAAAGACTCCACTTCGGTAGCATGATATTTTAAGAAACGAATTGCAGTACTCGGAATTCGACACTCAGGGGACAAAAATATAATTATTTGCCACAAATGAGGTATAATTTTTAAAGATTAAAGTCTTCACTATATTGACATCATATTTTAAAAAAGGAATTTTTTCCGAATTCGACCCTCAAAGAGCAAAAATCTCATTGTCTCTAAATATGTTTTTGCCAGAAGCCATTTATTTCCCTTGATACCTAACCGGAATAGATAAATGAGGTGTCATTTTAAGATTAAGTTCTCCACTTTTCTAACATCTTCAATGATGAAACGAATTTTTTTGAAATTCAACCTGTAGATGGTAAAATCATGAACAATGAAAGTACCTTCTAAGCGATATCTCAGTGTCTAGCTACGAGGCTTCGCTGTCGTCGATAAAACGAGATCCCATTACCGCTAGATAGCGTCACTACATATAACAGAGATGTTCATAAACTGTGTTTTCTAGACTAAGGACCTTTCAGGATAGTTTTTTTTTTTTTCCTTTTAGGGAAACATTTCATAGTTACTAATTGATTCATAGCCCGTGTTTTGCTACATAGACCTGTTTTAGTTGACACATATACCATTGTTACGAAAGGGCCGGTTTCTCTTACATCCTACTACAAACTAACACTCTAAACATTCATTGTATATTATTCACGAAATTTTCACTCGGGCCACCTAGTAATAAATTATTAGTAATCGTCCCAATCTGTTTCTGATTCCTTTTACGTATTTAGATTCCTGTCTCCCAATGTTTTCATTCTTGTCCCTGGTGAAAATGGCTGATATAAAAATGTTTACTATTAACATAGTATTTTGAAGAACTCGAAGCACGATTATTTTTAGGCTCCTACCGTCTTATATTTCAAGTAGAAATCAAGGGCACACACTGGGCACAGCATGGAAATTCTTTTTATATGACTATGGAAAACTTTACACTGAAAATAGAGAAATAACAACACCAAACATCCCAACCACAACGTCAACCTCTAGACTGTTTTGCTTTATTAGTGTTGAAACCAGCTAATAAGCAGTAAGGACTTAATCTACATTCGGCTGAAATGTCGTTACAATGAACCAACGAAACGCATTATAGACCCTGATTAAGTCAGAATAACTTATTTAGTTAGATTTTTGACGAAATCAGTTTTTCTTCTCACAACTGTACTGCTAGTTGATAAATACACTGCCATACGTCTTTAGTATTGACATATTCCACTTGGAGCAAAAAATTTCACCAACGAATGTGTCATCAGAGGCGTCTCACTTTTTTGAACGTCAAAATATGGCTACATCGCAGACGAACGGCGGAGGAGAAATTAGACTTTCCGATGAGCGGCGACAGATGGCAGGCCGGTCGGATCGACGCTAGGTGTCAATCCCCGGTAATACTCCGCTCATTTCAATAGTTACATATTCAGCGGAACTCACGGACGGAAGAACCGCTTTTGTGTGTGTGCGTGATACCTCACAGCTGACGCAGTAGATGGCGGAGCCGCCATGTTTAGGAGCTGGCCTCGGAGGGGAACAACCCGCTGGTTCATCTTTCCGCCTCTCTTCATTGGAAATATTTAGGAATGGATACACGCGTTATAACTGCTAACGTGAATACGTCTTAAAATATGTTATTATATTTTTCTTTGGAATATAGTACAGAAACTACTTAAATAGTGAACATCGCCTTTCCGTAAGCTGATGGCACCACAGATAGAAGACAAATTAGAAAAATATCTATAACCAGTAGCGACTTCCACTACTCTGAAATGTATTATAGTAGATATAACAATAATAACACTAATAAATATTGAAATACTAGTGTATTAATAAAAAATTATTTACGTTCTCTAATGGAAAAAATATTTGCTGTTTGGATATTAGTTTTATTTGTTTTAGAACGTAATATTGCTATTATTTTGAAAATGTTTTTATTCGATCAACTATTTCTGCTTCAAAACAGAAATTTACGCGGGTTAAAGCTAATCTTGCGCGGTATCACATAACATTATTAGGATTTTTTTTTAAATTTTCTTGTTTTTACCGGCGCCATATTACTGATGCTATTATTTCAGCCGCATGTACGTAGTTCCAACTGGTTAAATTTCAATCGCGATACAATGAATGTACAAACGCACATGTGAGAGAATCTATGATTTTCGAACTACTACATTAGCGGAGGTTGTGGTTAGATTGTAATGCAGCTTGGACCAGAATGACGAATGGCACACTTTGTTAAAGCATAAGGCACGATGGATTCAGTTTTATAATTTACGGAGTGTAGCATAAGGTTCATAGTGAAATTTTAATCTCATTGATTCCATACACCGGTCGTCATTAAATCAATAACACGTAAGAAATTCCAACCTTATGGTGATATCAACTACAACGGAAAACGTAATAAACAAAATCGGTGTTATTTAATAACAATCCTTTTTAATTAAGGAACTGCGGGAAAACAATTACAAGAACACTGCATCCAACTAGTAATTTCTGAGCTAGTTGATGCATAATCACCATTTCAGTTTTTTCAAACTTTGACTTCTCACAAATTGCGACCCATGAATTCAGAACAAAATTACGGTGTAAAACCTGAGACGTCATATTGTTTCAATCTATGCGAATTAAGACTTCTCTTTGAGAATTCACGAAGTTAATGTATATACGACTTTTAACAATTTAAATTTAAGGAAAGATTCATAATTCCTACTCCTTAATTAAATGTGGCATATTTTAAACGAAACAGATCATAGAATACGTCATAACGTTCTTGCTTTGATTTCTGAAAAGCAATGTACTTGTTATCTGTGAAAAACAACGAATAAATGTGACAATACCGACTACGAAGTAGGAGGTTCTTTGGTGTAGGTGAAATGCGAATCGATAATGTTACGATTTCTTTCGTTACTTAAGGATTATTAACAGGATATTACCATTGACAAACCGTTATTTAATTATTCAATTCTAATTATTTTTTTAAATAATTCTGGGATAAAATTTCTGTTTGAAACTATATAACATTTATTTACAGTATGTACAAACAAAAAATAAAAATAAAGTAACACTAAATTACAATTTTTGTATATAAAATTTGCTCCAGCATGGGATGCCTTGAATGTATCTCTTAACACAAGAAACGTAAAAATAAAACAGTGTCCTGATGAAGCAATAATAAACTGGCTCATGAGAAAATTCCCGGGTCGTTTCAGGTGCAGTCGCATGAAAATGTCAATGCAGTGATAAAGTTTTCTTTTTTTATAAGCACATTACCGTGTTGTTGCTTGGTGCTGGATGAACTCTTCCGTCGACTAAAATGCAGTAAAAGATATCAGCCTCACTCTGACCCTGAGATGGGCTGACCCCTGACGTGAAATACTTTTTCACAGATTTTACACATCACACTTGAACTAGACGCTGCTCCGTATCACCAAAACCGTCCTCCTCTACGTCTCTCCGCGCGACGAGTCACTTTGTCCTCGTCCACCCACGAGGTCAGTTGGCGCGCCACCCCCAGCTCTGCCAATCAGGGTGCTGCATCCGGTGGCCAATCCCCGGTATTTGAAGCAGGATCATAGAACAAAAGTGGCGTCTTAAACACCTGCACATATATGGCAGCTGTTGCCTCTTTCACACCATTCACACACACGGTGACGCAAGGAGGCTCCACCTTGACAAATGTAGTGGATCCCATAACACTACAACAATGACAATTCCCAAACGAACTATTCTTTTTAAGTGTCTTATTACGTTTGATTCACGCATTTTGTTAGTCTAATGTAGAAATAACCAAACTCAAAAAATGAAACAGTATCCAAGCACGATGGAACTGTGATCTTTAGTCAGTATTTCTTAGAAGGAGTGCTCACATGAAATACAGAGTGATGTGTATTCCTTGTTTCTCCTATCTTAAAATGGTTATAATTTCCTGCTCCGTTCCACGGTACATATGAGTATGTTGTTTTCTCAGATTTTAATCTGGATAATTAGCTATTAAAATTAAAAAAAAAATCCAAATTTCTGCTGTAATTTTTTGGTGATGCCTTATCAAATCATCAGACACACAACGCTCCATTACAGATCTATAAATAACAAAGGTTTTTTTGAGGACCGATTTAATACATATGCTCTATAGTTTACGTCATTCGCTTCTATCACTTCCTTTTCACGACTTTCTGTTTCTGATGGCAGCATTTGTATCACTGATACTTAATTACATTATATCGTAGTGTAATACCAGTCTCTTTGAACAACTGAACGTTATGGTAGCGCAATGGGTAATTTTCTCGGCTAGTTGGAAAATTTACATGCTTTGCCTTTTTTGAGGAAAGATACTCAAGGACGCTTCATGATTTTGGTTACACACTAAACTGAAGGTAAAACCACGACAGAGGCGGAAACTTTAACTCTATCACGGCTTTACTTTTCTTTAAGTTAGGAGTGTGTCATAATTTTGAAAATTAATATCGTCGTTAAATCGGTGTTGTGATAGTGGTTAGTGAAATTGTTAGTTAATTTCAGAGTTCAAAGCTTCCCGCTTGAGCAGTCTTTCGCCACTGGTTTTCATTACATCAGCACCGTAATTAATTTTGTCACTAAACTGGTTGCAAAAAATATTTCTTCCCGCTAGAAAGTTATTTGGAAACGACAGTTATTGAATTACTCTTTCAGAAACTTTTTTAATTATTCGGTTATGTTTATAAAGTAAACTGACTTGTGTGTATATAATTTCGAGGAACAACGGAAAATGAACGTCGAGAATAAAGCAAGCGTACTGAATAATTGAAAATAAGTTGCATACATGCGTATTTTCTATTGTATAAACTATTTGTTTCTTTCCTGTACTTGTCAAGTATATTATATGAAATGTTGACAAAATAAAAATAACTTGGTACTATATTGAACTGTTTAGATAGCCACAATATCACTTATCGGCAAGTTACAAAAACTATGGAAAATTAACATACAGGTTTGGAGCGTGGTTGAATAATATTTGCTAATTTGTTTCTTAGGTACCATCTAATTAAATTCATTTGCAATTTTCATTGTTATTTCGTTTATTTTCTCCTGAGTTTTGTCAGCGATATTTTATTTAGCAGTTATGTCACGAATTTTTTACGCTAGGCATTTATTCTGGAGTTCGCACGTTCGATCCCCGATTTTGCGATCCTGATTTCAGTTTTTTCATGATTTACTGAGATAACTCAAAACGACTGGTAGGGAGTCCGTTCAAAACGTCTCCCGGTTTTTCTTTCCCTGTATCCTCTTCTTACCATAATGACATAAACTTCAACAAGCCGCAGAGCCCTACTAATAATAAAATACCTGGCGAGAACCTCGTGCAAATAGGGTGATCACATAAACATATATATGACATGAGCTAGCTCAGACAGCGTTGCTACAAAAATTAAACACTTGCATATTTTCAGGTTACGCATTCGACTCAGCTGTATTACTCTCCGTGACCGAATGGCCGATGTTACTGCCTAAGTCATCGTCCAGCCCCATACAAATTTTTCAGGGGTAGTTTCGGGAGCAATATACGGAAAAGTAATCTTAAAGTAAATACAGTCGCTTATGTTGATCATCAGTTTCCAAGATATATTTAATGCAAGTGTTTGTAGTATTTGTCATTCAAATACAGAATATGATCAATCTGGGAGACAATTTCAAGTTCCTACGTAATGGTATAATTGAGATAGCTCCAGCAACAAAAATTGTTATAATTGGCAGTGTTGGTGGCAACTTCATGAGAAAATCATAAATTAATAGTAATCATGATATCCCACAGAGTTCCGATCAGTTGCGTAATCCGTCTCCGTCAAAGACATCTAACTTATAAAGTGACCACGTCTAATGAAAGAGATCTCCAGTTTTACGTAGAATGAAAAATACGCAAATTTTATGCCATTATTCGCACGAATAAAGCAAGCTTTTTAAAAGAGGAAGCGCGGGTTATGGGCCTTTAAAAATTACAGTCGAGAACTGGATCCAAACCGGCGACTATTAGGTTTCCAGTTAGAAGACGAAGAAGAATTGTGAACTTAAATGAAAGAAATATTCAGCTATCTATTCCTCAAACCACTAGGAGCAGAGATGAGCCATAATACTTTAGGTATCTTTCGCTTCAAACAATATAGAATTGCGCAGGTTTTTAACTGAGGGTTCAGATCGAGATTGATAAACACCCTCCTTAAGAAAGACCTGGATGGAATACCTAGAACAGAAACGAGTCCCGCCGGGGTCGCCAATTGGAGATTCAGGGGCTGCGCGGACGTGGCTTATGATGCAGTACAGGACAGCACACGGCCGCAAGAAGTGACTAATGGTTTACGTCGGGCGCTATATCATTATTTATTGGTTACTATCTCCTAGATATTCATGAAGTTCCTCCCACCACCCATCTCGCCCGGAAGAAGAGGAGAAGGTGCGCGGATGAAGAGAACACAGAGAAGAAGAAGTTGGGTGAAATGTTGAGGAGTCACGTAATGAATGCAGAAGCAGCGACGGGCTGAGGAAGGTAGGAGGAGGAGGAGTAACGATAAGAGGTGGGGCACGGTTAAATAATGCAGTAAGAATGAGGATTATGAGAAACTATGGTCCTGTAATGTAGTGGATTTTGCGAGCAGACTAGAGTGGTATGGGCGGGGGATAACTAAGAGCCAGGCTAAAGGGGAGAACACGGTGCCCTAGTAGTACGGCTGCTGCATTGTTTGAACAGCCAACCAGGGAGCGTCTTTTGCGAGGATATTTACAGCTTACGAGGATAATAGTCTAAGAACTGAGGCATCAACAAAATAGTAGTAGCAATGTTTTGTCATACCAGTTACCACTTTCTTGTTGTTTCTAAGACTATCTATCAGAGACAACTATTTAGCTTTATCCATAATTCTCTATATTGACGTGACTGTATTAATCAGACAAAAGGTAGAATGAGAAACAGCCTTCAGTCACTAGAATACAACTTTTATTGTATTACACAATGCATTTCGGACCCTGTGGATCCATCTTCAGGTTACTATGGTATTCACATTTGGTTTAAATTTTCCTTAAGCGAGATTCGTGCCTAGTAAAGTTTGTGCCTGCGCTAAACAATGATTTCAAGTAAGTGTCGTGAACATGTTTTATTATGAGAGAAAAGACAAAGTATGAAAATATTGTGAAAAACTTACCAGAATTGACGATATGCTGAATAATTAGTATATACATGAAACTAATTATTCAGCATCTGAGAGAAAAGACAAAGTATGAAAATATTGTGAAAAACTTACCAGAATTGACGAGATGCTGAATAATTAATATATGAAACTAATTATTCAGCATCTCGTCAGTTCTGGTAAGTTTTTCACAATATTTTCATACTTTGTCTTTTCTCTCATAATAAAACATGTTCACGACGTTTACTTGAAATCATTTTTCAGCGCAGGAATAAACTTTACTAGGCACGAAACTCGCTTAAGGAAAATTTAAAACCAAATGTAAATACCATAGTAACCTGAAGATGGATCTACAGGGTCCGAAATGCATTGTGTAATACAATAAAAGTTGTATTCTAGTGACTAAAGGCTGTTTCTCATTCTACCTTTTGTCTAACTATTTAGCTGTTTTCTAATCATTAACTGAGTACTACAAACACTTGCACACTGAATGAAATGCAGCACATTCTATGCATAGCGTTATCATGCAACTTAAAAAAAAAAATCAAACCTCTTAGTAAATAAATGTTCCCGAGAATGAAAGGTTAAGAGTGACACCAGTGTTTCAAACCAAGAGAATATCATCAAGAATTAGTTAAATTTCATCGTGCTCATTATAAGTTTGCAAGGAAATATAGCGGGAATGATCTGCATTTGCATTATTTCAGGCAAAAGTGTTGATGTGTTCTTGACTTTGTGACGCGTTAGTATGGAGATACACAGGAACGGTAAATAGAGATTTTTCGGAATCCAAAGTTATCACTTTTCTACCTGTAAAGCCTCCAGTACTGATTGCATGTAGTATTGAAACTCAAAACTTAAAAGGGAAAATACTGTACCTGTACTAAAGATATGTTTCGTTTAGCTGATACCACATATTCAAGTGTATGTTTTCATCTCGGTCTACTGATAATATCCAATTTCGTGGTGTTATGAGAGTGACACAGTTCATGGCAGTTTAAGCAGATTATTGACTCTTGTGGCAATATACATCTAATATTGTAGTTTATAGAGCCTTTGCCCTGAACTGCATGAATTTATAATGTTTTCATATACTTAGATACAGAACTTAATTCAGTTTTATGAGATCATAATAGAAAGACGAATCCGATGCCTTAATGAAAAGCTATTTCATTAGATACTGAAAAATATTCAGTTCAAATCCTTCTACTGTTCAATTTTTTTTCAAAATCCTCTACCTGCTTTACGCCTTAAGAAGGAAGATTGTTTTATGCGACCTGAAGTAAGCTATAAACTTTTCATGTTAATAGTTGAAATGAGATGTTTCTTCCTGTAGGGTCAGGAATTATTGAGCTTCAGAGTGAGGAAAGAAAATTATCACACATTCCGGGGTTTCCCATAAATTTAAAATTTGCTTCATTCAAGTTTTATGAAGTCTTTTTCCTGTCTATCACTACATAAATTTCTGAAAAATTTCCAGACTTAAATAAAGTTCGTAACTAAAGAGCTTAGGAAGGATTTAATTATTCTTATGGCTTTACGCTTCTTCGACGTCATTAGGAGCGGGAAATGACGAGGGACAAGGAACAGGAAGGAATTCTGCAATGACCGGCTGAGGAAACGATCACAGTTTTCGGGAAAACATGGAATATACAAATCGGCATGACGGGAAGGGAACTTGAACCTTTGTCCTTCTGAATGCGTTGCCCGAACATTACCACTCACCCACAACTCTTGGTCACTGGTGGAACTTATACCAATTTTGTCTCAACAAAACTATTTTCCAATCAGTTCCTTTCAAAGTATATGAAGTAGAGTTGGAATAAAATTGTGCCTATATTTACACGGTGCTCGTGAAGGTGGATGTAGGAATAATATTGGAATGGGAGACTTGCGTAACAGTAACTTTATGTATATTTGGGTTTACTGAAGATTTTATGGAAGCACAAATAATTAAAATTGATATAGAACGTTGTGGAATTTAATAACTAAGTTTTAAATTATTCAGTAGGTTACTTAAAATTATACATAGGTTAGAATACTTCCCTAGCACACAGGAGTAAAGACTGGAAAAACCGGCCACTGTCCAAGTCTTTAGTGTGGAGTAAAAGTTTTCTTGCTCTTAACAGTCAACAATTATTTTCAATTAGCTGATTACTTAAAAAGTATTAAATGTTGACATGATAAAACTAAAATTGTTACTAATCCATCCCAAACTTTCGACGTAAAACGACTGCCTCGCATGGAGTGTAGTTCGTGTTAGAAGCCGACCACAGAGTGATCGTCTGTGTGGTTGGCAATGCTAGCTGAGCTCTGTGAACGCCACCACAGTCCATTAGGCCGACCACCGATAGAGAGATACAGGGCTTCCAACATGAACTAACCAAAAACGAGGCCACCAGAAAACTGCATTATAATGCGAAAAGAAGGAAAATTGTGCAATGTTATAGCTTTTTATAGTCACTATTTCTAGTTGTAACCCCGTCGAAATGGAAGTATGATTAACCTGTTGCAACATCGCGATGTTGATGCGTCCTAACCGCCCTTTTTTATTTTTGCATGTATGTCGTGATCCTGTCATAGACTAAATAACGTAATGTACAGAAAACCTACGTATTCTGAAAGCCTTCAGAGATATATACTACCGAAAATTGATCTTAGAAGAGCTTCCTTACCAGAAATTCATTACATGTCTTTTCAGTATTAACTCCAATGCCAAGGCACGCGTGAAATCACACAGATTGAGTAAAGACGAGTGCCTCGGTCATTTACATTACACAATTTTACACCACCAACGACAATCTTAAAAATAAATAACCTTTGTACATAAAAGTGGAACAGCGTTGGCTAGTGTTGGAGTGAGTTGTTTTCAATAATTCAGTAATATCGATAATGCATGGCGGCTAATAGCGACTAGGCAACGAGAAAGTCATTCGAGGATCAACTGTCGACACTGTAAGCTGGTTTCTGAATAGAAGGCAATGAATTAGCTGATCGGCTGGCTGAGTCAACACCACGTAATGGTATGAAAATACGAGACATATTCCGGCTTCTCAGCTGATCCCCCTACTCAGGAACAAAGCTAGAACTTAATGGATTAGAGAGTGGGAATAACAAGACCTGCACAAACGTAGACAGTATAGATAGATCCACCACAATCCCAAAGACACATTGGCACGACAATATTCCAATTTCAAGGAAGATCACATCTCTTGTCTCCAAACTGAAATTCAACCACGGTTGCTATCCAACTCACCTCTACAGGAACAATACGGTCAACTCCCCCGTGCGTGAGTGTGATGGCAGAGGCGTTGGAGATACTGACCACATATTTTTTGCCTTCTGACGCCATTGGAATGAATCATAATGAATAATAGCTGAATTGTGCAGACATGGGGCAGAACTTCCTATCAAGGTACAGATCCTCCTCCAAAAGAATAAGCAGAAATCTTCATGATCCACTTGAAGTTTGCATCAAGAAACAACATCGAAATATGATACCAGCACGAGCCAACTTAAGAGGCCACACTACTGGACCTTAAACAAAATCATAGATACGCAACAAAACAACAAATCCTATAACAACTCTGACCAGCAGAATAAGCTGAGTGTTTTCAACAAAACATTTTTATATCTTGCACGTTAAACATTGTATTTTATATGTTGTATGCCACACATTGTACCTTGTTCTCTATATATTGTACGCCATATATCGGTCAACGAATGAGCACATTTAATTGTAAATCCGACTCTGTAATTAACTAACGGATAAAATGTAATATTTGATAACATGTAATTCGCTGGCTGTATGGTACAAATGAACATATTGAGAAGGTAATTGGGAAAGCAAATCATATGCTCCGATTTCAAGGTCGTAATTTAAAACAGAATACACCGAAAGTTAAATCGACTGTATACAAAGCTCCGGTGCGTCCTCACTTAGAATATTGTTGTTATGTATGGGATCCATATCTAAAGGGGTTGATGGACGTACATTCGAAAAGGTCCAAAGAAGAGCCGCCCGAATCGTCACAGGTAGGTGGGGGGAAAGGCTAAGTGCGATGTTAATGAATTGGGTTGGGAAGACCTGGAACACCGAAGGCGTTGCTCTCGGCAGAAGCTGATTGAAAAATTCACGACTGACCTATTTCAGGATGGCGGCAAATACATATTACTACCAGCAAGATTCATGTCTAGGAATGACCGAGAAAATAAGATAAGACAAATCAGGGCCAGAACAGATTCATCTCCATACTCTTTTTTTCCACGAGCGATTAGGGAGTGGAATAGGAAAGAGTTACCGAGCGAGATAGGAGCAGGTATCTATAAATCCCTCCTGCCATTGTGATCTGGGTTTTCCATGGGTTTCCCAGATCGGTCCAGGCGAATGCCTGGATGGTTCCTAAAAATAGACCATGGGCGCCTCCTACCATATCCCGTATATCCCTTCTTATGCATAAACGGTTACACATTACCCTCCACCACTCACTTTCCCTGAATCACGGAGTAATAATAATAATATATACCAATATCTTTTTTTTTTAAAAAAAAACAGCTTGAGTTTACATTAGTATTTATAGAATCTTTTCAATATTTACGTCATATGGCTCAAAAACAATTTAAAAATACACGAAATGGGATGTTTTTTCTACACTTTATGTTCCTTGTTGGATCACGCTCAGTTAAAAAAATTTCAATAAATGCGTACTACATTCAGTTTTCGTCAGTAGAGAGACTCTAATCATGCTAATCAATCCTATTAGCGCGCTTTTTGGGCAACAGCAAAAAACAGAATATGTACACACAATTTACTTTAAAATCAGATAAAGTCTTTCACCATACTCTCGAAGTTGAATTAGTCACCAGCACTTGAAAGCAACATATGTCTTCGGGTTTAATATCGCCTGTGAATTTCCAAGACCATCCACTGCTGTCTAAAAGCATTTAAGTCCGGGAATATCTTTGCTACTTCAGAACATAAGTACTGTACGCTTATTTCAAGCTGCCGGCACGAGTTTTACCTGTCTCCTCTCCTGATTCTAACATCAAGACCTCACTCCAGGAGTGCTCACTACGCCCCTCCGCTTGCTAACCTCCAGGATTGTCTGTGGTTCTCTAGTATCCAAAAATCAAGAGGTGTGAAATCAGTCCAGAGGCCATGTAAACAAAATTTAAAAAAACAGTAACTTTTTAAAAGAATTTTTCTACTAAAGACATCATCTTCTCTCTGCATTTCGCTGCCATGATAGCCTGGGTAAATGGCTTGGCTACGGTAATCTTCGTTTATATTTAAGTATTGTTCTCTTTGTCACTCGCTTTTATTTTCTGTCATCGTCTTCATTGAATATAAGGAACACCTACACCTAACATATCCCGCTAATTACATTGTACTGCACAATTATTCAGACTGCCCGTATCAGACTTTTAATAAACAAAAGTGCCATTTGAAAACCACTACAAGGAACAGGGAACTGTAGCGAGACTAGTTAATATTCAAATAATTAAATCAGTTATTTTGTTCCAGTGACGAAAAATAAAATTCCCTAACGAACTTGACATTAAAGGATTTTGACTTCCAGCGAGATGTTCGCTGTCCATTCTTGAAATCACGTTACTGGACAAGACATCGCCGTTAATAGGCAATGGAGCTGGATCATTTTGGACGTCACTACGAAGAATAATGATTTTATTGTATAAATAAAATAGGCAGAATTGTCAGTGTCGAACATGTGGCTTTCAGAGAAAAAAAATCAAGTCATTGGTCTTGTTCCTCACCGGTATTCCATTATGAATCGTATAACTATTCAGAAATGTACAACGGGTGTTGGATTTGTATATGGTGCTTCACAAAAGAAAAAAAAAATAATTCTTGAACTAGTTTACTTTTCTTCCATACCAAAATTTTCATTATTTCTTTGCTAAAATATAATTATATCTGACTCCTGAATCGGAGGACGTCTTAAATAATGGATCTGAAAATCCATAAAGAAGAAACTCATAAAAATAAAATAAACAGGAAGAGACGAAGCTCGCTACAGAACGAAAAGGCGCGACGGAGAATCGAACCCGCATCATCTCTAATGTGAGGGAAGAGAGTTACTACTCACCCATCACGCTCGGTGTGTCTCAATACATACAGCAAGCATTCAGAAAAGTAGTGTCAAGGACGAGTACCAAAAGTAAGCAATTCTAGTAGTAACAGTGCGTTATAAACATTGTTCCTGTTTTTCGTACTAATGAGGTGAAAATAGGTTCACTTAACTTACAGATGTAAGGAAGCCCCATAACTTACGTGTCTTGATCTGTTGGAGGGGGGGGGGGGACGGGTTGGGTAGAAAGCTACGCTGGGCTGCGTGGAGGGAGGGGGGTTCCGAGCCAAGCCACGTATTTTTTGTCACAATCAAAATAAGGTACAAAACACACAACAGGAGGTGAATATGTATTTACTTCATTTAATTATCTCCATGACAGTCTGACAAGAGAAAACAGTAAAAAATGTCTTATGAAACCGAGAAGGAAAAAAAAGCTACTTGACACGTGGGGTTGGGGGTGAGGAGGGGGGCGGGGAAGAGGCAAAAGCTACGTCAGGCTACGTGGGGTGGGAGGGGGGGGAGAAAGCAAGGAATCGAAATAGAGCTACGTGGTTTATGGACGCTCCCTAAATTACAAATCAGTTACGTAGATGAAAATTGATATTAGAGAAAGAAGTTTTTAACTGCCTGTCTTTTCTTTAATACAATACAACGTCCTCCGTTTTGTAGTTCGCAGGCAGTTTTAAATTATTTCTGATAAAAAGAATAATTTCAGATAAAAGGCAGCAATAAGAAGAAATGTTACAACGAAAAAAGGTAGTGTACAATTCTCGAGGATTTTAACACGCAGTGGAGCAAGAAATGCCCCTTGCTTGTTCACAGCCAGTCTCACAAATGGCGGCCTCGTCGAAAAGAAGACGTCGAGGCAACTCGGGCGACCGTTATTGAAGCCGCTATGAAGTTTGTAAGACGGCAAACAAAGGGCGCCATTCCAGCCCGTTAGAAGTAGCTCTTGCACCCCCTTCGCACCATCACATCCCCCCCTCGCACCACCCCCTACCCAGAAGGCGACAGGGGGCGACGTAGCCACCGCAGCCAACCTCCGCGGGGAAAACTTTGGTAATTTTTCAATAATAGCAATAAAAAAGAGGGGAGGAAGCCAGAAGGAGAGTCTGAAGAAGGGGGCTGTTAAAGGGGAGCTGGGCGTCGGAAGCCTCTGTTGTGGCGCTGAGTTTTCTTTCCACCCCCGCCACGGCTGCAGTCATAGATATACAGAAAATTCGTCGTTTATCAACGTCAGAAGTTAAGTGGCTTTCTCGTAGGGAAATTGTGGGGTTGGGAGGTTGGTGGGCCTGGCTTCTGAGGTCGCGCACCAACGAGCGTGATCAATGGCGGCACCAATCAGGATACGCAGCCTTCGTCACCTCCCCGAGGCGGCTGCGCGAAAATGAATTCCCGATAACCCACCCCCGCGTAACGCTCTGTATAGGACGCGACAGGTCAAAAAGAAATCGCAAACATATCGTCACCCACGATAAGGAAACCATCTTAGCATGCAAGGAGTGAAGCGATCAATGAAACAACAAAATACGAGTCTAAAGGAAGCTTCAGCTTTCCTAATTAGAGTGGCTAATTAGCTGACTTCAACAACAAGGTCAGCTTACGAAGACTCAGAAAATAGAAAATTACAGCGTGTCATGGGTGAGAATGCCCATCTCGGATACAGTTAACGTTCTGCTCGTTTAATTTCGTCAGCTAAATTTGATAGGAACTATTGTCACCAAAAAATTATAAGCACTGTTCCAAAAACACTTGATTTATTTTTCAACTGCGTCTATTATCAAAATCAACATTTCAATATGCATAACATCACTGCCTGACTTGGTAACAGCCAAAAATTATTATCTTTTTAATATCTCCATACTATGGAGCTTCAGGCACAGATAAATGCATTACGACAATTTCCAGCTCGACTCTGTGCTGCCTACAATCGCAGCAACCAAAGATATTAACACCACTTATACTAAAATACCATGTCTTCCAAACACTACACACACAACAGGCCGTGGACTCATACAATACAACACATTAATTTACATCAATTATTTATAAGCATATACAATTAATTAACTAAAATTATAATGATTATTGGACTATGATAATGCCACAAGGCCCACAATAGACAACTATGGAGACTGAGATCCGGGAAGCCGAAATATATACGGAAACTAGCATTGATCATCAGAGCAGGCATAGTACTTTCTTTTTTTTTTTACTTCTGGCTTTACGCCTCGTCGACGTTGAGGTCATTAGAGCCGGGATGGGACTGGGACATGGAATGGGAAGAAATTCAGCCATGGCCTTTTGAAGGAAGCATCCCGGCTTTAGCCTGGAATGATTTAGGGAAACCATGGAAAACCCAAACCTGAATGCCAGGACGGGGGTTCGAACCGGCTTTTTCCCTAAAGCGAGACCTGAGTGGCATAGTAGCTTCAATGATTGGTCAGGTAACACAGCGGTTAATGCCCTTGCCTTGAAAATTCAGCATCCGAAGTTAGATTTTTTTTTTTCCGGGGCTTCTTTCGTCAGGTGAGCTACTTTAGGAAGCTGCATTGTTCAGATTCAACTTTAAATTGTATACCTAGTCCCTGTAAAGGTGATTTCCCTATGTCACCACGTTTTAAGACTAGACGAATTTATTTTTTGTTTTAGCCTAGATAGTATGATTTTTCATGTATATCCCCACTTTTAACAGAAATATTGCTACTGTAATTTCCACAACAACTATGCTAATATACTTCTGTATCTAACGTTCATCTAATAAACTGTTCATGAAAACAGACATCTGAGATGAATATAATCTTCTCGTGTAATTAGCCGAGTTAGTCCATCGACAAAACATGACGTTTCGGCGGTCAAAGCTCTGCCACCATTTTCAAGCGACTAACAATGGCGGCAGAGTTTTGACCGCCGAAACGTCATGTTTTATCCATGAACTAAATCGGGTAATTACCCGAAAAGATTTTATTCATATTCAAAGCCGAGAAAACCAGCAGTCTTACAAACATCTCAGATGTTTAGAACGCAAACTTGTTACGGAAACACTTTTGTGTGCATACTAACATGACCCGCCAGTGTTGTTCAGTGGGTTAAGGGGCCTAATCATAGGGCGGGGAGGTACAAAGCGACACACTTACTATACAGAATACGAAAAGTTACAAGGTTCCCAACAGACGGCAGCACAAATTTTCATCCTGCAGCTTAAGTGCGCCTGGACTAAGAAATAGGTTTTTTTTTTCTTTTTTTCTAATGGTGTTTGGCTTCTTTTAGACCATACAGCCAGCTAAAGTATGAGTTCAGTTCATCCAGTATTTTCCAGATTCTCCATTGTTTATATTATATTTCAAGGAATTCTAGATTAACCACAGGACCGACATGAGAAACACACCCACACACAACACTTTAACACCAATGCCCTCGGACAGACTCAAACCTGCGACTCTCAGCGCGTGGAATCCGGCAACAAACCCGGTTTGAATTCGGGTAGGACACAAGTCATTCCCCCTACCCCTTATGATTCACACTGGCCACCTGTGTAAAACACAGGCCGGTGCATATAAGCATTAACTGATCGGATCGAAAGGGGAAAAACATCCAAACAGCAATCAATACCACAGTAGATTGTGCTTCTCCTAAGCAATCAAAAATTTGCGGTGGGGAAATAGGATCTGTTTTCCCAAGCAGTCTTTTTGCGAATTCTATGAGGGAACAGAAAATAGATATGTAAATATTCGTTCTTGTAGTTAATACAGGGCTCGTGAAAATGATTGCACTAAATGCAAGCTTCCCGCGGTGGCCGCTAGAGCAGTAGAGAGCAAGATGGCTGGAAGTGAGAAAGCGTCGTTGTTCTCGAATTTCATTCGACTCAGTCTATGAAAACTGTTCAGCGACACTTTAGAACAAAATTAGGCAAGAATCCTCCGCATGCTAACACCATTCGGCGTTGGTATCAAAAGCTTATAGCCAATGGATGGGTTTGTAAAGGTAAAACAACGGGTCGCCCTCCTGTGTCTGAAGAAACCGTTGAACGTGTGCGCGCCAGTTACCATCGTAGCCCACAGAAGTCTTCTCCTCGACCAAGCAGGGAATTAGGTATTCCACAGAAGACCGTTTGGAGAATCTTACGTAAATGACTATGTATGAAGCCTTACAGGTTACAGTTGCTACAAGCACTGTCGCACAACGATGAAGTGCGTCGTTCTCAATTCTGTGCCCAGTGTCTAGAACAAGACGAAACATTCACAGAAAAACTTGTGTTTAGTGATGAGGCCACTTTTCATGTGTGTGGAAAAGTGAACAGGGAGTGTGCACAAACTACGTGGCTCGGTCCAAGGGGGAGTGGGAGGTGGAGTGTTTGGCTAGAAGGCTACGCTGGGCTACGTGGGGGAAGGAGGGGGGGGGGAATTACGAGCCAGGCCACGTAGCTTTCCTTTCATAACATTTATCACAGTTAAAATGAGGAACAGAACTCACAACATCAAGTGAATATTTATTTACCTCAGTTAGTTATCTCCGCATGTAATTTACAATAGTCTGACAAGAGAAAACAGTACAAAATGTCTTCTGGAGTCAAAACGGAAAAAAGCTACGTGCTACATGGGGGAGGGAAGGGGGGCTAGAGGCAAAACCCACGTAGGGCTAAGTGATTTTCAAAAAAGGTGATCGAAGTGATCCTGGAAACTATCGTCCCCATTTCTATAACATCTGTTTGTAGTACAGTTATGGAGCTTATTATATCCTCGAACATTATGAATTTTCTAGATGATAATAATTTGCTTACAACAAATAAACACGGATTTCGGAAGAAAAGATCACGTGAAACACAGCTGGTCCAATTTACACACGACGTAATGAAAGTTATCGATGCAGGTTCACAAGTAGATGCATTTTTTTTTTAGATTTCCAGAAAGCCTTTGACTCTGTGCCACACAACCGCCTTTTAGCGAAGCTTCGAGCGTATGGTATATCGGATCAGCTTTGTGAATGGATAAACGATTTTCTAACTGGTCGGTCGCAGTATGTTGTCGTTGAAGGAGAAAGTTCTTCTAATTTAGATGTCTAGTGTAATTGGACCACTCCTTTTCTTAATTTTTATAAACGATCTCGGAGACAAAGTGAAAAGCCTTTTTAGATTGTTTGCTGATGATGCGGTTATTTATAGGGAAGTAAGAAATTTGTCCGATTGCTTAGAAATTCAGCGTGATCTGGATGTTATTTTGGCTTGGTGCGCTGAGTGGCAACTTACTCTAAATTGTAAAAAGTGCAAGACAATGAGCATAACTAACAAAAAGAATCCAATTGTTCAGAAATACGAGTTAAACAATATAGTTATTGATATGGTCGATTCTATGAAATATTTGAGAGTAACAGTACAAAGTAACATGAAATGGGACATACACATTAATTCGTTAGTAGGTAGAGCAAATTCTAGGCTGCGATTCATAGGTCGAATATTGAAAAATTGTAATGGACAAACAAAGGAGATAGCGTACAAATCTCTTGTGCGTCCACATTTGGATTATTGTTGTGCCATTTGGGACCCGTTTCATAAGGGGTTGATTGAAAGTATAGAGAAAGTAGAGAGAAGAGCCGCTCGATTCGTGACCGCTTGCAACAGTCCTTATGAAAGCGTCACAGAACTGATTAGTAGATTAGGTTGGGAGTCTCTGGTAGATAGACGACACATGTTTCGTTTAAACTTATTGGTAAACATGCGTACTCCAACTTTCACTTTTGAGTGTAGTGAAATACTTCTTCCACCAACTTATTTGAGTCGGAAGGACATGAAAGATAAAATTAGAGAAATAAGGTGCCGGACTGATTCTTATATGAATTCTTTTTTCCCTCGTCCAATCAGGGATTGGAATGCACAACAAAGAGATTAGCTTTGGTGCTGAGCACCCTCTGCCACACACAATTTTGTGAATTGCAGATTATATATGTAGATGTAGATGTGAGGGGGAGGGGGAGGAGGGGGTTCACAGGAGGCCAAAATGGAGCTACGTGGTTTATGCACGCTCCCACAGGCACAATGTGCGTGTTTGGGGGACCGCAAACCCCCATGCTTATGTGCAGCCCGTTCGTGACTCTCCTAAAGTGAACGTGTTTTGCGCGATCTCACGAAAGAAACTTTTAGGGTCTTTTTTCTTTAATGAGGTGACGATCACAGGTAAATCTATCTGCAGATGTTGCAGTATTGGCTCATGCTGAAGCTGAAAGTGAAGATTTCATTCTTCAGCAGGACGATGCTCAACCCCATTTTTCTTCTGTATTTGTCCGTAATTTCCTAAACATCAGGATTCCAAACAGATGGATTGGTCGTGCTGGGGACGCTGGGGACGCTGATCGTCAGCTGATGTCATGGACTCCTCGTTCCCATGACCTAACCCCCTGCAACTTCTTTGTTTGGGGTTTCATAAAAGACACAGTGTTCGTGCCACCAGTGCCAGTTGATCTGCCAGACCTGCGGGTTCGCATCACCAGTACATTTGCTCTCATTGACAGAGACATGCTGCATCGGGTATGGGAAGAAGTCAATTATAGACATGATGTGTGCAGACTCACTAAAGGTGCACATATTGAAAGAGTATCTGTAGACACTCAAAAAAACTTTCACAGTGTGTTTATATATCTGTGTGATCTTGTAAGTATATGTCAAATAATATCTCTGCAATCTCTGAAATCACTGTAATCATTTTGACTATCCCTGTCTTTACAAACACTGGACTGATAACTTGTATTATTAGTTTTCTCATGTAGTGTTGCTGGGAATCCTCTGAGGAACAGAAAACAGATTTGTAAATATTCATTCTTGCAACTAATATTAAAAACAGTGGTCTAATAAAGTATTTTATTAATTTGAAACTTTTTCTTGTTCTTATAGTTAGAAAACTGACTATTTAAATATACATCCATCGGTTATTACGTTTTTTTTTCTTTCTATTTTCAACTTTTAGCTGTTCCCCTAAGGCCTAGAAGCTAATATTGAATCGCACTCACCCACACGACTTCTATACACCTCCTTCTAAAGCTGACTCGAAGCCATTAATCGTGGATCATTCATCGGCATTACCCCTCCCGCTTGCTTTCATTAACTGCAATTAGTCATTAACACACTAATGTTCCAAGTACTTTTCTACTTTATGAATATAAAATCATGGTATGCACATATATGTAAAAGAATATGATCATGATGAACAAATGAAGTCTATAGGTCGATTCAGGAGGAATGGTAAAGATTAAATGAGGTAGTAGTATGAACAATATTAAGTAAAAAAGTTTATATGTAACGTCTGAGAGATGCTGGAATGTTATGCATAAAATAAACCTCAGATATTGATCAAGAGCACACAAATAACTTACTGAAGTATTTTGTTCAAGGAGAAACACGAGCATATTTTACAAAAATTTAAATTAATCACTGTTACCCCCATAAACGTACACCCAGACGTACTCAGAAGAGCTACACGTATTGTTGCGAAGAGAGCTGCAAAGTGTATTGATGTCGATGGTGGGATTTTCAAGAATCTTATTTCAGTTTTTGTAAAATATGCGTATTTTGCATGAATAAAGTACTTTAATAAATTATTCGTCTTCTCGTGATCACATTCTGAGACTTAATTTAATGAATAACATTGCAGCACCTGTATATCCAAAACGAATGGAAATCGGTCACATGTTTATATTAACTTTTTTACTAAATATTGTTCACACTACCACTTCCTTCAATATTTACCATTCGGCCTGAATCACCCTGTGTAATACAAGTTATTTCTGATGGTTTCACATTGTCAATAATAAAGCACTAAATTTGCTGGAGGAATCCATTTAAAAATAAAAACTCTTGGAAATAGGTCCGACACATAAGAATCTTCAAAAACGTTATGTGTCCATAGATGAGTATTGCTGTCACACATTTCCATAGTAAAGTATCAGCTGCAAACTATGTTTAATTTAATTTAATTGCAATGGAGCACAGGCTCCGGTGGCAATTTCCCTACACACCCATCTTCCCCCTATCCTGCACTCACCTACATTTGCCCTCTACAAATTTTATCTTTAAATTCTTTCAAAGTTTTTGGTAAATTATTCATCATTTCTGTTGGTAACTCATTCCAATCACTGACACCCTTACCTAAAAAAGAGAATCTTCCCACACCCTTGTGCCTGAAATCGAGTGCCAGCTTGTGGTCATTGTCAACTCTTCCCTTCCATGCACTACTTTTCATACCTATTGCAATATCTTTCCATGCCTCATCGCCAGTATATGCCCTGTACACTCCCATGACCCTCCTCATTCTCCTCCTGTCTTGCAATGAATCCCATTTCGCTCCTTTATCATATCCGTCACTGATTGCATTCTACGATAATTTCCAGAAACAAATCTAGCAGCCCTTCTTTGCACCCTCTCCAACTCTTGTATTTGATACGTAAAATAAGGGTCCCATACTACACTACCATATTCGAGCAATGGTCTCACCAAAGTTTTCTAACCCAATTCCTTTACTTCTGCCGTACATCCACTCATCACTCTCTCCAACAAGCGCAGAACTTTGAAACCTTTTCCTACCACCTGTCCAATGTGTCCAGCAAAGTTAAGCTTGTCATCAAAAGTAATGCCAAGATATTTACATTTCAAGTCTTCAGCAAGCAATTCTTTCCCCACCTTATATTCATAATTAACCTTTTGTTTTTTATTTGTGTATCTAATAAGCTGACTCTTCTTTGCATTTATCTTCATCCCATGTTTACCAACCCAAATAGATATCCTGTCCAGATCACCCTGCAACTGTTTACAATCATCTATCGTTTTGATTCTTTTATACAGCATTATGTCATCTGCAAACAATCTAATTTCAGATAGTAAACAATCAACACAATTATTCATTAGAATAATGAATAGCAATGGTCCCAATACGCTACCCTGTGGCACACCCATTTTTAATTCTACTTCTTTTGATACTACATTTCCTACCCTATCATTCTGTTTACTACTTTTTAAAAATTCTTCTACCCAGAAAATCACTTTCTCATCCACTCCAATGGTTTTTACCTTATTTACTACCAAGAACCCACGATAAGGAAAGGAGAAAAACATAAAAATAAAAAAGAATTTAATAAGGTAATTTTCTTTGCATTAGTGGCCCGTACCTTCAGTGAAACGTGAATCATCTGTGGATGGGTTCACTACCAGTTTCTGAGCTGCCTTAAGTTAAGATTGTTTCCGTAGTTTGGCTTCGATCTACCTCAGACCCATCTCGGAAACTTCATTAAGCCTGAAAGGATTTACATAATCCCTCAACTACCATAAGCGGTGCTTGTAAATATAAATCTCATCAGCGACGCTCCTTGTAAACCCATTACGAGGTTCACTTCCTGGTAATTTGTATAAGGTATGCAAAATTATCGGAGTTCAATTTTCAGAAAGTCTCTCACTTACCTTACTGCAGTTCTAAATTCACGTTAATGAAGTCCTCCAAAAAATTCCTTTTGCAGACGTCTGACATACAGAATTTCCCTAAACTTATTCGGCAGGAAGCGGGTTCGAGTTCCCGTACGGAAATTCAAATTTCAGTTTTCCATAGTTTCTCTAAATCATTCCAGACAAATTGGGGAGATTTATGCCTAAAAAATGCCATTCCCAAAATCCTTCCCGTTCGTAATTTCCAGCCCATTCCCGCGTCTAATGACGTCGACGAGGCGTAAACATACAAGGGAAAAAAAATAAAAAAGTCGTTACGAATCTGTCAATAACTATTGTATTATTTCAGAATCAGTTTCATTTTCATGTGAAACAAAAAGTTGACACGGATTATTTCCCATCTTCAAGGAATTTTATTGGTGAAATTTATAACTGTTCTTGTTTTCCACATTATTATCAAGAATAATAACAAAAAAACTTTATATTTAAGAGAAATTTTTTACGTTATAATGATTCCTCAGGGGTTGTTCGTAGTCTCAGTGTGTGTGTGTGTGTGTGTGTGTGTGTGTGTGAACCGCAGTAGTAATGCTATAAATACGGAAGTAAGTCTCTGTCTTTTTGTTACGTTTTGACGACCAAATGGCTATATCGATATAGAAGGAATTTGACAAGAAAATATGTATGAAGGGCACAGGACAGTATGTTTAATAGTTGTAGTCACGAAATTTTGAGACCTTATCGAATGGTGACAGAAATATGCTGGAAATTTATTCTCTTCAAGAGACTGGTTCGACGGTAGAATGATATAGTGATAGCTTTCCTGTCATATTATGCCGACTCGGTGTTGTTTGGGTCCAATCCTTCGTTACCAACAACTTTCTATATTCAATTCTGGCAAAAAATTCTTAATCCACGCGTACGAAGTCGCGGGTACGAGCTAGTATTATATTTACTCATGATGAGGTATTTAATAAGTTCCATATAACTCGAATTATGTTCCTAGCAGAAACCGGAAAAAAACTGGAAGCAGAAGCCATGGAGCTATGACTGACATATCACCTCTTATTATGTAGCATGTGTTCCAAGTAAAGTAGCTTCTGAATGTCTTTGTTAACATGTCAAAAAAGTACCTCAGTAGTCATTACCTAACTTAAACTTTTATTTTATTACGTAACTTTCTTCAAGGTCGTTAAGTATATTGTGTCCCCAGTCTACAATTTTGCTTTCAGGGTGTAGTTGTGTATGGTGACCATTGTTCATTAAATCTATGTTATGTTATTTAAAAAGTTTCGTGCAGAGTGAATGCTAGAAAGATTAAGTATATTTCATGTGACTATGGCCTGATTATTTTCTGGATTTCTCCGGGTTAAACTCTAAAATATGACAATCTGTAATTAATGATACTAGTGACAATATATGGGTCCTGCTCTTCAGAAAAGCGACATGTAGTTGGTTTTGTTTCTTTTTGGACTAATACTGTTTATTCCATATCTCATATCCCAGAAATAAAGTTAGTTCCAGATGTATTTTCTTTTACATTGACTTCCAACTAAATTCAAGATTTAATATCTCACTATAATGTCTTTTTCAAAGCATCATGTAATACCCATGCCTCTTACCTCTTAAGCAAATAATTTAGAGGACAACAAAGGTACACGCATGATGAAGGAGAACATTCACTGTGAGCATGATCACTAAGGATCTTGACTCATTGTAAACTCTGTTACTGGAGAACAGGAGCCGTCCCATGCGAATTCCAGCATTGCTGGAATTTTTGCGGCCACTTGACCCGACATTCAACTGTCGCAAAGCTTGGCTCAAGGTATTTGAACTATCTCAAGAATGCTCCGTGGTTCGGATTTCATGTAAAACAGTAGTGTTCTTTCTCGCTTTAATTCTACCGTGTCACGTTTTCCAACAACAGTGGAGGAATTTGCTGCTAAGCGGAAACTGTCACAATGTTGTTTTTAAAGGAAAACACAATTTAATACGTAATTATGCTCAGTGAACAGCATATTATTGACAAAGAACACTCTCAAGGATCTACATTGTTCCGTATTTCAAGAATGTCCACCAATCCTAATAACATTTTTATTTTTTACTTTATTTTATCTTTTTTTTCGGATTCACGTATCCTTTATGTTGACCCTGCGATATATTACTGTGGATGTTATAATGCTACCATAGTACACCGATTGACAGTGTTAAAAATTGATCAGTGGATTAAAGATTACATATAAGTGTTAAGTTTTAAATGAATTAATATTAATTTTCAGATGAGTGAGGAAATCCTTATAAATACTTAAAAGATATATATATTGCTACAATTGTCTATAACACCATGTCCTTCTCCTTCCCCATTAAAAAAAAGGGAGACATTTTGGTGCCAAAATGTATCAAGAAGGTTATTAATGTGTTTCTTTCGCCTCTTACGAAGTTATTAAGGGTCAATTCAAGCTGGAACATAATTATTGATGAGGTGGGGTAGAGACACGGAGTAACGTTCTTGGACCATCGCTATTCACCAGCTGATACAGACGGTGTCGGTTATTGTATAAGTTCTTCTGTCTTAATCGCTATTTAGTATCAATCATTTAACATTTGGTGTTCATCCTGTTTCATAACATGTTGTCTGAGGTCGTGAACATGTTTCCTCAGTAAGAAGTATCGTATACTGAGGAACAATCTGTACGTTGGTGGGTAGTTAATAATTTAGCGGATAAGAGAATTAATCTTCATACCATTTAGAGAAGCTAACATGCGTTTCCGTTTGTTTACTTCATGTGTTGGTAGCTCTAACTCAATAGGATGAGCCGTAGTAAACGTTTTTTTTTTTGAACAATAACTCCTACAAAAACTTCTACTAGATCTATAGATAGCGGTGCAACATTAGTGCCGTTGTAATACAGGTAGAGGGTGAAAAAAAAGGAGATTCTGATTTTTGACGCAACAGAAAATTGAAAATTACTGGAAAAATGTTTCAGATAACAATTTAAAAAAAAAAGAAGAAAAAGGAAAAAGATTCCAACTTTCTTTACTCGGGGGTGTTAATCTCAAACCAAATGTTCTAGAGATTTGTGGTTACAAAGTAAACAATAGCTGGAGGATGTGAAGATTTCCAGACAAATAATCCAGAGGACTAAGTGACATAAAACTTGCTATCGAAATCTGAATCCTTCATTTAATAAAATGTCGATTATGATTGAAGGATAATGAAAATCCCGTATTTGGCGAGTTGTGGCCAAATTAAAGATATTTTTAAAAAAATTGTTGTCGTTGTTCGATCTTGCTTCTCTTATTCCTGCTGGATTTCGGACTAGGAACGGGAAGGAATTCGGACATTCACTTTTATGCATCCCGGCATCCGTCTGGAATGATTTGGGGAAACTACAGGGATTCGAACCTACGTCCTCCCGAATGCGAGGCCAGAGCGTTAACCGCTCCACCCACCAAGCTCGGTAAAACAAACAGTGGAAATAATTTCCTTAAGCTTTGCCTATATTCTTCACTGCTGATTTAAACTGTTAATTCCCTTATTGCGCATTATCTGTTATGGTTGGTAGTTATATGTTATAGTATTTATGGATATACGTTATAGTTATCATTTTTATGTAAATTTTTAAATTCTACAGTTGTTGTTATACGATATCTTAAGCGGTTTAGTTACAATGCTTTTGGAACCCTTGTGTTACCCTACTTGATTTTATAAAATCAGTATTGCTAACTTTCCATTTGTAACAGGTCACTTAAACTATCCATTGTGTATCAGGGCAAATTGTATTAAAATTCGGTCAGAGATTCTCGAGATAGTTGAAGTCAAACCTCTCTATAGTTTCGGTATAACCAGCAACAGCGCTGTGAAGTTATCAGCTGAATAGTTCCAAACTTTATGAAGAACATATGGATATAATTTCTGTTTTGTTTTTCATTTTGAAGAAGATGTTTGTTTTTGAGGATATTTACCAGACATGTTATATAATTATTTGCACTGCCCAGCGGGTAAATGGTAAATCCTAAAGGCTTCACATGCAGCAGTATTCGGGTTCAATTACATGTCCAGCCATGAATGGTTCCTTCAGAAATTAATGTCTAAATTTCTTCTCATTGCTTATCCCCGATAATTCCCCGGCTGTAGTTACATATGTATCGAGGAGATTTAAAGAACTAACAAAAAAATTTTCGTGGGAAATTGTGGTCAGGTATCACCAAGTTTATCAGGTAATTAAAATAATAAGTAAAAATTGGTGTCTTGTGTCGTAAATTTTAAGAATAAAGAACCACTCAGGCTCAAAAGTCTTTATACAAATTTTTCTCTTAGTATCTAATTTGGACATCCAAACATGAATTAACTAATTTTGAATTAACTAATTTTTGACGAAACAAATTGTGTGTAGCCCTTTTTGTCCTCCTAATTCCAGTTTAGTTCCGCGAAATTGAAATCAAACTAAATTTGGATAACACATCTGACACCACAAGTGCTTCTACTTGATTCGTCCGAGCGTGGTGGGTGAGCGGTAACGCTCTGGTCATGCATTTGGGAGGATGCGGGTTGGAATCCCCGTCCGGGCTGTAGCGTATCACCAGGGGGGGGGGAGAATTATTAATTAATTCTTAATATTTTACGCTATACAGGGTACTATAGTTGAATATCAAAATGTAAATTATTCAAATGAAAAGTGGATGACTTTGGGATTTTAAAACTGTCACAAAAAGACATTTTAATAAAGATGTTTACAATGGCATCTACAAATCTGAGCGTATTTACCATTACCTTAATAAACAAGAGGTTGTTCAATTTTCTAAGCAACGCTCAGACGTAAAATGAGCCCTTTAAATGCAAGCAAACAAGTATAGTTGTACTTTAAAAATCTCACAATTATTCTAATGCAAAGTATGTTACCAGTTATCATGATAGCAAACAGTAATGAATTTTAATGGGTTGGGACGCCACGAATGATTAACCTGTCATTCGACAGTTACACAGACTAGCTCAGTGGTTTTATCAGATCAGAGCAAAGATCTTTATCTCAGATGCTCTTAAGGGTACAGTTTCAAGAGAGTTGCAGGCTGAATGGCTTCGTAGAAACACATTACCGTTCTTCATCCACGGCAGGTAGCGCTGAGCAGAGATGACCACCTGGTCGATCGTCGTAACTGGCCACGCCAGCAGTACGCGGCAAGTCGCAAGTTAGAAGTGCGCCTCAAATGGTCTCCAGGACACAAGTCAGCCCAGCACACATGGACCCCAAGTCGCCAGCAACTCGTCTGGGCTCCGGAATGGACGTGATCTTGGCTGGCCTCCCGACTGGAAGGAAGTGTCTTCGTCCTTTTCTGCCGCCACGGAGGTAAACTCTAACTCCGCCTCTTGTGGCTCGAAGACCACATAGAACATAAAATTCCCCGAATCTTAGTACTATGTTCCCTGTGATTGGCTGACCATCTGACGTCATGTGATTCTGTGGTTTCTCTTGGCCACGTTAAGTTTCGGCAATCTTCGAGAGCCGATGCCTCCTTCGGGAGGAAGGAATTCTGTTTACGGCCTGCCCGACAGAAATCCCTAATCCTCTTACCATTCTGCCCAAAAGGCGCCAGCCAGACTGCACTTCACTGAAGCGTAAAATCCTTGCCTTTCCCCTTTCATGCGCATCTTTCGAACACACAGTGGACATCCCAAGAAATGGGAAAATATTCTAATCCTTTACTTTATATACAATAAAAAGTGATATGTAACGGGGAGCTTAGCGAATCGTTACAGGGCATTCAGATTTGGGCTTTTTATGACTACCCCAAATCACTCCAGGTGAATGTTGGGATGCTTCCTTCAATAGGGCATGGCCAAATTCCTTCCAGTTCTTGTCCCCAATTACATCCCGTCTCTAATGACCTCGACGTCGAAGAGGCGCAAAACCATAAGGAAAAGAAAAACCTCCACGTGCCAACGCCCCGGAGGGCTTCCTATAAGAGAGGATTATCGGAACCAACAATTTGATGTGCGCTCAGAAGTAAACAATGCACCTAGCATAATGCTCTAAGCAATAAGCACCATTCAAGCAAAACTTACTCTTCACGAAAATGGGGACCGGTATTAACACGAAACCTGGAAGGGTGAGTTGCGTTCTGGGAACAGATGCGTTATAAAAGCGGCAGAGGATCGCGAAGTTACTGCCGCGGTGCTGGTTTCCGGGGCTCGTGTTCGCACAGATGGCGAAAGATGGCGCGCCGCTAACGAGCGATAAATTCCGCGAAGAGTCAGCGATGCGGAACGCTCAAAGCCCGCGGCCGCCGATAAGCTCGTCTGTTGGTGGAACAGTTTATAACGTCGTTACAAAACGCCTATCTCCAAGACGGTGACACCTTTCCAAGAGGCGAGAAAAACTCTGCCGTATTTTTCGTGAAATTGAGTTCCTAGCACCAAATGGAAATCAGAATATGGTTTCCCAGGTGAATAATTCTACCGTGCTGTATCCCATATCGGAAAAATTGAACATCGTTACCTAGTAAATCATTCCAAATACATGAGCTCATTTCTTACAAGAGTTACTTTAAGATAAAATTAATAGATGTTCTTACTTGTAAGAAAAATGCATTGCAAATAAACATAATCAGGAAAACGTTCATCATTCTGATACAGTACGGTAAAAAGACGAGTCATGTTGTTGCATTTTGAATTATGTTTTGAAAATTTCTCATAGTAACGATTAAACAAATTTCGCACCTTTTTGGATGTTTATAGAAAAAAAATTTTAATCTATTCTCTTTTTGGCTAATGTTAAGTAGAAAACATCTGGCTATCTGGTGGGTTCACGTTTGTTTGTTTTTGTTTTTTTGTTTTTTCACTGATCATTCCTAGCATTGCTGCATTTATTTTGATCGTATTAGGTGCAAGAAGTAAGCAGAAGTAACAGTATCGAATTTTCAGATCTAATAATCTCGTAAATCTCTTCCTCACTACATCTTTATCAAAGGTCCATAGATAACTCCATACATCTAAGTGGATACAGTACCTTGGAACAGTCTGCATATTGCACAAGGTCAAGCTTTGCATTGCAACGTAGTATTATTCGTCGTTCTTGAATTACTTAGTGGTAAACAAACAGGTTTGCACTAACGAAATGTCAATTTTTTGGTTATAATTTTTGTCGATGACGTGTAGGTAGTCAGGAAGTACATTCTCTAGCAAACAAACAATTAAACTTCGTGGCTCCATGGGCAACCCATGGCGTCACTGGGCACTTTGGGCAGCTTTAGCCGCCCCTCTACCCTATTATTTTAGATATTTCGTATCGTACAGTTACTCGCTATATGGTAGTGTAGACCAGTCGCAGCAAATTCGGCGCAGTCGAGGAAGGTAATTTTTATAGTACCTGGGTGTATCGTGTAACAATATTTGCGTGCTTTTTATTTTGTTCTATCTGTGGAAAATAATTGTTTAAACAAAATCTCAACTATTATAGCAGGAAATCTAGGTGGCTATATCCAAAAAAGCACTCTATAACTTTCATGGATCGGATATATGTTGTTGTTGTTATTTAAGTTTTAGGGCGCGTCGACGACGGGGTCATTAGCGCCCTAACAGAAACCAAGCGTGATAACGAAGGATCGGATATAGGAAACGGCTACGAGGATTTGGATGAAATTTAATATTTAGATAACGTTTTGTATTTTAAGGTTACCTAAATAGTTGTTTTTCCTACAAAAAAAGCGAATTTAGAAAATACTAACAATTTTCTCACTCGCTATCTCTAAAACGGCACTGACGCCATCTCGTAGACAATTCAGGTACCAGAAAGCCTACAAATAGTTTCTATTTGATTTCAAAGACTATTAAAACGATCATTTCTTGTATACTGGCTGACCCGTGGAAATATTAGCACTGCGAGTTTAATTGTAAAACATTTAAAATGGAAGATAACTAAAATTTATCATTGGTTTTGTCAGAGACAGGAACTTCTGTGAAAATTACATTACCGGCACCAGTTATAAAGTAATCATCGTATACTTTTTGACCGTAAAAAGTGGTTGTTAGTTTGTCATTAAATATTACCACGCGAGCATAGTTTTATCGCAGAGAATGAATTTAGCACTGATGATGTTCTATCATTGCCATGACTTCACAATCTGATGAATTCTTATAGAACTCGACGAAACATATCGAAGATAAAGGATAAATGTTATATCTCGCTTGGTTTTCGAAATATATCATGTCAAAAATCAGTTTTGGTGTGCTTTTGGCGATGTTTCTTCTGGTTCAGGCCGTATTTCAACCTAACAATAACCATTAGCACAAAACAAAGATTGAAAGTACATTTCCATCGTATAGACATTGTGGTTTTGGAGGATTTTTTCCCTGGTCCAGGCCAGATCTAATCCTAACCTCTTCACTTGTGATATCAGAAAAATAAGTTCTTTATTTTCGATTTGTCTCGACGAGTTTCATACGAATTCATCATCAAACTTGGCTATTTAAATTTTGTAACTGAATAAACAAAGTTTTATTTCGAAGTAATGAAAGATAATTGATGAAAGCCAAATAACTGATGTTTGGAATTCAAAAGCTATTATAGTATGTGGAATCGATCATGGACAAATCGCAATTAACCAAAGAAAAATAAATATTAACACTTTAACCACGCATTTGGCTGGCGTGACGGGATTTAAGCTTGGTTAACTCAATCTGGTAGCTGACTAACCAGCAACTATCGGATCAGACGCAAGAAGAAAGACCATTAATGATTATTTAATGAAATAGGAGTGGTTAAAAACAGTTAAATATGTTTCGTAAAAAGTAGTGATGGAAATTTGTTTAATTTGTATGAAAGATCGGAAACTTCGTTGCGGCACTATTATTTTAGCAATATTCATTTATTACTGGCCGAAGATTTATGCCAGGTTTATTAAAACTTACGTGTTTATATTGTTTTTTAACTGTTAATTTGAGTTAATTCCACAATTTCTAAAAACAGGTTATGTAATCGCTAGGTTAACAAATTATTCTGTAAATACCTGAATAGATTACAGTAATTTTATCACAAATTATTATAAGGAAAAACTGATTTTCCTGCAAATGAATTTGATATGAAAACTAGAATCTTTAGTGATGGTGGTCCAGTAAAGTTTTCCAGAGCAAAATTTACTGACTTGAGTTATAGTACAATAGTGATGATGATAATTGTAATTACAAAGAAGATATGTGACGCAAATCTTAGTCATCAACAAAAATGTAACTGGAATTAAAACTTTAAATTAAAACATAATTTAAGAAGAACTTAAACGGGAATTAAATATGGTCATGAATAAATAAAACAAGAAATGAAACAAGGTATTGCAGTGATGGTAAGAAGCTACCACAGTGTCTGAATCAACTAATTAATAATAGGGGGATTAATTAAATCACTAGTATGTACATAAGATTGTGTCTGACAACTGCAGTTAGCTATCCGGACAATGAGACACTTAGCACCACCGTTTCTGTCCACAATAGAAAGAGGTTCAGAGGTCACTCACGTCATGCTATCACAACCAGAGGATTCCAAGAGTGCACTGGGTGCTTATCGTTGGAAGACAAAGATAAATTGCATTAGTCATTGAGATACAGTAATAAATAAGGAATATCTGAACTGTGGATAGACACTGGAAGTTTGAACGAGAGGATTTTGGTTTGGCACGAACACGGAACCGAGAAGGTTTCTATGAAATTTGAGTCAGTTGTACGAAACCAGGAGATCGCGAGTAATGGGTGAGCGGTATCTCTCTGGCCTCGCATTCGGTAAGACACGAGATCGAGTACCCGTCCGGCCCTGCAGATTCGGTTTTTCCATAGTTTCCCCAAATAATCTTTCGCGAATGCCGGTATGTTGCCTTCATAATTTCATGGCCGATTTCCTTCCCGGTCCCTGCACCTTGTTCTTTCCGAACTCTAATGACCACGACGTTGACGAGGCCTAAAGCTTGAATAAAAGAAAAAAATAGGCCTGAAAATACAGGGCGTTCGCCGGGAAACGCAACTCACTGTTAGCGCTACAAGGAAGAAACTGCTCCCGGCGAGCGAGCGGTCAGTTTCCGGCATTGTTCGACCGTCGGCCGCGGACTATTTCATAATAATTACGCTTCATAAACTTGTGTGCTAAGCATTTAAATGTGACGTAATTCATTAGCTTACCTTATAAAAGATGCTGGAAGTGTTGACCCTCTTGTGTAATGCACATTTCACATCTTCTGAACATATTTCGAGACACACGCTGCCCTAACTGACTTAATGATTTTTTGGGTGACTGTTCTAGTAGAAAAGCGATATCGTCAATTTTCTCCTCTGTGAGAATACGGTTGACCGACAGTCTCTTTTTGTTAAAAAATGAACCCGTTTCTCTTACTTTTTTAACCAGACGCAGAATTGTTGATTTAGCTGGCAGTAAAGCGCCAGGAAATTCGCGACGAAATTTACTGGGACACTTTTTAAACGACTTCTTCTTCACATATGTATCGTAGAGAAATATTCTTTGTTGCAAACTGCAACGTACCATAATTTTACTCACACTCAAACACGGTACAGATTAATAAGAGTATGAAGCCCCAAACCAGCCAAACCGCAAAGAAACGTTTATTCACAACACTGATTAATAAGAGACTGAAGTCACAAACTATCTACAATGCAAAGAAACCGTTCTTAACAATGTAAGGGTCACTGCACTGCACTGTTGGGGCAGCGGAGGTGTTAAACAGTGCGGTGATTCACGGTGGCGTGTGGCGGAAACTGCTGGCCCCACTGACCGAGCAAGTTGCCGACGGCAACAGACTGGGAGGGTAGCGTTTTCCGGCGAACGCCCTGTAGAAGTGACCGGACAATAAAATTAGAGTGTCTGGATGAATGATGTACCATGTAGCTTATAGAGAGATAACTTAATATTAAACGAAGTAAATTATTGTTAACTTTGCTCCTATGTACGGCCAATCATGGTGTATTGGATACAGTGGTGGACTCTGATTGATGCTTGTCTATTCCCACCGAAGGCCGTCATATAACGTGGCGGGAAGGAGATGCTGGATTCGAGACGATTCGGTGACTTGGTTAGACCGAAGAGCGAACGTTGTTGATACAAGGCTTTGAGTAAAATTGGCGTGTTCTGCTAATTTTATAAATCAAGTGGAGTTGTTTTTAGTACGAGTGTCCACTTGTGTACGAGAGCGTTCAGAGCATATATAAAGTCAATGTGTTCTACCAGGAAAGTGTAGTGAGTGCTGTCTAAATTACGGCTAGTGTTACACCATCTCAGAAGAATTTGCAGTACACCGAACTAAACGTGAATTCTGTTCTCCATGGGAATTTCTTGGTGGTTGGTAACATTTTTTTATCGTAATAAAGTAAATCATTGTCTGATGGAAATGCAAATGGAAATCATCTGTATTCAAGAGCCCAACTCCACCAAAGGGAAAATCCCACACATGCCAGTGACGTCTCAGATAATCTCGACAGAGACAAAACCTATGAATCCCATCATACTCTTCAAAAAGCAGATCACACTGTACAAAAGTAATGCAATTCTGCGGTGAACTTACGGTGTGTGTGGAGATATGTACCCAATGGAGAAATGGGGTCCTCGTTAACATGTACTTTCGATACAGAGACGATATTGACCCCCATCTTTGTAAGATTATAGAAATATGTGTAGCCATAGGCGACAGCCCTACGGCGATAGTTGCCGATGCAAATACAAAATCTCTGGCCTAGTGGTCTTACAGACGCAAGGAGGGAAAAGTTACACGAACTGATTGGCGAGTTACTATTACTCTTTTGTGCTATGAACTATTACAATTACTATTACTCCGCGATTCACTAAAAGTGTGTGGCAGAGGGTGCATTGCACCTATCCGAAGTTGCAGCTGGATGTCAAAAACAAGCCAAACAATCCATACCAGTTTGGTTCCAGCAACGTTGGGGATTCCAGTTCCACGATCTCACAATTCACACTGAGTTACCTGAGAAACCAGACATCCGCTGTTCGCGTGGTTCTCAGTGACCTTAACGAGAAACAAAAACCACCCAATGTAATATCTATAGAAAAAGGTCTATAAAATTAAGGAACTCATAGCTACGAGAAAAGCTACTGTACCAGTGGAGTTCCAGCAATAAATTATCTAAATGAATACAAAGAAAAGGAAGACAGATGATATGAATACAATACCGGATCTAAAAGATAGGAATGACTACAGTTATTAATACAGTTATGTAACATGTCGAAAAACATAAATATGATTAGTTCGATTAATGAGGTGATTAAAATTATTGCCTGGTTAAAATTAAAATTCCAAAGGAAAAGAACAAGTTTACGATTAAGAAAGAACATTTTGTTAGAAGAGTAAAAAACAACAAGTAAGTAATGGAGCTAGAATTGTAGAAAAGGAAGGTGGAAAAGTTATGAACATCATCCTGAGGGATGCACAAGGATAAATCTTGGCTGAATTTTTTGAACATGGAGAAGTCCAGACACTTCACAAGCTCCATCACGCGTTGGGCGATAAACGCCCTGAAAAGAAGTTTATGGTGCAGCACTATAACATGCTGTAACGTAACTATAACCCAATATCCTATTACTTTACAAATAATTATGTTTATTTAAAATAAAATAAATGATATATTTATTGTAATTACATGAAATTGTTTCATTAATTAGTGGTATTTTGTTTTGTGCAATACGTGAATCAGTTTTGAATGAGTGTGACAGACTTTTTTAATGTGTTGAGCTGATTGCAGTACCTGACATTTTAACTGAAGGAAATTAATATTTTATACTCCGGTATTTGAACCTGTTTTCGATGCAATGATTTTTTTTTTTTTGTCCAGTGTAATGTTAAGGCTTATAAATGTTTGTAATTACTCTTAAGATTATTTCCACTTTATTTAGTTTTAAGTTTGTTATAATTTTTTTATTGGTTACTGGTTCCTTGGGCAATTGTTAACTGATCTGGAAGTGTCTGTTAGCATCCTGTATTTGCGTCGCCAGTTTTCTATGCGGCTTATAAAATTTTGCGCTTCCAGCTAAAGTTAGGAACAAGTTAGATTATAGTTCATTACAGAGGTCCCATTCTATTTTTTACAACTGTCGTGATACATAAATCCATTTCTTGAGTAAATCGTAATGGTATGCTCACATCACACATCAAGTTCAGAGATTTCTATATTTCCAGTACACATCATTATCTTTGCTTTTACAGGAGTAGAATGTGACGTAATTTATTACACAGTGTTAAATAATACAAGCAACAGGAGTGATTGGGTTGACTTAAAAAATAGTATACTCCACGAAGACCTTGGTATTCAAAATGAAACTCTCAACGACGATACATCACATTTATCATCCGTATGAGATTCAACCACGGCGCCTTCCGTAGTCACCTTTATCGCATAAAGGCGATTAACACACCCTACTGCACATGTAACGGACAGGCACTACAGAACATCAAACATTTATTCTTCAACTTCTCTAATTTTCACCAACAGCAAGCACCTTTCATCAAGTCTCTCGTGCGAGCACAGCAGTCATTTCCAACCAGTATTACAGTACTATTCACTACAAATAGCAACAAAATTTATTGTATCAGTAAGGACTATATAAAGGACACTTACATACATAGTTAATACATCTATACAGGGTGTTACAAAAAGGTGCGGCCAAACTTTCACACACAAACAAAGAAAATATGTTATGTGGACATGTGTCCGGAAACGCTTACTTTCCATGTTAGAGCTCATTTTAGTTTCGTTAGTATGTACTGTACTTCCTCGATTCACCGCCAGTTGGCCCAATTGCAGGAAGGTAGAGACTCTTTGTGCTCGTATTGTGGACGGATGTGATACAATTAAGGATTGCAATCCCGCAGTGTTTTCAATCCCGCGGGATCCGCGCAGGATTTGCGCAAATCCCGCGGGATCCCGCGGGTTCCGTGCGGAATTGGTACAAACAGTTTTTTAACGCATATATTTAAAACATAGTTACTTAAAACGTTAATAAATTAAATAATAATTAAATTAATAAATAATTTTTAATGTTAAATGATTAAAATTAACAGTTAACAATATTTTGATTGACAAAATTACATTACAACTTTTTAGCGTGTCTTAAGTGTATTTCGAGGTTTTACATTTTTGTTTTTTAATCTAAACCAATTCTTAAATAAAAAATAAAAATGGAAAATATTGAGTCTTATGTCATATTATGTGCCTTACAATGCATCACATAAGTTTAAAAATATGGTTTGCTTAGTGGCCAAGTTACCAGAGTTTTTTTTTTTTCTTTTAAATTCTAAATAAACTTTCCATAACACCGAGAAAAGCATTCCATTTCACAAAGTGAAGTGAATATACTCTGTAAAGTGTAGACTTGGCTCAGAACAAGATCTCATAACTTTTTGTCACGGCACAAGCACGAGACTTCGCCCTTTTTTGCGTGATTCATTATTATATCTCCTGATTCCTTGATTGATATTACAGTTGATTCAATGTTAATAAAAGAAACTACTCACCAACACGTAAACTGTAAAGTATTTCAGATTTACTTATGTGGCGTAACGACGTTTAAAAGAGTGGAAATTATTATTTTTTAGTAAGAAAGACTTTCTCGGCGAATGATTGCCTTATAGGTTGTATCTCCGGATTTCATTGCAAACACCCGATATTACACACGTGAGGAAGACGGCGGAGGCAGCCGTCGAAGTATGGTGTTCCTACAACACAATTCATTGATACACCCGTGAAAATTTCATTATAACTTTTTTTTTACCTTTATTCGAAATAATAACAAGGAGAAGAGGGATTAATCGAAAGCCTGAGCAGCACATGTAAGGAGGTGGCTTTCGTGAAAGAAACGCATTGAGGCAGCGGCCAAAACAACAATAAGTCAAAGGATATACAATTTCCTTTTGATAGCTGTTAAATAAATAGGTACGAGATCGTTAAAATTACGATAACATTAGTTTCATATCAACGAATAATCAAATTTTCAGCCGCAAATTAGGAAATTGTCACAATTAATTTATCAGCAAATACAGAAAATGGGAATAATGAAACCGTGAATAAAAAGCTGTAACTGTGTAGTTCCGATAACGTGTGCGACACTTAAAAAATAATTATATAGTTAGAAAATTGTACTAAATACGCACCATAACTCAAATTACAGAAATGTCTACACGAAACAAACGAAAGTTTTGATGAATACCTAAAAGTGTATTTACTTACTTACGAATGACGAAGGTTGACAAAAACAAACGCTTGTTCAAATGAGTCAAATGCCAACTGGAAGGGTACAGGCAAAGAGTGCAAAATATCCGACAGAGACCAAGTGGGGCAGCGAGTCACGCAGACTGACACGCGTTTCCGCCGGATTTTGCGGATTGCGGATCCGCTCAATTTTGTGCGGGATCCGCCAGACTGTCTAATGATGCGGGATCCCGCGGGATTGCGGGATCCCGCTTTGCTGGATTGCAATCCCTAGATACAATACGCCATTCTCCAGGGCTGCATCAGCGCATCAGGGATTCCATGCGATGGAGGGTGGATGCATGTATCCTCGCTAACGGAGGACATTTTGAACATTTCCTGTAACAAAGTGTTTGAAGTCACGCTGGTACGTTCTGTTGCTGTGTGTTTCCATTCCATGTTTAATGTGATTTGAAGAGAAGTAATAAAATGAGCTCTAACATGGAAAGTAAGCGTTTCCGGACACATTTTCGCATAACATATTTTCTTTGTTTGTGTGTGAGGAATGTTTCCTGAAAGTTTGGCCGTACCTTTTTGTAACACCCTGTATATTTTTAAAATTTTAAAAGCACTTTTTCTTAACTTGTAGCTACACCAGGGTATATGGTCTATTCAAGACTTAAGGTCAAATAAATATATAAATATTTGGGTTACACAGTCAACAATTATGTTTTTATTTTTTAATTGATTCTATTACCTGTGTGATGTGTTTTTCATTGAGTAATTGTTTGTATAATAGGGAGGGGCAGGAACTTCGGTCTCTCCAATTTTGGTGAATTAACAATTTTGGTGGTGGCCAAATACTATTCTTAACTTAACCCCGTTAAAGCGAAGTTTAGAAAATTAGATTCAAATTTCTTGATCACTTTGGGAACAAGGTAAATTTATAAACTATTAGAAAGTAAAAACAATTTACGAAATGTATGAAGCCCTCAAACTAATTGTTCTTGAGAAATCATTGAGTTTGAGACGCTTCATGTATCTTTAAATGAGAGATACTTACTATTACACCATTCGTCTAGAATCTAGCGGATAGTCAGGAAACAGAAGGGTTTAAATTCTCTCTTAACGTCGTAAATAAATTTTCGTCAGGTTCTCTTCTTTTGGTTATACGATCGCGAACATATTTTCCGTAAAGACGCGTGTAGAATTAGAAAACCACCTTTAGCTGTTATAAGTCTTTGACGTGTTGTTTTGTTGAAACATGTATATGCTGAATCTAACTACAATTTCCCTAGTTTAATGGAACCTTCCTACAACTGGTGTGACTCACCAATTTCGAATCTCCTCACACCTTTCCGGCTGATGTTTTAATGATCAAAGAAGATTCACGAAATTACGCATTATTTCCAAAAAAGCCCATCGGAATTCTAAACAAAAGACTGCTAGTAACAAATACGAATCAAAAAACTCTGTAATCAGGTTACAGACCATTATGATAACGGAAATTATTTTTATTTTTTTTTATTCGGAAGTGACAGGTTCAATTATTATTGCTCCGGAATCATACACGTCAAATACACAGTTAATTACATCGTAAAAATTAACAGCTTTAAACACTTTACACCCAGTACTTCGCAACCTCAAGTGCATTTGGTGTTGCTCGAAACAGGTAATCTTTGTTGCACGATAAGGGGTCACTCGAGCATATGGTTCATCGTTTGGTCCTCACCACACTCGCTATTAATACTGGTAGCATCAGTATAACCCCATCGCACTAGGGGTTTCTTGGACCTGCCCACTCCTGTTCGCAATCGATTTAAGGACCGCCAGACTTTCCAGTCCTCTGCGTGACCAGGCGGCAAGCGCTCTGCAACAGCCAGTGGTCCCGAGATGTCAGGGACCTTCATTTTGCACAACTGTACTTTTGCCTTTTCAGGTGACCCAATTAGTTCTCAGGAAGCTTTTTCTGGACTTGAGTCTCTGGGTTGGTGGTATATGGCCGTGCAGTGGATGAGCGCTTTCCCGTTCTACTTTTTTCCTCCTTTCTCTGCGGATTCTGGGTGGTGCAATCCCCGAAAGCTGGTAAAGCCTGTCAACTGGGGTAGACTTTTGGCAGCCTGCCCCTAGCCTACAGGTGTTATTAAGGGCTACATCCAACAGGTTCCATGATTTATATATAAAAAAATAGAGAATAAAAAAAATATTGATTACAGGGCGTAATAAATATTTCTTCTTGATAATTCATCTATCCCTATAAACCAAAACATAGTCATTATTATCATCATCATTATCAGTGTTCCGCCGTAAGGCAGGTCTTCACATGGCCGTTCTCCATGTTCTTTTCACATGCAGTCATACCATGCACGGCTAGGAAAATATTAGTGTAGCAGTATTGTAGGGTTGTTGTATTGCCACCTGCCTGGGAAATGTGTGATTATGTTCTACGTGAGATAGATGTATTTTTAGTTTCTAAAATATGTATGTTATGATGCGAACATTACGAATGGTCATTGGATTCGCCTTGATTGAGAAAACCGCCTAAAAACCGCAATCAGGACGTCTTGCAGGCGGGGAGAAGAACAGAACTCGATTCTGGTCCCGTTCTACCACCCCCTTCCAATATGGCGACGTCTTAACGTGAACACCCACACTGGGGTGTTCCTTTAATCCAAAAGCGTAACAGTCAGTCGTGATTTTTTTGAAAACTCTTTAGAACCAACACTGACTGGGGCTACTTGACAACGCTAACATAATCGCTTAGTTGCGTGGGACGTTAGTACCCGCCTCTGTTCAAGAGTATCCGACGCTAAGTAAAACTACCCTTCCTCCAGGCCTCTGTCGAGAGAATGACCATTGTAACGATGGACTAACACTTCAAAGCCATAAATGACGACGTAAAAATTCCCCTCTCCCTTCCTCTCCGACCACAAATCCTCACCAATTAGGATGCGCATTAGATTTTATATTCAAAATAAATATTTTTTTGTGAGACATCACTCTTAATCTAGAGAAAAGCAAGGACTACAGCTTTCCACGATTGTTTTTAACACTTTAATTTTGTGACTATTGTATTCCTGGTTGTCTGAAACAGAGACTCAGATAATGTTGTAAGCGGAGTTAACATCCTGCATTCCGACTTATTGGCTGCCCACAAACACGTCGTTACTAGGTGAGCCGCGAGCCCGCGCGTAATCCTTTTAGTGATTCGCGTTGCGCCTGCCACAAACAGACCGAGAATCAGAAGTAGCGACTCCTGCGCCCGTGTTTGGAGCGCCTTCTGGACGGATGCGTAATCTGCTAACAGGATTTCACGACGGCACACAGAAGACGGCTCCCGGGAAGGCAACCTGAGGGGTATCACATCACATGCGCCACAGTTCAACGTGAAAACTGAAATTTTCGTGAGGTACAGACCTGGCATCTGGTACTCTCAGCTAACCCAAGATTATGAAATAGCATAAAATTAACGGCATTTATTTATTTCACGTGTCTAGAATATAACATTACAAATTAAAAGAAATTAAAAGAAATAAAATTAATTAATTAATTTCAAGCTTATAGACTACAGTACAAAGATTAAATTGAATGTGTAGACCAGAATTCTGCAATCCTGATGGCCTACTCATTTGCCCTAAGAAATTCGTCGGTAAGTGGGTTTCTGTATACTAGGAGATGTGGGTCCTGCAGCTTACCACATACACATAATTCGTTTGCAGTAGTGTAACCGCATCTGGATCGGGACACTTAAGTTATCACTCTATTTAGTGACTTCCATCTAGCATGGCCGGTGCCTCTTTGACATTCCTCCAATGCCCTTCAGGTACCGAATTTCGCCACAATTCTACACGGCGGGCTCCAGGTAAATATGTAGTGGCTGTAGTTGTCTGTATGAAGCTCTTTCTTGACTTCAGCCTTGTGTGTTAAGGTTCCAAAGAAAGGGAGTCTGGGGTCTGTTCCCTGCCTCTTCTTCGCCATATCTGCAGCTGTATTTACTCGAATGTCTGGTGGTGCTATACCCATGATTTGATATATTTTGTTGATAGGAGTTGGTTTCAGGCAGCCTGTTACAATGCGACCAGTATCATTCAGGGTTATGACAACCTGCCTAGCAAGTGCAGAATTAATAGCTTGCCACTAAGAACCTGGCTTTTGATTCATAAATAAGTTTATGCTGTAAATATAAATAAGGAGACCATATTCGGAAATGAGGCCAAACTGGTAGTATTTTTAAAAAAGGCAGAATATTTCGCAATTTTTAATGCACAAAAAGATTAGGAAGGTTTGGAAAATGACAAAATACTTTCTAGAAATATATCGTAAAATTATTTAAAATGCCATCTTCTAACAGTCATTCTTCTTTTCCCAGCATTTTGGGGTTGGCTGCTATAACTCCGTAAAGGCACAGTTCCATTTGGTGAAATTAGTTACTGCACGACGACACAAGTTCATTATTTTTATTTACTTATGATTGCTTTGAAAGGATTATAGATTCTGTCTGACCGGCCGCCACGAGTTTGTACTCGAAATTAAATACTAAAAGTCATGGAAGGAGCCACACTTACATAAATAGAACAACTTTTCATAGAAACAGTCATCACTCGTTTATTACGTGAAAAACAAGTTCAAAAGTATGCTCCACGATACACCGTCGTAAACTCACCAGGTTTGAGTGATTTATAATCGGACTTCCGAGATTGAAGATTGCATGGTCCAATTTAGCAGTGAATACGATAGAGCATTTTAAAAACCGTCACTCACACAACACAGTATCCTACTGTATTTCACTGTCCGCAGTTCTTGTTTGAGCATACAACACTCTCAGACAGTCGTTGACAACGTTCCTAAAAGTGTTAATACACTTTCAAATATTGCTTTTAGACCAGCTCATATTCACCAGCACATGGCGCAATACACAATCAACTGATGCGTACGCACGCTTACTCTAGCCTCGCGCCATCTTAACTCTTCCTTACTCTACTACTCAGATATTCCACACTGCAGCAACCAATCGATCGTATCGTTACACTGCCTTTGATGAGTTTTACTCATCATTGGAATGGAGCAATTTAAAGCTTTGATTTTCTGCCGCGTGCCAAAGCTGACGCCAAGTATGTTATAACTAATGGGTCGTACTAAGTACTAATGGAGGAAGTGAAGTTATGCCATACGTCTATGAAACGTGTGACAATATTCTGTGGTTTTGTGTGTGATAAATGTATTTGTTTATTTGTGAAATATGTAGATATTGGGAACCATCCTGGCATTCGCCTTGATGGCTGCGGAAATCCGCAAAATCCTCAGCCAGGGCTGCCGGAATGCGCTCTCGTTGGACCTTCCCCATACAGTGTGCGGCACCGCAGCATGCTGATCCACACTGGCGGGCAAGGCGTGCACCGCACGCGGGCGGCGACTCGAGTGATCGTATGTCGCCGCGCGAAATAAACTTGCAGTGCCGGAAATAGGGTGCGGAAAATTTAATGGTCGAAGGGGCCACAATATCACAGTTTTTAGACCCGGTTCGGAAAATTCCTAGATCCACCACTGGCTGTAGTTAGACAGGGGGCAGCATTATCGGTATTGCACAAGGGCTTTCAAATTGCTAGAGGCAAATGGACAAGAAAGTTCACCGAAGGGAATGATATAAACACACACACACACACATATATATATATATATATATATATATATATATATGATCATCTGCTTAGTTAACAAAACCAACTTTCGTCAAAGAAATAACGGGATTTAAACCCAAAGTAAATTCTGCAAAATTTTAACTGTTCAAATTTTAGTAAACCTCAAGGTCATTAGAAGTAGGAAAAGGAACACAAAGGAATTCGGTCATATACGTATAAAATTCGCCTCGACTGATTTGGCGATACTATGGAGAACACGAATATCGATGGCCGAACGGGGATTGGAATCCACATCCTCACGAATGCGAGGCCAGAGCGTTACTGCTCACCAACCACGATCATTACAGATAGAAATGAGGACTTTTAAGAGAATGAAATCCGACGGAAAGGGGTTTTCATATGACGTAATACTGAACAAAGAAACGAAAACAGTATACAAATACACTATTCACTATATAATAAAGTATCCTATTACGAGGATAAATGTATGAATTAACTGTAAAGCGTTAAATCTGGGAACAAATGCAAACTTAAATTGAAATGAACTATCATATTGAATGTCGGGGAGAAGATACCAGTTGTAATATCACTGCGGAATAATTAGACATTTTCTCACAGATTAGAATATCTAGCTCTATACCTCAACGTTGATTGGATTCGAAGCATTGTTGCAAAATAATGTTTTTAATGTACACACTTTGACAATAAATTTGGCCAACGTTGAAAAATTCTATCACCATTATTTTGCACAATCTGACATCAATGTCATCCCAGGAAACAGTAATGCAATACTGGCAAGCCAGTATTACGTTACTGTGTCTTAGGATGTCATTGATGTCAGATTGTGCAAATTAAGAGTGATAGAATTTTTCAGCGGCGGCCAAATTTATTGTCAAAGTGTGTACATCTCAAAGTAAAAAAAAAAAAAAATGTGAAGATTTCTTGCGTCCATCAGTTTTCATAGTTTTTAATCAGCTAATAAATGAAAAAGAACAACAAAATAGATTTCATTAAACAATATTAAAGAAGACATTTGTAAAATTTACTTTACTGAGTAAGCAAAATTTATTTCTTTTTTACTTTTTTTAAACTTATGACTATTGTCATTAAAGGCGGGTTGAGACTGTGACAAGGAACGTGAAGAAACTGGACCATGGCCTTTTTGAAGGAAACTTCCTGGAATTCACCCGGAATGATTTGGGGAAACCATGGAAAACCAAATCTGGATGCCCGGACAGGGATTCAAACCGACGGTTTCCTCCTGAATGCGAGACCAGAACGTTAACCGCTGACCCTCCACGCTCGGTATTCTATTTTAGAAATACTACCTGTTACCCCCATCTTTGCTTTTATGCCCCTATTTGTGTTAACGAGTTTAAAATAACCCGATGTATGTCAGAATTAAATTAGGAAAACAGAAAGTAAAGTCAATGAAATATACATACTTTCACCAAATTTACATGAGTTGAAGCAGTTTATCTCACCCAGAAAACTTGGTATCCTTCAGATAAAAGCAAGTTGGTAATTGGGTGAATTGTTGTTGGTAAATTTATAATCCCGTAAATAGTAGTAAAAAATGAGAGACGTACAAATCAACAAGTGTTTAATATTTGAATAATGTTGTGAACTGTAAATAATAATCTTAGTGGTGTGTTTATCTATGACGAGTGTGTTAAATCTGTTTGTGATAGTATAGCATCTTTTCAAATGTAGCTATATATATTTATGTAATATAGATTATGTAAAAAAAGGTTGGATTAACTGTTGCACCGAGGAAAATAAAAACAGGAAACTCAGCGATAAACACCTATCCATAATGAAAAACAATTACTAACACCTTGGGGAAATTTCGTTCAATGTAGTTTGTGTTAAAAACAAGTCAGGTGAATATGCGTGTACATAATTTTGTAATTGTACAGACATTAAATAATAGATTTGGGTTTACCATGGTTTCCCCAAATCACTCCAGGCGAATGCAGGGATGCTTCGTTAAAAAAGGCCATGGCCGAATTCCTTCCCGTTCCTTGTATCCAATCCCAACCCGCCTCTAATGACCTTAGCCGTCGACGAGGCGTAAAACCATAAGTAAGTAGTAAGATATTAATCAGCTGTTTTTCTATCGGTTTTTATGCTTAGATTTTTTGTTAAAGAAGACTCATCAATGTAAACGCCTTTAACCTGATACCTAACAGGTTTGCTCTAAAGACCTGTCCTTGGCAACTTGCATAGAAAAATCTAAAAAATGCATTACAAAATTTTGAAGCTAATGATAGATTTTCATAATCCGGCCCAGACGCCGGGTAAGGTAGGGTCATCAGACATCCCGCAGATTTTAATCAATTAAACTGTGATAAGCCCTTAAAAATCTATCTCAAGTTTTTTCGTGATATCGGAAGAAACTGATAATTATAAACTTCTATATACGTCGTGTGTAGAGGACAAATCAATAGCCATAAAACTTACGCCATTACTTCATGCAGATGGAAGTAGTTCCATGTATATTCCGACCTATCCTACCTTGACCAGAATTATACCTAAAACTACCCGGCATAGCATCAAGTATTAAGATTTCACTGGATCTTTTTAATTTTATTTGTTTACTATGACACTAGTACCTAATTATGTTATCAAGCAATTCATTTTATTAGAAATAATAATTTTCTTATTGGATCATTCAAGGAAAAAAACGTATTTTCTTACAGTTGTTTAAACCTTCCTCAGTTATCAGTCAAGTATATACGACATGAAATTAAACACAGTTGCTTATACGTTACTGAATAATGAGGTAAAAAATTTTTTTAAAAAAAGAAAAGAAAACTTTCAATGTGTGCAACTCGGTAAGAGCGAATCTTACGAAAGTTTTATACTAAAGTTATTTTCGTAAGGGACAAGAATTTAGACGACCTAAGCTCTATGAGCCTATATACGTGGTCAGCACACCCAACGATCAGCCATTGGTCAACTATGCTCACTCACTGTCTGGCAGCCTGCACGCGTTTGCTTTGTTGTCCTCTGCCGCTATGAATGTTAACAACGTGAAACATAAAACCTTTCATAAACAATGTGTGTCCAGATGGAATTCGTAATTTCGTTTTACGCGAGGAGAAACCACCCGCGCATGAAATACACAACCCGCTGTGTCGTGTGATTGATGCTAATCACGTTCCTTTAATACTAGGGGAATAAATTTTTTTTTTTTTTTTAAATGTGTGTCATTTGTAAATTTGTCCAGCTCAAAAACACAAAATCATTTCTTACCCTTATACGCGGTTATGAAATATAGAAAAATAAATTTAAAAAAGGCCAATGGTAATTTATAAATTATAATTCCTATTGAAATATTACCTACTTTCCTTGAGGGTTGACAGTATTTCATTCCCGTTTCTGTTTAATGATTTCACATGAAGTGTTTCAATTTCGTTCACAAAATGTATTGAAGGTTATATTATGAGGTGCTTAATAGACAGTATTCGACAGTGCAGCGATTAGACTTACTTATTATTGATTACTTATCCCATCCAATATGGTTCAGTACCCTCTAAGATTATAGCGTTATAAATTATACACTATTTTTAAATAATATTATTGTAAAGCAATGCGACTTATTGTACGGAAGACCACATACATGGAGTGTGGAGTTCCAAGTGATAGGAATATCGACAGCATTGAACTTTGTAAGTCATCTGAGTTCAGATACCTTGGAATACTAATCTGTTCGGATGGTTGGACACTCCCAGACGTCCGATACCGAGTCAGCACAACTTGGACGAACTTGTATCAGGTAAAGAGAGTCCTCTCCGATGGGAAGGTGACACTGTACATTAAATCTAGCATCGCTCGACCAGCAGCATTGTATGGAACTGGATGTTGGCAAGTTACGAAACGACATGAACAATAATAGTTGCATGTCATGGAAATGAAGATGATTCATTGGCCGCTGGGACTTACTAGATTGGAGCGCATCTAGATAAAGATGGGGTGGTATTTGGTGTTGACCCAATCCCTGAGAAAATGCGGGAGGGTCGTCTTTGATGGTACGGCCATGTACTACGCGTGGTGTAACGGATAGCGTTCTGGCCTCGCATTCGGGAGGACGGCGGTTCGAATCCCCGTCCGGGCATCCAGATTTGGGTTTTCCATGGTTTCCCAAATCACTCCAGGCAAATGCCGGGATGCTTCCTTCAAAAGGCCATGGCCGAATTCCTTCCCATTCCTTGCCCCCATCCTTAGCCGTCTCTAAAGACCTCGCTGTTAAGAGACGTAAAGCAGTTAAAAAAAATGTACTACGCAACCGCAGCTCTTCCGTCGCGAGAACTAAAGACTGCGACAGCAACGCTGGCTGGATACCTTGCGGGAGAACATGCAACTAGTCAATACGTCACTTTAAGATTCACGAGACCGGCTTTAATGGAGGAAAAAGTTCAGTAAAGCAGATGTGGGATTGATGCGAAGAAGTATTATTGTGGAACAACCGCTTGTTCTTAGAGCTAAACATGGTAAGGTTATTGATCTGAATTTTGACAATTATTACCTGCCATTTAGAAAAAAAGATGAAGTATAAGAAAATAATGTTTTTCGCTTCTATTTAGCGATTTCGGACCACACTACCCCATACGTAATGGCAAAATCTTAATCCGTGCACATGAGATACCCTTGAACATAATTTTACAAAATATAAAATAAAATATTTTGTTTTACATGAACGCAGTGCATAATATATACAGATATGAAGTCTGCATCTTAATACAAATGTACCTGTGAAGATGGATTGATCTCGTTGTATTTCCAATTGCGTAAAAATGAAAAAATTCTATGTCAAAAATATTTCTATTTCTCTACATTCGTTAAAACTATTTTCTTCTACCGCAACCAAGCATGGCAACGAAATTGCTTTTGAATGAGGCTTTTAGAAAAGTGATAAGTAACGACTAATATTTCAGTTGTACAACGAAGGATATCTTGATTTGACAATTAACGGTAGAAACGAAAATATTGGAGTATGTTTTCAAGCTTCCTTGCGAAACAAAAGAGATTACAAGTTATCTGTGAACAAAGCAACTGCTGCTGTTTTCTGCTATCATAAAAGCGTTTTACTAGCGTTATTCATGGAATACGGTACCGCAATAAACTGCGAAGTGTGTTGTGAGACATTAAAAAAGTAATGTAGGGCGATATAGCTCCTGTGCTCTTACTTGTCTGTCCTCATACATTTTCCTGTTTCCAACAACAACAAAAAGAATTGCAATCACCATTCCACAGATAAATTGGACCACAAAAATTGTCCAGGTGATACATATCTTTCGTTTATCGCTGAAATGTAATAACACTCCTATAAGCTGGTTACAACACTCGTTGTCGTAAATTATAATGAACTATTAGAAGCATGGTATTGTTTAAGAACTTTCAGACAAGTGACAAGTGATCTAAGAAATGTAGATCTATTAGCAATTATTCGAATACTGCTTTGGCTGGCTTTAATTATGTTTTTCGTTTAAGATGATGTAAACGAATGGATGATAGTATAAAATGGAACTTTTCAGCAGCCATATCTGATTACAGTAAACCGGGGATCAACTGCAGACTATTAAAAATAACTGTAAATATCATCTTATTATATTGATATGAAACATGGACGGTAAATATTTCCATCAACCAACAAATCCAATTAATTGTCAACACTTGTTGGCACCAAATTTATGGGGTCACATGATACAAAGAATTGTTCAGACCAGCATTCAAAACAAATTCAGGCTAGCCCGAAGAACTTTGGTTAGTCTGAAAACGAAATGGAGCAATGGGGAAAGTAGTGTTCAGTTGAATCAAGGTAATCGAAAGTGAAGGAGACATACGCATGCGTTAAAATACTCTGTTGGAAATGAATCCTGGGAAGTGGCAAGTAAGAATCTTAGCTACTACGAGTAAAAACGATTAAAATCATTCTCGTATGCCCTAGGCTCTACAAGAACTGATTCCTAATACACTCTTTCTTAACAAATAAAGAATGGAATTCATCCTTTTTTGCGACAGGGCGTCTACCACTTCCTGCCAATTTTATTTCTCCATCATTTGTATGTGAAATACGAAACCTTTAAGAAATCACTCACTGATTCATCCAAATTCCCATCTCTCTTCTATCACAGTCACATAATTCTGAAATCTTTAGCTTACAAATTTTATAATTACAACGTAAAATTTATGGAAATCAGGAGGAACAAATAATTAATATGCTCCATTGGTAGGCAGGTAGTAAAAAGCATTATTTTTCAGATAATCTCAATTGGTTTCAATGGACAGCTGGCAAACCAATAACTTTACGAATGACTTTTATTTTTTGTATTCCCCATTTTATGGAACTTTTGGAAACTACCCATTAAAAATGTAATTCTATCTATTTACTTCGATGATATGAATTCGACCCATCTATTACAATTTATGGCGATATTTAGACTCCTACAGTTTTTAGGTAAACTAAAACTGTATTCCGGGCCTAGAACGTATTCTAAAAACCAAATGGATATTTTTTTTTAAATATATTCTTCAGTATAAAGTTACATTGGCGCTTAAATGATACAAGTTGTCAGATATAAAATTTCATAACTAATCCAGCAAATTCAATGTGAAAATACGTTTTGACAATTTTTACAACGTTCATAAAATTCACTATTATCATTGTTCTCAACATGTTTTTTGCCTTTGATTTATATATGAATTTGAAAAACAATTGTGTTAAACGAGTAATGAATTAGATAAAAGAATACTTTAAAACTTACAAAATAATTTTCTGTTATAGTGAATTCACTTCAGTACACAATCTGTATACAGTAACCACAGATCGCCATTGTAACTTCAAAGTGACAAACTTTCATTCTCTTCGTATCTTAATATAAACTTCGTTTGTGTGACTGATACACACATAATGTTTGCAATTATCAGCTGATTTCGATTAGATTATTTTTGTTATTTAGTTTGTTACGGTCAAAATCAATATGAATGTGAATTTACGTTCTTTCATTTGTTTGAAGACACACTACAGAACAGCTCAGTGCAAACTCAGGAATGTTACGTTTGCATAATCATCTTACTCGCATGCGGGCTTCATGGACAACAATTACGTTGTTTCGGTTGAGGCAATCCACGCATTTGTTATAAAACCCTACTGCATCACTTTGTTGCTGTTATTTCTTGGGAGACGTCAAGATATAATAGTTAAGTGATTATTGTTATTAATTTTAATTACCCCTTTTTACATGATTTTTTTTTTAATTTCAGTTAAATTTCTCCCCCATTTACTTTTGATTTACAAATTTAATTTTAAATTTCTTCAGCATTTTTGGTAAATTATTCATCAATTCACTTGGTAATTTGTTCCCATCCCTGACACTCTTACCACCAAAAGAAAATTTTTCCACTCCGTTACTCATGAAATCGAGCGCCAACTTGTGGTCATGGTTGTGTTTCCCCTTACATGCACTATTCCTAATCCTTTAACCAATATCCCTCCAAGCCCCATCACCAACATGTGGCCTGTACATTCCCAGCACTCTCTTTACTATCCCCCTTTCCTCCCATGAATCCCAAACCAGATAATTTATCAGTTACTGACTGGAACCTGCGACAATTGCACAAACAAATCTATCTGCTCTTCTTTGCACACCTTCCAGCGCCTGTGTTTTATAACGAAAATGTTGGTCCCAAACTACAACACCATATTCAACCACCCTATAATCATAATTAACCGTTAGTTTTTTTTATCTATATACCTAATAAGATTTACCTGATTTTCAGGTGACAGGTAGGTTACCTCATATTAATCTATAACCTCCTCCTTTTGTATGGATATTCATAATTATTAATTTCCTTTATGTTTAAAATCGTTCTAACTTGTATTCCATACTCACGATTAATTTTCCCTTATCTGAGAATTTCGTATTACCTTGATGCGAATGTTAATAAGCTGTCGTGGTATTTATTTCCTGTACTTCATAAAAGTTATTAAGCAAAGAATTTACAAGTGTATTGGTTACTTGAATAAATACTTTTTTACATAACTTCGCTGGTGTCTGAACGTTTCATACAACATTCCATTTCCTAAATATTTTCACGCTATGAATGCGATATTGTGCACCGAAGAATGTATATTGGATTATCGATACCAGAGTTTATTCTTGTTACAGCGTTGTTAAATCGCCGGAGGTAATATGTAAAGATATACTGACATGCAAGATGAACACGATCATGTATGTTAAAAACTGAAACTTTCAGTTTGATATAAATCGTTACAAATTACGCAACTAGTATCAGAAATAAATATAATAGCCTCGACAACTCGCCTATTCTTACGACTAGATTGGTACATGTTAAACACAGCAATCTGACAGGGGAAAAACTTATTAAATATGTAAGCAATCGCTCTCACATTTCCATGAAATGTAAATATATATGTCATTAAGAGAACAGAATATCTTAAGAAATTTTGGGATAAAAATTTGTCAGCATTCTTCTTCTTCATCTACGGTAGTTAATCCTGGGATTGGTCTGCGGTGGTCTTCCATTCAGCTTTACTCTTTGCCCTCCTCTTCATATCTACATATCTGCTGGAGCCAACATCTTCCATTATCTGCTGAATGTGGTCTTCCTCGATATCTCTTTCCTTCTACCATTCCCTCCATTATTGTTTTTACTAAGCTCTCATGTCTTAAGATATCTCCAATTAATATTGTCCTCCGCGTTTTTATACTATTCCGTATTAAGGTATACTCCATGCCTTCTCAAAAATTGCCTCATTAGTAATCATTCACCTCCAGATAATCTTTAACATCCTTCCGTAACTCCATTGCTAAAACGAAATTAATCTTCTTTTCTCTTCTGTACCAACTGTCCAGGTTTCACATCCATGTAGGGCAATACTCCAGACATAAGCTTTTAATAGTCTTTTCCTCGTTGTCCAGCTGATGTTATTTGTTGTAAAAAATCATTTCTTTTAGTTGAACGCTATATTTGCTTGTGCAATCCTGCATTTTATCTCATTCTTGCTTCTTCAATCTTTTGTGATTTTGCTTCACAGATAACAGAATTCTAGCACATCATCCAATGTTTCTCCATCAATTTTAATTTTTATTTTCGAGTTTTAATCATTACCACATACCATGACTTTCGTCTTCGCTTTATTAATTTTCATATTGTACTCATTCCTCTTTGTTTCCTCCATTGTTTGTAAAATTTTCATAAGATCCTCTTCATTTTCTGTTACTATTACAACGTCATGTGAGAATAGAATCATATTTACTAGTTTTCCCTGTATCTTTATCCCAGCATCGATTTCGTCTCTGATCTTATCCAATGAGTTTTGAATACAGGCATTGAAAATTAAGGGAGACAGGGCTCAGCCATGTTTGACTCCTTTATGTATTGCTGCTTCCTCTATTTCCAATTTTTAATACAGCCGCTTCATTTTTATTAAGATACCTATTTTTCTGAGGATCTCGAACATCTTTCCCCATTTAACATTATCAAATGCTTTTTCAATATCTATGAAACGTAAATACGTTGTTTTGCCTTTCCCTATCCTCTTTTCTAATATAGCATCAGTGCAAGATTTGCTTCCCTTGTACCTCTCATCTTCCTGAAATCGAATTGGTCTTCTGTTAGAAACTCTTCTACAGTACATATTTTTCCAGTCGTTGTAGTACTACATTGGTGATAATTTTTTTATGCCTGAGCAACTAAGCTTGTTGTTAGGTACTGCTAACATTTTTTACCACCCAGCTTCTTTGATAAGGAAACGATTAGATTTTTCTCAAAGTCTGCGGGTATTTTTCCTTCCTTTTAAATATCCTGTACTACCTGGAACAAACTTTCTTTCATTTCAGGAACAAAGTTTGGTTCAGGATGATACCAGCATTACAGAAGAGATAACTTGTTTTAAACACAGGCGAACAGAAGCATTGTGTGGCACGGATGTTATCAGTCTGGCAGAGAGAATCAGAGACATTCTACTCGCGGTGATGTGCTGCACCCTGCAGGCGCCCGCTTTGAGCAGTGCGGAAGCCCACACCGTCCGCATACGGTGGCGGAGGTGGTCGTAAAAGTTTATAGAGCAGTCCCCTTACAAGGCGCGCATCTGTTCTCTCTCCACCGCGTAAACAGGTCAGCATTTCCAGGCATCACATTGGCTCCAGGTGTCCGGATTTACGACTCCCGCTTGATCAACGACAGCCCACCCAATTGTCAGTGCGGATACCTGAGAGGTAGTAAGATGGTGGATCCTGCCTGCGGCACCGAAAACCACGTCCTCTAAATTGTTTAACGGCACAGTACAATTTACCGCCTTAGTCTGAGCGCGAAGCATGAGACTTTCCGTCATCAAATATGACATTGTGTTTTCATAATCCTTCCCTTTGGCAAGCTGCAAATTACGGCTCTAACACTGCAAGACGTACAGTTCTTACTTTCAATTACTAGCACCTAATTGATAGCGTACTAGCAGACAGTTTCACGATATTAAGGATTTTATCAATACACCTTTACGAAAGCAAAACACAGTTTCATTAATTTTGACGATTTGATTAATACTTAACTTGCAACCTCAACATTATACACATATTATGAACTCAACAAATATAACTCGCGAAAGTTCATGCACGAGTCTTTCCCCGCAAGCATGCAACCACACGTCCGCTCAGACAAAGAGTGTATTATTGTAAGACCAACTAATATACTATTCCTACCATGGAGGAAGGACGTATATTCAGACGATGCAAGAGACCTTCACCAGGCATTGAAGTGAAGCAGGGCGGATTAGGAGTGGGGGGGCATGGCCGCTTCCATACAGACACGGGAAATATGTACAAAAACCTCAAGGGGACTCTAGGATAAACGTGACGCCGCAATCTGGTGATGGATTAACTGGATGAGACAAATAAAAAATGAAGAATAAAATTTTTTGATATCCTGCTTAGTTTTCGAGATATTCTGTCTGAAATGTGAAATGGTTTTGGTTGAAATTCAGAAGAAAAAAATTGGCCAAAGTCAAATTTGATGATGGATTCTTATTTAAAAAGACTAAAAATGAAAAATAAAGAATAAACATTTTCGATATCTCACCTAGTTCTCGAGATATACTGTATCAAAAGTGATGTGTCTTGAGTTGAAATGGAGAGGAAAAATTTCGCAAAAGTCAAATTTAATGAACGATTCTTATGTAACACGACGAGACAAATCGAAAATAAAGAATAAAATTTTTCTATATCTTGCTTAGTTTTCGGGATATACTGGGATTGGTTTGATATGTGGCCTGGACCAGAAATTAATTCTTCCAAAGCTACAATGAATTACATGCAGAATGATATATTTCAGTTTTTTACTACCACTTGTGGTTAGGTTGAAATGCGGCCTAGACCAGAATAAAAATAGTTATCTTTTAAAATATATCGTAAGCTAAATTGGAAATGGCTGAAAGTAGTTTCCATCGCGATATACGTTTTGTCACTAACTTGGTTCTCATGAAATTACTAACAGTAATAGATAAATTCTTTGTCCCTCATGGACCAACAAAACCATTCTGGTACAGACTGCATTTAGACCTAACCACAATCTCCATTAAATTGCCGCTACAGAATCAAACTATGTAGACATACCCACACACGCGTATTTGAATCGCAAACCGTATTTGCAGTAACAACATCGTTTGCTTCATCAAGATTCCTAGATTGAATAGCATAATTTAATACATTTAATTTCATCATACAGTATAAACTGCAACGTGACGAAAGAAAGCGCAATACTAAATTCACTGAATCACGATATAAAACACACCCCGTTAAATCTCATTTTCAACACTCGTTAAAAAGTAATGCTAGTTTATTATGTGCAAAATAGCAAGGTATGCTGATTTTCTACACTACACCAACAAAATATGAGAACAAAGTCATCCCATTGAGAGCTATGACTAAATATTTATAGACATGCTCCAAAGTTTGCAACTTCTACCGCCCACTTCAACAACGATAATTAGAATTCAACTTACTTATGAAATGATTTTCCAGGTTATTTTCTGTCCGGCCTATTTGTGCAACCGTACGCAACACAAAATGGCATTATAAAACACTTATACACATTACAAAATGATATAATCACTGCATCTAACTCAATGTGAACATCGCATTTGTTTGGAAGCGCAACATCGCCGTTGCCGCCACTGCGCATGCGCAAGAGTTTAGAGCCTGCTTCACCGATTTAACGTCACTTCTCCTCCATTTATATCCTTCCTCCATGATTGCTACTCTGTTCAGTACACTAGCTACAATCTGTGGAACGCTACTTACATTTTATAACAATTAATTAAATTAATTATTTGAAAACATTATTATATATATATTGTCAATATCAAATTATTTATTTACTAAGTGTAAAAACGGAAAAAAGAATAAACTACTGTACAAAAATTGTCATACGTAAATGTCACAGTTTCTATAATGTTACTCAATATTTCTGTTCTGATAGTAAGTGTCTTAGGCGATTTTCCGCCGACATGGTAGCTAATCTTCGCCTCATTAACTACACATTTCACAATCCAAAAAAAATACAGTTATCACACACTGAACATAGTTATACACTTTTCAGACAAATGGCAAAAAATCTCTTCCTCCATAGGCTTGGGGTCAGCAAGGGCATGCGCCCGTAAAACCAAAGCTCCAAATTTGACCACGCCTTCTCATCAAAGGCATCCGACCATTAATGTTGCGAGAAGGTGGTGCAGTGGTTTCTATCCTAATAACTTTATACGCCTCAGATTTACATTGTAGACGGAGCTTACCAAATTTAACTAATATAAATTTTAATAAATTCCTGTCCATATTTTGGATGTTACTGAAGTTGCAATTTTTTTTTATCGACTACGGCAACCCTTAACCATAATTCCACTATATTTCCTGTGGTTTTGTTTCAGAAAGTAAAGTGAATACGCGCTGTGAAGTGTAGACTTGGATCACAACAATATACCATAACTTTTAGTCACTAAACAACAATTGGCGTGGCCTACGGTATTTTTACAGCCATTTTATGTGGGAAGAGATATGTAGGTAACGCGCTGGCAATGTAAGAGAACTTTGGACACAAACTCACTGATCAGATGGGAACCAGATTATGGGTGTAAAGTAATGGCGTAAGGGGGAAATAGATTTCCTTGCAAAAACTATCATTCTGTTAGTGAAATTGCAGGGGAGTTTCGCTTAGTCATTACGATAAAGGACGCGATTAAAGGGAGTTGTATTAAGAAATACGCGTACATTATCGCTGACGTCTAGGAGCGCATCTGGCAGATAGTTAGTACAGGAAAGGAATGGAATGAGTATAACGGTAAGTCAGCAATTTATTTCCACAAAAGGGGTGATAAAATATTCCATTACATGTAGTTGTGTCGGGGACTGAGAGCACTACCTTTAATGTAAATGATTTAGAAACATTATATTATTTATATTTTTATTTTTGGGTCCAGAGCTTTCCTAATCAACCTCGTATCAGCTCTGACTGCAGAATATCTTTACCGAGCGTGGTGGGTGGGCGGTTAATGCATTTGCCCAGCATTCGGGAACACGTCGGTTCGAATCTCCACCTGGGCATCCAAATTTGGGTTTTCCACCGTTTCCCCAAATCACCCCAGATGAACGCCAGGATGTTTCCTTCAAAAGGCCGTAGCCGGATTCCTTCCCGTTCCTTTCCCAAGTCCCACCTCGCCTATAACGACCTCGACGTCGACGAGGCTTAAAGCCATCTGTTAAAAAAATATTTAGTATAAATTAAAATGAAATTATATAATAGCGTTAATGTTTGATAGTGTTATATGACGAACACGTTAGAATTAATTTACTTTCCGAACGGTACGAATCAATCGATGAATTGAAAGTTCTGTGTAATTCTAGTATTTTTTTCTGTTTGGAAAATGCATAAAAGACTACCACAATGTAATAGGTTGGCAGGATGTTAATTTATTCCTGGCACTTTACTCTTTCCTCGTCCATTTGAGTTTTTAATTTAATTTTTGTTTGAAGTGTCAGAATCAATTCCCCGGTCATCCGCACGTTATCTGCTAACAGGTGGCAGGAAACGAAGCCAGTTCCTCCCTGCAGGCACTCACCGTAATGTTAGCTCTCCATGCGCTGCAAATGAACTGCGCGAGTCAGTCGGTCCATTTCTGTTAAGTGCTTATAGCTGTTACAGCCGAGGTAATGAGTGGCCACTCACGCAAACACACCCGACAGAGCTCGTAACATCGCCCTGCACGCTCGCGAAGGATCAGCTTCATATTTCGGTATTAGTTTCTGAGTGCGCGGAAAGCTGCGAAGGATTAGAGACAATATCCGTTGATACCTCGTGTACATTTGAATATTTTTTTCCACAACAAGAGAGGAACGGGTGTGAAATTAAATTTAAATGTAAACAGAAAAAACAATACGTGTTTAGCAAAACTCAGTTATACATGTTATTAATGTGTATTACGGGTGCAAATTGAGCGTTTTACTTCACAGTTATGAGGGATGTGATAATTAATAAATTTAATGTAATATTCGTCTTTTTGTTCCCAAATAAAATTTTACGCTATTGCAGTTGGTCATTACTGAATGTTTGAATATCTCTGGGTGTGATCGGAGCGGCTAAAGTATAGGAAATGAATAGGTGCTATAAAGTAAAGGCTGCAAGCTACTGACATAGGTATATTTATATGAATTTAAACTAAAAGTTAGGGAAAGAGTGAAATTTGTTTTCCCTTTGAGTGTAATGTTGACCTGGTACAAACAGAGTGCAATTAAATATTTAAACATACGCAATTAAGTTTTTCAACATATGAAACGTTGCCAGCATAGTTTCTGTAACAATTGGGTTTAACCCGTAAAAATTTCTCCTGTCTTTGGTTTATCGATGATTATTGAAAATCGTATATTTTCAGGAATAATTCATAGTTATGCCACGGTCCTTTATATCTATCCACATGCAGAAGAATGCTTAAAACGTAAAAAAAAAAAAAAAAAAATATATGAGATTCAGAATTTGAATGAGCCGTTAGATAGGTAGATTAGATTGATTAGACAGACCAGTTGATTAGATAGATTGAGGGTGACTTCTGCAGTGTATCATATAATTCTTTGCTTGAAATGTGCGTAGAAAATTGAATTTTGTCTGAAATTTCATTTCAGATAGATAGTTTGACTTCATCCACTTAGAACACTGAAATATATGGAATATGGTACCTCAGACAATTGTTGAAATGTTGGCTGATGGTCAAAGTAGTAAATCAACAAGTTAATTAAATAAATAATTGCTACTGAGAATCCTGAAGAATCTTAACGAAAAGTATAGGTACGCTAATACGCTATAATCTTTTTTTTATGTACTCATCACAATATTTTTGAAGAAAAGGCACTTTATTATGCGTCACGCAAGGTCAAAGTATATGCTAAAATCGCAATATAAGAACTACGTAAATCAACGATGTACGTGGAATAAAAAATGGTTAAAGTTAAAATCCGTAATATCAGCATTCAGTAAAACAGAACCCGAATGTCTGCTTTGCACCAAAGTCTGGCTGAGATATAGTCGAGATTGCATATAACCTGACATAACTAATTCAATGACACTGTAGTTACAAAAACCACAAGCTTAAGAAAGTTACTGATTCGCCTATTACTTTCTTAACTGCAACTGATTTCCCTGAATGAATACTACAATTGATGGAATTTTCACAATTAAATCAAGGGGACTATTTGTAATGTCCTTCAAGGAATACAAAACATTAGAAACATAATTTATTGATTCCATTACGTCGCTTGTTTGTGCAGCTTTTCCCCAATTAGCATTTGATTGAAGTTATATGTATAACCGTTTAGATTAGAGTGGACCTTTAATGTGTTGCTTGCGGTATTTGAATGGCCTATGGCAAATTAGCACCAAAAAATAAATTAAATGTTCGTCATCAAGTAATATGTGGTATCACTGCAAGATATTATTCATCATCCTTTTTTAAACAAACAAAAATAATAATAATAATTTCAGCAAGTGTAGAATTTTAGGATATTTCTTCTTCGTTAGTATATAACTCGATCAGTAGAATAATATGTGATGGCAGCCAAAAGGATTTATAATTTTTAATGTAGTTTTTCATAATATTTTGGAATAAATATACAACACATTCAGGTGTGTAGTGTTCTTTTTATGAGCATTGAAGGAAAAGATTATTAATTTCGCAGTGATACATATATTTCACAAATGAATAAATTTCTGTTGTTTCTGAAATTAGAAATTTTGCTATCAATTTAATTCAGTCGAATTACACACATCAGTTTCATAGTTCAGAAAAAAAAACTTTTAGGCACTTAAGCTTCACTGTCTATTGTAAGGGTCTTCTTGCAATGAGGCTACGAAGTTTAGGTGGTGTGACGAACTGCAATTCTGCTCCCTCGTCAAATTCCATAGCGTCGATTGTACACTCACTTCTTGCTCTTTTCCTGGCATCAGTGCGCATTCCCCAATTTAACTATGACATTGTTTCAGAGATTGACAGAATAACAAACTAGATTGTTATCGACCGACCACCAACACACTGTCTATAATTCATAATACACAATTATTTAAATACCTCTTGCCTTATAACTGTAATGACTCCGGCAATGACCAATTCTCGAGCAGTGCAAATGATAAGGAACGTAATGTACCCACATTTCTGAAAAAAACTTTATTGTGCTGTCATTTAAACACAGACTCCGTATTTTCGTAACTTCTTGTGACGCTTGTCGTAATATTAATGGCTGTTTATCAATAAAAATGATCGCTAGCCATAAAGTAATTAAAGCTGATGACCAGGCTTATAAATTTTACACTTATTCGAAGCTGAGTTTGATTCAGTTCTAATTACTCCGTATTTTCTCTATCCGATGCTTAAATGTCCACTTGTACATTGACTACAAGCTAGTAACATTACAAAACTAATGTGATTACCTGAAAAATGCCATCAACTTCAGACTTTCCACTAAGCCAGCACGATTTATAAAATTAATCACTCAGGAAGCATTAGCAGTAGCCTCAACACATTTCACATTCATCCTTTATGTTAAGTATTCTATATTTAACGTTAGTTATTTACGTTGGCTTATTGATTTTGACTAGAAGATGTCGCCATGTGCGATTATATTCTTAGTGAGTTTTACTACAAGGTGACATAACGTCTCACAAATAAAAAAGTGGTAATTATATTAGTTTCATTTATTCACATGATACCCCTATGCAACGGAGCTTTTCAGGTAAAGTCAGGATCGTTGAGACTGAAAGATGGAGCGCAATGTAAACCACAATAGACTCACAGTCACAACTGTTTTGGAGCTGCAAATGATTTAGGAGTGTATGCGTATTAGGAGAGTGGTATCCTGCACCCATTACATAAGTTTCTGGAGAGGGAAGAAACTCGAAATGGTTTAACGAGCGTGAATGGTTGTGCGCTCAAGGAAGCATTCAAGTAATGCGTTTGTCATACTCACCCGGATTTTAGTTAATTTTATTGCTATAGCAATGTAAGCTTGAGAGATTTGAGGGAAGTAGGGAGACGGTTTACAGCGAAAGGACGAATGCGGGACTCTGTTAATTGTTTCCACAGCTAGCAGATCTGTGAAAGAACCGGATACCCGACATTATACGACAGAATTTGAAATGATTGGGATTTATTTTGCGGTAATGAAGTATTGATCGTGTCTCTCGTCAGTAAAATTTGTCTGCGGATGGACCCTGAAGTTATAACATTCGTGAGGAATGTAAATTACTTCTTTGACCTTATTACTCGGTGGGCACGGCTTTCGCAATCATCCTACATAGGGAACGTGCACAAACTACGTGACTCGGTCGAGGGGGGGGGGAGGTTGGAAGGCTACGCTCGGCTACGTGGAGGGAGGGGTTTCCGAGCCAGGCCACGAGCTTTCCTTTCATAACATTTTTCACACTTTAAAATGAGTAACAGAACACATAACAGCATGTGAATATTTATTTCCCTCGGTTAATTATCTCTGTATGTAATTTACAATAGTCTGACAGGAGAAAACAGTACAGAATGTCATCTGGAATGAAAAGAGGGAAAAAGCTGCGTTCTACGTTGGAAGTGGGGGGGGGGGGGGGTAGAGGCAAAAGCCACGTAGGGCTACGTGGGTGGGAGGGGGGTTCGTAGGCTGCCAAAATGGAGCTACGTGGTTTATGGACGCTCCCATAGAAACTGGTTACTGATGGAGGACGCAAACCTTCTTACGATCTGTCTAACATAGCTCATTAGACAAACTGGCGGGTAGCATACTAACTTCCAGCCAATATAGCGACGGATCGGTTGCAGCGATCTTCAGACACGTTCCTGAACAGATACGCCATTGCGGACATACGTGAGTTTTGCGCCTTTGAGCCGGGTATCCCGTGTGCTGGCGGTGGACAGGGGAACGGCCTCGGATCAGGTGAATAACTTGTGGTAAGAGAAGGCAACCGCAGCAAGTATTGGGAGGGGAATGGGGGAGGTAAGAGGAAGGCTTCCTCCTCAGGTTAAGGTGGCAGGACAGGTTTCTGAGAGTAACTTGGGTGTTATCCTCAGAGCACCAGATACGATTTTTGAACGAAAGACAATAAGGACGTAAACAATTATTGCTCGCATTGACACATGTCTGTTCACATGTAGATGAGACGGAGGGGTGGGAGGCCAAAAGGGAAAGCGACGCCAGGACGACAAGAGAAGCGGCTGCATTGATGTTGGATTCCATGGTTTGAAGATATGACAGGAAATGTGAAGATCGCCGCTGTTATAGATATTTCGATGTGGCGTAAAGGGTATAAAATATATAGTACGCTTCAGTGATCTTAGTGATTACTGGCGATATATAAACAGTAATGAGTACTATACAGTCAATAACATGGAAACTGCAGCACTGGAGCAGTCAGATATACTTCCATTTTAAGCAGAAATCCACTCCGCTAATCGATGTGATGTCTCATACTCTGGTTTTGATGACGATCTGGCAGAACAAGTAAGGGTAGCGAGGAAATTCCCGTTAAGAGAAAGCCAAAAGCCCAAACAACCAGTGTGGCCATTTAATTCTCCTGAGAAATATAGGACCGTCGGATGCGGAAAAGAAGAAAAAATCTAAAACTTTATCATATGTTACGGTGGCCGTACCCATTTACATGATTTTCGGAGTTAACGCGTACCTTCGAGAAAGATGGAGAAGATGATAATGTGTATTTTATTTAAATAACCAGTAGGAACTGTGGGGTAAACTAATTTTGGTTTATTTTCTGCTATTAACGCCATTGATAATCTCAGTTGTAATATAATTAAAGGATATTCGCCCACGACTGCGCTGTCAATATCACAGATTTTTTTTTCAGAAAATTGTGTCGTATATCATGACAGGAAGAAAATATTAATCGTAATTATAATTGATTTACTATGAGTGTAATAGTTACTGTTATAACGATTACTAATAGTACTGTGTCACAAGATACATGACGGGCAAAGAGTAAGTACGGTCGTGAAGAACGCGATGTCAATGAGTAATCGAGAGTCGACCAGAGGTGATAAGGGAGAATGTAAGCTGCTGCTATTCACAACTTAACATGGTAACTTGATTAAAACATCGGCGTGTTGTAGGTGAATGGCCCTCTATCATCCTCTAACACTGCACGCCGAACAGCTCTTGTTTTTAATTACCAAATGTCAATTAATATAGTGATAACAAATATGCTCACGATGTTCAGGATTTCTTAAACTAGTCAAGAAATCAAACACAGTTCCATCAACACTAACGTTCAACTTATACTCTTACATCGCAATTTCAAGTTAGACACATTATAAATTCCTCAGCATAACGTTTTCTGATTATACTGTCAACAAAAATACAACTCGCGGAGCTCATAAGCGAGCTTTCCCGCGCCAGCACGCGACCACACTCCACTCAGCCAAAGATACGTTAATACAAGACTAACCAACTGAGATATTATTACTACCCCATTCAACACATACTACCATCTGTGGAATCCTACTTACATTTAATTACAATTAATTGCATTAATTGTAATCAAAACATTACTAAACACAAAACATGAGTACAAAATTAATTATTTACTAAGCATAAAAACGAATAATATACAAATAGATCAGACATAAATTTCGCAAGACAAGAAAGATAATGTCGTAGTTGAACGTCGCTGAGCCACGTGTGTTGACGATCGCTCTGGGTGTCGTAGTTTCAACCCCCCCCCCCCCCCCCCCAACACACACACACACACACTCATACACACACACATACCAAATAAATAAAAAAAAAGAATGAAGTTTTATTTTGCTGGAAGAAATTCTGTCGAATAAGCAACTACTGTAAACGGCTGCGGCAGCAAAGAATTCTAATGAATTATATGCAGTTGTGTCTAGTAGTAAAATCGCTTATTCCACGTTTGATTAAGAAGTAAATGTGTGTTCGACAGCAGACTTCGAAGTGAATAGTATTAACTAAACGGTTGAGGAATCATTTAATTCAGATAACAGTAAATGTTTATGATATTTCTTTACAGGTTATATTAGTGTACTTGATAATATATAAGGGAGAGCTTAATGCGACGTTTCTAAGATACAAAATGAACTTATTCTGATAGAAGGAAAAGAAATTATCGAAATGTAAAAGAAGAACATACAGGTATTGTGTTTGTATCAAGAAGTGATTTAAACGGGAAGTCAACGCATAATGAAGAAAAGAAAGTTATAACCTACTACTAGGGGAACGTTATAGAATATTTCTGAGGATAAAGTGATTCATTAAAAATTTAAATGTTTGTTATCATTCCCTAAAACTTTTCACAATTATATGGAGCTGTTTTAATGGAAGAATGTTTTTACAGTTTGTTACTTCGTAAAAACATCATTGCTTAGTTTTACACATGTTAACAATAAACAATTTTTTATTAATACTATATTGCCGGATAACCATTAGAATGATGATGGTGTTTACATACAATATTTCACGTATCGGAATCTCTGTTATCATCCTCTGGCACGGAAATTATAGCTGAAAAGTCGTGCGTAAACATTTAAATTACTCGGCTGGTTATCCGAGAAGATTATATTTTTTCTCAACGCAGATAAATTGTTCCCAATATACCAGTGTTATTATTTTAACAAAGTGCTTAAAATAGACTGCTGTTAAAAGCAAATCGGCAAATATTACAAAGAGTTTATAACCTTTTCCTCGGAAACTATGACTATATCATTATTTTTTAATCTAACTACCGATCGATTACCATCGTTTACTATGTCTAAGCAATTCTAAATAACGTTACGTTTACCCTTTTATATCTCCTCTAGTAGCTTCCTGATAGAATGAGAAAATTCTATGCTATCTTTTAAGTCTAGATGAATTTTCATGTTAGCCCTCCACTTTACTATAAATATCGTCGTTCTTTTCTTCTTGTCATCTGAAAGAAAAAATATAGACCCTAATATATTTCGTCTTACTTGTTGTTCTCTTACCTCAAAAAACCAGTCAATCATTTTACCACTTCTCTAGTTTGTAACGGTTTGCTGATTCTGGGATAATTTTTATATTCATTTTCTTTAACTTTATAAATTTTATTACCAGTTCTACCGTTATTGATTATGAAATAAATTAATAATTTTAAATTTCCTTATTCAATATTTGATATCAATTGTTAATTGTAGAATTATTTTAAATTTCCTTATTCCATATTTGATATCAGTTGTTAATTGTAGAATTGTTATTACCAAGGAAAACGGGCGTAAACCGACAGTTGCTTTTTAGCAAAGGAACTGTCATAAGTTGAAAATTATTGTTAACTCATTAGGGTTACTGAATGAAACGCATTTACAGCTAATCTGAATACAAAAATGATCCAAATTCACTAAAGTAATGCAATGTCTTAGACAGAGCCGAAAAAAGAAAAAAAGTATCTAATAGAATTCGACATTATTAACAAGAAATAACTCTACTGTAAGTATCACATATGAATTTAACTACACCTTGAATTGATTGATCAGATTTACTTGTTATAAACAGAAAATTATCGAGACATTACGTCACACTCGTTAAACAAGCATGAAATAAAGAGCACCAGAATTCCTCAGAGTTTAGATTCACAAAATAATGTGACTGAAAGTCATATAGGTTATGGGTCCGTCTTTCAACACCACTTACGCTCGCTGGTTTCATGTGTTATATCAATTAATATTCTGCGGAAAGGCTTTTATTCCTGCAAGTCTCGTTGCCATCGTCATTAAAGTGTAAGAACTCAATTAACCAAAAATGCGGACACTGTCTTTGTTTCTTTTCACGCCCCCTCAACAGCATTCGGAGACACAGGAAACAAAAATCACAGAATTTCAGATCATATAACATTTTTAGTATCATTCTTTGGGTCGCATTGAGATTATCTCCATCATCAAACATTCTTTATTGGATAGAGCTGCTTATCGCCCTCGGTAAAAGCCGGTACATCTCTCTTGTTTTCGGTGTTCACCGATTTAAAAACCTTCATAGTCGTACTGAGTCAATGCTCCAATGGCGAGGCTGGCATTTTGTTTCTCTATAGAGCTCCCAATCTCTAAATTATAGTTCTACGGGGAATACATTGTCGCTGGGACCAGTAGAGGCATCACTAGCTTTGCAAATTTTTTTTAAAAAATGTTTTTTATTTCAGCTTTGTGAATAATATCACACAACATGAAAAAAAACCTAGCACCCTGTTTTTTTTCAGAAAACAATAAATTTGATAAATTATAGCTTTATTTACCGAACTTTCATTTTACATGTCTGTTTTAAATCTTCTGAATCATACAAAATGTATTATATAATCAATCATAAATGTATCTATACAGGTAACATAATTTTATTCATCCTCTATGTCAGTACCACATTCACTAGTATCAGCACCACCAACTCTAGTTCTGTCAGTGTTGGAATTTTCTATTTCTTCTTCTAGTTCCTCTAGATCAGCGGTTCCCAACCCTTATTGGTACACGACCCACTTCTAAGTAAAAAAATATTTTCGCGACCCACCTAATATTAGAGTCTATCTAATATCATAATGGGAACTGTTCTATGACCACGATACGCTATCGACTATCCTATCCTAATAAAAGGCAAATTTTCGTACAAAGGATATACTATCAACAAAAACAAGAACTGCTAATACATAAAACAACAAACATATCATAGACCTGAAGGCGACTGCACAGACCATCACCTCATCAAGTTGATAGCTAAAATTCCACAGTTAGAAGTGACTCGAGCAGCATAATAAAATGCAACTTGTCTGCCAAGTCGCTTTTTAGTGAAAACCACCTGCAGACCCGATTTTAGTGGTTATTTGGTAGGTGTATGAAAATACGGAAGCCGGAAAACACAATGGTAAACTTACCAGTCAAGCACTAAAATGTGATTTGTATGTGTAGATATGACTTGGCACATCAGTCGCATTTTCCTGCTTTGCTGTTAACAAGGATAATTGGTAAGACGCTATGGTAGACTGTTTGTTGGCCTGACACTGACTTTTCCATTGTAGATTAGGTCGAAAGATAATGTCTTTTTTATTTTGAAAGAGTTCAAGAGGCTTTTCTGTGTATTCAGGATGCTTGGTTGACAAATGCCTTGTAAGTTTCGATGGCTTCATGTTTTCATTGGACAAATTTTCACAACAAATCACGCACTGAGGTATTGGCTCCTCTTCAGTACCTGAAAACACAAATCTGTAATTCCAATAATCCGGATTATACATTCGCAGATACATCTTTTGCTTTCTCTTGCTTCCTGCATTGTAATTACAAATACTGAGTTGGATATTCTCTTTTACGGCACGATCCAGTCCTCAACAAACTTTCCATAATCACATTAAATCTACTCTCAATCAAAACAAAACGCAAAGAACTCACTCTCACAAACAGATAAAGACTGTTTGAATCAAAGACTTTGGTTTCGATTCAAGCATAAACAAGAAAATTACAATCAGAGAAGTAAAACTGCCGGTGGTGTGCGCGCACATCTCCACCTTAGAGGAGGTGTTCAGGGGTTGCCATAAGGATTGAGCTGTTACTGCCGGTGTTGTATCAAACAACGTGGTTATTGCATAACACCGGCTGACTGATTAAGCTAATACCGCACTTGTAAAATATCGTGTTATATTTTATAAATAGATGAAAAAAGATATATATTTTGGGGCAAAAACGACGATTGTTCCACGATCCACCAAAACACCCGCCGCGACCCACCAGTGGGTCGCGACCCATAGGTTGCGAACCGCTGCTCTAGATCCATAACTTCAGAAATAGTTACATTTTTTTTTACTGGTAGTTCTTGTATTCTACGCACCGAGCGTGGTGGTGTAACGGCTAGTGTTCTGGCCTCGCATTCGGGAGGAAAGCGGTTCGAATCCCCGTCCGGGCACCCAGATTTGGGTTTTCCATGGTTTCCAAAATAACCCCAGGCAAATGCCGGGATGCTCCCTTCAAAAGGCCATTGCCAAATTCCTTCCCATTCCTTGCCTGCCATCCTTTCCCGTCTCTAAAGGCCTCGCTGTTAAGAGACGTTAAGCAGTTAAAAAAAATGTATCTACGCAAAAGATTTTGACATTGCAATTTTAAATTGTGAGCAAAGTACACAATGTACATAAAGACTGTGCTGATAATTCTGTATTACGGTCTTTTAAGTTTGAATTCAAATATATTATCATACAAAATAGGAGCTTTATTACTTTTTCAATCGTTGGTTTACACCAACGGTTGCAAGGAAACGATTCATAATTACTGAAAATTTAATGACTCAGTATCACTCTACGCTGAGAGTCTAACAAGTATACGAATATAAGAAAAGCACAATAAATAATAAATCGAGGCAAAAAACCGTAGATAAATTAAAAATTAATAATTTTTTGAAAAGATCCGTAGGTCTAAAGATAAATTCGTAGGGTTAGCAGCACTAGTTCAAATAACGAGTATAAATCCAAAGAACGGTGAACGGGGATTCCTTCTCGCGCAACCAAGCCTCTTTGGGAAGTCCTCGTTCTTCAAAGAAAACTGCATGTTGCCAATATTTTCGTATTGTTCTTTTCTACTGAACCAGAAAAGTATAGTAGATTTAAAAATTAAGATAAGTACTTAGTATAAAATCTAAAACATTCATATTAAACGAAAAATGCCTTACAAATTTGAGATTTAGTAGTTATGAAAATAAACATGTCCCAGAAAAAAACGTGTTTTTTTTTCATAGTTTTTTTTCATGTTTTTTTTTTCAAGTTCGGAAAAAAAACATTTTTTTTTTAATAACACTAGGCATCACCCTTTATTATTATTGTGCGGTATAGGCCACCGCTAGATCCATTGTACTCCTTCCTCCCCTTTCCTCCCCACTCTCCCCCCACCCCTGCCAACCTGTCCAATTAGCTATCGTCTTGAGATTTTACACACGCGAATGTTTTGAACAAATTTGCAATTGCGAATATTTTTGATGCGCTAATATTGCATATGAGACCTATTTCGGTCATCCTACTAAAAGTTCGCCTAAATTCCCTTTTACTTAGCAGCTTCTTATCTACTACATAATTTCCTAAGCTCACTCACTCAGATCGATAGTTATTGGCTGGACAACGGTGTTGTGTCAGCCTTCTCTCGCAAATCAAGAGCCACCAGAGATATCATTAGAATAAATTCGGGGTTATGTCCACATTGTAATAGCTAAGCAACTGCTACCTAATTAATTCCCATAATACAATCATTAAGTTTGATTTTCTTAGCATTTCATAGTAAAAAAAAAAAAATCTATAAACTTTACGGCTAAAAAAGGTCAATCATCTTTTCAGTAACATGTTGCTAATGAAAACAACATACAAAACTTAAATTGTTCATGGTTTCTGCTGTAACAACGAATGCCAATTGTCATTCCGGCATACCCTAAATTTCAATTTAATTAAAACTTTCAATAATATTGTTGCTTGAACAAAGTTTATACATTATGATTGATTTCCTTTTAACGTATTTTGCTGACCACTTTCGTAAATAGTCTTTGTTCGTGTTCGCTGTACGTGAGTTATTAAGTTGTTTTAAGTGGACATCAGGCCAAATTTGTACCCGAATCGAGTATGCTGGCTATTAATTTCTTCGGAGTTGTTCAACTGTTTAATAATCGGGAATCTGTATTAAGTTCTCTGGCCGTTAGAAACACTATGACCAAAGATTGCATTATAAATTACCAGCCTCAATTAAAAAACAACGTGATGCTTTTGAAGAAAACAGGAATTCTTTAAATATTTAAGAGTGAACATTATGGGTCAAATAAAAGTCAAGTTTGTATTACAGCAAGTTCGAGTCTACGACCTTTGTAACAATTATACGATAGCACGATCGTCCCTGTCCGTGTTTAATACCTACGTCTATTAATACTTTTCAAGCTCAAGAGAATTTATTCACCCCAAGGGTGAAACACAGATCAAGTTCGTATTTGGTCAGATCAGGTCAACCAGTTATAATCTCTGACCCTAGAAACTGAAGCTGTTATAGACTCGTGACGATACGCAAAAAACGGTCACGGCCTTACACTAGTATATTATAAATTTATAACAAACTAATACGACCATTTCAAATCCGCAACTTCTTCTTTGACCGGAGACGTAATTTATTTCTACACAAATTTCTCATTTACAGTCCACGTAATTGCGTAGTAACATTTGCAGCTTACTTCTAGCTGCTAGCGCATTAATAAGCCATCTCATTTTTGAGTGCCTCCGTTATTGTCCATTACCTTCTCCTTGACCTCGGGTCTAATGCACCCAGTTTACCTTTTTTTTTTTTTTTTTTTTTTTTTTGTAACAGCTTAACGTCCCTTTTTAACAACGTGGTCTTTAGAGACGGGAAAGGATGGGGGCAAGGAATGGGAAGGAATTCGGCCATGGCCTTTTGAAGGAAGCATCCCGGCATTCGCCTGGAGTGATTTGGGGAAACCATGGAAAACCCAAATCTGGATGCCCGGACGGGGATTCGAACCGCCGTCCTCCCGAATGCGAGGCCAGAACGCTATCCGTTACACCACCACGCTCGGTAGTTTACCTTTTGCTGCCAAAGATGCTCCCATAATACCATCATTATTTGATATTCACTACTTTTATCAGAAATAATTGAATACGTTTCGGTATTACATATATTATTAAACTGGGGTGAAGTATGTCCTGTAAGTGTTATATCAGTAGAAACAGCGAGAAACGTTCTCCTAGGGAGGTATGGGAATCAGTGAAAATTATTGTGAAGATATTATAATAATACCTTCTAAAAATAAATTGTTTTAATGTTTATATTTTTTTTTAAATAATTAAGGAAAACAATAACAATGTTCTCTCATAACTGTGAAATCACGCACATACTGATAAAATTCCCTTTTTTTCGGTGGCGTTGTGAAATTTTGTGTACTATGTAACATTAAATTGTTTATACTATTTTAAGTATTTCATCAGTATTTCTTATCTTTTTGATCGATGTAGTCAAAGATACCTGCTGTACTGTATTAATATCTCAAGATCCACTTTATTTTTTAACAACCATTACAGGAAAGATAGAACCATGTTAACAGTGTTTTTTTGATCGATATAATGAAATATATCTAAAAACAAATAGGAACCTTACCGATATTCAGTCCTCAAGTATTCCAAAGTTTCAAAAGGTAAAGCGAAATCTTATAGGATAGCAAGTTTCTTGGAGGTGAAAATTTAATTTAAACCGTAACCAAATTTTGATGCGGACTGAGTAGATCGAAAATGTTTCCCGTGGGATCCGACCCAGCAGGGAGCATCAGTCAGTGTTGAAAGTTAATTAGGGATTCGTAGATTCCTTTCCGTCGCATACCGTGGAGGAGCCGCGCACTGTGCGCCAGCGCAGGCACAGACTGCGCACCCGTGCGTCCAGGCTAATTACGGAGCGCGTTGCTAGGCAACGGGGCGCCGGCCGGCTTGCCGATTATTGGCACCATCACAGGGAAACGCGCGCGTCATGCCTGTCGACGCGACGAGACACGCGTAATAAACAGCCTCCCCGTCCAGGGCTTCGCCGCTCCCCTGCCTCGTGCAAAGACATATTCGTAGATAAATAAGACGATATAGATCAAGTAAACCGTTGCAGCTTAACATTTACTACAGTGATGACTTCAAATTTTTATGGAAATTAAAGTTGGGGATACCGGGGATAGTTGGCACAGGTTTTCACATTTTGATTTTTACAGCTGATTCTCTGAACACCGTCCCATTTTTAATATATCACTGTAATCTACATCTAATAGGCAAAAGTGATGAAATGTAGCAGAAATGATACCAATACTAGTAGATTAAATATAAAAATAAGATCGGATGCAATAGGTGAAGTAAGTGAATTCTGTTACTTGGGAAGTAAAATTACAACCGATGGCATAAGCAGGAATGATGTTAAAAGCAGAATAGCACTAGCAAAAAGAGCCTTCATGAAAAAGAGAAACCTTTTAGTTTCAAATATTGATCTAAGAATTAGAAAGAACTTTTTAAAACTCTTTGTGTGGAGCACAGCACTGTATGGTAGCGAAACATGGACTTTAGGAATACCGGAAATAAAGAAAATTGAAGCATTTGAAATGTGGTGCTACAGAAGAATGCTGAAAATTAAGTGGACAGACAAAGTAAGAAATGAACTAGTCTTGGAAATGATGGGTGAGAAAAGAAGTTTACGTAAGAAGCTTACAGAAAGAAGAGACAGGCTGGTAGGTCATATTTTGAGACATGGTGGATTGGTTAATTTTTTAGTGGAGGGAACAGTCGAAGGTAAGAACTGTTGAGGAAGACAGAGATTATAATATATGAAGCAGATAATTGAGGACGTGGGCTGTAAGGGGTATGTAGGAATGAAGAGGTTAGCACAGGATAGGAATGCATGAAGGATTGCATCAAACCAGTCAAAAGACTGCAACAAAAAAAAAAAAAAAAAAAAAAAAAAATACAATCAGAATTTAAATAGTCTGATTGCAGGAAATCACCAAACAGTCCAAGTCGTGGTTGCTCAACCAACCCCAAACGCGAAGTCTGTTGTTATGAAGACTGGAGTTAGTTGGCATAGCCCTCGTCAAACGTCTAAAAAAAAAAATGTGTTGAGAGGAAGAGAGAGAGAGAGAGAGAGAGAAAGAAAAAATCAAGCCTGGAATTCGTGGAAATGCTCTTAGTAATTAAAAATAGATTATTGTAACTCATATGCATATATTTTAATTTAAAACAAAATAAAAACTAGATACTAGAAGGCAGAAAGCAAGCCTGAGAGAAACTAAAAGAAGAAATAGATCTTAAACATTGGAATTAAATCAAATAAACTTCATGTCGACTAGGTAGGTTTGTTGAACTTGACTCTTTAGTTTGGGTTTTCTCAAATGTTCATATTTGCACCCAACTTCATCTATTTTTTAGTCCACATCCAAAAGTTACCATACCTTACCATTGTTTTAACTAAAACATGAGATTCGTCTAATGATGTTACAATTCCTGTATACTGAGCACCATTGTACTGTAGGTGACCCCTACCAGTTATTCTTGAGCTGAGGTTACTTGAGCTCTTCGGCTTTTGACTTCACCATTATCTTCTTCTGGAGTGACGTTAACTGGGCTAGACAGGTCTACCTCCAGCCCAAGATGTGTCTGCGACTGGGGACTGGCTCACTCGTGTTACTGTCATGTAAAAGAAGACGTTCATCAAAGCTACAATACAGTTATGCTCTCCTCCTCACTTGAAATCATAAAATAAATTTTGCGCTTTGCACTTAGTTTCTTCGTTTTTCCGAACTTATGTTAAAGTGCCAACTAACCCCGAACACAGGTGGCCAACCTGCCCCTAACACGTTATTATAAAAAAGATGGCAGTTGTTGCAACTACCATACTAACGATGTTTAAACAATGGAAATCGTAGTACTTCGTTCAATGATTAAAATGTACTACACAAGTTAAGCCTACCCCATTCAACCTGTGGTACAGAAAAAAAAAATATAGTTTAGAAAAATTACTTACCGAATGAAATTTACGGCAATCGCCCCTCCTTCCATTACAACTAGAGAACTCACACTGTTATTTTCTTGGGCAGTAGTTGAACTGTTAAAGTCACGTGGTCAACAGGTGACGCTTCCACACACTCTACAGAGAAAATTAGAAGCTGCTGACCAACCTGTCCCCTACGCCAACCAGCCCCGGTCTCCGCTATCCAAAATATTTAAATTTGTCTAATGGCGGAGAACATAGCACCAAATGGTTCCTCGATATATGTCGAGTCGGTGGAGATTATCCAACGTTGTTTCGATAGACGGTTGTGATGTATTTTGGATGATTGTACTTTCTCCAGAAATCAATTATTATTTACAACAATGGCGATGCGATATTTGAAAGCAAATGAAGCAACTGATGCAGAGTTTTTTTTGTCATACTTGTAGAACTAATATAGTTTTATTGAAAAATCTGTCTTGTAGCTTATTTAATTATATTTATATATGGCAATCTTTTAATATCACTCTGTAGTCTAACAGGTTTTTGCCTGACGTAAAAATAGATCTACGAATAAGGATCAATAGTTTCGGGTATGTTCAGATAAAGAAATTAGCTAATCATTAGAACTGAAATGTTCACAGATAGAAGTAAAGTGGCTCCGCGTGCCGAAAGTCGCCGGTTCGAGTCCGGCCGAGGGCATTGGAGTTTAAGTGTTGTGTGTGTGTGAATGTTGTGTCTGTCCTTCGTGTCAATGTGTCCATACTGACACATTGGCACTATATACTGGAGAAACTGACACACTGGAAGATTCATGATAATTCATAGTCACATTTAGATAGTTGTATGGCCTCGGTAGCAAAACGGCCTATTTTGGTCACATGTTTTCCATAGGATTAGCGGGGGTAGAGCTTCACATTCGCATTTACAACCACTGGCAGTAGAAGTACGAGTCACGGGTAAGCGCAACGCTCCGGCCATTCTTTATCTTCCCGTGGAGTTTACTCCACCATACTCATTGGACAGCAGGCTGAATGGGCCTTTCCAAGAGCTCAGCTTCGAAGAAAATCCGTAGCTTCTCCAGGGACTGATCTCCGATCGCCGGGGCAGCAGTCTACCGCTGCCACCCAGTGAAATGACAATTTTACTTTTAAGTATTCTGTTTCCCAAACAGGGCACTATAATCATTGATTCTACAAGACAAAAGTTTCCATATTTACCGTGGAGCTGAATCTCACAGGCCTCGTATGTACCTGTATGACACTTCTCCGTCAATTAGTGCATAGTTGTGGCGCCACATGTGGGACAACCTGTGGTGATGACGCAGCTAACGACCAGCTGCCTGATCTGCGCTGCAGTCGACGTCTTTCTCATTAGCCACGCGCCCCACCGGACATCTGTTGTTAATTAAAACTTGCGCCAAGCTCTTCTGATTGTGCCGCAGTCGTTAGTCCCACTGTTCAGGAACTTCCTCGGCGCGAAACATTTCTCTGCTTAAGTTAGTCGTCGTGACAATGAAAAGTTTATCTGACAGTGGTATCTTCTTCCGTTCGTAACTGTGTGCTACATAAAAATTGTAAATAGTATTCCATTGCTGCTGCATGACTGATACGTATCTTCATTTTTTTAAGGTAAATGAGACTTTTTATGTATTTATAATTGTTCGCTTAATTTTCTTTTATAAATGAAATCGGAATTTCTCAGCTTATAATAAATACTACGTGTGCTATAAGCATATATGATCAGTGGGAATTGTACGTTTAAACTGTTACAATTGGATATTATTGTAATATCGCAGATGTGGCATACCACCCAAAAAAAAAAAAAAAATATGTAAGCAAGAGTGCGGTAGCAATTGCAGACAACATTTAGTGTCATTAATACCAACGTTTTACAGTGATTTCAGTGATTTGTTTTGGTTAGATTTATTAGTAAAAGAAAGAGTAAGACTGAAAATACTTCTTTGATTTTTTAGAACCGACATTTTTTTTTTTTTTTTTTTTTTTTTTTTTTTTTTTTTTTTTTTTTTTTTTTTACCCACAATAAATTCCAGTACTTTACATTTCTGTCTTTTGATGCTGACGGTAAATTTTTTAGTAGGATGTTATCATATTCGCACCTGTTAATCTCTTCTTTTTCATAATTACGTCTTGTCATCAACAAGTTTCACTTCTCTTCACTACACCAGCGGCTGCCTTATTAGTCTTTTAAGGTCATCCGTTGTATTTAAAGACACAGTGCCCAATTCATACATACAAGATTCGATAGACGTCACCAGGATATGCGTGAAATTTTGCCTATTATTGAAGTAGGGCGGACATTTAGTGCCGGAAAGACTAACAGTAATCTTAACGGTTACTAGATTGATAATAATAAAGATATGCATGTAAGTCTGAAGGCTTTCTCGGCGTTGAATAGGAGTAAAGTCCTGTTTTATCGTAGGACTCACTCAGCTAGTTACCCGAGAGGATTTCATTCAATAAAGAGTTATGATGAGTACGCTTTTTTAATTTAGTATCAATTTTATGTATTTTCGGCGCTTTTCTCTTAATTCTGGGTGCTATAGGATATTTTAACAGTTTGTTGACTTGCCTCTATTCTTTTGGCGTAAATGTCCTCGTCCGCCTGTGAATGGCGTACGCTTTGTTCTCAGTGGAACCTTTCAAATTGTTTGTGAAATGCCGCGGCAATCGCCTGAATGATTAAGAAAAAGCATCTAAGCTACATGATGTGCTTTAAGTAGGTGCGCTAACGGTAACTACCCAACTGTTGGGTATTTTCAGTACTTAATAGTAAAAATTAAAAAAGTATATTTAAAAAAACAATATAAAATAAATATTAGTACCATAGTCTAACTATGCAGTATAATCGCAGAACTATGATTCAAAGGCTGTTGGTGTCTGAATCCAATTTAATATATGCTTTCGGTCTGGTTTTGTGATTGCTACCAATCAATTGTATACAAATGCTCACCATCAAAACTCTCATAGTCCGTAAGATTAGTTCCCTTATGCTTCTCCCATTTCTGGTTATGAAACACCGAGGGTGGCGGTGTAACGGTTAGCGTTCTTGCCTCGCATTCGGGAGGACGGCGGTTTGAATCCCCGTCCGGGCATCCAGATTTGGGTTTTCCATGGTTTCCCAAATCACTCCAGGCAAATGCCGGGATGCTTCCTTCAAAAGGCCATGACCGAATTCCTTCCCATTCCTTGCCCCCATCCTTGCCCCCCATCCTTTCCCGTCTCTAAAGACCTCGCTGTTGAAAGACGTTAAGCAGTTAAAAAAAAAAAAAAAGTTATGAAACATCCTTACATCGACCAAACGTAAGAACTTAAACAATGGCGTTTTTTAATTTGCACAGCTCATCGCTCGCTTTATTTATACTGAAAGATCAGATTAGCAAACAAAATATAAGCGCAGTTTAATGTCTCAATTTTATTGGGACAATAGGAATGACAAATTATCATCATGAATCAAAATTGCTAATTACTTTCCACCTATGTTAAGGATATTTCAGTCAGTGATGTTGTTACAGCTGATGATATCAAGAGAAGCAACCAAATTTTTCTAAAACAATTTCTGTAACCCGTTTTTGTGTTCTTACTGCGCTCTCCTACATTCTGATAATGACAAGCATTTTTCAACGATATATTATTTTCTAGTGGCTAATAACTTCCGTTAAATCTAATAAACCATATACGATAAAACCATTCTTGATTACTTGCGATGAATAATGTATTGTTAGTGATTTCCCGTCGATTTGTTAAACCTAATTTTTCAGCATTCATATCAGGATCCACCTCCCCATCTAACATTCAATCTGTAAAGATAGAAAGTCACAAAAAGTTTTTTCGGTGAACAGATTGATATTTCTCCAACAGTTATTGGGAGCAGAACTGACTTATTAAACTACAATGACACAATATGATGCAGTGTAAATTTAGGTGAAAATGAAGCAGAATCCGTGGAGTGTAGTGACGCAGGGTCAAATTACCGTCCGACCATCCATCCTTCGGATTTTCTTTGCTTTCCAAAAATCGCTCTAGGCGAACACCGGGATGGTTCCTTAAAAATATTTTGGCTGAATTCTATTATATTCCGTTCCGTATCTTCAATCGTCCGCCTCCTGTTATGACGTCAGCTAGACGTAATGCTCAAATACAGAGATAAAAAAAAGAAGGCAAAGAGAATGTAGAGGAAGTTGTAAGTGAAAGTATTTGTAAGAGACACTACTTGACTTATCTCTTAAGTGTTATATCAAAATCTGTTGGGCGAGCAATACGTTTAGGTTAGGAATACGGATGGATCCCTATGGGACCATACATATTTTGGTTTAACTTAGTCTGACCGAGTCACTCCAGGCGAAAGCCTTGATCATTCCACCAAAAAAGTATTACCGAATTTCTTTCCGTTCCTTTCCCCTTGCCCTCTTCGAACTCTAATGGAATCGTAAAGCGTTAACATAAAAAATAATTAAGTGCTTTTGAAAGTATCATTATTTAAGAGAAAACAACTTGGCAGCAAACAGTTTTTTCAGTAGTGAGAGGCAACTTTGGGGTGACTGTATTTCAGACTTCGGTATTTTTACTAAACTGTTATGTTTAAAATGGATCATTCAGATACGACTCTACTGACTGTTTTGTGCCATTCAGAGTTAATTCTCTTCGAATCACAGGCAAATGAAAGCGCCGTTTCAGAGTGAGCGTCATAATGGAGACACGCTAATAGGATCGGTTAATGGAGTTACCTCGCGGAGTGCCTAAGCCCCTCTGTGTTGGCTGTCGTCGACTCCATACGTTACGGTGGGTCTATTTGGCTAACGAGGATGGCTTAGGCGTCGCGCCAGAATGCTGCTCCTGGCTTTGTTGCCGGGCACTGGAGAGAGGAAGAGCCAAAGGGGAGCCGGCGATTGGCTTTATTTACAGCCGGCTCGTAAATCGTGGAGCCCCCTATACAGGGCAGGCAGGCAACCCGTGACGCCGAAGATGTTTAGGGAACGATTTCCTAGCAGGGTGTGGCCTGGAGATGGGATGTGGCAACTACGCACGCTCCTGCAGGATGCGATTTAGAGGATACGCGGGATCGTGTGGGAGTTTCTCTCCAACCAAGGAAAGGGAGTATAAAGAATGCGTCCCTCGGGACTGTGTCCATGCCAACTGCACGTTTCCCCCGATTGCCTTCCGCTGACCGAATCACAAACAGGGAAGCAACATTCCGAAACAATATGAAAACGCGAATTCTGTGAAGTGGAAACTGCCAGCAATGGCGGAAACGTCGAAGAAACTACGTTATATCATTCAAACGAATTTTGTATTAAATATTTCAAAAACACACAACGAGGACAGCGATCGACAGATAAATGTTTACGATTTTTAGAGAGCCACGAAATACACAGTCTGTTCGAAACGAATGATTGGGTTGTCTCGAGTGTTCATTTGGAAGTAGGCATGTTGGTCCTATAACTTACTATGTTAGAATACCAAACAATGCCCAATTTTCTGTTAATTGCAAGCCTATAGAATAAGTATATTTGTGATGAAGAGACATAACTGTAAATTTGTTACTTTTCTATGTCTGTGAAGTATTTTTATGGATGAAAATGGTTTAAATTAACTGTAATTTGATTAAAAGCAGTATAGTGAACGAAAGTTTAGTTAAAAGGCTTTATGTAAGCTAATGTTCTGCATCGGATTTTGAATATTTGGAATTAATTCATTTTGTCAGTTTGATGCTCAAATTCCTGTAAAAAGTGTCTGATTAAAAGCGTTATTTTCCAAATACTTTAAAAATATGTATTCTAGATATAGGCCCTAACTCTTTGGTGATTATTTGTTTAGTAGAATTATCATCACATATTTCAATTGTTAATTGATTCATAGAATTGTGCCTGATAAAGGAAAATAACAATTTAAATAAGTTTAGAAATTTTACGTATTAGTTACAGAGGAAGGATCGAATTTTTAACAATGTAATTAATGTCAAAAAATTGTGCTGAACAAATGGTAAAATTTCTAAATAAATTGAAATTAAAATGGTCTTTATGCCTCACTGTATATGGTTCTGTAAGTTTCAGTAGTAATAGCAAATATTGTTATAGTGTCAGGCATTACTAACCCATCCGACAGATTTTAGGTAACAGTATTTTGAATACTGGAATTTGTCCTCATTATGGACATGTAAAATTCTAATATTCGCAATGACTACGGCAGTGTTGATACTTACTAGCTTAAAAAGGCGAATTATCTATATACATTCCTGTCATCGTTAAAAAGAGTTACATAAGTATATTTTAGCACTGTTAGTTTAAAACGTAATTATATGCAATTGAACGTACTTTTCAACCTAAGATATTTCTTGTAAGTAGCTTAAGAGCGCCATCGGACATATTATTTGAAAGGGAAAAAACATATAGCGTCCTGAAGTTAGCGGTACTATAACTGATTTAACCATATCGTTTGTTGGTGTCAATGATTATAAGGAGGGCAAATACTTGCTTGTAGAAATGTAAGTATTTTGGTATTACATTTGATAATAAGCTTAACTGGGAAAGTCACAATGGACAGGTAGTAGGAAAAGATTTCAAAATTCTGCACTTGTTGGAGAGAGTGATGAGAGGATGTACGAGGGAAGTAAAGGAATTGGGTTACAAAACTTTGGTCAGACTATTGCTCGAATATCGTAGTGTAATATGGGACCCTCATTATGAGTATCAAATACAGGGGTTGGAGAGGGTGCAAAAAGGGCCACTAGATTCATTTGTGGAAATTACCGAAGAATGGAACCAGTTACTAATATGATAAAAGAGCTGGAATGGAATTTATTGCAAGACGGGAGGAGGGTGAAGAGGGTCATGGGAGTCTACAAAAGCGTAGTATACTAGCGATGAGGCATCGAAAGATATTGCTGTAAGAATTAAAAGTAATGCATAGAAGGCAAAATATGACTATGATCACAAGCTGTCACTCGATTTCAGGCACAAGGGTGTACGATTATTCTTTTTTTTAGGTAAGGCTGTCAGGGATTGGTATAAGATACTAATGGAAATGACGAATTAATTACCAAAAACGTTGAAAGAATTTAAAGTTGAAATTTGTATATGGCAAATGAAGGATGATGCGGGAAAAGGGGGGGGGATGGGTGTGTAAGGAAATTGGCACCGGAACGTGTGCTCCATTGCAGTTAAATTATATTATATTAAATTAATTCATAACTGGAACTGTATAAGAAAAACTAAACAGCTTATTTTGATAGTGTAGAGCCAAATTAGAAGGTATTTAGACAACAATATCAATTGTGCTTCCAGTGTAGTAGCTTGCTGCTACTATTTGACGCCGATGTAGTTGACACTTGATCATTTAATAAATATGAACACTTTCGCGGCCGCAACACTTAAGTAAAATTTATTAGTATAAATACACTGCATGAAGCAACTCATATTTCAGATAGGTAATGGATTATTGGCTCTGAGATGTATACATTGTGTTTAGATATAGTGACTCAGTTGGTGAAGGCCCCTTTGAAATGGGTCTCCCGTTTGAATCCCGGTTTCGGGCCTAACTTTTTGGATCTCTCACCCTGATCATCCCTCCTGGCAAATCTCTATTTTATTCATGTGTAATATGTCTGGGAAGCTACGTGGTTCAAATTAGGCGAAAAAATGTAGTTGCCACTTAACATGTAAGATTACCAGCTTAGGTTGTAGTAACAACAACAGAGGCGCAATGCGCAGCATATCGAAACCGTCACTCGGCGGCCCAATCCACCGCGTATAATACCACCCAATAATGCCATACGTATTACGGATTACCACCGCATAAACGTAGGTGGATTTTATTACACGAAACTAAAGCAATTGTCTTTAAAACTGCTTACATGTTTCGTGATATCTGAATGTGGCTTCAGTTTAAGATTACACATGTCAATACTCTTCGAACCCTTTGTGCCTACCATTTTCGTACACTACTGTTTGTGAAATTTTCAACACCCAGAAGGAATCGTCTAACTCACTCCAAACTCAGATGTTGTGTAGAACAGTGAAACTGTAATAACTAGTTATGACTGCAGAGTCTTATTTGACTATACAGGGTGTTTCAAAAAGGACTTTACAACTTTTAAAATTCATATACATTTTATGAAACAAGGTACAGAGCTGGTTTTGGTGTTGTTTTAAAGGAAAACACTTCAAGTTTTGACTCACGTAGTCCGCTAGTGCCTAATCACGCCGCACAAGCGCTAGTGGCAGTTACGTTAAAGATGGCTGCTTTCACTGGACCCGAGCGTGCTAGCTGTGTGTTTTGGTTTGAAGAATCGAAGCCTTGATATGTTGCAACAATTTTTGATACCACAGATCGATGAGGATGACCGAGAACGAAATGTTTTCTTTATGCAAGATGGCGCACCGCCACACTATCTGACTGACGTCCGGGATTTTCTAAATGACCGCTTTCCAGGTCAATGGATTGGCCGTGATGCGCCGATTGCATGCCCCCCCCCCCCCCCCGTTCCCAAGACCTGACACTGCTAGATTTTTTCTTCTGGTGTTTCATAAAAGATATAGTGTACGTACCTCCATTGCCGGCCACTCTACCTGAACTTAGAGCAAGAATTTACGCTGCTGCTGAGCAAGTTACACCTGAAATGCTAGTGCGAGTCTGGGAAGAAATCGACTACCGATGGGATGTCTGCAGAATAAACAACGGAAGCCACATAGAACATCTTTAGTTTAAGGTAAAAAAACTTGAAGTTCTTTTTTTTAAAACAAGACCAAAAACAGCTCTGTACCTTGTTTCATAAAATTTATCTGAATTTTCAAAGTTGTAAATTCCTTTTTGAAACACCCTGTATTAGCTACGCCGGGACGCTCCGTGGTTCCGATTCCACGTTAAACTGCAGGCCCCTGAAGAAAGGAATTATCCTTCTAGCCTCTGACACAATTGCTTGGTACATCTCCTTCGGGAAGATTCGACGAACCGTCTGGTTGTGGACTAAATTAGATTTTTAGTTTTTAAAGTGAGAATTTCATTACACGCGTAAAATGTTTTGAATTCGCATTATTGACATGCTAACGTAACTGGTTTATCTGTAGCGGTCTGGTGGCTCAGTGATTAAGGTGTCTGACTAGCGAACGAAAGGTCCCTCGTTCGAATCTCTGCCTCGGCGGGGATTTTCATAGACCATTAACTCGACCTTCACCTCTGACATAGCTTTCTGTGTAATGTGAAGTAAGCCAGAACGCTTCGTGTTTCGGATTCTACATTAAACTGTAGGTTCCTGGTAGCACTACAGGGTTAGGTCAAGGCGGCTAATATAGGGGGGGAAAGTGCAGCCCTGTCACCAGGTCATCATATCCACAGAGGAATTATGTTATTATTATTTAGTATATCTGTAGCTATACGATGTGTTGCGCGTATGATATCAATAAAGTTAAGTTTTCACTTCTGTCGGCAGTCTCATATTATATATATATATAATTTTTTTATCACCTTCTCAGATACTAGCACGGTTCTAAATTTTCATCACGGCAATAGTTTACTAATACAAACCACAATACATATTAGAATAAAGCCTTCAACAATTGCGGTCACATATCATAAGAACAGACAGTGTCTAATAATCTCAGCTGCCAGTAAGATGTAAAAAATACTAATCAATTCCACAATTCGGCGAGCCGCTCAATGCTCTCTTGATGCTTTATAGTGGCTTTCCAATGAAGTTTCGGTCTTCTTCTTCCTCACCAGTGTTAGGCCTGATAGCCTGTTACGGTCTCAATACTTCTTCTTGGTGGTCTTCCTACATCTGTCCTGCCTCTGGGATGGTATTTGAGAATTCTTCGTGGGATCCGGTCCGTCTTCATCCTCAGTACATGGTCTGTCCAAGATGTTCTGTAGGTTTGCACAGTTTGGAGAATTGGTTTGACTTTGAGTGCATTAAGGATTTCATCAGATCTCTTTCCGCCCTGTAATGTGTAGCCAGCTGTTCTCCTCATGAATCGCATCTCAGCCGCCGTTAGTTTCCGCTCATCACATTTGCGTAGTGTCCAGGCCTCGCTGCCGTACACTGATGTAGGTTTAGCCAGGGTGTTATATAGCCTGATTCTTGTGTGCTATTGAACAAGAGATGGTCTGAAGGTGTTATTTATTATTCCTGTAACTTACGTGAAATTTGTGATTTTTTTTGTTTGTTGCATATCGGTTTCTGGGATGTAGCTGAGGTTGTAACCCAGGTATTTAAATTCTGTTACTTTAGTGATTCTAATATTGTTGCGAGAGGGGAAGAATATGAAAAGTTTCTTTATCCGTGTGTGACGTAATAATATGTTTTGTCGCGTTCGACTTTTACTTATAGCAACTGGCTCAACAGGATTGAACGGTAAATAATCAGGAGTAAAGAAAAGCTGATTTCGACATTACGATTCAGCTTTTCTTGGCCTGACTATCTGCTTTAAAATATTGCTGTGAATTCCTCAACCGTATCTAATTTAAAGCTTCCCTCTTCATTCTACCCTCGTGCGTTTACCATCACTTCGTATGCTGTTTAAAATTTAATCCCTTTCAATTATGCAACGATTGCTTTCCTTTCTATTATTCATCGTCGATATATTTCTCCCTCTCTCCACTTTTTTTTCTGCGTTTTGCATATGCTACTACTGATGGTGAAAAATGCGCCAGCGTATTTGCCTTTCCTGTGCACAACGGGCGTCTGTATTGCAAAGCCGTTTGTATTCATCAACTTGCAGCACCGATCCGCTAAATCGGTGCTTTAGGCTCTCTCTTTTTTTTTTTACGGTCGTGATTTTTGATACAGCGCTACTAATTCGTTCTCTTTCGCAGAGTTACCAGCTGAGATAAAATATTCTACCGTGTACTGGTCACATACATTCAAAAATGCCAGCAGCGTGCCGCTAAAAATTCACGTACTTTATTTTGTAATAGATCTTGTTCCCATGCAAGATTCAGTCTGTTCCTTCTTCGGCTTCTGGAACTATTCCCATCTGATCTTTAGTCTTGTAATGTAACTGAGTTTTCTGAGATATTTAAAGGTATAATTTATTATTACTTGCATCTCGTTATTATTTTCGTAACTAATAAGAATCTTACTTTTTTTTACGGAAATATCTTAAACATTTTGATAAATTGATTTAATGAAAGTAAATGAGTGTGAAATGATATTCTATCATTTACCACTAATGTCATAACCTAGCAATTTATTCAGTAAACTTGACAGGCATATAGATATAGGTGTATTTATGATTACGTGAATACGTAAATGGCCATTGAGGGTTAAGAATAAACAAACACTTAGGAAAAGTTCACGTGAAATCCTAGCCTGAAATCATTTTGCCTGGATGGTTTCCCAAAATAGCCCGTAGGTATATCTCTTCCTACGCACGAATGGTCACACATTCGGATTGGTGCAATGCACCCTCCGCCACCCACCTTTAGTGAATTTCGGAGTAATAATAATAGTAATAGTAGTATGACAAAAGCTAACATGAAAATTAAAACCTTTACAAATTATTCACAGTGAAGAAACGAATGTCTTCGTTTCAATCAAATAAGTGCGTCATTAAGTCATTGACTTAGACAAAAATACAAATTATCCATAGATAGGAAAATTAAGCAGAGTCTTTCCGTATCGTATCAGTTTGCTCACGGCTATTAACATTTCTCAGAATGTTAGTCGGAGAGTGATCGTCTTAATCGAGAATATTTCTCCACATAGAGTAGTTACAGGGTCAAGGAATCTAAGGAACACATACACTGAATTGATTTAGTTTTACCGTGTGTAACGGCGTCAGAGTTCTGTGCAGACACAGGCAGGCGGACGTAAGAGCGACAGCCGCGTGCAACCCTCCAGAAAGTGGTAGGATCGCTGTGAGCGCAGTGATTGGTCTAGTGGTACCCCTCACAGTTCTGAGTTGGATATTGCCTTACGTCCCGCCTGAGTCTTCTTAGTGCGGTGGTGACCATTGGTAAATGCCTACCGGTTATAATTCCGTCCAGGTTTGTGACCGTCCTTGGCCGTGGCAATTCTGCTCGCCACCTCTTGCATATTTCCCTCAAACAGTAAAATCATTTAAATATTAATTGATATTGTTATTTAAACACTGTGCGAGCAGTCTGATCAAGCTGTTTCATTACAGTTTGCCAATCCCTCTTCAACTAGTACTGCTTTCTTAAATGACGCATCATCCTTTCTTACCTTTTTTTGTGGCTTAGCCTCGTCGACATCGAGGTCATTAGAGGCGGAAGGATGGGGGCAATGAACGGGAAGGAATTCGGCCATGGCCTTTTAAAGGCAGCATTCCGGCACTCATCTGAAGTGATTTGGAGAAACAATGGAAAACCCAAATCTGTATGCCCGGACGGGAATTCGAACCCACCTCCTCCCGAATGCGAGGCCAGAGTGTTACCACTCAGCCACCTCGTTCGGTTTTCTGTACAGAAGCTCTCTCTCAATTTGTTCTTAAGTTCCTCTATTTTGTAATTTCCCCTATAAAATTTCAAATTCTATCTCATTGTGTTATTACATGTAGTCTTGTACATCCCTTAACAAACCTTAGCAATTTTATCCGCACTGCATGTATACGATTTTTATCTTTAATATTCATTAACCATGACTCGCTTTCAAAGAGAAGCATAGGAACTGCCGTCACATTATAAAATTTAATTTTATTTCGATGGATTTTATCTTTAAATCTCCGCTCTTCTAGTTTCTCAGTGTTTTAGCTGCAGTCCCACACAACGCACATATTTTCGACTTTTTTATTTTATTTTTGGTGCATTGGGATCACTGAATGATACATGAAGAAATTTCTACGTTTGTGTTAGTTAACTGGAGGGAAGGGAAGGTATCCAGACTACTGTATACAACAACAGAAAAAAAAGTTACTTATGATTTGGTAAAGTTAGAGAGATTGAGCGGCTGACTAAATGAGACCGTTAGGAACTATCATCCTGTGATGGGAAGGAATAAATCTAAAAAACGTCTCAATATAAGTGGAAATGAATAAAATACAAAATTTTGAATAGATTATAAATGAATTAAAAAAGCTGTAAAAAAAATGTAAACGGTCAGGTGTAGAAAATATGACTACAGCTGTATTAAAGATAGTGAATATTGTAACTTACCTTAAAATATTACTTACAATGAGTCGGGAGTCTTGCTGCTTACCAGAGAACTGCCAAAGAGCAATAGCAGTACCGGTTCATGAAGGAGGTGCGCCGAATAGGGTTGAAAATTGCAGGCAGAGAGACAAAATGTTGGATAAATCCTGATGCAACTACATCAAAAATATCGGTGAGGAAACAAACTGGTTTGAAAATAGCCAAAATGGTTTTAGGCAAGGATATTCATTTGAGTGTTAGATGCTTGGCTATACGCAAGATATTCGGACGAATTTGGGAAGGGAGGCCAAGTTGATAGTGTGGCACTAGATCTTTCTAGGGTATTTGACAGAGTGAGCCATAAAATCATTTCAAATCAGTTGAAAACAATTGTACTCAGTGAAAAAGTGACTTGCTGTGTAGATAAATTCTTAAAATGCAGAAAGCAAAGCATTAGATTAAAAAATGTAGTATCAAAAGAGATGGAAGTGTGTATGGTAGTGCCACCCAATAGTGTATGGCGATCATTGATATTTATGATTCTATTGAAGTTTTGCAGTCGTAATTTAGGTTGTTTGCACGTTACATAACGGCATGTACTAGGACCAAAACTGGAGAAGACTATGAACAGCTGGAGTCGTTGGAAGACAGGAGGAAGTTAAAGAGAGTGCTGGGAGTGTATGAGACGTAAGTTGGTGGTTGTGTTAGGAGCCAAATTGATCAAAGAATTAGGAGCAGTGCATGGAAAGAAAGAAATGACCACTGGAACTCGATTTCATACATACGGGAGTTGGACTTGCGTCTGGGTTTTATTATTATTATTATTATTATTTGTGTTTTGTTTTGAGAAGGGCGTCAGGGATTGGAATAAATTACCAAGGGATGATAATCTACAAAAACGCTGACGGAATTCTTCATTTGTCTATTTTTAAACCAAAACACATCCTACTTTTTGCGGGATGTTCTAATTTTCTACGATTGTAATTGTGGGACTATTTGTTTGTGACCTTCCTCTAGCCCACCTCCCTCTCTCTCTCCATGTTTTTCGATTGAGTGTTGTTGAATACTGTATGCTGCGAGGAAAATGTTTTATCGGAATTCACTTTTGTTGTAACGATTTTTTTCATTCAGTTATGACTTCTAACCACGACACTTCGATATTATGTACAAAAGTCAAGTTGCTTATTCATGAGAGATTAGTGAAAAAATAAAAAGAAATCACATCGTTAAGCGCGTAAATTCATCACGGGCCTAAGGATTTAGGGGAACTGGAGAATTAACGCTGGCTTATAAGGCTTTATTATCATTAATCCGCACGACTTTTACAGCTTCTTAACTTTCAATCTTAACGTTCTAATACATGCCTCTCCCCAGTATCAATAATTAATTTAATTCGCTACAACTGACTTAATTTCACCACATACCTTCGTATTCAGTTGGTAAAAGCAATTGGAATCATTGAAACTGATTAAAGTATTTCCATATAGCCCCTGTTTTTTAGTTTTTAATAATAAATCTTCTATATAGAAGTGACCAGTTATGATTCCGTTACTTCTTATCTGGAAATATCTTCCCTTCTTAAATATTTATTTCTTATTTTAGAAGAAATACTAAAGTCACATTTCAGATTGAAAATTTCAGCTCATTGAACAAATTCAATGGTTTACATTAATGCGGAAAGCGCTGGAAAATTTTCTTAGACGATTCCTAACCGTTTACTGTTTAGTGAGTTTTAATAGAAATTAAAAGAAATGGCCTCTGTGCTAAGTGAATACACCTAATTCTGCATTTACGTTCTTCCCACCTAACGGTCGATGCTGCAGCTACCTCTGACTGTAGAAATAGCTTGTTTCGGTTTATTTATTTTTATCGCACTTCTGACTTCATCAAACACGACACGGTATATCGGCTGAAGCAAACTAGTTGAGGAAACATTTATGATCCATCCTCTATGATTCGGCTCAAAGTTTTGATGTAAAGGAAAATTGGTTCAATAAAGTTGATGGCTCTGCTTCTGCTCAAGATGGATCCGACCATGGCTAGCGCAATCTCGAGTATCCCTGAACGACAGCAAGAAAGCAAACTGGCTTTCTCTGCGAAAGCAGCAACGTATCGTATATAGCAATCGTTTCGCCATTTCAAGAGATATATGACCGGTGTATTCTTTTTTTTTTTCATGTAATAATTGCTTTTGTACATCATGGCTAACAGAAATTTTGAGAATTTCATCAGTTTACTTAAAAAGGCACGAAAAGTATTCTCTTACTCATACTTCCCGAAATATTTATCGTCTTTCGTGCTGTTGCCTGTTCTTTCGACAACTTTGAGAAGTTATAGTTCTGAAGTAAAACGAGTTAACTATGTAGACATTGGAATGTTACTTTTCTATTAAATAACCAAAATTAAAAATTCTAGAGGAATTTAATTTAATTTGATAAATATTTCCTTCATAGCCAGAAAGCAATAACAATTTTAGATTCCCTATCCGTATAAAGTCCCTATTCCTAAAAAAACACAGGTGTGTAAATAATTGTACGCTGCAGAGTATCAGACACTTCTACCACTTTTTTAAACCATATGATTTCACTGAGCCTACGCTATATGTTAATTGATGTTATTAGTGCAAGTTACGTTGAAATTTATTTATTATGTTTTGCGTGGTGCTTTGCCAAACAGGATTTTTTTAATGCAGTTTTGGATTCCGAATCAAAGAAAATATTGTAACTTATCAGGTTAAAATTATCCTATACTCTGATTGATGACATAATATTTCACTATGTGCAGTTTATTTAAAACACACCCATTAGTTGCGGTGTGATGCGTGAACTTACAAACAGGACGACAAAAGTTCTAAATTTCATGACCATGGCAGCAGTTGAAATTGAAATCGTTCTTTTGAAATTAATTTAATGTACATGCACAACTTTTCTGTAGTTTTATTGTATAATACAGATTAAGGAAAGTCGGAAAATTGCTCAGACATTCGTAAATCGCAATACACGATGATGTTAAAATTTCTTAGTTGCTACCATAGTTGGCGACAGTAGTTACTTAGTTTTACGAGTTGAATATTATTTTTAATTCAAAGAAGAAATTAATATTTATTTATGGCAAAATGCTTAAACAGACTTATTTTAATTTTTTATCCTATTGCTAGTTGATATCATTGATAACAATTGTTTAGGTCATTGTCCGAAACAATTGTTAAAAGAAACAGTGCAATGTGTGACATACATGCCACATGTAACCAGCGCGCCGCATCCATAATATTTCTGATTTGCTAGAGTTTATTTTAGAATAAATTATAATTTTATAAATGATTATTATTATTATTATAAATAATTATAAATTTTCTGTTTTCTTATACTAGTAATTCAAATAGTAATAATGAAGCCTTGTTTCTGTCCCTAGAGAATTCTTCGTTGTTGCGGAGCGGGAAAGGCTCGCTGTCTAGCCGCCGCACAGTATAGTACACTCGTAACATAGCTACGGTACATTCATGCAGTCCGCGGGAGGTTGACCAGTATAGCATCTTATATTGTCTCTGATAGTCATGGCATAGGCGTATAGGGAATGAGGCAGCAGCATCGTCTGTATGATTGAGTCATATGAAAGATATGTATTTGAATTGAAGAAAATTGACAGTAAAAGGAAATTTTTGTAATTTTGTTTTGCTTTGAGACCAGTTTTAAAATAAGTGAAGTTAACTGGCATATTGTGTTACTATTTGTACGATAATAACACCTCTCATTGAAGTAATTAAGAAAGATAATTGAATTAAGGAGAGAGAAAAGAAATAATTAAAGTTTGTTTTGGTGAAGACAAGATTGGTGGTAGGAAACAGCATACTTGCACGCTCGAAACAGACAGAGGACCTTCTGTAAGAAGCGGGAGTAAGGGGATGTTTCACAATTGGCTAACACTGCCAGGATTAAGTGAAATGGCAGCTAAATGTTTCACAATTGGAAACCATTATACACAGTACAGATAGAGGTAAAATAAAAGATTATTACGGTAAGTACGATTTACTTGTGGAAACAATTAGACAACCATAAAATGAAGAAATTAAATCTGTATTTATCTTCAACTTCATACCACATGTAGGCCTATCTTTTATGAACAGTTAGTTATATACTGCAGCTGTACCGAAAACGTCATACAATTAAAAGATGTATTTCGTTTGAAATTCTCATCATTAAAACATCTCATTTCATCCTAGCTGCAACAGAATTAAGTGCCTTAGTTTGTGATCTACGCTTACCGTATTCATTTTAGTAATTCGACCTGGGGACAATGCATCTTAGCCATGGTTGGCTTATCGTAACAGTTCGTCCTAGTAAGATTTACATGTCCCTCGTAATCTCCGTCCCCCGCATCCGTAAAACTTTTATGAGGGTGCTAAATCAAGGTGTATGCATATTACGGTATTCTGCTCCACCTGCAGCGGAGTGTGGGATATATCACTTACTTGGAAACAGGATAGTCTTCAGTAGAGAAACTTACAGTCATGTGGCACTAAAATTACAAGAGAAGAAGCTATCCCTCATTTACAGCACATCCGAAACGTCAAGCATTGTTCTCATATTGATAAGTGGATTCAGAAAGTACGGTATTTAAATTATTGTATGTTTGTCTTTAGGCAAACGCGTCAAAATGATAATACATTGCCCAGCTAAAAACAAACACTAGAATCGATGTCATACTTGTAGTGATTTCTATGTAAACGCTAGGAACCTTCATTTTGTGGATATCATATTCTGGATAAGATGGGTTTCGATATCCTGAATATCCTCTCAATGTCTATATCCCAAATCGGTTATTACTTCTCATTCATGATAATAGGAAACGGATTAGGTATGAGATGAACGTTCTTAGCATTTTGATGACACTAGAATTAGTTGTGTAAGTGTTATTTTTCTGGTTGTTTCGCAAAATTCACCAAATTTTTCAGGAGATGATAGAATTTTTGGAAATTTCGACCTAATGCTATGGAATTTATTATGGATGCCAATCATGACATTCTTTTGAGACATACATTCTCTGCAAGAAATCATAGAAGTTCTTGATTATCTAACATATTGGTAAACTTAGAGGCGAAATATCCAACTCTCATCATAACTCAATCACTGGTAAATAAATGACAAGCACCACATCATATCCTAGCGAAAGAATGTGATGGTTATTTAAAACTGAGTTTTGGCAAAAAGCAAGTAATGAGCTGTTCTTAGAAAAATTAGCAAATTCAAATGTTCCACATCGCCGCCCCATTATACATGAAAGGTAGTTACGTGAATGCTAAAAAAAAAAGAAAAAAAAAATGAAAACTGGAAATTATTTCATGTAGTATAAAGTAAATTTTCGCGTATTTTAAAGCAAGTAGTCTCAAACACAAATTCAAACCATTTCAGCTTGATGTTAAAACTTGGAATCAGAAATAGGTCACACCGTAACAATCACTAAACATTACATACGTTTTTTAATCGGCGTTTTCAACTACATAGTTTACGGATGGTACTTTCAAGGAATTGAGAAAATAACAAGCACCAGGAAAAGGTGAACTATGGTGGTATGTCGTATATCATATCCTAAGAGCTCCAAGGATTCTAAAACTTTTGCTGCACTAAAAGAAAACTACCTTAGAGGGTGAAAGAGGGTTAATGTTCAGAAGACACTGTCTCCTCCAAGTCCTTGTCGTCTCTGAGTTTTTTTTAGGTATATATATTTGCGTATCACGATGTACTGTAAATTGTTTTGAAATTGTAATTTTCCCGTACTTTACCCCACCGAGGATGGTGGTGTAACGGTTAGCGTTCTGGCCTCGCATTTGGGAGGACGGCGGTTCGAATCCCCGCCGGGCATCCAGATTTGGGTTTTCCATGGTTTCCCCAAATCACTCCAGGTGCTTCCTTCAAAAAGTCATGGCCGAATTCGTTCCCATTCCTTGCCCCCCATCCTTTCCCGTCTCTAAAGACTTCGCTGTTAAGAGACGTTAAGCAGTTTTAAAAAAAAAAAGTACCCCAACACTGTGATTACTCAAACCGGGCAAAAATTAACCATTGTTTAACTTCGTAAGTTCTTTAATGGCTTTGAAATCTAATTATTTTTGTCTTACCTGTAAATTCCATGAAAGTTTTCTATACCCTTATTTAGTTGAAGAAAGTATGTAAGACTGTACATTGTGTTTTTCGTAATGATCAGCCTTGATATAGTAGAATTCCAAGTCAGATTCTTACCTGCACATTTTAACAATTAAAATTGTTTGGTATCAGAGGATTCAAAGTTTTGGACTGATAGCAGGGATGAATTTGCAGAAAATGTGGAACCATGTCATCCAGAATAATATGACTGCCATATTTCTTTTGTAAGATTGACTTCGCCAGCCTTTCTTTATTTAAAAAGTATTAACAACGACTCGCTACAATCAGATCACTGATCCACCCTTTTGCAAACAGTAAGATTTCATATCTCTATACCTCGGATTTTTAGGTTTTAAAAAATCTTATTTTAGGTATCTAAAATTGGTTCGATTCCAACGCAAAACGGGTTCTAAAAATGTCAAAATATGCTACCAAAATTGTGGTTTTCAATATAAAATACCATTAACAAAAATTTGTCACTGTAATTTAAAATGTAACATCGATTAGCATAATTCAGCAGAAATACGTAATACAGTATCTATAAAAACAATACTGAGTGGTGTGATTGTTCTTTCAAGTCACCATTTACAATAAGCAGAGAAAATATTTATATTAAAATATATATTGTATATATTAAAAAGTAACATTAATCAGTTGTTTCACTTCGTAAGTTCTTTAATGGTTTTGAAATCTAATTACTTTTGTCTTACTTGTAAATCCCATGAAAGTTTTTTATACCCTTATTTAGTTGCAGAAAGTATGTAAGACTGTAAATTGTGTTATCTGAAACAGTTCCTGGAATATATATATATATATATAGAATCAGCATAAATCTGAAGGAAAATGGTGTTAATGTGGGATATCACTGGATCCAGAACCAACGCAAAACCGAAAACAAATTGATAATAGTTGAAAGTAATTAAATTTAACTGATTTAGGTTGCTATAATTATCCAAAATCAATGAAGCTCTAAATGTGCATTTGTCAAGTATTTTCTATTAGTGAAATAAATTCAGAAATCATTGGACATTTATCTATTGATGCAAAAATTCTTACTTTTGCATGTACGTGTTTTTTTTTTTTTTTTAATATATTAGTATTATTACTGTACATGTATTATTTATAAGTAGATTTATAATTAAATTTACAATGCAGATAGCTATTTTAACATCACCAGCTGCAAATTCTACTATCTGTGAATTGTTGAACTATTGCCCAAACACAATCAGGAATTAATTTGGAACATCCAAATAGCAGCATCTGTACATTTACAATCTACGTTTTGGAATTTAAATTGGTTATAAAACTAGTTCTGTCATGGCAAAATGTTAAATTTACAGTTTTTTTTTTAAGTTTGATATTATTCTCATGTTAACGCAACGTATATTAATACTATCAAATTATCAACTGGTAGCCACATATATGCTCAGTAACAGGACTATCAGACGCTAAGAAAATCTCGTTCATGCTTTACTATTAAAATTTTGGTCTGGTGCCCAGAAGCGAAGTTCACATTTGCCATACTGTGCTTCGATGCCTGTCCTATTTTTCGTTAAAAACGTAATAAACCTACTCGTACTGAAGTTACACTGTTAATGTATTGTTGCTATAATGGTGGAAACTGTTCAACACATAGTTACATTTTACTGGCATGTATGTTGCAAACACGTCGCAATATATGTTTCCATCAGTTGAGAAATTCGTTAATTTACTGCTTAATTAACGACGATTTGGAAATCGACATCTTGAGCGTTCTGGTGCCTTACGAGATCACTGGCTCTTTGCGACTAATAGAAAACAATGCCCCCATCCACGTTCACTTGAATTTTGAAATAATCACTTGACAAGATATTAGTGTTTTTTCAGAGTTAAAAACTTCTTTTTTTGTAAGCAGACATAAGTAAAATTGGCCAAAATAGGTCCTAACGACAATTTAGAAGTATTTAGGCACGACCAATAACGGTCGTAAATGTCCATATATGGTATGACGTTATTTGCTCTCACCTATTTTTTTTTTTTTTTTTTTTTTGTGTTATCAGTCTTTTGACTGGTTTGATCCAATCCACTATCCCTTCCTATCCTGTGCTAACCTCTTCATGTCTACATATCCCTTACAACCCAAGTCCTCAATTATCTGATTCATATATTCCAATCTCTGTCTTCCTCTACAGTTACTACCTTCGACTGTTCTATAATTACGGAAAAATGTAATGATTATCTTAAGTTCTTGGGATAATGCAACCAGATTCATGCTTCAACAACTCACTGAGAAGATTCGTTAATTGTACGTTCAGCTCGTTACCTGAAGCTAAGGTACAAGTTGTGCAGAAGTGGGAGCATCTCGCAAATTACGCTCCACACGAGTTATTGTACAAACTTAGAAACCGCTGAAGAATGAATATGGCACAAGCGGGGAAGTGTACTTTTCGTTGCAGTTCTGGCTGCAAGGATTTAATACCGCGACTCTCCGAAGTCAATTAAAAGGTTAATTGGGCTGATAATTAATGCCCGTAATTACAGCGGGCAATTGTTCTCTTTGGAGAGTAAAGTGCTCCACAACGAGCATCTGTAATTGTTTAATTCGGCCGGACTCTGTGTTTACGACCACCAAGCCTCAGCTCAGAAAGGATTTCCTAAACCACTTCTCATGTCCGTCTCTCCAACGAAATGAGTCAGAACGTTAAATTGTTTTGCGGATCCTAATCTTTAGGGTAAAGCAAGAGTACGAAGGCTCCTATACATGTCGAGCACATCCATAAAAACTTCCAGGGATTGTCTTCCATAAAATAGTTATAACTAGATTTCGGACTTAAAGCAAAAATCCTATTTTGTTCCGATTGAAATACTTGAAAATAACATCTCATATATACGATATAAGGACATTTATGGCCGTTATTTTGGATTTTATAGTGGCTACAAATTTCTAACTTGTCGTTAGGACCAATTTTTACATATTTTACGGATTTTTCTTTCGGATATCAACAAAAGCGTTTTAACTCAGAAAAACACAAATATATTCATTTCCAACAATTGATGTGATCGTATATGGGATCATTGTACCTGTTGCTATTAGTCGCACAGAGGCTGCAGTGAGCCGTATGTTTTCATAAAGCTGCGATGTTATCGAGGTAACAATCTACAAATCATATTTAATTATGCAGTGGATCAACTAGTTTCCTAATCTCTCAACGGATGGAATCATTATGTATTGCGACGCGTGCAACAAACAGGTGAGTTAACAATAACAATTTGTTGAACAGTTTCCACTGTTATGATAACAATACTTTAATAATTTAATTCCCATACATGAAGGTTTATTAAGTTTTTAATGAAAAATAGGACAGGCATCCTTCCACATCGGACAGGAATTTAAATAGTAATACATGCTTGGAATTTTCCTAACGTCTGGTGATTATTGTGCCTATGTGCAGCAACTAGTTCGAACATTTCAAAACGTTAAGGTCACAGGGTTTTACGGCTCCTGCCGCTTCCCCCAGTAGCAGCTCCGGCCATTCTTTACCTTCCCTTACCTCGACTGTATTCATTGGATAGCAAACTGAGTCGGAATCGCGAGACGTTCCTGGCGCTCAGTTTCGTCTGCTGCTTCATCGGGGATCAAACCTCGGTCATCCGTCATCCACCTGAGCTATACGGACAACAATTCGAAACTTTCATGTTGATTTTATTAAAAAGACTGTGCATTTATATAAAAATAACATAAAATTTTAAAAAATCGCACCTCAATCTAAAACGCAAACAGTGGATTTTAAATGTATGTATGATGCGATTTGGTTGTTCTAAATAAGTGCCTGATTGTGTTTGGTCAATAGTTTAACAATCCGCAAATTATGAACTTTACAATCTGGAGATATTAACAGAGCTACCTGCAAGGTAAATTTAACCATCTATTTATAAATAATACAATAAAATCAATATACACATAATAAAAATATTAATATATATTAAATATTTCTATATATAAGCAAAAGAATTTTGGTATCTGTAAATAAACATCTAACAGCTGTGTACTCCAAATTTATTTCTCCGTCGATAGGAAATACGGTACAAAAGCAAATGAAGAGATTCACAGATTTTAGATAAGCCCAGCCAGCTAAAATAAGTAAAATTCAAAAATATTCTGCCGAATTAAGCTTTTCGATGTTAAAATATAAATTAAATAATTTCTGTTGATGATATTTCATAAACATAACCAAAACTTTGGCAGTCTATTTTGACATTTTTAAAACCTGTTTTGCATTGGAAAGAGTCTATTTTGGGCACCTAAAATAAGATTTTTCGAATCTTAAAATTCGAGGACTAGTTATAACACAACAGTCCGACTGCAAAATCCTAGATAAACAATAAAAGAACTCTACAAAATCTTAAAAAATAATGAACAACGCAACAAGATATAAACAAAATATACAGATACCAATTGGGGATTGTTTGCTCAATTATTTTTAACAACTAACCCTCAGACATTCAAGATCTGTTATAATATGGTTAAATGAGACAATTGCAACAAATGAGAAGTACTTCCGAATGTACTTCAAAATAAACCGACAGAAATGTACTTTGCTGAAATATACCTTCTGACTGGAAAATAGCGCAGGTGATTCCCGTTTTCAAGAAAGGAGATCGGAGAGATCCTAGGAATTATCGACCCGCATCTCTAGCATCTGTTTGCAGTAGAATTCTGGAGCATGTCATATGCTCTAAAGTTATGAAGTTTCTAGATGAAAACGAGTTACTTACAGCATACCAACATGGATTTCGGAAGAACCGATCGTGGAAACGCAAATGGCTCTATTTTCGCATGATGTAATGAAAGTTATTGATGCAGAATCACAAGTTGATGCTATTTTCTTGGATTTTCAGAAAGCTTTTGACTCTGTACCACACAACCGACTCTTAGCGAAGATCCGAGCGTACGGTATATCTGATCAGATTTGCGAATGGATACGCGATTTTCTAACTGGTCGATCACAGTATGTCGTTGTAGACGGGGAAGCGTCTTCTAAACTAGATGTTATTTCGAGCTTTCCTCAAGGAAATGTAATAGGACCACTTCTTTTCTTAATTTTTATAAACGATCTCGATGACAACGTTGATTGCGGGATGCGATTTTTTGCTGATGATGCACTTATTTATAAGGAAGTGAGGTGCTCCGACGATTTCTTAGAAATTCAGCGCGATCTGGATGTTATTTCGGAATGGTGCCGTAAATTTCAGCTTTCACTTAACTGTAAAAAGTGCAAGGCATTTCACATAAGTAATAAAAAGACCCCAGGAGTACAAAGTTAACAATTCAGTTGTTGACACTGTGGATTCCCTGAAGTATCTAGGCGTAACAGTACAAAGCAACATGAAATGGGACTTGCACATAACATCCGTTGTAGGCTAAGCTAATTCCAAACTACGATTCATAAGACGTATTTTGAGAAGTTGTAATGCTCATACAAAGGAAATAACGTACAAAATACTAGTGCGTCCGCATTTGGAATACTGTTGTGGAATTTGGGAACCTTATCGCAAGGGATTGATTGATACGTTGGAGAAGGTACAGAGGAGGGCCGCACGTTTCGTGACTGCTAGTTACAGTCCTTACGTAAGTGTCACAGAGCTGATACGCGGGATTGTTTGGCGAACAGACGACGTCGTTTTCGTTTGAATTTTATGGAGAGTATGCTAAAATCTTTAATTTTACGAGTGCAACGAAATACTTCTTCCGCCAACCTATTTAGGTCGCAATGACAGGAAGGATAAGATTAGAGAAATAAGATGCCGTACTGATTCATTTATGTATTCCTTTTTTCCTCGTTCTGTTCGGGATTGGAATGCACAGAATTAGGATTGGTGCTTAGCTCCCTCTGCCACCCACAGTATTTGTGATTTGCAGAGTATAGATGTAGATGTAGATGAATATCAACGCATCATTTCAGTATGGTGATACATATCAAATATAGATATGGTAAAGGCATGTTATAACAGATTTTTTACACGTATCACCGATAATGTAGTCACCAGCTTACTATTACGTGCAGATATCAAGACAGCCCAACGGAGAACACTACTCGAGCGTTTGGATACTGGGACAAACAATGTTCTACATCCTACCAAAAAAAAAAAAAGTCGAAGAACTTACATAAACGAAGAAGATGTGGACCATGAAAAAGTCAACAAAATACAAAGTTAAGTTTGCACACGCTCCATAAGACCATCTGTAAACAAGTTGTATGATGATCAATTATGAAATATAATTTTCCCTAAAAAATAGAAAAAATAGCTAAGGCCTTACAATTCAGGGTTGCATTTAAACGGTTTATTTATTTATTTATTTACTTGTGGCCGCTACGTTCTGACCTCAGAAATAATGGTATCAAATATGACCAAAAATGCAACAACTGTATTACATCCCAATTTGAGATAGTGAAATATTTTTGTATATATTCAGAGATAAACAGCTTTTTTCCTATAAACTGCTCGAACAGGACAAAAGACAAAGTTTGACATACTCGCGTGGTGTCAAAACTTCTTGGAGTAGAGTAACACCTACTCTACTCCAAGAAGTTTTGTGTACCTGTTGGTTAACAAAAAATCTTAAAATTAATACCGAAATTCAATAATTTTCAATACCTACACAGTGATTAAAGTTCTTTTAGGATGTTCTGTTTGTTTATTTCTCATTGCAGCAAAGAAAATGTAAAGAATAATTTACCATCGAGACCGAAAACTTTTCCAATAACGTAGTAAATGCATACGTCACTTTCGAATTAACAGACACTTACAATATCCCATTATCATACAATTTTTTCAAATAATTATGTTGGGGCGAATACGAGAGCCAAACCCCTATTGGTAAATCATATTATATTATTATTTTAAGAACAACACAGACCTACCTGATACTTGCATGGCACGAAAGTTACTAGCGTTAGTCATCTAGCTGCCACTCTCTACTCAAGGTTTTAATGTTATGTTGTATCAAACACAAATAATGTTAATTTTTGCTCACTCTGAATAACTGAATGATGTTCTCGTTTTAATACACCACCCAGATTGCTCTGGTAAGATCCGTGGGAGCAAGAAGCTGTTTAATTGATAAAATGTTGCCTTCAGACATTTATGTGGAGTAAATTCAGCGATGACTAGAAAAACGCGTTAAAAGAATTTGGGACACTTACTGTAAAAATTACTCATTTAGATTTTTCTCTTTCTTATTTTAATTTAGCACATACATTCAGTTTTTAACTTGGAAATGCTGTAGATAACGAATAACAACAATTATTACAGCATTATTGTAATGAATACAACAGATTGACTAGCTTTTGCGGCTGACATGGCGTTAATTACTGATTCACTTGATAGTGCTTAAGAACAAATAAAAAACTAGAGAAACAGGCAGCCAAAGTAGGATTACATATATCTTAAACTTAAATTTCTCAATGGCACAATAGCTAAAACAAATTGATTTAAATATTTATGAGAACATATAACGAACGACACAAAAGAAAAGACGGCGATAGAAACTACATAAATGGAAAGAGCATTTCATATGAAAATGAAAGTACATAACCAAAAATCTTTTTCCTGGAATACAAAAGTAAGGCAGTATTAAATAGTGATTAGAACAGAAACGTTGTATTCGGCAGAAAAACTTAAACTAACATGATATAGGAATCTTGAAAAAGTAGAGAGAAGAATCTCGAGATAAATACTGAGACCTAAGCGTAATAGTAATGCTGAATACAAAGTAAGACCAAACCGAGAACTATGTTTGGAAATAGAAAAATTAACAGTTATAATGACGAAAAGAAGACTGCAATATTACGGGCACATATACACAACCGATAATAACAGACTAACGAAACAGATCTTCACCTTACTAAACAGATATAAATCCAAACCCATATGGTTCACTGAAACTGAAAGGACATGAAAAACGCTGGAGTGAAAACAGATATTATAGATAACAGAACACTTTTTAGAGAAGTAATTCATAAGGAAAGACAGAAATACATAAAGGGAAGAAAATGGACCCAGGAATAAAAGGACAACACTCTCAGAGAATGTATGAAGTTTGGAAGCAAAGGATATTATATACAAAGAAACATAACCAAAGTTATTTATCGTACCCTCGAAATGGGTTATTCGGAAGAAGAAGAAGAAGAATTACAACAAAAGAGACTTACCAATAATTTAAACGGTGTTTGCTGAAACCTATACAATTAAAACTATTATTTAGCTATTGTAAGTACGAAGTGTATGCGAAAGAACTGAGTGCAGTGTGTATCCGGATGAAATTAGTATCTACCGTAAGTTATTTTTTTATTAATCTCACATCACGAGTGAAATTAATATATTGTTGTTTTCTTCTATTTCATGAAAGACATCACCTTGCACGAAAATACAAGCTAAACAGACTTTTTCAATTGTGCAGGTAAAACAAACACGTCCCGGCCTAGGTGGGGAAAATCCACGGTGGTAGAGCTCCACATTTACTATCTGAGGACTGGTCACTAGGTATGTAGACGGCATTACTAATGCCACGATGCGATTAGTTTTGCCTCCAAGACTTAGAACACATTGGATGAAGAAGAATTCCTCGACTGTCGCCCAATCCGCAGACAGTAGTTCTATCATCTAAATTCTTGTTAAAATATATTCAGATTACTAAACGGTATATATGGACCCAGAATGAATTTGGTTAAAAGGCTGCATAACCTTTAGCCTACCGACCGTTGTTGATAAACTTGTTCAACGATTTTTAGCCAGGTAACTATTGCGTAGTCACTAGTTGGCTCAGTATCACCGTTGAAAACACATTTTTCAATGGTTTCCAAATCATCGAGAACTTGTGATTATTTGTGCATGCATAGAATCCACGAACTATTCAGACTTTAGTCAGAATGCAGATTCAAACAGACATGAAGATCGGTCGGCCAAACTTAATGAGGTCATTTACTGAGCCACTGTGTTCGACACCCTGTTACGTAAAGGTGATAAATAAAGTCAATCCTCTTGTTTTTGGTGACCTTTGAATTCGTCAAAACGGGCTTGCATAGGGAGATCTCAGGAAAGAATACAATGGGACTGTACCGATATGAGTATCGCCTCATATATTTAGGTTTCGGGACTGTCTTGCTATCGCATTTCAAGAAGCTGTGACGATTGTTTCTCTGACGAACACTGAGATAATCCTCTTGTTTTTGGTGACCTTTGAATTCGTCAAAACGGGCTTGCATAGGGAGATCTCAGGAAAGAATACAATGGGACTGTACCGATATGAGTATCGCCTCATATATTTAGGTTTCGGGACTGTCTTGCTATCGCATTTCAAGACGCTGTGACGATTGTTTCTCTGACGAACACTGAGATATGGATCCTTCGGATGTTACGTTAGTAAACAAGAGAGCGGTTGACACATAAGACGTTCGCTCCCATTGGTCTGGGATAATCGCCAGGCCTCAAGGTTGCTCGTAAGCCGACCAGGACAGCTGTGTCAGTCGAGACCTCCACGTGTAGCGGAGAAGACCAGCGCGCCGGTAAGTGCAGAGAACATCAGTCTTCTCATTGTAAAGCTTCCAAAGTACACAGATGCAAAACATAGCCGCCAGGAACTAGGGTAAACATGTATTTAATTCTGATAAATTCAGTAAGCTATAATGCAAAGGAACTACATTATTTTCATTGATAAAGAAATAGTTAAAGCAATAAGCTCACACCAAGTGCCCAGTTCAGAGTATTCTAACGTCTTTCCGCCATGTGACTTCTGGTGCATTCAGTGATAAGCATTTCTGTCCTCATATGGAAGCTCAAACCGTAGTTTATTTGCTTTAAGTTTCCTTTGTAAGTATTCTTGTGGATGGCTATGATGTTTTCATTTTTGTGATTATGTTATAGACTATCTTCTAACTGTAAAGTAAATAAATTTGAATGTAACATTGCGAATCACAATGGTATTCTGCTAGCCTAATAGCGTAGGTATTTTCTAAAACTTTAGTGTATTTTTTAAGACTTGATTTCTTTCATTACTTTGTTGACAACATTGCATGTCTATAAACCTATTATATGGTGGAAGGTGTTTCGGCTTCTTTCGTAGAATATCTCTGATAAAAATCACTTGCTTAACCATATCGTTGAAACGCAAATGTCCTGCAGCCTTCATTATACATTCAGTGCTATCAGGATATTGCTAGGTGCAATTTCAGTTATCTCCATTACTACCGGGTTAGGAAAATCAATGATTTTGCCTATATCATGGAATCATAATATTAATCTCATTATTTGAAGATCAAATTTTATGTCATACATTTGCTTATTGGTTACCGAAATGAAGAAAACTGAATATATAAAGAGATAATTTGTATGAAAATGAGGGATGTTTAAGGCTGAAACAGTTCATCAATCCTGGATAGTTTTTAGACAACTCTCGTCAATGTAACTTTTCCTAGTTAATATGTTTAGACGTAGCTGCAGTACGTTAATAGTGTGGAGATGGAGTAGTCAACACCATGCTACCACTGTTTTACACTAGACTTCTTTTCTGCTCGGTATTAATTTGAATTCAGGGTGAGTGAGTATGCAGATCCATTCCATTTTTCCAGTTTAGATTGAAAATTCTTAATTTTCTCTGGATTTAAAGCACGAGTATAATGCCAGTACCTGAATAATTTAAATGTTTTGCCACTTGTTTCCGATCATATACCGAATCCAATGGATGAGTGGTATGGATCGGACCTGGGACTCGCACGAAGGCTCGAATTCTCGGCCCCGCATGGATATCTACATTTTTGTTTTCCGTGGTTTCCCGAAATTACTCGAAACAAATGCCGAGACGACTCTTCAAAATCTTATGGCCGAATTCCTTCCTGTTGTTTTACCCGAGCCTCTCCCGGCCCTTAAGACCTCGGCGTTGACAAGACTTAAATTGATAGGAAAATTAAAGATCTGATTGTGATTGCTGTTATTTTTACGATGATTAAAGTATTATAGGACACCATACACGACATAGGAGCACCTGTACTGGTATTCGGTGTAGGATACATAACTTCATTTCTTTTTTATTATCTTGTATTTCCGATGTGAGGTTACAAGTTTTGTTTTGTTTTTCAAATTAACTTCCGATTGAGGTCTAGCAACATTAATTAAGGTCTGCACTCGGCGAAGAAAATTATTGCTGCCACCCGTCTCCATATTTTTGGCTTTCTTTTTTTTTTTTTTTTTTTACACTTTCTATTTGTAAATTTTATTGCCTAAAATCGGCTACTATGCAAACTTTTGTATCCTTCATTAACGAAAACTGACGAAAAGTCGAGCTTGACTAAGATAACTCTTCAACTTACGCTGTTAGAAAATACTTCGATGTGCCGAGTGTGTTAGAACAATTATATCGCCATCAAACTTATAAATGAATTGTATTAAGACTACGAATTTTTTTATGATTCCAGATAATGCTTATTTTCAGTTCCGTATTTTACAACGAAATTGGAATCTTTTCGGTTGATAATAAGCGTTTTCCCAACACGAATAGTAATAAATAAAATAAGTTGCACCGCTTAAAGAAAAATATTTTGTTTTATTTCTTTAAAGCAACTAAACAGAGGTCATTATCTCAGAAAGAAATGGCTCTAGTGTTTTCCCAGGAAGTACTGTGTTTCTAGTTGAGCTGTTATTTAATAGACAAATAAAGGTTTTGCAGCAACTGCAGATTAAACTAGTGTTAATAGTACAGTTTTTTACATTTAGATTTATGTTATAATCATATATTATAGAGTTAGTGCGCTTAACTGTTTTGAATGTTATTAAAAATTGAAGAATTACTGTACTTCTGTGATTCTTCTATTTTTTTATGAAAATATGGGACGTTTATTTGAGTTTTTGTCGCAGAACTGTTACAATTCTGAGTTAAAGGTACGTGGTAACGATCTTCCAAGGCGACGTTGTTTTCGGTTTGTTTAAACAATTGTCTGTACCATATGGGTCTATTATTCCAAAACTTTATGACGAGCACCGAAAATTAATTAAATTTGTTTAATAACTCTTGAAACAAGTATCGTGGATAATATGCACAAATATGCGAAAAAGCTTACATTGTCATAGCATCGTGTTGATTGGCAGATTACGAATGCTTAGTCGAATGTGCGAAAACTACAAATAACAGGCGTTATGGAAGTTAAAGGTTGTTATATAAAACGAGCTGGCGAATAAGCAGGTGCTTTCCAGTTATGTTGCCCTCTCTACAGTGGAACCGGTCTCTCAAGCCTTGACGTTACGTAACTGCATTCGTATTCAGCTTATTTATATGTCTGTACAACAGTAAGAGAAATCGCACATCACTCATTAACTACAACGCGAAATGGTTTTCTCTGTTAGGTACGGGTTGTTTAGCGATAAACGTTTTTGGTCTATGACAGTGTTCCACATGCTGTGTTCTGCGAAGATGTTGCACGTGGTCCCTAGAAATAACATTATCATTCATTTGGTTGATAAATATTACGAGTTGTTCATTAAGCAATTAAATTTTAATGGTTCTCTAGTAATTTCAGACTATGTTTCAAAAAAAAAAAATCAAAATATGCTTTTGGAATTATTATGTTATCATGGTACAGTTAAATAAGTCCCAAATAACTTACTCATAGGTTAAACTTTAGGTACATTTCAGTTGGTAGTCGGGAGAATTGTTTTTAGCTTTTACTAGTCCTGAGGATGAAAAAGGTTGATTAACACTGACTGAGAAACCGGCTGCTCAGTGACAAAATTTCTTTTTCCATTCATTAGCTCCTCTCTTACGCTTTAACCAATTCCTTTAAAGAATATCTTGAGCTCTATGGGGAGCAACAAATATAAAACAAGAATATTGTGATTCAGTGAAAGATGAGATAGATTTACATAAGCAGCTATGCGAAGAAAATAAAACAAGCATTAGAGGAGAGAAAATTGAAACAACAGTGATGTCAAGCGAAAAGAAAATTTTAGAAACTGGAAACCTGGCCGTTGGATTAGGTAAAAACGTTTCGCAAATACGAATCTGAGATTATGAAATGAGACTGCAAGAAAACATATCGTAATTTTGTTCTTTCATTATCTAACGAATCTTGTTTCAAACGAATATAAGGTTTAAGAAGATAAATTACATACTTACAATGGTACTTTTGCCAGAGATGGGTACAGTGATAAAAGAAATTTTTTTCATACAGTGTAAATAATTTCTTTAAAGCAGTACGCTATAATAGACTACAGGAAGAGAAATAATAAATGAAAACATTCGTTAGGAAATTATAGTGAATGAGTGGTAAAATAGAAATAAAACAATGCGATAGTCTGGAACATCATTAAACTTGTGAATAAAGATATGACGCCTAAACAATTTGTGGAAATACGTTCGAATACAATCCAATGAAGACCAAGATAAACGAACTTTTTTTAGGAAAGTATAAAAGCACAGAACTTAGTGCCAAACGAAATAAAAGGGTGTCGATGAAACGTACTTTCCACTAACCTGCAGCTGATGGTTAGCGCAATTATTGATAATAATGAGGAATCGTGGAATGATAACTGTAGAGACACATTTTTTTTCCTTTAGATAAATTTGTATAATATACAATAGAGTGTCGATAACCCGAACTAACTGGGACCGAGGGTGGTTCGGATTATCGATTTGTTCGGATTTTTTATTTTTATAGTTTCGGTTTGGATAGTTTTTATTTTGCCTTTAAAATTAGGCAAAATAATTAGATTAGCAAAATATGTCTCTTATTTTACTCTGCTTCATTTTTGAGACACTTATACTTCTTTTTAGAAGATGAAAACGACGCTGTTGTAGTAGTATAATGTTGGTACAAGATACTAAAGTCAACAGAGTGTTCTCAAAATTAACGAACATAATGGATAACTACTGACTGATATAAATGTGTTACTATTTGAATGGCAACTTATAATTTAAAATGTTCTATTTGAAAGCTTTAATGGCTAATCAATTGCAGCAGGAGAAAATGTAAGAGACAGGCTCGGTTTCTAAGGATAATCGGCTATTGTCCTCTTCAAATACTTCATGGGCCATAAAACAGAGTGTGCGAAGTCGCAAAACATCATTTTTAAATCGATGATTATGATTAAATTTCTGAATTTAAGACTTGTTGATAGTTTCATTCAAGGACATCTGTTTTGTGTTATTAACCAGAAATTGTTGATGCATATTTCTTAAAATGAAAGTGGACATTATTACTAATTAAAAAATCAACCATTTCAGTTTAAAGAAATAAAATATCACCTACCGTATTGGATGCAAGCATCTTGGATCTAAGACGACGGCATATATGTTTATACTTGATGGCAGGCATCTAAGTTCCTTTCTCCCGTGTAACTAAGTGATTTTGGATGAGTGTAGGTAACATTTTTTTTCATTATTTTTAAGTTTAGTATGCTGTTTACGTTGGGTAAATAAGCAGAAATGGAGACGGCGAAATGCTGTGATTGACTGCTCTTTTGAAGGACAACGTGTAGGATGTCCTGCTCAACAGGCCCCTCCGATCGAAGAATGAACATTGGCAGTGTCATATGCCTTGAATGGTGAAATTTCTTCCTCTACCGTTGCTTGAAACAGTTAACCTAGTCATCAAGTGCAACGACCTGAAGCAAAGAGTATTGGCGATCTGTGGAGTATTATTATACAGGTTTATATAATGTTAGAAGAGATATAGATGTTCGTAAGGAGTAGCAATTTCAAAAATTACAGTCAGATTTAAAGTGCAGTTCTTAGCATCGCGATATGTGGGCGGTTCCAAGGAATTTTCGGTGTATTTCTGGTCATTAGTCTAGTAACAGCTTTAAAATAATAATATACCCCTTCTAAATTTTTCAACTCAGGTTATTAATTTTTTTACGTATTCGATCATTTGCTCGAGGTATTTATCTTATCACAAATTGTTCGTATTGAATGTTCTTAACAGTAAAAAATTAATCAATCCTAACATATCTTAACTCGTCTTTCCAGGAGATTCTTCGACAAACTTCTTTGTCCATTTATCATTAACAAAGTATGAAATTTTCGTATTTCATCTGTTTCAAAATTCTTCTATACCACTACGATTCAAACGCTTCAAATTTCCTTCTTTCTTGTATTCTTGAAGTCATAATTTTCTGTTCGCCGTTGTGTGTTATAAAATTCTTTCTAATTCGTAGATTCATTTTTAAATCGAAGATCTTTCCCTCTTTGAAAAAGGCTTAATTTTCGACTGCTGTTCTATTGTCAGATTATCATCAGCTGTAAGATTAGTTCCTAACTAGCTGAAGTACTACACAATAATTTATTTTCACATCATATATATTTTAATATATTATATTTTTGTATCATTTTTGTTACATTGCTTTTATCATCGTATGGACTATTTATTTTCGTATTAAACCTTTCATTTTATGTGATAAATGATGACATAGAGAAAACTTTGAAGCAGTGCGTATGTATTGTTCTACTTTCTCACCCACCAGTTGATTTACTGAAAAACCTGTCTGATCGTCGGACTTCACTGTTCCGGAAATCGTTTCCTTATTACGAAGCTGCCGCTAAGGCTTAATTGGCTGTTTCCAGTGGTTTCTGCAGACACAATGCTCGGATGCGCCTCGGGGCCTTTAATTAGCTACGTTGGCCAAGAGCAGTGTTCGAAAACAGTACCAAGATCCGATCGTCAGGGATCCGATACGCCTTGTTAGTAAACTGCTATTTCTAGGACCAAGACGTTTGAATGAAATTTATTTGAGCTTCTCCTCTTTTCTGTAATACTGACGCCTCTGCTTTCTCCCTTCAGTTTAGAAATTGTATAGAGTTTAGCATCCCATCCTGCCACTCCAGGTAGCGACGGTGCAGAGGCACTGCTCTGAATTTGCGTAGGTCGCCGGTTCAACTACAGTATCGGGCATGGCTGATCTCAATAAAGAGTTGTCGCTCTCTCAAGTGCAGGAATGGCGATCCTTTATTGGTCTACGTGACATTTTTTCTAAAGAAATGTTGAATGAAGCCATGAGGTGCCATTATGCAATCATGACTAATGGTTGATGGGAGAAAGAAATAAAACTAAATATTATCGCCTTCAGACTTTATATTTGCAACCAGGCATACATTTTTTTTTTATACTGAGTAATAATAACATCAACAGTTTTGTCTTTATTTAAGAATATGAAACTACTTCGAATATTGTTCTTACAAATTAGATGCAAAATACCTAATATTAGGTTCATACTTTGTTACTTTTAGCAGAATACAAGCTGAAGTGGAGTCATATGACAATACTTGCAACCATAATTAATCAAAGACGACGATTCTTTATTTCTCTCTTTAATTGTACATGCAATGAATTTGGTTTTATGTGTTTTTTATTTTTTTGCTTCGCTACCCTTTTTTGACAAAGAGATTTGTGATTTGTTTCATAGGGCAGATTATGTCATATGTATCACTATTCCAGAACATAAAATACAAACCGCTTTTTCACGTTTATTAATCATGCCATATTTCTCAGTCCACCAAATTGAAATTATTTTTTACAGTTGTCTTACACTTTTTGTTTTTTGCCAAACTAGCCATGTTGAATAGTTGTACATAGAACTCAAAGAAACTTAAACAAACAGTTATCTTAACAAAGTTACTTCAAAAAGCGTAAGAACTATGAGTGATTGGTAAAAGCAGTCAACGACGTCAACAAAAACAACCAAGTGAATAAGTTAGTTTAGCAGCCGTCCCACCGCCTGCGCTTGCTCACTCAGTTCTCACAGATTCACTAGGAATCTACCTGTGTTCCGACACCGGATGTTTAGTTCTCGATGAACTTTGTTACTATAATATTAAATTATAAAGACGATAAAATAATTTACTTATGTGAATTGGGTACCTACTTAATTAATGCCGTGTCCAAATTATTTAGTCGCGTACCATCAGCGGCACACGTGCCACTTGTTCGCCATCACTGGTCCAACCAGAAGCTCTACAACGAAAAACTCTTAGTATTGTGTATCTACAATTGAAGGCTTTGGGATAAATAAGTAGGTAAGTCAATATTTATAAAACTTGAGAAGAACCAACTTGAATGTTTGAAAGTGTCACGCCTTTAATGCATCTGCATGTACAATAATTCTGATTTCTAAAATAAAACATTGGAAGCTCGAGGAACGTGAGCTTTTTCCATCTAGCTTTTCCTCAGAGAGAAGCTATTCCTCGAAATCGTATCAAACGTCCTTCTGTAAGCGGAAAGAAAAAACCGGCAACTGAAATAGGCACAATTATTCCGTAAATATTGTGAGCAAATGTACGACTGGATGTGATGCTTATGCAGTGATGGTACTCACATCGCTAAAATTTAGTCGTGAGGGACCGAAGATCTATACAGCACCAGAATAGCATCAGACTTTTCAAATATTGGTATTTTATCCTGGAAATCTACAGGAGACCTAGAATAAAGAATGGAAATGTTCGAAGTGCGTTACAACAAACCAAATATTACTAAAACTATTTTGCAGTATGTGTTTTCTGACGTTTAACATACCATTTTACGCTCGAGCGGATGGTTTAAACAGGCCATCCTCTGATGGTTGACCATGTTTAGTCCGTATGATACCCGTTATCATTCCTCCGTGGTGCGTCGTACGATAATGCAGCATACCGCTTTTGCTGGATGTGGTAGATATTAATTTCATAGGCTGCGTTTTGAAAGACCATTTTGTAACGTACATTGAGTCCTGTATCGTTTTACAGACGAATATCATTTTTTTGGTAACGCTAACCACAGAGACAGAGAAGGGTTTACATCTGGATGTTTTGACCATTTCCTTGAAATCTTCAGGTGTTTGCATCATTGCTTTTACGTTGCATAATCCAAAATAATTACCGCACTCTTGGTGCGAATGGCCACTTATAGGAAATGTAATTTGGATCTTCTTCAAACCACCAATTTGATTAAGAGTTACATAATGAATTAAGTGGAAGGTGGTTGTAGTTTTCATTGTGGCCACAAGCTGAACCACAAAATATTGCGACTACTTAGAGAAAGGAGGGGTGAGAAATAGAGTCGAAAATTACAGGCCAATCAGTTTGACTTCAGCGGTAGGTAAATTAATGGAAAGATTGATATGCAACCACATCAGAAATGTATGTGAGGAACGTAAGTGGTTTTCAAGTAGGCAACATGGGTTCAGGCAAGGATATTCATGCGAATCTCAGTTGGTGGGATATATGCAAGATATTTCAGATGAAATGAACAAGAGAGGCCAAATTGATAGTGTAGCACTAGATCTTTCAAAGGCGTTTGACAGAGTAAGCCACAAATGGTAGTAAATAAGGTAAAAACTATTGGAGTGGATGAGAAAGTGATTTGCTGGGTAGAAGAATTTTTAAAAGGTAGAAAACAGAAAGTTAGGGTGGGAAATGCCGTATCAAAGGAAGTGGAAGTAAAAATGGGAGTGCCGCAGGGTAGCTTATCGGGACCATTGCTATTCATTATTCTAATGAATAATTGTGTTGATTGTTTACTATCAGAAATTAGATTGTTTGTAGATGACATAATGCTGTATAAAAGGATCAAAACGATAGAAAACTGTAAACAGTTGCAGGGTGATCTGGACAGGATATCTAGTTGGGTTGGTAAACATGGGATGAAAATAAATTCAAAGAAGAGTCAGCTAATTAGATACACAAATAAAAAACAAAAGGTTAATTATGAATATAAGGTGGGGAAATAATTGCTTGCTGAAGACTTGAAATGTAAATATCTTGGCATTACATTTGATAACAAGCTTAACTGGGCAGGACACATTGGACAGGTGGTAGGAAAAGGTTTCAAAATTCTGCACTTGTTGGAGAGAGTGATGAGGGGATGCACGAGAGAAGTAAAGGAACTGGGTTACAAAACTTTGGTAAGACCATTGCTCGAATATGGTAGTGTAGTATGGGACCCACATTTTGAGTATCAAATACAGGAGTTGGAGAAGGTGCAAAGAAGGGCTGCTAGATTTGTTTCTGGAAATTATCGCAGAATTCAATCAGTGACAGATATGATAAAGGAGCTGGAATGGGATTCATTGCAAGACAGGAGGAGGATGAGGAGGGTCATGGGAGTGTACAGGGCGTATACTGGCGATGAGGCATGGAAAGATATTGCAATAGGTATGAAAAGTAGTTCATGGAAAGGAAAAGATGACCATGACCACAAGCTGGCACTCGATTTCAGGCACAAGGGTGTGGGAAGATTTTCTTTTTTAGGTAAGGGTGTCAGGGATTGGAATGAGTTACCAAGGGGAATGATGAATAACCTACCGAAAACGTTAAAAGAATTTAAAGTTAAAATTTGTAGAGGGGAAATGTAGGTGAGTGTAGGATATGGGGAAGTTGGGTGAGTATGGAAATTGCCACCGGAGCGTGTGCTCCATTGCAATTAAAATTAAATTAAATCTTCCGAGAAAGGAGTCATCAAGTGAACACATTTCAGCTGGCACTTGTTTGTTATTCATTATGGACAAACATAAAAAATATTTACTAGTTGCTAGAACGTTTTTAGTTACTATATTTGGTAGATAAATTCTTTTCAAAGTCTATGCAGATATTCACCTTCTCTTTATTTTTACTTGGCTCCAATTTGGGATTTCTTATGAAGTTCTAAAATTCTTGAGCTTTCCTCTTATGTATAATGTTCCGCGGCGTTACCATTGACTGCTACTTTCCCCTGTGCGCTTAACTTTCCTGGTTATTTCTCCTTACAGCAAAACTTTTGGATCTAATATCTCTTGACCTGCTTGGTTTTTTTCTAGTTCCAACCTCTCAGATGATGCGTACGATCAATCTGAAGCGAACTGCAACCATAACTCAATTTCTGTAAAAAAATTGACTTACCTGGTTTTTTTTCCCGTGTCTTTGATTGGAAAAACTATTAGCCAAGCGAATGGTGGGAAGCACCGAATGCTATAAAACAGTGTTTTACAACCTTTTTGAATACGCGACTTCTTTACAAGTACAAATCAGACATCAGTAAAAACACTTTGGTGATCTCCCAGATCGTTAATGAAACTATGTTAGTTTCATTTCTATTGATAATACACCTACCAAATCTAGAAATCAATTGCTGTGCAAGGTAGTCGCGAGCATTGTGCAGACAGTGATATATTCTTTGCCACGATGGCGGCACAGAGGCGAGAAGATGGAGCACCGGCCGCATAGGAACAATCTGTTTTTCTTCACTGCAATCAGTTGTCCGAGTACGCCAGCCAGTACGGACTAGCTTCACTGCGAGCGAGATAATCAAAACCGAAAAAATTGACTTTATGACGAATATTACCCGAAATATGGTAGAAATAAGATAAATGGGCTCCAATTAGAAAATGATCTGGTTGTTTGTGTCTCAAAAATACAACCAGGTTTCCACAATTTATTAAAAAATAAACAGGCGCAGCATTCTCACTAAAAATGTATTTTGAGGAGTCACGGCCTACAGGTTGGGTCTCATAAATGAAAAACTTAGCTTTTTGTCGATTATGTTCTCCTTGAATTATTTTATATAGGGGGCTTCTTATAGGGGCCAAGGATAACCAGTTTTCGTTGGGTGTTAAATATGTTGTAGTGATATAATTGCATTAACGTTGTAACTTTTTTGTTAGGTAAACAATATTTTCATTACATTGACACTCGTCTAATTAATACGGCTCATCACTTAAAAATTATCTACTTCTACTATACAATTTAAAGGTGTGACGACCTTCATCCGAAACAAACTAACCCCTCGTAAATGACCAGACATCTTTACAATACTTAGTTATCTCACTTAATGGATAAGATATTAAGAATGTATGGGACTTAATTATAATAGACCTTTGGTCTTGAAGGTTGGAATGTTACTAAGACAGTTTGGCTCCGTTTTTAACAAGATTCGATTGGACACTTGAAGTATTTCAATAATTCTTCCTAGCAAGGGAGATATACAGTACAGTTTACCATGGCATGAAAAATTCGAATTATCCGGCTTCGTTTATATATATAAGGAAAATTCACAGATACTAAGGAAAGCTGAAGGATCTTTCACAATTCTCGTTGGGACCAGAATCTCAATTTTGGATCCTTTGATTCATTGAAAAACAAATTTTCATAAGACCTCCAGAGTGGTAATATCTTAAGTAACCATTTCCAGTTTTCAGAGACGCTGTCCACTGCTTGGTATAAGGCTCTGTCTGTTAGACTCGTTAATCAGAATTGCATTTTTAATTTATCTAACCGCACCTAAAAGCAACAACTGTTCGAACACGATATTTCATGTCAATAACCTTGCTGTAGAGAGCAGTTGAAAGACTGTCGGCCAATAACTGAATAATCGATATAAGAAATCGGAAACCTGTAAGTTATAATGTGTATTGAACTACATCTGGCCTAGGTTGTTAGTGGACTAAATGAAATCATTGGGACTGGTGATCGCATCGTCACAGGAGCTTCAAATTTTGCTGATGCAGTACCAAACACCATTCAGGATTTGTATCCATGTACTACGTACAAGTCGACAAGTAGACATAGCTTAATGCCTCACTGTAATAAGGATTATGTTACGGGATTTAAAACATTCAAATAAAACTGTTTATGTTTACCATCTTGTTTCAATTTCCTCGATACGTAATAATTGTAAATCTATATTGATTTCAGCTTCAGACAAATTGTAACTAAAGACTGCGAGACGATGTTAAGGACGAAAATCAACAAAATTTCTTATTCCACATATTTCAAAATTTTTGGTACTGTCAATTATTTAATTTAATTTAATTTTTTTTATACCACCACATTATTGATGTAGTTTTAATGCAGCAGTTCTAGAGATGTATCGTTACCATTTTTGGGATTTGCAAGAGATCTTTGAATACCTATCTGCAGTAGGTCCTTTATGCGCTTTGACTTGGTGTTTTTTGTAGCTGTTATTTAATTACTGCCATCAAAACTAAAAACTTAATTTTACTTTTATCAAAAAATAAAATAAGTATTAATTTTTTTGGCGGTAACTACCTCAGCTGGCTTAATCATACATATTTTTTCATAGACTAATTTGTTTATAGTTTCGTCATAATTTTATATTAGTACACTAGTTCTTTATACTGAACGAGCTTGATGGACAAGCGGTAACGCTTGGGCTATTCGGGATGGTATGTGTTCGAATCCGCATCCGGCATTAAGGTCATTACAGAATTCCTTTCCATTGCTTGTTCCAACCTTCCCAGCCTGTTTGACAATGATGCGTGAAGCCATAAACAATACAAAAAAATTATTTTTAATAGTGAATACCTAATATTTATAAGGAAAATGGGCTAGTTTCCTTACGTTATTTTTCAATTCAACGTAAACTAATTTAACTAAAACATCAGTTTTCACACTCCATTGTAGCAACAGTCATTATTTACTAAATGCTGCTTTGTGCTGATAAGATTTTAAAAGTCAAAGCCATCACAAAAACTAAGGGATTTCAGAAGTATTATAAAATAATTTGTTTCTAAAAAACAATCCCTCCATATTTTGTTCCCCCTCCTTATTTTAGAAGCAGTCTACTTACGTGTACCAGCACTTGTTTGTAATAGATAGATAGATAGATAGATATGTTCTCTTTGATCCCATGTGAGAATAATCTCGGGGATGTGGAACAGTACATACACTTATTTTTAGTGTCAATATTACTATATAATTGATAATATTATTATATATTGACAAGTTAGCTACAACCCATTAGTATAACCAATATCTCCTGTAATCCACACATAAAATCCCGAGTTAATTAATACTTATTATGTAGAACAGTGTATACACTTGTTACCAGCATCTAATAACCAGTTATTTTCTTACCAACCAGTTATCATGATAAGTTTCACTGTAATTTGCGACTACATATTATATCACGTTAGTTGCTATTTATGTGAAACAGTACACACACCTATTAACAATATCAATTATATTACCAACATCTCATAAGCTGTCAATTACTTAAAAACCTATTAGTATGATAATTTTTCACAGCAGTTTTTGAGTGCATGCTATCCCATGTTAGTTACTATATAAGAGTGAAATTTTGTAAACAGTGTAATTACTTCATTTGTCAAAAGTTTCAACAGAAAGAAAAACCATATATTATTTTAGTAATTGTGGACAACTTTGTTACCTTCCCCTTCCATACACCATATATAGGCCTACTATTTTATCAGTCATTCTAAGTTACCAAATTCCAAGAAGAAAATTCTTTCACAGAGTAAAATGGGTTCTGAAGCAGAAACTCTTTCAGTTTGGACTTAAGGTAGTTGGTTTTTTGTTGATAACATTTAATTTCTGTTGGTAAGACATCGAATAAGGAAGCTCCAGTAAATGTTAACCCTTTCTGTACAATTGACAGTGATTTGTAATCCTTGTGAATATTATATTTATTCCTAGTATTATGGCTATGTATGTCAGCATTAAGATTGAAGTGTTCAGGATTTTCCACTACAAATGATAGTACGGAGTATAGATACTGTGCTGGCATTGTTATGACCAATATATTCTCGAGATACGGTAAATACCAAGTCTTGAGGTTAAACTCTCCTTGAGGAATGAGTTGTGGTAGTACTCAAGTTCGATTCTCTGTCTGTCGATTCACATTTCAGTATTCCATTATTTACCGAAATTGTTTTCCAGAAATAACTGGATGTTATCTTGTCTCCCTGGGTTTAAAGCTGGCTGCTATTATAAGAACACTAGGCGTGCATGGGGGTTTTCTGATGAAGACGGCAGTGCTCGGCATTTTTATTTTAAAGGAAGTTTTTAACACCCTGGATTTGCCCATGGCAACACTGGATTCTATAGGCATCAGAATGCCTGCACGTCTGAACGAAGGGGATTGGGAAAAGGAACGGGAAGGAGTTTGGATGTGATCTTTTAAAGGAGCCATCCCGAGAATGTCCTAAATGCCTGGAATGTTTTCGAAAACCATGGGAAACCGAAATCAAGACGATTTACCTCAACCACAAATGCGGCACAAATCGCAGGGTTCATACAGACCTGGGCCTATTTGTTTCCTTTGTCAATAGGCCTTATTGCGATAGAATAACAACGACTCAAATTTTATTTATTTGTTTTTTCTTTGTTTTCCGGAGTTTTATACAAGTAGCAAAATTACTGGAAAAATTAATATCCCATAAAATCATTTAAAAAGATGCAATCAAACTGAATTTATATTACATTTTAATCAGTTTTTCCTTTTGGATTCACGCCTCGTCGATCTTGGTGCCATCATAGGCGGGAAAGGAATTTTGGCAAAGAGCGCCATTTGCCTAAAGTCAATTCAGGAAAACATGGAAAACCTTAAACTGGATGACCACGCGAATGCGAGTTAGAAAAAGAAATAATTATTACAAGACCAATGTTATCAGAATCTCTTGTTCATAAAACGTTAGCAGTAGCTGTTATCAACCTTAAATGTAATCCTTTACCTATTTGTATCTATTAAGTCTTTTTCACCTACTTCTGTTATTTATGAATATAGTAAAAATATTCAAGCTCTATTCTAATTAAAGGACTTGTAAAAAACAATCGGAAAATTATTGGGCTAATTTATTATGCTAAATTTTACTGAATGTAATTAATTAATACACGAGTTAAACTTTAGATACATTTTTGTATTTGGTTGGAATTTACTTTCTGGCGTAACATCTGATGATTTTTAACATTACCTGGTGACCCAGGCTTAGAGGCTGTTCTGGAGGGAGTTACTATTCCATCGCAGCTTTCTTACGAAATTTTAATTAGGTTGGTTTCGCTCTGTATTAATGTTTTCGTGTTGGTAACTATGACGTCTGTATTTTCAGTGAAGTGTGTTGCTTGTGTTTGGAATAAATGAAAGGAGAAGGAGGAGATACTCTGTTCTGATCTACTCTTCTGAAACACACAGAGGTCGTTAATATTATCGTCCAAGCAAACGAACGAATCACTATCATCAGTATCGTTGCTGTAACTCCATTCGCACTGCGGGAAGGTGTGGGATTTAACCCAGGACTTTTTCGCCGAAAAGTTCCTGTGCACAGCTACATCTGCCACTCTTATCTGTCAAGCGGTGACGGTGAAAATGTCTTCTAATGTTAGGAATCGGTACAGCTAAACCCTTGTCAGGCGCCAGCTACCATAATGTTACCGACAACTCCTGCAATCCAAAAGGGTGGGCAAGTGAAATTGAACCTTTGAGTAATTATTGTGATTTGTGCCTTCCTTTTTGTGTAAAGTGTAGCTATTGCGATTAAAATATGGACTATCTCAGCATTCGCTTCATTGACCACTGAAAACCGCCTAAAAAACACTGCCACGATGGGCGGTATACGAGACTGGAATTTTGGGGATGAACTAGTTGCATTTCTCATTATTAGTAGTACTGCATTTTATTGCTCACTCCCAAACTCGTAGGCATAAATATTTGTCAGACAAAGTGAAATCATCGCCAATAAATACAATAAAGTTTTAGATCGTAATAATACATCTGTATTTTCACCTGTTACAAAAAAATTTCTTCATTGTTTCATTCAAAGAAAATAGCTGTTCAGATGGTTACCTACGATAGTAATCCATATTCCTCAGAATTGAGATTTCAATACTGGTCGTGTTTGGAATACTAATAAGAGAATAACAATAACATGATCGATTTCCAATGAAGGTGGAAAGGCTTTAATGCAGATAATGTTGTCTTTGAATTCCACATTGCTAGTGTTGTGAAGACGAGTAACGGTACGAATTCATGAGCGCTGTTGCAGCATGAAATTTCCATTCGCTTATTCCGCTACATTATCCTGTCGGCTGGAGTGTCAGATAACGCCGAGCAGGCATTTGGGAGCTTCTCCTTTCAGCTGACACAGTTCGCGACGTAATCGTACTGCAAGTTTTGGCACCTTGCTTCAGATGCTACGCAATCAAAACTGGTTCTGTGCTGCAGAAGACTGCTGGTAGGTCTGAACTAAGTTTCCCCATGAATAAATGTATTCGCTTCGGCATGTGATTCATATAGAAATAAATAAGGGGTGTCCATTAATTACTTGAGGTGCAATAGGGGTAGGGGGGGGGGGTCTGGCGAAATCTTACAAAAACGACGCCGATATCGACTTTAGGGGGGTAAAAAGTGTAGATTTTTCGCTGTCATCAGTCTTTCGACTGGTTTGATGCAATCCTCCATCCCTTCGTATCATCTGCTAACCTCTTCCTACACCTAACAACCCAAATTCACAATTATCTGCTTCATATATTCTAATCTCTGTCTTCCTCTACAGTTCTTACCTTCGACTGTTCCCTCCACTAACAAATTAACCAATCCAGCATGTCTCAAAATATGACCTAGCAGCCTGTCTCTTCTTTCTGTAAGCTTCTTCCACAAACTTCTTTCCTCATCCATCATTTCCAAAACTCGTTCATTTCTTACTTTGACCACTTGATTTTCAGCATTCTTCTGTAGCACCACATTTCATATGCTTCAATTTTCCTTCTTTCTGGTAGTCCATGCTTCGCTACTAGAAAGTGCTGGGCTCCACACATACAGTTCTTTCTAAGTCCTAGATCAATATTTGAAACTAAAGATTGCTCCTTTTCATGATGTCTCTTATTGTTAACGTTATTTTACTTTTTACATCATTCCTGCTTCGGCCATCAGTTGTAATTTTGTTCCCAAGTTGCAGAATTCACTAACTTCTGATATTGCATCCGATCCTATTTTTATATTTAATCTACTGTAATTGGTATCATCTCTGCTATATTTCATCACTTTTGTCTTACTTTGATTTATACTCAGTCCAAAATCTTCCTTCATTGTTTTGTACATGCCATTTAGTAACTTCTCAATATCCTCAGCCTGTTCTGCTAACAGGACAATGTCATTAGCAAATCGTACCATACTGATTTTTTTTTCTCCTTTACCACCTATGCCGCAAGATTTTTTTTTTTTTTTTTTTACTTGCTTTATTGCTTCCAGTACATTGTAAGGAAACATAGTCCCTTACATTTTTGTTTGTATTATTTCAGTTTTATTATTTTCTGTACATATATTTAAAAGTTAGAATTTTTTTGTTTAATTTATTTTCTTTTGTAAAAGAAAAAGATAATAGTTATTATGCAAGAGTAAAGAGTAGTGTGTTAAAAGAATATCTTTGGCGGGGCAGATGAGCGAAGTCCGAAGGAAAAAGATGTGTGTATAGCAGACGATTGTGGTTCGAAATATTCTGTTAATATGTTGAATTAATGATTAAAGTAAATGATAGTTGTTCGTAATAATCAGGAACAATAAAATATATTAATTTTACAACATACAAGTTGAATATTAACTGGGATAGACTACAACCTTGTCTCACACCCTTTTTAACTGATACATGTCTCTCACGATTCTCTACTTTTATTGCAGCCACTTAATTCTTATATAGATTATAAAGTATTCTTCCATCTCGATATTTTAGACCTTACTTCTTTAAAATATTGAACATCTTGTTCCACCTAAAGCTTTTTCTAAATTAACAAACGCCATAAAAGTGTCTCTGTTTTCCTTGAGCCGCCCTTCGTATATTAAATGTCTAGATCTGACGCGGAAACGAACTTTAGGCGAGGTATAACCGTCCTCGGAAGAAGGAGAGCCAAAAGAAAAACAAAACAAAAACAAAAAAAACTACGAGGTCGATTAGTAGTAGGGAGGGGAGGGGGGAAGTCCGCCAAAATCTCACCAGAAAGAGGGGGGGGGGGAATTCGGAATTCCGGAAAAACACCTAACGTAATTAATAGTTAAAATAACTGTTCGTTTTTACTTTTTCTTGCCATGGGTTTGGTACTTTGCTGTCAGGTTATCAGAGCCGAAAAAGGATTATGGGAAATGAAAGAGAAGAAAGTTGTTCACGGCGTTAACGAAAGAGAATTGCAAGAATTTGCTTTTAGTGACTGCCACATACTATAAAAATCAGGTTGCCTGAACTGCCAATATAACTCAGATCCTTCCAAATGTAATGTTTGAGTTTAGCAGTTCTTCCATGCACTATGATGTAAAAAGAATTATTTGTTTATTGAAAGTGAAATTATTTGAACTATTTTCAGCCTGTTATTATTTGGTAGCTTATTATTGCTGATTTGTCACACTTGTATTGGAATATCACAAATTACGTAATATTTTGAGTCTGAATACAACAATGCAGTGGTAGACATTTAATTTAAATTGCGAGTTCAAAACGTTTGTTGGAGAAATTACAGATGTATTTTTACATCATCGAGAATGTGACTGATGAAAGTTTAAATGGCTTGGTTTTGACGAATACGATTTCATGTTCAAGCTTGCGATTTACAGGATGGCATATGTGTAAAAATAAATACAGGGTTCTTAATCTTTGTTTCAGCCATAGGCGATAGCAGCTTAGATTTTCTTATTTCCATATGACTTACACTCATTCAGTGAAGAACATAATAATATATTTTAGCCATCCCAGATTCTGAGCATTGTAAAAAAAATGACTTTTACGATGTTTGGTAATGAAATTTAATCGTTTTTTTTTTCCTTAGAAATTATTAAATGCGCTTTGGTTCATAACTACTGTTTGGATCTTTAGGACAAGTCATATTTTTTTCCTGCCTTCTTTCTGAGCTGTAATGAAGAATTAAACATTGATTCAACGTTTCTGATTGAGTTTAGATGTATTTTGTATAGAACTAGCCTCGTACCCGCGACTTCGTGCGCGTGGATTAGGATTTTTTTGCCAGAATTAAATATAGAAAGTTGTAGGTAACGAAGGATTGGTCTCAAACAATATCGAGTGGGCATAATATGACAGGGAAGCTACAACTATATCATTCTACCGTCGAACCTGCCTCTTGTAGAGAATCAATTTACAATATATTTCTGTCACTATTCTATAAGATCTCAAAATTTCGTGACTACAACTGTTAATCATACTGGAAAAAAATATCCTGTGCCCTTCATACAGCTTTCCTTACAAAATTCCATCACAACGATATAGCCATTTAGTCGTCAAAACGTAACAAAAAGACAGAGACTTACTTCCGTATTTATATTAGTATTACTGTTGTTCACACTCACACACTGACTGCGAACAACACCTGAGGGATCATTATAAGTAAAAAAGTGTACACTTACAAAATTGCTGGACTACCTACGATTTGCCTCGCATTGCACCCCTAACATTCTAATATCTACAGTTTAACATTCAATCCGAATAACCTACGGCCCAGGCCTGACTCTTACGATGAAAAATAATTTTTAAAAATCTTAGCCTTAGCGGAGATTTGAACCGCAGACCACGACGTTCGTAAGCAAGCTCTCTGGCCACTGAGCTGCGAGTTCACTACGCGGAAACATCGTCTGGAGACGTCCACATCCAACGTGTCTGTCTATCGCCGTATTTCGAAGTTATGAGACAACATGTGTTATTTATACAAATAATTTTTCAACCAAATGTAGACAGTATTTTTCTCCTTGTTTCAAAGGATAAGTGTGCAAAGTTTCATCGAGATCGGATGAAAACTGCGGATTTGTATGAAGAACAAACAAACAAAAAAACAAACATTCATTCATCTTTATATATAAGGATATAGATGCATGTTTATAACATTTTTCCTAGATTCAGTCATATTTAGTGTTGTAAAAAAACGGTTTTTGCTGACTTGGAAAAAAACGTGAAGAAAACTGTGAAAAAAAACCATGTTTTTTTTGGGACACTTTTTTTCATAACCACTAAATCTCAAATTTGTAAAGTATTTATCGTTTAATATGACCGTTTTAGAGTTTATACTAAGTACTTATCTTAATTCTTAAATCTACTATTTTTTTTTTTTTTTTTTTTTTTTGGTTCAGTAGAAAAGAAAATTATGAAAATATTGGTAACATTGATTGAAGTTTTCTTTTACGAACGGGGACTTCCCGAAGAGGCTAGATTGCGGGAGAAGAAATCCCTGTTCCCCATTGTTTTGATTGATACTTGCTATTTGAACTAGTGCTGCCAACCCTGCGAATTTATCTGTAGACCTACGGATCTTTTCAAAAAATTAGGAATATTAAATTTATCTACGGTTTTTTGCCTCTTGTTATTAGTTATTGTGTTTTACTTACATTCGTATACTTGTTAAACTCTCAGCGTATAGTGATACTGAGTCATTAAATTGTCAGTAATTATGAATCGGTTCCTTGCAACCGTTGGCGTAAACCAACGATTGAAAAAGAAATGATAACAAATTTAAATTCAAACTTAAAAGACCTTAATACAGAATTCTCGTTGCAGTCTTTATGCACAGTGTGTACTTTGCTCACAATTTAAAATTGCAATCTCAAAATCTTTTGCGTACAGTACAAGGACATCCAGTAAAAGAAAATGTAATTATTTATGAAGTTTTGGAGCTGCACGGAGAAATAATTGAATAAGTGGAGTCCTTTAAATATCTCGGGAGTAATGTAAGTGGTGATATCAGCTGCAAGAAGAAGGTAAAAACTAGAATAACAATGGCAAAGGAAGCTTTCAATAGAAAGAAAAATCTACTATGTGGAAGGCTGGACAAAACCCTGAGGAAAAAATTAGCTAAATGTTTTGTATGGAGCGTAGGACTGTATGGAGCAGAAACATGGACTCTACGCAAAGATCTAAAGAGGCTGGAAGCTTTTGAAATGTGGGTATGGAGGAGGATGGAGATAATTTGGCAGGACAAAGTAAGGAATGAGGAAGTGCTGAAACGAATAGGAGAGAAAAGGTCACTCATAAAAACAATAAGAAACAGAAAACAGGACTGGATTGGCCTTGTGCTGTGGAACGAATGTTTGCTTAAGACTGCTCTGGAGGGGACTGTAAATGGAGAGAAGAGAAGAGGTCGGCGAAAGATGAAAATGATGGATGATATAATGATAAACGGGAGATATATAGAAACTAAAAGAATGGCGGAACAGAGGGAGGCGTGGAGGCTGTCACTGTGCGTGGACCTGCTGAATAGCAGAGAACCCTTGATGATGATGGATCTAGAGGAGACAGAAGAAGAAACAGAAAATTCCCTCACCGACAGAACTAGTGTTGGTAGTGATGATACTAGTGAATGAGGTACTGACATAGAGGATGAATAAAATTATGGTACCCATATAGATACATTTATGAATCATTATGTAAGACATTATATGATTCAGTAAGATTTGAAACACACAAGTAAAATGTAAGTTCCGTAAATAAAACTATAATTTATCAAATATACTGTTTTCTGGAAAAACAAATAGAAAAGGGTGCTAGGTTTTTTTCATGTTTTTTTTCACAAAGTTGAAAAAAAAACTTTTTTTCCAGTTTTCAACACTAGTCATATTACGATAATATTTATGGTCATTTTGAGGAAAAATCTGGTAATTTTTTAATGGTATCGGGAATTCATTAGGTATAGATGAGAAGAAATTAAGATAATTATTCATGAACAGTACTGCTATTATACAGTGGTGGAAAAACCAAACTAATTGTTGCTGAATTGGTCGGAAATGAGCAGCGAATAATTTAAGTTATGCATTATTGTCACTCTCTAAACGTTAATGTTCTGCCCGCTTTTTATAATCTCGACAATGCAGCAGCAGCATGCCTGTGTCGAGCCGCGTCAATCAATGTCTCACTGTCACAAATACTTTTTTTTAAATATTCCTCAGTCAGTTTTAAATTTCCAGTGCATCAGTGAGTACCACCATGCCGAAAACAAAATTTTCTGAGTTACGTAAAGGAATTTGGAGAGGAATATTTTAGTACAGACGAAAGAATTCTTTTCTGTAAATAAAAATGACTTCAACAAAATGATTTAAAATTTAATTTTCCAATGGTGTAGTGAGTGCATGGAAGGTAATCATGCTGTCTACATGAAAAGTAACTCTACTAGACATGATAAATGATGTATAATTGAGCAAGTTTTGATGTATAGTAAATTTAAATGTTTGGTCATATTTTGTGATTTTTAGGTCACATTTACCCGTTTTTTGCCTGCATATCTCTCTAGTTTCTTTGGTCCTAAAGATCCGAACCCTACTCATAACAGTACTCCACTTTTGTTTTCAACGTACTTACAAAAACTATAATCAGGCCTAATAGCTATATTAAATCTGTACCTAATTGTTATTGGAAATCGTGCATATGACAAGCATTTTTGACTGTAGTTCGTAATCCCCCAAAGACTATGTTCCCATTGATTACCATCATAGAAATTTATTATGTTTGTGTTTGAGACAGAAACGCATTCATTTATTTTACCAATGTGTGATGTTTTGAACTGTGAAAATGATTTAATTGAACTGAATAACTGATGTAAATGTATTACAGTGCACGGCAAACTAATTAACAAAACTCTGATTGACAATAATGTGTCAGCAATAGTGTTGAAAGTAAGATTTGGACAGTTTGAAAGGTTTAATTTGCTGTTAAGTGTTTATGAAGAATATTATTGCTGCATCTAGAAATTTCAATGTCTGTGTTAGAAAACTGAGTGAAAGAAATGGGTGTTGAGATAATTATTGATAAGGATAGAGATATAGTTATGTGGATTGTTACCGGATACTTGTTGCTTACCAGAGGACTGAAAATTGCGATAATAGTACCAGTCCATAAATGAGAGATGACAAATAGATCGAAAATTACATGCCTGTGACTTTAGGGAAGGATATTCATGCCACTCTCAGTTAGCACATTAAAGATATTTCGGATAAAAGATACAAAAGGGCCCAAGTTTATTGTGTCGCAATAGATCTTTCAAAGACTTTTCACAGAGTGAGCATAAAATGGTGCCAAATAAGGTAAATACTATCGGAATGGATGAAAAATTGATTTTGCTGAGTAGAAGAATTTTAAAAGGTAGAATGCACAAAGTTCAGGTAGAAAATGGAGTATCAAAAGAAGTTGATTTGAAAATGGTATTGCCACAGGGTATCCTACTGGGACCGTTGCTATTCATTATTGTAATTAATTTTTGTGATGATAGATTACTGACAGAAGTTAGGTTATTTGCATATCACATTATGCTATGTAGTAGGATAAAATCGGAACAAAGGCTAGCTGGGTAGGTCAACATGGGAGGAATATAAATGGAAAGAAGAGTCTGATTATTAGGTTGAAATGTAAATATCTTGGCATAAAGATTGTAATGGTTTTCTGACCGATAGCTATCGGGAAAATCACGTTTCGTACCCTTGTTACATATGGATTGGCTCTCTCCGGGCAATACGTATTTACTCTTAAGGACTTCATCAGTAATTTTTCTCCCATCACATATATATATATATATATATATATATATATATATATATATATGTGTGTGTGTGTGTGTACCTAAGGAGATGATTATTCAGCACTTATGTTAATTGTATGATTACCTATCCAGCTAGATATTCTGTCCGGATACTCCTGCACTGTTCACAGTACTCTTCTATTTATATCATATGTGGCCCTACTCGATCGCTGCATTTGGATGTCAGCTATACGGATGACACCCAAAAGCGTAGTGCATAAACCACCATTCCATCATTCGAATCAGCCACAACAATGAAAAACCAGACAAAGCAAACAACAAAAAGTTGTCAGTTTCTTATACAACACTGTAGTTGTGCCAAGTAGTAAATAAAATTATCCTGAATTAATTTTAAAGGATATTCAAACTTATCGATGCTGAATACAAATGCTGAGAATTATATAATGGTCCTAAAAAGTGAGAAATGAAGAAAAATAAGCTCTGTAATATTAATAAAACTTATAGAAATGCTACAAAATTATTATAAACAGATTTATTAGTTTAGCAGGTTCGTCACATGTTGTAAAATATTTAAACAAGTAGTTTCATATAAAACTAATCTTACCTTACTATGTTCTTTGTAAAAACAAGATCGCAAAGATTTTTTTTTTTTTTTTTTTAATACGATTTCTCTGTTTGCATTTATGTCTTTATTTTTAAATAATACACTCCTGGAAATTGAAATAAGAACACATTGACGCCGGTGTGTAAGACCCACCATACTTGCTCCGGACACTATGAGAGGGCTGTACAAGCAATGATCAAACGCACGGCACAGCGGACACACCAGGAACAGCAGTGTTGGCCGTCGAAGGGCGCTAGCTGCGTAGCGGTTGGGCACCGCCGCAGTCAGTGTCAGCCAGTTTGCCGTGGCATACGGAGCTCCATCTCAGTCTTTAACACTGGTAGCATGCCGCGACAGCGTGTACGTGAACCGTATGTGCAGTTGACGGACTTTGAGCGAGGGCGTATAGTGGGCATGCGGGAGGCCGGGTGGACGTACCGCCGAATTGCTCAACATGTGGGGCGCGAGGTCTCCACAGTACATCGATGTTATCGCCAGTGGTCGGCTAAAGGTGCACGTGCCCGTCGACCTGGGTCCGGACAGCAGCGACGCACGGACGCACGCCAAGACCGTCGCATCCTACGCAGTGCCGAAGGGGACCGCACCACCACTTCCCGGCAAATTAGGGACACTGTTGCTCCTGGGGTATCAGAGAGGACCATTCGCAACCGTCTCCATGAAGCTGGGCTACGGTCCCGCGCACCGTTAGGTGGTCTTCCGCTCATGCCCCAACATCGTGCAGCCCGCCTCCAGTGGTGTCGCGACAGGCGTGTATGGAGGGACGAATGGAGACGTGTCGTCTTCAGTGATGAGAGTCGCTTCTGCCTTGGTGCCAATGATGGTCGTATGCGTGTTTGGCGCCGTGCAGGTGAGCGCCACAATCAGGACTGCATACGACCGAGGCACACAGGGCCAACACCCGGCATCATGGTGTGGGGAGCGATCTCCTACACTGGCCGTACACCTCTGGTGATCGTCGAGGGGACACTGAACAGTGCACGGTACATTCAAACCGTCATCGAACCCATCGTTCTACCATTCCTCGACCGGCAATGGAACATGCTGTTCCAACAGGACAATGCACGTCCACATGTATCCCGTGCCACCCAACGTGCTCTAGAAGGTGTAAGTCAACTACCCTGGCCAGCGAGATCTCCGGATCTGTCCCCCATTGAGCATGTTTCGGACTGGATGTAACGTCGTCTCACGCGATCTGCACGTCCAGCACGAACGCTGGTCCAGCTGAGGCGCCAGGTGGAAATGGCTTGGCATGCCGTTCCACAGGACTACATCCAGCACCTCTACGATCGTCTCCATGGGAGAATTGCAGCCTGCATTGCTGCGAAAGGAGGATATACACGGTACTAGTGCCGACATTGTGCATGCTCTGTTGACTGTGTCTATGTGCCTATGGTTCTGTCTGTGTGATCATGTGTTGTATCTGACGCCAGGAATATGTATATAAAGTTTCCCATTTCTGGGACAATTAATTCACGGTGTTCTTATTTCAATTTCCAGGAGTGTATGTGGCCCTACTCGATCGCTGTGTCAGCTATACGGATGACACCCAAAAGCGTAGTGCATTAACCATCATTCCAATCAGCCACAACAATGAAAAACCAGACAAAGCAAACAACAAAAAGTTGTCAGTTTCTTACACAACACTCTAGTTGTGCCAAGTACTAAATAAAATTATCCTGAATTTTAAAGGATATTCAAATTTATCGAATGCTGAATACAAATGCTGAGAATGATATAAAGGTCATAAAAAATTAGAAATGACTAAAAATAAGCTCTGTAATATTAATAAAATTTATAGAAATGCTACAAAATGATTATAAACAGAGTTATTGGTTTAGCAGGTTCGTCACATGTTGTAAAACATTTAAACAAGTAGTTTCATATAAAACTAATCTTACCTTACTATGTTCTTTTTAAAAACAAGACCGCAAAGAATTTTATTTTTAATACGGTTTCTCTGTTTGCATTTATGTCTTTATTTTTAAATAATACTAGTAATTGATCTATTTGCACCATATTTATTTTTATTTTGTCATGGTAGTCAGGATTAGAGATCTGCTACAGGCGTGGTAAGTCTTTACACTTCTCAATGATCTCCACCACAAAGTCATGCTGAGACGACATTATTTTTTCTAAAAAAAAGTAAAAAAAAATCGCCCTAATTGTTACCTAGGGCACTGATGTTGTCTCCTCAGTGGTCGGCGACAGAATGAGAAGTGTTTAGTCGGTAGTTTCACTATACACGAGCCGACTGGAGTGATGGCTTGGTGTCGCTTCCACGTGGTTTTCCCCACACACCGTCAGTTGGCTTGATGGCATGATGGACGATACTGATGGATATTGAACTGACCGGATATCCAAATAATCGTGTCACTCCACGTGATCCACAGCAATTTCCCCACAGACGAAACGATAATGGAGCGACATCGCTCCATTTGGATGCATGGAGCGAACGTGTATGGTCACCTATCAAAACGATCAATCATTGTAATGATGAAGTACAATGGTCTCAATACACTACCCATTTTCACTTCCAGATCAGTTGATCGCTACAACACGTTTATGGTTACTGATTTGATATACGGATAGACCGACAGGTTTACTTTATACAGGAGCTGTTTGGGATATGGTTGAACATTTAACTCCTGCTCAGAACAGTACTGATATGCTAGCGTCAAATGGCGTTTGAGTACTCGAGGCAGGCAATGAGACGTTAGTTCGTTGCCACGATTTGGTGTGGAAAAATGATATATTACGATATACGGGAATACATAAAGAATGGTACAGTGTACATGAATAGAAACAATTTTGTAAAATGTAGATTGAATGAATAATGGATAGGTGAAAAAGAGCTTGGTTGAATGGACAGCTAGCTATCTCACCCCCCCCCCCCCCCAAAAAAAAAAAAACTGAAACCATACTAAACCTGAATGAGATTTCTTCCATCTTGCTCGATGGCGGTAGGTGATGTAGGCTACTGCTGATAAGTAACGTTTGAGACATTCAAAGAGCGTTGAGAATAAGAATGAACTGACTTCTGCAAGGTGTTTCCATTCAACAATCTCTCTATACTGTTATTTTGGAGGAAAGATGCGTAATCCAGTTGCATAAGATTACATCATTGCAAGTCACAGTGAAATCAAACATTGCTAAACTGGTTTTTTACGGCCATTTGTTACTTCTCAAGGTAATAGGATATCCAGCTACACTTAAATTCATGTGTTTTAGCCAGTGTTTTCTAATATTTTGAAATTTTTTCATTTCTTTCATAACGGTTGATTTTTTTGAAAATTATTCGTAATCTGTTACCACTCTTAACAAAACATACATTCGGATTGAAACTGCAATCATTATTGGGCAAAAGCATTTTTAATGATTATCTAAAGTATACTTTTGTCTGTAGGGCACAATAAATGTTCTTTAGCATACTCTTAGCGTGAAAAAATGTTTAACAGATAATCAAGTATGAAGCTGTGTAAAATCTCACCGCATTTGTCATTTGGACGTCTCCGAATTCCAACGTTTTATTTATAAAATAGTAATAGCAGTAAAATAATTTCGTACTTATTTCCCTGTTACAGCTTCAACAAAGAAACTTTTTTTTCTGTTTTGTTTTAGGTGCAGCCAGAACAATGGAAGAAGACGTGACTAGCCCTTTGAGGGGGAAGGAAACCTTAACCGCCAGACATTCCAAATGCGGACGCTGGCCGCAGTATACGGCAGTGTTTCTGGGTACATGAAGTGCATACTAGATTATAACGTGAGGTATGTGACTGATGTTGCTGGATTCCACGATCCTCATGCCGAATCGAGGACTCTGATACCTTAAGAACCCGCTATATCGCTCACATTACTCGTCTCGTCACATTGTTGAACTTGAAATGTATTTACCAATTTAAGTCAGTGGTTCACAGTGTTAATATGTATCGCAGAAACTTAGCATTGCATTAGAGACTGCATGTTAGGGGAGTTTAACGTAAGTTATATCACACGAAAGCTCACGAACCATACTATTACTTTTTTCACATATCTTTACAAATCTCGTAGTTCCAAATGTAAAATAATAATTACAACATGCAAAAATGAATATAACCTATGGAATTGACACATGTACGTTATCATCCAGACATTTGTGTTAGTAGGTCACGCAGTACAAATTTCAACAAATAATTGACTCTAAGAAAGAAAATTTATATATCGTTACAATATCCTTATCAGGTTATCATATATCACTTTAGACTAAGGTTACAAAAGTTGTTTGGAATCTGTGTAAATATTTAAGATAAATAAATGACACAGTTTTTAAGTACAATATGACTGTGTCCAGTTTTAATCATACTTTCAAATTTCATGGATACTTATGAGAGTAGGACACTGGCGATTATCCAGACAAGATTTATAGTAAAGAAGTACTTGTGTTGGGACAGTCGGTAGACACCCACCTTTAAATAACAATTCATCCATTTAGCGCTATGATGTGGAAAGGAAGTTCAAACACATACAACAAGTGAATGATTCATAAGAACGAAGTTCCTCTCGGCGTTGAGAATTTATGAAATGCTCTCGAGTAACGAGCCGAGTTAAGGAAGTGTAATCACGTGATATTTCGGCCATTACAATCACTTGTCACCATCTTCTGGTAAAGATGGCGACAGTGTCGTGATCGCCGAAATATCACGTGATTACACTTCTATACCTCGGCTAGTTACCAGACAGCATTTCATAAAAATTGAATGATTGTTTATAAGTGAGTTTGAAGGTAAACTGTAACGTTGAGAAATGGAAGTCGGGAGGATGCGAGTACGATTCTTGGTCTGGAGCACTGATTTCGGTTTTCCATGGTTTTAGAGATTACGCCAACATGAATGCTGACTAGAGTCCTTCATAAAGGACTTGGACGATATCCTTTCTATTCTTTGTACATAATCCTGTAGCGGATATAAAGCCTTGATGATGATGATGATGATGATGGTGGTGGTGGTGGTGTTGATGGAAACAACAATAGAAATAAATACCCACCAGTGCGGCAGCGCGTGAGGTTGCCACCAAACTAGATCGTGGTGGTAAAATGGAACTAGGATAGAGTTCTGGTCCCCGCGCACCGCTCATACTGACTGCGGCTTTTAGATGGTTTGCAGCAACCATCATGGGATACGCTAGGACTACCCCCAATCTCGGCCTCATAAACTGTACATTTCACAGACAAAAATACACTTTTTTCTTTTTTATGGTTTAAGGCATCTTAGGGCACACAGTCAGCCTGATAAATTTTTTCCAGCTAATTAATTATTATTTATTAGCGTATATTCTTTTATTTTGTTTTACAATTACATTCAAGTACTGTTATAAACTTTTTGATGAATGCTAACACAATGAGCTTAACATGCAACAACAAATCAACAATACAAACCCATCAGTTTCTCACAATGGTTCCTTGAGCAGCTGCAACATCAACTAGAATATTTCCTAAGCAGATCACCTTATTTTCCCGCATCTCCTCATTTCTGCAGAAAGTTTAAGTAGAAAAACTGGTTATGGTCTGATACTATCAAGAGAATCAAGAATCGTACCACAATAAAGCATTTCAAGTTTCTATCTGCAAATTTGTCTTATTGGCTTCCATTCTTCTGAACTGCAATGATACACCAGCATTTATTCTTTTGATCTGTATCTTCTTGTAGCTCTACTGACTCAGATTTACTGTTAAGTTTTCATACATAATTGGGTCAAGTCCAGAGACACATTTAGTCAAGTGCATCTTCCAAATAACCGACACTTACATAATCAAAACCAACTTCGTTCATGGTGGTTTCAATGGTCGTCTTCAAGAATAAGCGCTTCCATTACAGAACCAATCTCCACTGGACGGACATAACATTCCCAGACACAACACTTAAACACCCATGCCCGCGGTCGGACTCGAACTGGCGACCTTCGGCACGCGGAGCTAGCACTGTAACCGCTACGCTACCGAGGCCGGCAAAAATACAATTATCACACACCGAACATATTTAGAAATTTCCCAGATAGGCTATATAGCACGCAACATTCCTCCAGTATTGTAAATGCTCCAGTTCTGACAAATCCGATTATTTCAAGAGTAGGTAACATGTCCTACCACTCTTATAATTACACACTGGACTCCTATTCACAGGTAAGTTATATCGTGATCACCTAAGGCCGCGTGCTCTTAAATGCGATGCAAACAGGACTTTGTTACCATGAGCGAGAGTTGTCTTTCTGAACTCCTTATTACTTGGCTTCAGGTTTTTACAGTGCCGAAGATTTCTTTCATTGAAGTGTATATCAGGCCCACCAAACATACACGTAGGTGATTGTAGACAAGGACGGAATATGCTCCATTCTTAGTGTTTGCCATTCAGTCTACACGAAATAATAATTTGTAGAAAAAAAGTGGAACACGAACTATTAAAACTTCAAATTTAAACGGAATGGACGTCCTACTGATCAAAATCTAATTGTTTTATGCCCTACTGACAAACTTATTTTGTTTTTTTCGTTTATAGTGCAAGATGTACCACTTTTCACCAATAAGGATAGTTACCATTACCAGTAATCTTTGTGTATGTTACGATATTCAGAACCGTCTGACTTAAAGGATCAGTAAGCCTTAACTTATCTGAAGACCTACTAAAGGTGAAGCTGATATAGTATGGCCATAGAAAATCAGAAATAGGAAGAAAATACTTCTCAGAAACTTCATTTGGAAGCTCTAAATTAAATTTAATATATCATAATTTTAATTTGTAAAATGCGACCAATCATTCTCCAACAATCCATTATGTTAAACGATTGAATCCAATAAAAAATGTATGTGAATACGTAACTGAATCGATATTAATATTATGGCCGTCTGACTTTAGATTCGGAAACGTCGAGAAATTTTTGCACTAATTGTACACAAAGCAGTATTATTATTTTTTTTTTTTTTACTCCACCACATTTCACTAAAATTTCAAAATTTAATAATCGATTACCAACATTTTGCAAATATCAGTTAACACATCAATTCGCAACGAAAGTCTAAGTTAAATTGATCACTGAAATATCTTGTTTGACAAACGTAGACCCAAATTATAGTCAAGAAGACACGCTGAAAGTGTTTGTTTATGGTTCCTGATGTGTGGTCACGAATACTTGCCGAAATTTAATTCTGGATAGACTGTTTGGCAGTTGTGCTGATTTATAAGCTTTAAATTATTTTACACACAAAATATTTGCTTTTCGTGAAAATACTTCTAGATTTTAGCCCACAGACGTATATATGTCCAAAAATTTAGCAAAGCAGGGAAAGTGGATCATCAGATCACGGAGTGAATACTGTCATTTCAGAATGCTAGTTCGGATTATTACATTTCACCCAACCAGGATAAGCGGTAGTGTATGAAATTACGACCTTCTTATCAGAACATGGTATCAATAGGATTGTGTACACTCTTTGGCAAAAAAAAAAAAAAAAAGACTGTGGGCGCCTGAGACTAAGTCCATTAGTTTGCACTATGTGGCATCACTGGAGAGTTTGTTTCAGGCATTGACTTAAGGAAATGAATAACAGATGGCGCTGAGTTGAATACCCGCAATGATGCCACATTGTGCGAAATAAGGGACTTATATTCAGGCGCCCACAGTCAATTTTTTTGCCAAAGAGTGTACGTTGTGATTTGTGTGTGGCCAGCGTCGCTGGGAGCCATCTCGGTGGGCCTGGTGGGCGGCTGGACGAGCTATGCGCTGCCGCTGCTGCGCGCCTCGTGGAACCTGTCGGAGGACCAGGTTTCCTGGCTGGGCTCGCTGCCGGCTCTGGGGGCGCTGGTGGGGGCTCTGCCTGCTGGACTACTGGCGGACTGCTGCGGCAGGAAGAGGCTGCTGCTCGCCCTCACGCTGCCCTTCACCGCAGGCTGGATCTGCGTCTACGCCGCAGCAGGCAGGGTACGACTCATTCCAACTAGCTCCTATCTCTCTTAGTAATTTTAGGGAGCGTCCATAAACTACGTGGCAACATTTTGGCCCTCCACCCTCCCCCATGTAGCCTGAAGTGGCTTATACTTCGACACTCCCCTCCCCCCACTGAACAAGAAGCCTTTTTCCCCTATTAACTCCAGAAGAAATTTTATACTGTTTTCTCGTAATGGACTATCGTTAAAATTATTGGGTGTATAATGAACGTAACTGATATTTGCGTTATGTCCTTTTTATAACCACAAATATTCTGAATGAAATGTGGTTAGTGTCAATTAGCCACTCTTGCAAATAATAAACCTTCTGGGAAAACTTTATTCTCGGGTGCAGTCAGAGATCCATTTCATCCAGAGGTTTTGATAAATACTTTCTCTTTTTCTCAATCATTGTTCATCAACTATAAAATGAAACAAAACATACCTGTCACGTAAATAAAAATAACAAACTATGAAGGGCTGCACTTTTTGTTTTCTCTTGTTGCAGTTTTGTTACCTTACTTTCTGCATTAGCAGGGAATGATTCTTTGATCTATAACTCACTAGATAATTAAAGTCGTTAGAAAAATATTTTCGACAAGCGCTCTTTACGCCACACTTTGAACCTGAAATGAAACTTCAGCGAGCGCTATAATTAAAGTTGCACTGAAATTCACTTGATAGAAAAAAATTATTTTATCAACGAGTGGTCTGGTCACACGCGGACGATCTTGATCGCTTTATTTCAAACCATCAAAACAACACTGGCGTGAAAAATCCCGGGTGACATCTGCAAGCGCTTTTTAGTCTAGGTACGGCATGTCAAGTGTTTTTCGAATCGTAATATCGGTTAGTTCACCGAGCGTGGTGTGTGAGCGGTTAACGCTCTGGCCTCACATTCGGGAGGGCGCCGGTTCGAATTCCCGTCCGGGCATCCAGATTTGGGTTTTCCATAGTTTCCCCACATTACTCCAGGGGAATGCTTCCTTCAAAAAGGCCATTGGCGATTTCCATCCCGTTCCCAGTCCCGTCCCGCCTCTTATGACCTCGATGTCGAAAAAGCGTAAATCCATAACTTAAAAAAAAAACTGTTAGTTCAAATGTGCCTGCCAAGCTATCACTTCAAGTCACATGCACTGTTAGTATATAGGATCCCTAAACTACATATAGAGATAAGTAAATGAGGGAAATAAATATCAGCATGCTGTGTTCTGTACCTTATTTTAACTGTGACATATTATATGAATGAAATGCTGCTTGACTTCACTCGGAACACTCCCCTTCCAACTAACATAGCTCAGCGTAGCTTTCCAACCAACTTCTCCCCTCTCCCCACACCAAAGAGAGAGACAGCCACGCCGTTTATGGACGCTCCCTCATTGGTATCCTGTTCCAGGATAGTAAGAAATAAGACAGTAACCAACTTACCAAACACAAGGGTTACAGTGGGATGCAAAAAAGTCAGTGTGTCCATGGTGTCAGCTGGACTTGCGAGTGTCTTATGAAACGTTTACTAACCTAATAATGCCTACACGACGTGTATTAACGGCCTTTGAAACAAGGATGATAAACAAGACTGACGCAACATTCCGGGAGTGGTAACTGACTTAATGATTCCACCCTCAACAGTACCAAGCCTGCACCGAGAGTACTTAATGAACGCTATTACCTGCCAAGCGGGAAATCACAGAGACCGATCCCGTTTGGTGAATGATCAAGATCTGCGGCAGATGAGCCTATCCTTCAGTGCCAGCCAAGAGACGACACTACGTAATCTGACTGCAACAGTCAGTTACGGATGCACTGATGACGCGTCTGTGTGATCCGTGCGGAGAGGTTTGGTGTTTGTGTGATGTGTTAACAGAGATAGACTCAAGGCCTTTACCCATATTCCCTACGCTCGCTGACACTGGGACCAGATTGTTCTAATTAACCACTTTTGTTTAGTTGGGATCCACCCGTGGTAGGTTACCTGTTGTGTGTTAGCTCCTCTGTTCAAACGGAACTTGGACATTGTAATGATCAGATGCTTCGGAACCATTGTCCCTCCACGGAAGATAATGCGTTCTTATTCTTTGCACTTAATCGGCTACCGCAGGGTCGGCTTTTTCAGGATGCGATGTGTTTGATTTTTGGCCAGCTGACGCTGAGCCTGACACCTCCTGGCGAGGAAATTTGTGTTGTGATCTGTCTGCGAAACATTAATATGTTCTGTGTATGTGTTAAGTCCATTTTTGGTTTGGGTAATGCATTATTTATGAGGTGGAGATTGGGAATTCTCTCGGCATTCACCTTGATGACTGCGGAAAAATGTTCTAAAACGGTAATGAGGACGGGTGGTACGTGGGGATGAGCACTCGATCCTGCGCCGCAATACCTCGGGGCGGCTGAGCGCACTGAACCGTAGTGGCAGGTGTAACTAGTCACAACCCTCAGATTATGCGCTATTAGTTTCAAGGTGCCTACACATTAGGCAAATCATGGCCAACGAACGGAGACCAACCGCTTCGTTCGGAGAGATTTGCCTGTACCTAGTTCACTCTGAAATGGCGACTCAAGGTCGTGCTCACCTTGCCGCGCTCCTCACTTCACCACCCCTTCCCTCCCTATCTATCCGAACTAAGCGCTGTGTCCAGATAGGTGGCCATCCACAAATTACGTCACACCTTGAGGGGGGGGGGGAGGGGGTCAACAAAGTGTGACATCGTGTGACGAAGGGGGGGGGGGGACGTGTCATAAACTTTGTGACATCACATGCATAATTTGTTTCACTTTTTGGCTCATGGCGGAAGATGAAGAAGAAGAAGATGTTGACACATCGAATGTTCCCAACACTATCTAAATCAAGAATGAAGTGACCTATTATGCCAATAATAAACAGTGTCAAGGATTGGGTTCAAAATCCATGGATATGATGACTCAATTTTGTATCATTGATTCGATGTTTTATGTTTTTTTTCTATATTTTCTTAAATGTTAGATTTATTGTTGATATGATTTTTTAACTAGAAATACATAAAACAGTTTGGAAGTGCTGTTTTAATTTATAAATTTAAAGTTGCAAAATATGTGACGTCGCACCAGGTGAGGGAGGGTCCCACAAATGTGAAAACCTGTGACATGAGGGGAGGGAGGGGTCAAAAAATCATGAAATTCGTGTGACGTAATTTGTGGATGGCCCCTAGCAGAGAGGAAATTTCCCCTTCTCATGTAGGGGTAAGGGCAGCGGAGTGGGGAGAGGGCAGACTGACCTTGAGAAGTCTCTGTTAACTGAACGAACTGTAGTGTGTACAGGAGTCAAATCGCAACCAACGAAGCGGTTGACCCTGGTTGCGGTTCTGGCTGCTGGCGGTAACATCAAAGGGTTTGCGCCTGATTGGCCATGGGACACCCTCCTGGTATAGACGTCAAACCCACGTTGATTCATTATTTCGTTGTTCGTCTTCTCTAACATGTATGTGTTTACAATTTCTTATTAATGTGTTGGGTATGGAGTGGAACAATGAGACCGCGTTAAAACTGATTTATTTTTATCGTGAACGGGAATGATTATGGGACCCTAAGAACTGTGACTAAGAAAACAAATTGAAGAGATTAGGCGCTTGGAGGGAGCTTTTAGAACTTAATGTGCAAGATGCGAAAAAAGAGAGTGGAATCGTTGTTTACACCATTTTGCTGTGAAAGACAAAGAGAAGAAATCAAATGCAATCCGGTCATTGTACTCTGATTTCCGAATAAAAATAATCGGCGATTTCCTCCCTCCCACCTTCACTGCTTGATTGGATTTTTCGAGCTCTTTTTGATAAAGGAATAAAAGATTGCTGGTTGCTGTTTTTCACTGTTATCCATGTTTCTGGGATTGTTACTCCTGCACCATCATCATCAAAAGTGCCAGGAGGCGTTTAAACATTAGATAATATTTTGCTTAAAAAATTGTAATTAAAACCTCATTTATTACTTTATAATATAAAAAGCTAGCAACTTGAACGAGGTTTCAGAGCCAATTACCATTCCACATGGCCTAATCCGTTGGAGCCAACCCCCTGGTTTGATGAGGCCGAACTCCAATGCACTGGCGATCAACATTGGTCCCAACACATTGACTGTCGTTCTTTGGCCTAGTGTATACGCACCTTAAGGCACATTCTAAACAACTCCAGCATATGATTTCATCTTATTTATACCCATACTCGAACCGGGTGAAGCGTATATCGGTTATGATCAACACGATGGTACACGAAATACAGCCGGCTATTGGCCCTATATGACTGCAAATCCGTCCTGCGGATTTTCGCCGACTAGTTGAGTACATACCACTTCGAGCTGGTGAAGTTTGAAGAAGTAAATCGGGTCACTTTTTTCAGCAGCCTGCTGAATGGTGATAGTACATTAAAAAAATACTGATGATTTTAACTGATACCATCAAAAAACAATATTTCCATACTATCGAAACACGGTTGTATGACATAAGAGTTCAAAAAAGACATTTTTAGTTGTTGAGCCTTTGAATAATGGAAAATCAAAGTGTATGTGGGCGGAGAAAGGGTATTAATTATTATACTTTACATCCCTTTAAATTTTCTACGTCTACAGCTGCATATAATTTCCATCTGTCGCTTTGTTCCACGGCTTCGTAGACATGATAACATCAGGGATCCTGAAGTGTTATGATACGTGGGACACTGGAAAACAAATTTAGTGAAATCCCTTTATACGTCCCTGGCTTGATTTACTTCTAATACACAAATAACTGTAATAATTTTACCGTGGAAGATGAGTATAAAAAGTCATTTAATCAGTTCATTTATACTAAACTTATCAATCATTTTCTAAACTACCAGTTGTCACAATACAGTGTACAAACCAACCTCCTTTAAATTTTAGAAATTAATTTGAAAGGGTTTTTAATGTAGTCGATGATATAGTTATCTCTGAACAACTAGCTGTAGTAGGTCAGAGAGTTGGTTTTGGTTTTTCCAGCGAGTGTTGAAGTAGACGCATGGCGTAACAAAAAAAATGTGTTTTTAAGTTGTGCTCTTAGTGGTTTAACGAGTACATACATAAAATCAGTGTTGAGTGTTTAACCCGATTTAACTACGTAATGCATATTTTTCGCCTGTGTTAGTTGTCGGAGGCCAAACATATGAGTTTTGGTTTATGAGTAAGTGTACGCGGTACTGCATGGTGTACGACGGATTTCGGCGTGATTATTCCGTGTTTATAATTGCCCGTGGATGCTAATGTGAAATCAATTTGGCAATATTCGTTACTCAAGGAGATTAGTGAACTCAAGGAGTGACTTTCCACGTAGTAAAGACTGTTTATTTAGCCGTTACGAGCATTAAGAACAGACGGTGTATGACGAACAGTTGGAAGTTATATTACATTAAGTGCTTACAAGTTACTTGCCACTCTAACGAATTGCAATCTTCGGATAAATGTTATTCTGAAGTGTATAATAGTGTTAACATTTTATTTTCCATTGGATGGTCGGAAATTAGTACACTTAAGTAACTAGCAGAATAAATGTGTTCATGTATTTATGAAAACGGAGTGTTTATTTTATTTTCTACGAAGTGCACGTAATATTCCCGAACCATCCAATGGTGGCGACCAAAGTACATTAAAACGAAGTCCGATTACACATTTCCTTAGGTAAATAACAATTTTCATAGTGAAATATCAAAACTATCAAGTCAAACAGTTTATAAACGGTATATAATAAATTTCCACGGTTGTTTGACATGGCGCCCGAGTACAGGCCTTGGGAAATAATTAGGCAATTAAGTGATCTATAAAAATTGTTTAAATCACAAGGGAAGAGTGGCAATAGTATAGAAAAATAATTAGACTTATTAAACAATCAGTTACATTATAGCGAGAACATCAGCCAAAGATAACGAGTGCGGGAGTAGAAATAGTCGACAACCAGACGTGCAAAGAAGACAAAGCGGGAGTTACAACACTACAGCCCAAAGACGACAGTTGCGGCGGAGAGCGGTGTCGCAGTAACGTTGGTGTACAGACGGAAACAACTGACAGACATCGCAGTAAGCGGGTGGAAGCAGCTGGCAGACATCGCGGACATCTAACAGGCAACATTAGGATAGAGCAGCCGGGAAATAAACTTGAAAATTAAATTAAACTAAAATGACAATAAATCAGTGATTTTTTTGCAAATTTTAATTAGAAATTTGTAACACCGGTTGTTATTTACTATAGTTTCAGTGAAAAAAAATCAAAACATTTAAGAGTATTAAATTTCTTCTAAGGAATTTTTTTTTTAAAGAATCATAATTAAATATGCTGATTTTCTTTTCAGTTTCAATTAAAAAAAAAAATCTATTTAAGTGCATGGTTTAGAGATAGAACCATTAATTTCCAGGCGGTGTAACTGAGTGGATGCTGTGACCAACAACCAGATGCATTATTTACATTATATTTCTTTCTTTGTGAGATGTTTTTTTCTTTTCTCTCTGTGATTTACAGTGACATTTTTCCTTTTTGAAGGTGACGGAAGATCCTGGGTTCCGGAAGATCCTGGGTTCCGTGAAACTACGTTGTTATTTCTTGTTTCTGGGTGATTGTCCTGCATTTTTTTGGTCCATGGTTTATCTACAGCGTTGTTTAGCGTCATTGTGTTGACTTTTCATTTGAGTGATTTGAAGTTTGAGTCGGTGATTTACCGGATTTTCACTGAATTTGTTTAGTTTTATCGCATTAAACATGAGTGCCAAGGAATCTGCTGTCGAGGGGGTAGTAGAGCAAAGTGAGGAGGTGCCCATGAAGGAATTGATGATGGGGTTGGCGAAACAATTTGAGTTGCTTCAGAACACCTTGAGAGCTGATAATGAGTTGCTTCAGAATACCCTAGATGTTAAGAATGCCGAAAGGATTAATTTACTTCAGAATTCATTGCGAGCTGAAATAACTATCATTCAAGATAACGTCTGTGAGCTGAAGACTGAAATAGATCAGAAGTTTGAAGCCCTTGGCCAACAAATCAAGTCGGACTTTAATGACGGTTTTTTGCAGATAAGGAGTGAGCTAAGGCAGCTGCGACAAGACTGCTTTATGAGGAAGGAAGAAACTAGGAACACCCTGGATCAATTCAAACAGGAAGTGGTGGAAGAAATGGGCCAAACTAACCAAAGAATACGTGGGGTTGAAAACAAAGTGGGGTATCACGATATTAAGTTGAAGGCAGTGGAAAAGAATCTTCAACTGTGTGAGGAGGAGTTTAAGGAAAACCTGGCGCTAGGAAGCAGCAGAAGAGCAAAGGTATTACACCTTTGGAGACAGAGGAATGATACTATCACCTATCAAGGAAGAGCCAGGAGGGAAAGTGGTAGGGAAAGTCACAAAGAGAGAAGAATTGTTGAGGAGTGAGGAAAACTTGAGCACTTCCGACAGTAAGGAAGAGCAGTATGAAGAGGAACTTCGGGGAGAATATGAAAGTATTTGTGAGCTGGTCAATGAACATATAGATCAGATGACTAAGTCTGAGAGTGTGAACGAGGAAGAGATTATGGAGTTTGGATTGGAAGGGGTCATCTCCACAGACCTGACGCGGTGGAGTATAGGAGAAACGACTGTTAGGAGAAGAATCATAGAGGAAGTAGCGCCTGAGAAGAGAGGAGGAAGTTTCAATAGCTTGGAGAAGGGGAATATTGACCCAGGAGTAGCAGAAGCACAGAAGAGAGGAGGAAGTTTCAATCGCTTGGAGAAGGGGAATATTGACCCAGGAGGAAAATGCATACACTGTGGTGTACCCAATCAAGGGTACATACAATGTTATTTCGCTCAAACCTTTCAAGATAGATGATTCCTCTGGCAACTGATAGCTCAGTATCGACGGTTTTGATATCAGGGGCAATATAATGATCTTGGGAGGAGTTGTACATACGAATGTAAATAGTTCCTTTTCATTAGTTGGTTCAAGTTTTCTATGTAATGCCAATGCAGAAAGTATAATGGATGTGTCTACATTCACAAGTGATTTTGTTTGCTCTAGTAATAACAACCTGGTGCTTGTTTACACAATGTTTGTCAGTGATAGGGAGTGTGTTTAGAGAGAAAAAAAAAAAACAGTGTGGTGAAAAGAACTACAATTCAATTTTGAAATGTTTGATGGTAATATGTGTGTGTGGTTTTTTCAGGGACCTTATCCAAATATGTAAAGATGATTTTCTTTGTAAATGTAAGGTAAATTCGTGTTCAGTTAGAGACCGACCACCAATTTCCTCATTCATGTAATACACTAAGTTATGTCATGTTTGTACTCCTACCTAAGGAGTAGCGAACCATTAATTTTGTCACCCACTCAAATGGGTTCCTGCGAGTTCCCCATTTGAGGTTTGACATTGAAGGGGTTGTCACAATACAGTGTACAAACCGACCTCCTTTAAATTTTAGAAATTAATTTGAAAGGGTTTTTAATCGTAGTCGATGATATAGTTATCTCTGAACAAGCTGTAGTAGGTCAGAGATGGTTTTTTTCCAGCGAGTGTTGAAGTAGACGCATGGCGTAACAAAAAATGTTTTTAAGTTGTGCTCTTAGTGGTTTAACGGGTACATACATAAAATCAGTGTTGAGTGTTTAACCCGATTTAACTACGTAATGCATATTTTTCGCCTGTGTTAGTTGTCGGAGGCCAAACATATGAGTTTTGGTTTATGAGTAAGTGTACGTGGTACTGCATAGGTGTACGACAGATTTCGGCGTGATTATTCCGTGTTTATAATTGCCCGTGGATGCTAATGTGAAATCAATTTGGCAATATTCGTTACTCAAGGAGATTAGTGAACTCAAGGAGTGACTTTCCACGTAGTAAAGACTGTTTATTTAGCCGTTACGAGCATTAAGAACAGACGATGTATGACGAACAGTTGGAAGTTATATTACATTAAGTGCTTACAAGTTACTTGCCACTCTAACGAATTGCAATCTTCGGATAAATGTTATTCTGAAGTGTATAATAGTGTTAACATTTTTATTTTCCATTGGTGGTCGGAAATTAGTACATTTAAGTAACTAGCAGAATAAATGTGTTCATGTATTTATGAAAACGGAGTGTTTATTTTATTTTCTACGAAGTGCACGTAATATTCCCGAACCATCCAATGGTGGCGACCAAAGTACATTAAAACGAAGTCCGATTACACCTTTCCTTAGGTAAATAACAATTTTCATAGTGAAATATCAAAACTATCAAGTCAAACAGTTTATAACCGGTATATATAATTTACACGGTTGTTTGACACAGTCCTTACTGGTTTCCCATATTTAGAATTACGACAACAAGAAAGCGAAATGGCAAATGAAGTCTTATAAGATATAATGACAACTATGACTATCTGATTGTATAATACTGGATTCTAGTCTCTATAAGATCATCCACGCTGTGGTGTATGTGTTCGCAGAACAATATCGCGGAATTGGTGCAGTTGTTTCTAAAATTAATATAGTTTCTATAACGTTTCGAATCCCAAAAAATGATCTATTTATACAGTAAAAAGCTGCAGAATAAGTATAATATCCTGACTAAATGCACTATGTTTGGTCTAGGACAGACAAAGTCTTGAGCGCCGATAAAATGTAATTCGTTTTCTAGGTACCTCAACAATGCGGAACGGCAGACAGATCCCAAATTATTTGTCTTTCAGTCAAAGAAAGCAAATACCCCCAAACCAGCTCAAAAAAGTTATCCAATCTCATCGTTTTCAAGTAAAATTTAAAAAATGAACGATGTAAGCCGGAAAAAGTAATGTTTTCATTAACTGAATGATTCAGTCTTTAAAGCTTTGAATACCAAATATGAAATTCAACATAATCAACTGCACCGTGCGCTATATCTATGGAAGTTTTTCTCGATGAATATAGTTTTTGTAATTAAAGGCGCACTGTAATTTGTAGCAAATGTAAAAGTTCGTAACATACACATTCGCCCAGAAGAACCTAAAAGCTTTTTGGTGTTTTTGCAACTTGTGATATTAGAAAATTATGAATTTTCTGATTATAATCTTTGACAATGTGGAAGCAGTGTATAAAATAAGGATCTCCTTAATGAGATGCATTATTTATTTTTCGAGTATTCAGAGCACAGTTTCGCCATATCAGTTTATTTTGTTATTTGAAAGAAGTAATTGTATTAGACATACAACCCGTCAATGGATATAAAATAACGCTATAATGGATATTATAAAAATCTGCAAACTGCTATAAAATTTGGCATAATATTTAAGTTATTTGCACGCCCACACCAAACTCCAACAAAACTAAGCAATACATTTGTTATATAGAAAACCACCAAGAAATTTTCTTATGTCTTCAAACATGTTCATAATCTCTATACACAAATTTTTTCTGTTTGATACACTGAAGCAGCTAAAGTTACTCTTTGTCATTAGTTACACAGACACACAAAATACAGAAATGATTCATTTTTTATCTTAAGCTAATTCCTAGCTTTTAAAAATATGTTAATCTTTTTCTGAATCTTGTATAAATTGGCTACATATTTAAAAATTCATGTGATATAAATGATTTTTTAGAAGTCCAACCTCTTTCTTTCATTATGTATGGATACCATAGCAGTTATTGCACTCTCAAATGTAAAACTTTATAAATTGGCAGGGAAAACTTCACAAGGAAATTTGAGTGATAGAAATATACACTTGTTTTCAAACCGGTGTATGGAGGTCATATAATTAAGAATCTCAGCTTTGATTTTACTATCGTCCGATATGCATGCTAGGCATAAATTTTATTAACTAATATCCCTAAATGCATGATGTATATTAATATATTGAAATAACGAAATCCAATCAAATTACAACCGGTATTTGTTTCTCACTGCGGTATAATCCAACTGAAATAGGTTATTAACATTTGATTGAAATGCCTACAATTTTATCAAATAGAATTAACACAAATCCCACCAACTGTCACAGGTACGACTGGTGGTATTAGGGAAATTGACCTTTACATAAACGTTCAATATATTAAAATAAGGCTTTATTTGAGTTTGGTGAGTTTGAATTAGCTCTATCACCTTACACATCTACAGAAACTTTGTAACACAATCAAGTTATAAAATAATTCAAAGCTATCGTTGTTCAGATTCATTTGGATTACTGTTTAAAGTTTGTTTCACTTTTTAAATAAAATAAAGGCTCGTCAGTTAAACTCAATCTGCTTTCAGAATGACGAAGTACTGTTACTCGTGGAATGTGTTCCATCTGCGAGCTACGTTCTTGATCAGCAGTAGTATTTGCACTGCATCATTTATAGCTTCTGACTTGACTTGAAATATTATTACATACAGATTCCATTCTCGCCCTGCAACAGTAACGAATAAGAAACAAGATTTCTAATTCCCAAAGCATTATCATTAATGTTTCTTTAATCTAAATAACTGTATGTGCGAATTATTCTTCTTTAATACCAACCGAAGAGATGTATATTTTAGACATAATATGTGACTCTTAAAATTGAGTTAATTGACTTAGAATTTAATGTTACATTTGCTGGTATCATATTATTCTAATTTATATGAAACACATTATTTATCTATATGTATTATGTATATTGTTATCGTCCGCGACATACTGTATTGTACCATTATAACATATTAAACCTAAACACATGTTACGAATTTCTACAAAAACAGTTACGAAACTGGAAGTGAACTATTAAAAGTGAATTTTATATTCATGAAAGACTTAATATTTGCTAATTAAACTAATATCATTATGACTGTAGGTAAGATGCTACACTATAACACCGGCCAACATGCACAGAATAAAATAAGACACTAGGCCTTATATGTTTTATTTTTATTTAATTCAGAACTCTTACGCTACCAACCCGGCAACGTACCGTGGACCCTTACCACTACAAAAAGACCCTCATAAAACAGTCATTAAAATAATCCTTAGACGAACGGCGCTCTGCGATTGCAAATGTAATTAATGAATGGACTTTTATAAAAAACAATACTGTCCTATCCTAATTCTGGAAATTCCAGTTTATATTCGTGGCTTTTGAAAATTTGGGCTCATAGCTTATAGCCTTATACGGTATCTAATTTTACAAGCCACTTGAATTATCATCGCAGACCACTGCTGGTCCACGTACGACAGGTTGAGAAACAGTGTGACTAATATTTCCATGGTTCTACGCTAATTCCA
>JARYHS010012519.1:27393067-27498314 GCA_031002005.1 Vandiemenella viatica | reverse complement strand
CGCCAGGTGGAACCGGTAAGACATCTGTAATATCGCTGATCCTTGCGAAGGTGCGGTAGCAACAGAAAATTGCATTGACAATTGCATCGTCAGTCATTGCTGCCACTTTGTTAGATGGTGGGCGAACCGCACTTTCAGCATTTAAGCTGCCACTAGATATTCATAACAAACCATACGCAATGTGTAAAAAGAAAAGTGTAATGGCTGCAGTATTGCAAAAGAGTTCAATTATAATTTGGGATGAGTGTACTGTGGCTCATAAACATTCACTCGAAGCATTTCATAGAACTGTGCAAGATTTGAAAGGTAACGATAAACTTTTCGGTGGTACTGTCCTACTACTGTCTGGTGGCTTCCGACAGACATTACCAGTGATTCCTCGCTCTACTTTTGCCGATGAGATTAACGCATGTTTAAAACAATCGTTTTTATGGCGGAATGTCGAAACACTTTCATTGACCATGAACATGCGAGTACAGTTGCAAAATGATCCATCGGCACAAGTATTTTGTAAGCAATTGCTGGATATTAGAAAAGGTGAAATAGAACTGCATCGAAATACACAATACATCAAATTGCCAGACAAGGTATGCACTGTTGTTCAATCAAAAATGAACAAACTCAGCTTGTGTTCCTGGATATATCAAATAATTACTTAGATCATAATGGGATCAGTAATCGTGCTATTTTGGCAGCAAAAGATGTTGATGTCAACGAAATTAACTTCCAGATACAACAGTTGTTCCCAGATGATCTGATGTCTTTTAAATCAATAGATACTATTGTAGATGAAAATGAAGCATTAAATTTTCCAAATGAGTTTTTAAACTCTTTGGATATAACAGGAATGCTGCCACACAATCTCCGGTTAAAGATTGGTTCACCGATTATTCTTCTTCGTAATTTGAATCTACCTAGATTATGCAACGGTACACGTTTGGTGGTCAAAAGGATCACCGGAAATGATCTTGAAGCAACTATTTTTACTGGAATGTTTAAAGGAGAAATTGTCCTGTTGCCACGTATTCCAATGATACAGTCATAATATCCAATACCATTTAAAAGGCTTCCATTTCCGATTCGTTTGGCTTTTGCTATGACAATAAATAAGTCTCAACGCCAGACAATGTCTGTTTGCGACTTGGATTTGGGAAATACGTGTTTCTCCCATGGGCAACTATATGTCGCCTGCTCACGTGTAGGGAAACCATTAAATCTATTTGTATTAGCAAATGACAGGCTAACTAAAAATATGGTGCACCAATTATCGCTTAGATAAATTAAAATTATAAATTTTAATAATTTAAAATAATGAAAGTAATTGTAAAAAATGTGTAAAAATCAACTTCATAGGCCTCATTTATAAAACTGAAATTTCAGTTATATAAATAAATAAAAAATAATTTATTTATTTATTTTATAAGTATCAATTTTTATATAATTTCAATTAAGTAATTTGTAATGAAATGTAAATTAAAATTTTTTATGATCGTTTGTCCTTAATTTCAACTCTCCGTAACTCTTTACCAATTACATTTGAATTTCCAAATCGACTACAATGTTTTTGTCTTTATTAGCGAATATTAATTTGACTACTTGAGGAAGTTTAGAATAACATTAATCCAACTTACTATAATAAGTAAGTCACAGCAACGCGTGACCGGGTCAGCTAGTACTACCATATGTGGAACCCTACTTACATTTAATTACAATTAATTGCATTAATTGTAATCAAAACATTACTAAACACAAAACATGAGAACAAAATTTATTATTTACTAAGCATAAAAACGAATAATATACAAATAGATCAGACATAAATTTCGCAAGACGAGAAAGACAATGTCGTAGTTGAACGTCGCCGAGCCACGTGTGTTGACGATCGCTCTGATCTGGCATTCGGGATGTCGTAGTTTCAAACACCCCTCCACACACACACACACACACAAAGATTTAAGTTTTATTTTGCTCGAAGAAATTCTGTCGAATAAGGAATTACTGTAAACGGCTGCGGCAACAAGGAATTCTAATAAATTACATGCAATTGTGTGGAGTAGTAAAATCGCTTGTTCCATATTTGATTAAGAAGTAAATGTGTGTTCGACAGCAGACTTCGAAGTGAATAGTATTAACTAAACGGTTGAGGAATCATTTAATTCAGATAACAGTAAATGTTTATGATATTTCTTTGCAGGTTATATTAGTGTACACTTGATAATATATAGGGGAAAGCCTAAATGCTACGTTTCTAAGATACAAAATGAGCTTATTCTGATAGAAGGCAAAGAAAGTATCGAAATGTAAAAGAATAACATACAGGTATTGTGTTTGTATCAAGAAGTGATTTTAACGGGAAGTCAACGCATAATCATGAAAAGAAAGTTAAAACCTTCTACTAGGGGTAACGTTATATAATGATTCTGAGGATAAAGTGACTCATTAAAAATTTAAATGTTTGTTATCATTCTCTAAAACTTTTCACAATTATATGGAGCTGTTTTAATGGAAGAATGTTTTTACAGATTGTTACTTCGTAAAAACATCATTGCTTAATTTTACACATGTTAACAATAAACAATTTTTTGTTAATACTGTATTGCCGGCTCACCATTAGAGTGAAAATGGTGTTTACATACAATGTTTCACGTAATGAAATCTCTGTTATCATCCTCTGGCACGGAGATTATAGCTGAAAAGTCGTGCGTAAACATTTAAATCACTCTGCTGGTTATCCGAGAAGATTATATTTTTTCTCAGCGCAGAACAAAGTGCTTAAAATATACTGCTGTTAAAAGCAAATCGGCAAATATTACCAAGAGTTTATAACCGTTTCCTCGGAAGCTATGACTATATCATTATTTTTGAATCTAACTACCGATCGATTACCATTGTTTACTGTGTCTAAGCAATTCTAAATAACGTTACGATTACCCTTTTATACCTCCTCCAGTAGTTTCCTGATAGAATTAGAAAATTCTATGCCATCTTTTAAGTCTAGATAACTTTTCATGTTAGCCCTCCAGTTTACTATAAATATCGTCATCTGAAAGAAAAAGTATAGACCCTAATATATTTTGTCTTACTTTTTGTTCTCTTACCTCAAAATACCAGTCAATTATTTTACCACTTCTCTAGTTTGTAACGGTTTGTTGATTCTGAGATCATTTTTATATTCATTTCTTTAACTTTATAAATTTAGTTACCAGTTCTACCGTTATTGATTATGAAATAAATTTAAAAATTTAAATTTCCTTATTCCATATTTGATACCAGTTGTTAATTGTAGAATTGTTACTACCAAGGAAAACGGGCGTAAACCGACAGTTGCTTTTTAGCAACGGAACTGTCATAAGTTGAAAATTATTGGTTACTCATTAGACTTACTGAATGAAACACATTTACAGCTAATCTGAATACAAAAATGATCCAAATTCAATAAAGCAATGCGATGTCTTAGACAGAGCCGGCAAAAGAAAAAAGTATCTAATAGAATTCGACATTATTAACAAGAAATAACTCTACTGTAAGTATCACATATGATTTTAACTACACCTTGAATTGATTGATCAGATTTACTTGTTATAAACAGAAAATTATCGAGACATTACGTCACACTCGTTAAACAAGTACGAAATAAGGAGCGCCAGAATTCTTCAGAGTTTAGATTCACAAAATAATGTGACTGAAAGTCATATAGGTTATGGGTCCGTCTTTCAACACCACTTACGCTCGCTGCTTTCATGTGTTATATCAATTAATATTCTGCGGAAAGGCTTTTATTCTTGCAAGTCTCGTTGCCATCGTCGTTAAAGGGTAAGAACTTAATGAACCAAAAATGCGGAAATTGTCTTTGTTTCTTTTCACGCCCCCTCAACAGCATTCGGTGACACAGGAAACAGAAATCACAGAATTTTAGATCATATGACATTTTTAGTGTCATTGTTTGGGTCGCATGGAGATTACATCCATCATCATGCATTCTTTATTGGATAGAGCTGCTTATCGCCCTCGGTAAAAGCCGGCACATCTCTCTTGTTTTCGGTGTTCCCCGATTTAAAAACCTTCATAGTCGTACTGAGTCAATGCTCCAATGGCGAGGCTGGCATTTTGTTTCTCTATAGAGCTCACAATCTCTAAATTATAGTTCTCCGGGGAATATAATGTCGCTGGGACCAGTAGAGGCATCACTAGCGTAGCAAATTTATATTAAAAAATGTTTTTTATTTCAGCTTTGTGAAAAAAAAACATGAAAAAAAAAAAACCTAGCACCCTGGTTTTTTTCAGAAAACAATAAATTTGCTAAATTATAGTTTTATTTACCGAACTTTCATTTTACATGTGTGTTTTAAATCTTACTAAATCATACATAATGTATTATATAATCAATCATAAATGTATCTATACAGGTAACATAATTTTATTCATCCTCTATGTCAGTACCACATTCACTAGTATCATCACCACCAACTCTAGTTCTGTCAGTGTTGGAATTTTCTGTTTCTTCTTCTAGTTCCTCTAGATTAGCGGTTCCCAACCCTTATTGGTACATGACCCACTTTAAGGAAAAAAATATTTTCTCGACCCACCTAATATTAGAGTCAATCTAATATCATAATGGGAACTGGGGAACTGTTCTATGACCACGATACGCTATCGACTATCCTATCCTAATAAAAGGCAAATTTTCGTACAAAGGATATACTATCAACAAAAACAAGAACTGCTAATACATAAAACAACAAACATATCATAGACCTGAAGGCGACTGCACAGACCATCACCTCATCAAGTTGATTGCTAAAATTCCACAGTTAGAAGTGACTCGAGCAGCATAATAAAATGCAACTTGTCTGCCAAGTCGCTTTTTAGTGAAAACCACCTGCAGACCCGATTTTAGTGGTTATTTGGTAGGTGTATCATTGTTTTTTACTTCACCCAAATGTATGAAAATACGGAAGCCGGAAAACACAATGGTAAACTTACCAGTCAAGCACTAAAATGTGATTTGTATGTGTAGATATGACTTGGCACATCAGTCGCATTTTCCTGCTTTGCTGTTAACAAGGATAATTGGTAAGACGCTATGGTAGACTGTTTGTTGGCCTGACACTGACTTTTCCATTGTAGATTAGGTCGAAAGATAATGTCTTTTTTATTTTGAAAGAGTTCAAGAGGCTTTTCTGTGTATTCAGGATGCTTGGTTGACAAATGCCTTGTAAGTTTCGATGGCTTCATGTTTTCATTGGACAAATTTTCACAACAAATCACGCACTGAGGTATTGGCTCCTCTTCAGTACCTGAAAACACAAATCTGTAATTCCGATAATCCGGATTATACATTCGCAGATACATCTTTTGCTTTCTCTTGCTTCCTGCATTGTAATTACAAATACTGAGTTGGATATTCTCTTTTACGGCACGATCCAGTCCTCAACAAACTTTCCATAATCACATTAAATCTACTCTCAATCAAAACAAAACGCAAAGAACTCACTCTCACAAACAGATAAAGACTGTTTGAATCAAAGACTTTGGTTTCGATTCAAGCATAAACAAGAAAATTACAATCAGAGAAGTAAAACTGCCGGTGGTGTGCGCGCACATCTCCACCTTAGAGGAGGTGTTCAGGGGTTGCCATAAGGATTGAGCAATTACTGCCGGTGTTGTATCAAACAACGTGGTTATTGCATAACACCGGCTGACTGATTAAGGAAACTTTTTTTCTCGTGAAGTTTTAATTTAAGCTAATACCGCACTTGTAAAATATCGTGTTATATTTTATAAATAGATGAAAAAAGATATATATTTTGGGGCAAAAACGACGATTGTTCCACGATCCACCAAAACACCCGCCGCGACCCACCAGTGGGTCGCGACCCCTAGGTTGGGAACCGCTGCTCTAGATCCATAACTTCAGAAATAGTTACATTTTTTTTTTTACTGGTTGTTCTTGTATTCTACGCACCGAGCGTGGTGATGTAACGGCTAGTGTTCTGGCCTCGCATTCGGAGGAAAGCGGTTCGAATCCCCGTCCGGGCACCCAGATTTGGGTTTTCCATGGTTTCCCAAATAACCCCAGGCAAATGCCGGGATGCTCCCTTCAAAAGGCCATTGCCAAATTCCTTCCCATTCCTTGCCTGCCATCCGTTCCCGTCTCTAAAGGCCTCGCTGTTAAGAGACGTATAAGCAGTTAAAAAAAAATTGTATCTACGCAAAAGATTTTGAGATTGCAATTTTAAATTGTGAGCAAAGTACACAATGTACATAAAGACTGTGCTGATAATTCTGTATTACGGTCTTTTAAGTTTGAATTTAAGTATATTATCATAAAAAATAGGAACTTTACTACTTTTTCAATCGTTGGTTTACACTAACGGATGCAAGGAAACGATTCATAATTACTGACAATTTAATGACTGAGTATCACTCTACGCTGAGAGTCTAACAAGTATATGAATATAAGAAAAGCACAATAATTAATAAAACGAGGCAAAAAACCGTAGATAAATTAAAAATTAATAATTTTTTAAAAGATCCGTAGGTCTAAAGATAAATTCGTAGGGTTAGCAGCACTAGTTCAAATAACGAGTATAAATCCAAAGAACGGTGAACGGGGATTCCTTCTCGCGCAACTAAGCCTCTTTGGGAAGTCCCCGTTCTTCAAAGAAAAATGCATGTTGCCAATATTCTTTTCTAATGAACCAGAAAAGTATAGTAGATTTAAAAATTAACATAAGTACTTAGTATAAACTCTAAAACATTCATATTAAACGAAAAATGCCTTACAAACGTGTTTTTTTTTCATAGTGTTTTTTCATGTTTTTTTTTTCTAGTTAGAAAAAAAAATTTTTTTTTTTTAATAACACTAGGCATCACCCTTTATTATTATTGTGCGGTATAGGCCACCGCTAGATCCATTGTACTCCTTCCTCCCCTTTCCTCCCCACTCTCCCCCCACCCCTGCCAACCTGTCCAATTAGCTATCGTCTTGAGATTTTACACACGCGAATGTTTTGAACAAATTTGCAATTGCGAATATTTTTGATGCGTTAATATTGCATATGAGACCTATTTCGGTCATCCTACTAAAAGTTCGCCTAAATTCCCTTTTACTTAGCAGCTTCTTATCTACTACATAATTTCCTAAGCTCACTCACTCAGATCGATAGTTATTGGCTGGACAACGGTGTTGTGTCAGCCTTCTCTCGCAAATCAAGAGCCACCAGAGATATCATTAGAATAAATTCGGGGTTATGTCCACATTGTAATAGCTAAGCAACTGCTACCTAATAAATTCCCATAATACAATCATTAAGTTTGATTTTCTTAGCATTTCATAGTAAAAAAAAAAAAGAATCTATAAACTTTACGGCTAAAAAAGGTCTATCATCTTTTCAATAACATGTTGCTAATGAAAACAACATAAAAAAACTTAAATTGTTCATGGTTTCTGCTGTAACAACGAATGCCAATTGTCATTCCGGCATACCCTAAATTTCAATTTAATTAAAACTTTCAGTAATATTACTGCTTGAACAAAGTTTATACATTATGATTGATTTGCTTTTAACGTATTTTGCTGACCAGTTTCGTAAATAGTCTTTGTTCGTGTTCGCTGTACGTGAGTTATTAAGTTGTTTTAAGTGGACATCAGACCCGAATCGAGAATTCTGGCTATTAATTTCTTCGGAGTTTTTCAACTCTTTAATAATCTGGAATCTGTATTAAGTTCTCTGGCCTTTACAAACACTATGACCAAAGATTGCATTAAAAATTACCAGCCTCAGTTAAGAAACAACGTGATGCTTTTGAAGAAAACAGGAATTTTTTTAAATATTTAAGAGTGAACTTTAAGGGTCAAATAAAAGTCAAGTTTGTATTTCAGCAAGTTCGATTCTACGGCCTTTGAAGCAATTATACGACAGCGCGATCGTCCCTGTCCGTGTTTAATACCTACGTCTATTAGTACTTTTCAAGCTCAAGAGAATTTATTCACCCCAAGCGTGAAACACAGATCAAGTTCGTATTTGGTCAGATCAGGTGAACCAGTCATAATCTCTGACCCTAGAAACTGAAGCTGTTATAGACTCGTGACAATACGCAAAAAACGGTCACGGCCTTATACTAGTACATTATAAAAAAAATAATACAACCATTTCAAATCCGTAACTTCTTCTTTGACCGGAGCCGTAATTTATTCCTATAAATATTTCAATCTCTCATTTACAGTCCACGTAATTGCGTAGTAACATTTGAAGCTTACTTCTAGCTGCTAGCGCATTAATAACCCATCTCATTTATGTGTGCCTCCGTTATTGTCCATTACTTTCTCCTTTGCCTCGGGTATAATGCACCCAGTTTACCTTTTGCTGTCAAAGATGCTCCCATAATACCATCGGTATTTGATATTCATTACTATCAGAAATAATTGAATACGTTTCGGTATTACATATATTATTAAACTGGGGTGAAGTATGTCCTGTAAGTGTTATATCAGTAGAAACAGCGAGAAACGTTCTTCTAGGGAGGTATGGGAATCAGTGAAAATTATTGTGAAGATATTAAAATAATATATTGTAAAATATAAATTGTTTTAATACTTATATTTACAATGATCTCTCATGTCTGTGATGTCATCACCAGACTGATAAAATTCCATTTTTTTCGGTTGCGTTGTTAAATTCTGTGTTCCATGTAACATGAAATTGTTTATACTATTCTTATGTGTTTCATCAGTATTTCTTATCTTTTTGATCGATGTAATCAAAGATACTTGCTGTACTGTATTAATATCTCAAGATCCACTGTTATTTTTTAACAACCATTACAGGAAAGATAGAACCATGTTCACAGTGTTTCTTTGATCAATATAGTGAAATATATCTTAAAAAATAGGAACCTTACCGATATTCAGTCCTCAAGTATTCCAAAGTTTCAAAAGGAAAAGCGAAATCTTATGGGATAGCAAGTTACTTGGAGGTGAAAATTTAATGTAAATCGAAACTAAATTTTGATACGGGCTGAGTAGAACGAAAATGTTTCCCGTGGGATCCGACCTAGCAGGGAGCATCAGTCAGTGTTTACAGTTAATTAGGGATTCGTAGATTCCTTTCCGTCGCATACCGTGGAGGAGCCGCGCACTGTGCGCCAGCCCTGCCACAGACTGCGCACCCGTGCGTCCAGGCTAATTACGGAGCGCGTTGCTAGGCAACGGGGCGCCGGCCGGCTTGCCGATTATTGGCACCATCACAGGGAAACACGCGCGTCATGCCTGTCGACGCGACGAGACACGCGTAATAAACAGCCTCCCCGTCCAGGGCTTCGCCGCTCCCCTGCTTCGTGCAAAGACATATTCCTAGATAAATAAGACGATATAGATCAAGTAAACCGTTGCAGCTTAACATTTACTACAGTGATGACTTCAAATTTTTATGGAAATTAAAGTTGGGGATACCGGGGATAGTTGGCACAGGTTTTCACATTTTGATTTTTACAGCTGATTCTCTGAACACCGTCCCATTTTTAATATATCACTGTAATCTACATCTAATAGGCAAAAGTGATGAAATGTAGCAGAAATGATACCAATACTAGTAGATTAAATATAAAAATAAGATCGGATGCAATAGGTGAAGTAAGTGAATTCTGTTACTTGGGAAGTAAAATTACAACCGATGGCATAAGCAGGAATGATGTTAAAAGCAGAATAGCACTAGCAAAAAGAGCCTTCATGAAAAAGAGAAACCTTTTAGTTTCAAATATTGATCTAAGAATTAGAAAGAACTTTTTAAAACTCTTTGTGTGGAGCACAGCACTGTATGGTAGCGAAACATGGACTTTAGGAATACCGGAAATAAAGAAAATTGAAGCATTTGAAATGTGGTGCTACAGAAGAATGCTGAAAATTAAGTGGACAGACAAAGTAAGAAATGAACTAGTCTTGGAAATGATGGGTGAGAAAAGAAGTTTACGTAAGAAGCTTACAGAAAGAAGAGACAGGCTGGTAGGTCATATTTTGAGACATGGTGGATTGGTTAATTTTTTAGTGGAGGGAACAGTCGAAGGTAAGAACTGTTGAGGAAGACAGAGATTATAATATATGAAGCAGATAATTGAGGACGTGGGCTGTAAGGGGTATGTAGGAATGAAGAGGTTAGCACAGGATAGGAATGCATGAAGGATTGCATCAAACCAGTCAAAAGACTGACAACAGCAAAAAAAAAAAATAAAAAAAAAAAAATACAATCAGAATTTTAAATAGTCTGACTGCAGGAAATCACCAAACAGTCCAAGTCGTGGTTGCTCAACCAACCCCAAACGCGAAGTCTGTTGTTATGAAGACTGGAGTTAGTTGGCATAGCCCTCGTCAAACGTCTAAAAAAAAAAATGTGTTGAGAGGAAGAGAGAAGAAAATCAAGCCTGGAATTCGTGGAAATGCTCTTAGTAATTAAAAATAGATTATTGTAACTCATATGCATATATTTTAATTTGAAACAAAATAAAAACTAGATACTAGAAGGCAGAAAGCAAGCCTGAGAGAAACTAAAAGAAGAAATAGATCTTAAACATTGGAATTAAATCAAATAAACTTCATGTCGACTAGGTAGGTTTGTTGAACTTGACTCTTTAGTTTGGGTTTCCTCAAATGTTCGTATTTGCACCCAACTTCATCTACTTTTTTAGTCCACATCCAAAAGTTACCATACCTTACCATTGTTTTAACTAAAACATGAGATTCGTCTAATGATGTTACAATTCCTGTATACTGAGCACCATTGTACTGTAGGTGACCCCTACCAGTTATTCTTGAGCTGATGTTACTTAAGCTCTTCGGCTTTTGACTTCACCATTATCTTCTTCTGGAGTGACGTTAACTGGGCTAGACAGGTCTACCTCCAGCCCAAGATGTGTCTGCGACTGGGGACTGGCTCACTCGTGTTACTGTCATGTAAAAGAAGACGTTCATCAAAGCTACAATACAGTTATGCTCTCCTCCTCACTTGAAATCATAAAATAAATTTTGCGCTTTGCACTTAGTTTCTTCGTTTTCCGAACTTATGTTAAAGTGCCAACTAACCCCGAACACAGGTGGCCAACCTGCCCCTAACACGTTATTATAAAAAAGATGGCAGTTGTTGCAACTACCATACTAACGATGTTTAAACAATGGAAATCGTAGTACTTCGTTCAATGATTAAAATGTACTACACAAGTTAAGCCTACCCTATTCAACCTGTGGTACAGAAAACAAAAAATATAGTTTAGAAAAATTACTTACCGAATGAAATTTACGGCAATCGCCCCTCCTTCCATTACAACTAGAGAACTCACACTGTTATTTTCTTGGGCAGTAGTTGAACTGTTAAAGTCACGTGGTCAACAGGTGACGCTTCCACACACTCTACAGAGAAAATTAGAAGCTGCTGACCAACCTGTCCCCTACGCCAACCAGCCCCCTCCGCCATCCAAAATATTTAAATTTGTCTAATGGCGGAGAACATAGCACCAAATGGTTCCTCGATATATGTCGAGTCGGTGGAGATTATCCAACGTAGTTTCGATTAGCAAGTTGTGATGTATTTTGGATGATTGTACTTTCTCCAGAAATCAATTATTCTTTACAACTATGGCGATGCGATGTTTGAAAGCAAATGGAGCAACTGATGCAGAGTTTTTTTGTCAAACTTACTTGTAGAACTAATATAGTTTTATTGAAAAAGCTGTCTTGTAGCTTATTTAATTATATTTATATATGGCAATCTTTTAATATCACTCTGTAGTCTAACAGGTTTTTGCCTGACGTAAAAATAGATCTACGAATAAGGATCAATAGTTTCGGGTATGTTCAGATAAAGAAATTAGCTAATCATTAGAACTGAAATGTTCACAGATAGAAGTAAAGTGGCTCCGCGTGTCGAAAGTCACCGGTTCGAGTCCGGCCGAGGGCATTGGCGTTTAAGTGTTGTGTGTGTGTGAATGTTGTGTCTGTCCTTCGTTTCAATGTGTCCATATTGACACATTGGCACTATATACTGCAGAAACTGATACACTGGAAGATTCATGATAATTCATAGTCACATTTAGCTAGCTGTATGGCCTAGGTAGCAGAACGGCCTATTTTGGTCACATGTTTTGCATAGGATTAGCGGGGGTAGAGCTTCACATTCGCATTTACAACCACTGGCAGTAGAAGTACAAGTCACGGGTTAGCGCAACGCTCGGGCCATTCTTTATCTTCGCGCGGAGCTTACTCCACGATACTCATTGGACAGCAGGGTGAGTGGGTTTTTCCAAGAGCTCAATTTCGAAGAAAAGTCCGCAGCTTCTTCAGGGACTGATCCCCGATAGTCCGGGCCGTAGTCAGACGCTCTACCGCTGCCACCCAGTGAAATGATAATTTTACTTTTAAGTATTCTGTTTCCCAATCAGGGTACTAAAATCATTGATTCTATCAGACAAAAGTTTCCATATTTACCGTGGAGCTGAATCTCACAGGCCTTGTATGTACCTGTATGACACTTCTCCGTCAATTAGTGCATAGTTGTGGCGGCACGTGTTGGACAACCTGTGGCGATGACGCAGCTAACGACCAGCTGCCTGATCTGCGCTGCAGTCGACGTCTTTCTCATTAGCCACGTGCCCCACCGGACATCTGTTGTTAATTAAAACTTTGCGCCAAGCTCTTCTGATTGTGCCGCAGTCGTTAGTCCCACTGTTCAGGAACTTCCTCGGCGCGAAACATTTCTCTGCTTAAGTTAGTAGTCGTGTCAGTGAAAAGTTTATCTGACAGTGGTCTCTTCTAAAGTTCGTAACTGTGTGCTACGTAAAAATGGTAAATAGTATTCCATTGCTGCTGCATGACTGATACTGATCTTCATTTTTTTAAAGGTAAATGAGACTTTTTCTGTATTTATAATTTTTCGCTTCATTTTCTTTTGTAAATGCAATCGGAATTTCTCAGCTTATAATAATACGTGCGCTATAAACATATATGATCAGTGGGAATTGTAAGTTTAAACTGTTACAATTGGATATTATTGTAATATCGCAGATGTGGCATACCGCTCGAAAAAAAATGTAAGGGAGAGTGCGGTAGCAATTGCAGACAATATTTAGTGTCATTAATACCAACGTATTACAGTGATTTCAGTGATTTGTTTTGGTTAGATTTATTAGTAAATGAAAGAGTAAGACTGAAGATACTGTTTTGATTTTTTAGAACCGACATCTTTTTTTTCTTTTCTTTTAACACTTTCGGGACCGGCAGCATAGGTACATTCCTGGCCCAGAAAACCAGCCATTTATGGCATTCTTTAAAATGTCACTGACATGTTTGTATTTGACATATTTCAAAAAGAATTTCATATAATAAAAGAACAATCTTCAAGGTTGGTTTTACATGTTTATTTTAATTTTTTTAGTTGGTAACAACAATGTTATTGACAAACACAAAAGGTATCATTTTTGTTTCACAGAAAAATTGCGTTTTCAGTTTTTAGTATAATTTCACAGGTATTTGGCTTCAGTGTGGAAGATTTTGAAGCATTCTGGCATACAGAGAGGTATATTACAGTCAGGACACCACCAAATCGTTTCCTTTCTACCTAAAATTTCTTGTTCACTCAAAAATCGTGACATATTTGCGAGGAACAAACAAGAACTTGCAAAACTCGTGACGACGCAAATACACAATGGCGCAGCTGAAGCTGTCTGGCACCGCTTACTGTTTCTTTCGAAATAATTCCATAAGCACATCAGAGAGGGCAGCACCAGTCAAGGAGAATATAGACAGATGTTACACGCAGCACTATTACATTAGCCGGCCGCTTCCGAGTGAGAAACAGGCATGTGAGTCCCGAGAAACAGTCGCCCGAGCATAGCTCGGGCGCGGTCTTTTCAAAACAGTTTTGTTGCCCGAGCTATGCTCGGGCTCGGTCCCGAAAGTGTTAACCTATAATAGATTCCAGTACTTCATATTTTTGTCTTTAGATACTGACGGTAAAGTTTTTAGTAGGGTTTTATCATATTCGCACCTCTTAATCTCCTCATTTTCATAGTTACGTCTCGTCATCAACAAGTTTCACTTCTCTTCACTACACCAGCGGCTGCCTTATTAGTCTTTTAAGGTCATCCGTTGTATTTAAAGACACAGTGCCCAATGCTTACATACAAGATTCGATAGACGTCACCAGGTTATGCGTGAAATTTTGCCTATTATTGAAGAGGATCAGAAGTAGGGCGGATATTTCGTGCCGGAAAGACTACGAGACAGTAATCTTAAAGGGTAACTAGATTGATAATAATAAAGATATGCATGTAAGTCTGAAGGCTTTCTCGGCGTTGAATAGGAGTAAAGTCCTGTTTTATCGAGAGGATTTCATTCAATAAAGAGTTATGATGAGTACGCTTTTTTAATTTAGTATCAATTTTATGTATTTTCGGCGCTTTTCTCTTAATTCTGGGTGCTATAGGATATTTTAACAGTTTGTTGACTTGCCTCTTTTCTTTTGGCGTAAATGTCCTCGTCCGCCTGTGAATGGCGTACGCTTTGTTCTCAGTGGAACCTTTCAATTTGTTTGTGAAATGCCGCGGCAATCGCCTGAATGATTAAGAAAAAGCATCTAAGCTACATGATGTGCTTTAAGTAGGTGCGCTAACGGTAACTACCCAACTGTTGGGTATTTTCAGTACTTAATAGTAAAAATTAAAAAAGTATATTTAAAAAAACAATATAAAATAAATATTAGTACCATAGTCTAACTATGCAGTATAATCGCAGAACTATGATTCAAAGGCTGTTGGTGTCTGAATCCAATTTAATATATGCTTTCGATCTGGTTTTGTGATTGCTACCAATCAATTGTATACAAATGCTCACCATCAAAACTCTCATAGTCCGTAAGATTAGTTCCCTTATGCTTCTCCCATTTCTGGTTATGAAACACCGAGGGTGGCGGTGTAACGGTTAGCGTTCTTGCCTCGCATTCGGGAGGACGGCGGTTTGAATCCCCGTCCGGGCATCCAGATTTGGGTTTTCCATGGTTTCCCAAATCACTCCAGGCAAATGCCGGGATGCTTCCTTCAAAAGGCCATGACCGAATTCCTTCCCATTCCTTGCCCCCATCCTTGCCCCCCATCCTTTCCCGTCTCTAAAGACCTCGCTGTTGAAAGACGTTAAGCAGTTAAAAAAAAAAAAAAAGTTATGAAACATCCTTACATCGACCAAACGTAAGAACTTAAACAATGGCGTTTTTTAATTTGCACAGCTCATCGCTCGCTTTATTTATACTGAAAGATCAGATTAGCAAACAAAATATAAGCGCAGTTTAATGTCTCAATTTTATTGGGACAATAGGAATGACAATTATCATCATGAATCAAAATTGCGTAATTACTTTCCACCTATGTTAAGGATATTTCAGTCAGTGATGTTGTTACAACTGATGATATCAAGACAAGCAACAAAAATTTTCTAAACCAATTTCTGTAACCCGGTTTTGTGTTCTTACTGCGCTCTCCAACATTCTGATAATGACAAACATTTTTCTACGATGTATTATTTTCTAGTTGCTAATAACATCCATTAAATCTAATAAACCATATACGATTAAACCATTCTTGATTACTTGCGATGAATAATGTATTGTTAGTGCTTTCGCGTCGATTTGTTAAACCTAATTTTTCAGCATTCATATCAGGATCCATCTATCCATCTAACATTCAATCTGTAAAGGTAGAAAGTCACAAAAAGCTTTTTCTGTGAACAGATTGATATTTCTCCAACAGTTATTGGGAGCAGAACTGACTTATTAAACTACAATGAAACAATATGATGCAGTGTACATTTAGGTGAAAATTAAGCAGAATCCGTGGAGTGTAGTGACGCAGGGTCAAATTACCGTCCGACCATCCGTACTTCGGATTTTCTCTACTTTCCAGGAATCGCTCTAGGCAAACACCGGGATGGTTCCATAAAAATATTTTGGCTGAATTATATTCCGTTCCGTATCTTCAATCGTCCGCCTCCTGTTATGACGTCAGCTAGACGTAATGTTCAATACATAGATAAAAAAAGAAGGCAAAGAGAATGTAGAGGAAGTTTGAAGTGAAAGTATTTGTGAGAGACACTACTAGACTTATTTCTTAAGTGTTATATCAAAATCTGATGGGCGAGCAATACGCTTAGGTTAGGAATACGGATGGATCCCTATAGGACCATACATATTTCGGTTTAACTTAGTCTGACCAAGTCACTCCAGGCGAAAGCCTTGATTATTCCACCAAAAAAGAATTACCGAATTCCTTTCCGTTCCTTTCCCCTTGCTCTCTTCGAACTCTAATGGAATCGTAAAGCGTTAACATCAAAAATAATTAAGTGCTTTTGAAAGTATCATTAGTTAAGAGAAAACAACGTGGTAGCAAATATTTTTTTCAGTAGTGAGAGGCAACTTTGGGGTGACTGTATTTCAGACTTTGGTATTTTTACTAAACTGTTATGTTTAAAATGGATCATTCAGATACGACTCTACTGACTGTTTTGTGCCATTCAGAGTTAATTCTCTTCGAATCACGGACAAACGAAAGCGCTGTTTCAGAGCGAGCGTCATAATGGATAGATGCTAATAGGATCGGTTAATGGAGTTACCTCGCAGAGTCCCTAAGCCGCTCTGTGTTGGCTGTCGTCGACTCCATACGTTACGGTGGGTCTATTTGGCTAACGAGGATGGCTTAGGCGTCGCGCCAGAATGCTGCTCCTGGCTTTGTTGCCGGGCACTGGAGGGAGGAGGAGCCAAAGGGGAGCCGGCGATTGGCTTTATTTACAGCCGGCTCGTAAATCGTGGAGCCCCCTATACAGGGCAGGCAGGCAACCCGTGACGCCGAAGATGTTTAGGGAACGATTCCCTAGCAGGGTGTGGCCTGGAGATGGGACGTGGCAACTATGCACGCTCCTGCAGGATGCGATTTAGAGGATACGGGGAATCGTGTGGGAGTTTCTCTCCAACCAAGGAAAGGGAGTATAAAGAATGCGTCCCTCGGGACTGTGTCCATGCCAACTGCACGTTTCCCCCGATTGCCTTCCGCTGACCGAATCACAAACAGGGAAGCAACATTCCGAAACAATATGAAAACGTGAATTCTGTGAAGTGGAAACTGCCAGCAATGGCGGAAACGTCGAAGAAACTACGTTATATCATTCAAACGAATTTTGTATTAAATATTTCAAAAAATGTCCATGAACACACAACGAAGGACAGCGATCGACAGATAAATGTTTACGATTTTTAGAGAGCCACGAAATACACAGTCTGTTCGAAACGAATGATTGGGTTGTCTCGAGTGTTCATTTGGAAGTAGGCATGTTGGTCCTATAACTTACTATGTTAGAACAAACAATGCCCAATTTTCTGTTAATTGCAAGCCTATAGATTAAGTATATTTGTGATGAAGAGACATAACTGTAAATTTGTTACTTTTCTATGTCTGTGAAGTATTTTTATGGATGAAAATGGTTTAAATTAACTGTAATTTGATTAAAAGCAGTATAGTGAACGAAAGTTTAGTTAAAAGGCTTTAAATAAGAATTTTATGTAAGCTAATGTTCTGCATCGGATTTTGAATATTTGGAATTAATTCATTTTGTCAGTTTGATGCTCAAATTCCAGTAAAAAGTGTCTGATTAAAAGCGTTATTTTCCAAATACTTTAAAAATATGTATTCTAGATATAGGCCCTACCTCTTTGGTGATTATTTGTTTAGTAGAATTATCATCACATATTTCAATTGTTAATTGATTCATAGAATTGTGCCTGATAAAGGAAAATAACAATTTAAATAAGTTTAGAAATTTTACTTATTAGTTACAGAGGAAGGATCGAATTTTTAACAATGTAATTAATGTCAAAAAATTGTGCTGAACAAATGGTAAAATTTCTAAATAAATTGAAATTAAAATGGTCTTTATGCCTCACTGTATATGGTTCTGTAAGTTTCAGTAGTAATAGCAAATATTGTTATAGTGTCAGGCATTACTAACCCATCCGACAGATTTTAGGTAACAGTATTTTGAATACTGGAATTTGTCCTCATTATGGACATGTAAAATTCTAATATTCGCAATGACTACGGCAGTGTTGATACTTACTAGCTTAAAAAGGCGAATTATCTATATACATTCCTGTCATCGTTAAAAAGAGTTACATAAGTATATTTTAGCACTGTTAGTTTAAAACGTAATTATATGCAATTGAACGTACTTTTCAACCTAAGATATTTCTTGTAAGTAGCTTAAGAGCGCCATTCGGCATATTATTTGAAAGGGAAAAAAACATATAGCGTCCTGAAGTTAGCGGTACTATAACTGATTTAACCATATCGTTTGTTGGTGTCAATGATTATAAGGAGGGCAAATACTTGCTTGTAGAAATGTAAGTATTTTGGTATTACATTTGATAATAAGCTTAACTGGGAAAGTCACAATGGACAGGTAGTAGGAAAAGATTTCAAAATTCTGCACTTGTTGGAGAGAGTGATGAGAGGATGTACGAGGGAAGTAAAGGAATTGGGTTACAAAACTTTGGTCAGACTATTGCTCGAATATCGTAGTGTAATATGGGACCCTCATTATGAGTATCAAATACAGGGGTTGGAGAGGGTGCAAAAAAGGGCCACTAGATTCATTTGTGGAAATTACCGAAGAATGGAACCAGTTACTAATATGATAAAAGAGCTGGAATGGAATTTATTGCAAGACGGGAGGAGGGTGAAGAGGGTCATGGGAGTCTACAAAAGCGTAGTATACTAGCGATGAGGCATCGAAAGATATTGCTGTAAGAATTAAAAGTAATGCATAGAAGGCAAAATATGACTATGATCACAAGCTGTCACTCGATTTCAGGCACAAGGGTGTACGATGATTCTTTTTTTTAGGTAAGGCTGTCAGGGATTGGTATAAGATACTAATGGAAATGACGAATTAATTACCAAAAACGTTGAAAGAATTTAAAGTTGAAATTTGTATATGGCAAATGAAGGATGATGCGGGAAAAGGGGGGGGATGGGTGTGTAAGGAAATTGGCACCGGAACGTGTGCTCCATTGCAGTTAAATTATATTATATTAAATTAATTCATAACTGGAACTGTATAAGAAAAACTAAACAGCTTATTTTGATAGTGTAGAGCCAAATTAGAAGGTATTTAGACAACAATATCAATTGTGCTTCCAGTGTAGTAGCTTGCTGCTACTATTTGACGCCGATGTAGTTGACACTTGATCATTTAATAAATATGAACACTTTCGCGGCCGCAACACTTAAGTAAAATTTATTAGTATAAATACACTGCATGAAGCAACTCATATTTCAGATAGGTAATGGATTATTGGCTCTGAGATGTATACATTGTGTTTAGATATAGTGGCTCAGTTGGTGAAGGCCCCTTTGAAATGGGTCTCCCGTTTGAATCCCGGTTTCGGGCCTAACTTTTTGGATCTCTCACCCTGATCATCCCTCCTGGCAAATCTCTATTTTATTCATGTGTAATATGTCTGGGAAGCTACGTGGTTCAAATTAGGCGAAAAAATGTAGTTGCCACTTAACATGTAAGATTACCAGCTTACGTTGTAGTAACAACGACAGAGGCGCAATGCACAGCATATCGAAACCATCACTCGGCGGCCCAATCCACCGCGTATAATACTACCCAATAATGTCATACGTATTACCACCGCATAAACGTAGGTGGATTTTATTACACGAAACTAAAACGGTTGTCCTTAAAACTGCTTACATGTTTCATGATATCTGAATGTGGCTTCAGTTTAAGATTACACATGTCAATACTCTTCGAACCCTTTGTGCCTAATATTCTCGTACACTACTATTTGTGAAATTTGCAACACGCAGAAGGAATCTTCTAACGCACTCCAAACTCAGATGTTGTGTAGAACAGTGAAACTGTAATAACTGGTTATGACTGCAGAGAGATGGCGTGCACATAGGCCCAGCAGCGACCTGATTTGTGTGACCCTAAAGGTCACTATTACGTCTCGCTCAGTAGGTGAAATTGTCAGTTGTGAACCGGTAATCAGAGTTAAGTTTTTTAAGTGAAATCTTCTAAACGCGACTTAATCGATGTTTTGACGGGAGTAAATCTGCGAGTTCGTGACGTCACTGTCACCATCACGCCACAGGTTACGCGTATGAAATGCGCGTATGACGCTTTACGCAAAATCTATTTACAAACACACAGTTTTTATCCGATTTTGATGGAACATTGCATTCGTATAATTTAAAACAAATAGAAAAACACTGTTTACGTTTACTTTACAGAAATCTAAACCCCACCTCCTTTCCCACCTCACCTTAATTTCTGTCGCCGTTGTTCATACAAACCCACAGTTTTTTATCCGATTTTAAAAGTAGTTAGTACACCTATGCTTCAAAACAAGTGGTTTGGTAGCTTAGCAGTTAGGGCTACTACATCCGAAAGGTCTCTCACCGATCACGGGTTTCAAATCCCGCGGTGAATAAGAATTTTTAGGAGTCCGTGGTTCCGATTCCACGTTAAACTGCAGGCCCCTGAAGAAAGGAATTATCCTTCTAGGCTCTGACACAATTGCTAGGTACATCTCCTTCGGGAAGATTCGACGAACCGTCTGGTTGTGGGCTAAATTAGATTTTTAGTTTTTAAAGTGGGAACTTCTTTACAACCGTAGGGCGATCTTTGAATGGGTAAAATCTTTTTAATTCGCATTTAGGGAGCGTGCATAAACCACGTAGCTCCATTTTGGCCTCCTGTGAACCCCCCCCCCCCCCACGTAGCCCTACGTGGCTTTTGCCTCTACCCCCCCCCCCTCCCCCACGTAGCCCGTAGCTTTTTTTCCTTTTGATTCCAGAAGACATTTTGTACTGTTTTCTCTTGTCAGACTATTGTAAATTACATAGGGAGATAATAAACTGAGGGAAATAAATATTCCCTTGCTGTTGTGAGTTCTATTCCTCATTTTAACTGTGAAAAATGTTATGAAAGGAAAGCTACGTGGCCTGGCTTGGAACCCCCCATCCTCCCTCCACGTAGCCCAGCGTAGCCTTCCAGCCAACCCCTCCCCCCCCCCCCCCCCCGGACCGAGCCACGTAGTTTGTGCACGGTTCCTTATTGCCATGCTAACGTAACTGGTATATCTGTAGCGGTCTGGTGGCTCAGTGATTAAGGTGTCTGACTAGTGAACGGAAGGTCCCTGGATCGAATCTCTGCCTCGGCGTAGATTTTCATAGACCATAATAAACTCGACCTTCACCTCTGACATAGCTTGCTGTGTAATGTGAAGTAAGCCAAAACGCTTACGTGTTTCGGATTCCACGTTAAACTGTAGCACTACCGGGTTAGGTCAAGGCGGCTAATATAGGGGAGGAAAGTGCAGCCCTATCACCAGGTCATCATATCCACAGAGGAATTATGTTATTATTATTTAGTATATCTGTAGCTATACAACGTGTTGCGCGTATGATATTAAAAAATTAAGTTTTCACTTCTGTCGTCAGTCCCCAATGACCGAAAATTTTATATATATATATATATATATATATATATATATATATATAGAGAGAGAGAGAGAGAGAGAGAGAGAGAGAGAGAGAATTTTGCTATCACCTTCTCAGATCCTAGCACGGTTCTAAATTTACATCACGGCAATCGTTTACTAATACAAACCACAATACATATTTGAATAAAGCCTACAAGAATTGCGGTCACATATCCTTAGAACAGACAGTGTCTAATAATCTCAGCTACCAGTAAGATGTAAAAAATACTAATCAATTCCACAATTCGGCGAGCCGCTCATAGTTCTGTTGATGCTTTATAGTGGCTTTCCAATGAAGTTTCGGTCTTCTTCTTCCTCACCAGTGTTAGGCCTGATAGCCTGTTACGGTCTCAATACATCTTCTTGGTGGTCTTCAGACATCTGTCCTGCCTCTGGGATAGTATTTGAGAATTCTTCGTGGGATCCGGTACGTCTTCATCCTCAGTACATGGTCTGTCCAAGATGTTCTGTAGGTTTACACAGTTTGGAGAATTGGGTTGACTTTGAGTGCATTAAGGATATCATCAGATCTCTTTCCGTTTTGTAATGTGTAGCCAGCTGTTCTCCTCATGAATCGCATCTCAGCCGCCGTTAGTTTCCGCTCATCACATTTGCGTAGTGTCCAGGCCTCGCTGCCGTACAGTGATGTATGTATAGCCAGGATGTTATATAGCCTGATTCTTGAACAAGAGATGGTCTGAAGGTGTTATTTATTATTCCTGTAACTTACGTGAATTTTTTTTTTTTTTTTTTTGGTTGCATATCGGTTTCTGGGATGTAGCGGAGGTTGTAACCCAGGTATTTAAATTCTGCTACTTTGGTGTTTCTAATATTGTTGCGAGAGGGGAGGAATATGAAAATTTTCTTTATCCGTGTGTGACGTAATAATATGTTTTGTCACGTTCGACTTTTACTTATAGCAACTGGCTGGACAGGATTGAACGGTGAGTAATCAGGAGTAAAGAAAAGCTGATTTCGACATTACGAGGCAGCTTTTCTTGGCCTGAATATCTGCTTTAAAATATAGCTGTGAATTCCTCAACCGTATCTAATTTAAAGCTACCCTCTTCATTCTACCCTCGTGCGTTTACCATCACTTCGTATGCTGTTTAAAATTTAATCCCTTTCAATTATGCAACGATTGCTTTCCTTTCTATTATTCATCGTCGATATATTTCTCCCTCTCTCCACTTTTTTTTCTGCGTTTTGCATATGCTACTACTGATGGTGAAAAATGCGCCAGCGTATTTGCCTTTCCTGTGCACAACGGGCGTCTGTATTGCAAAGCCGTTTGTATTCATCAACTTGCAGCACCGATCCGCTAAATCGGTGCTTTAGGCACTCTCTCTCTTTTTTTTTTTTTACGGTCGTGATTTTTGATACAGCGCTACTAATTCGTTCTCTTTCGCAGAGTTACCAGCTGAGATAAAATATTCTACCGTGTACTGGGCACATACATTCAAAAATGCCAGCAGCTTGACGCTAAAAATTCACGTACTTTATTTTGTAATAGATCTTGTTCCCGTGCAAGATTCAGGCTGTTCCTTCTTCGGCTTCAGGAACTATTCCCATCTGATCTTAGGTCTTGTAATATTTCTGAGATATTTAAAGGTGTAATTTATTATTACTTGCATCTCTTTATTATTTTCGTAATTAATAAGAATCATTCTTTTTGTTTTTACGGAAATATCTCAAACATTTTGATAAATTGAATTAATGAAAGTAAATGAAAATTATATTCTATCATTTACCACTAATAATGTCATAACCTAGCCATTCATTCAGTTATCTTGACAGGCATACAGATATAGGTTTATTTATGATTACGTGAATACGTAAATAATTAATTGCCATTGAGGGTTAAGAGTAAACAAACACTTAAAAAAGTTCACGTGAAATCCTAGCCTGAAATCATTTTGCCTGGATGGTTCCTAAAAATAGCCCGTAGGCATATCTCTTCCTACGCACGAATCATTACACATTCCGCCAACCATCTTTAGTGAATTTCGGAGTAATAATAATAGTAATAGAAGTATGACAAAAGCTAATATGAAAATTAAAACCTTTACAAATTATTCACAGTGAAGGAACGAACTTAGTTTCAATCAAATAAGTGTGTCGCCGGCCTCGGTAGCGTAGGGGCTGGAGTGCTAGCTCCACGTACCGATGGTCGCCGGTTCGAGTCCGGCCGAGGGCATGGGTGTTTAGGTTATGTGCTGTGTTGTCCTACAAATTGAGCGTTCATACAATAAAAGTTGGAAAGATTCATTAACATTGGCGATATATAAAAATACATCGAGTGCTGGCTGAATGGCTACAGGCCGATTGCAAAAAAAAAAAATAAAAAAAAAAAATAAGTGTGTCATTAAGTCATTGACTTAGACAAAAAAAAAGTTATCCATAGATAGGAAAATTAGGCAGAGTCTTTCCGTATCGTATCAGTTTGCTCACGGATATTAACAATTCTCAGAATGTTCGTCGGAGAGTGATCGTCTTAATCGAGCATATTTCTCCACACCGAGTCGTTACTGGGTCGAGGAATCTAAGGAACACATACACTGAGTTCATTCAGTTTTACCGTGTGTAACAGCGACAGAGTTCTGTGCAGACACAGGCAGGCGGACGTAAGAGCGACAGCCGCGTGCAACCCTCCAGGAAGTGATGGGATCGCTGTGGGCACAGTGATTGGTCTAAAGGTGCATTCCCACGATCCCTTGTAGGAGAGGCGAGACGAGACGGGACCTCATTAGCCGAAGTGTAGGGACGACCGCGGTTAGTCCTAGCTTAACTTGCCGCCACCTCCGCACCACGTTGCCTAGTGTGGTTTGGCACAGAGTAACAGAGTACCAGAAGGGGTGCGCACCGCTGCTGCAAACCGATGGCAACAGCGCACCGCTACACACGCCTGTGATGTTTACCGACTCAGTGTGGGTGGCTGCGTCTCGTCTCCGCTAGCAGATGCGGCCCTGTTCCCATGGCGTCCCATCCCGTCCCGTCTCGCCTCTCCTACAAGGGATCGTGGGAATGCACCTTAATGGTACCCCTCACAGTACTGAGTCGCACATTGCCTTACTTCCCGCTTGCGTCTTCTTAGTGCGGTGGTGGCCATTGGTAAATGCCGACCGGCTATAATTCCGTTCAGGTTTATGACCGTCCTTGGCCGTGGCAATTCTGCTCGCCACCTCTTGCATATTTCCCTCAAACAGTAAAATCATTTCAATATTAACTGGTATTGTTATTTAAACGTGTGCGAGCAGTGTGATTAAGCTGTTTCATTGCATAGCCTCGTCGACATCGAGGTCATGGGGGCAATGAACGGGAAGGAATTCGGCCATGGCCTTTTAAAGGCAGCATTCCGGCACTCGTCTGAAGCGATTTGGGGAAACAATGGAAAACGCAAATCTGTATGCCCGGACGGGAATTTGAACCCACCTCCTCCCGAATGCGAGGACAGAGTGTTACCACTCACCCATCTCGTTCGGTTTTCTGTACAGAAGGTCTCTCTCAATTTGTTCTTAAGTTCCTCTATTTTGTTATTTCCCCTATAAAATTTCAAATTCTATCTCATTGTGTTATTACATGTAGTCTTGTACATCCCTTAACAAACCTTAGATATTTTATCCGCGCTGTATATATACGGCTTTTATCTCTACTATTCATTATCCATGACTCGCTTTCAAAGAGAAGCATAGGAACTGCCGTCACATTATAAAATTTAATTTTATTTCGATGGATTTTATCTTTAAATCTCTGCTCTTCTAGTTTCCCAGTGTTTTAGCTGCTGTCCCACTCAACGCATATACTTTTGATTTCATTTTTATTATTTTTGGTGCATTGGTATCACTGACTGATGCATAAAGAAATTTCTACGATTATGTTAGATAACTGTATACAACAATAGAAAAAAAAAGTTACTGATGATTTGGTAAAGTTAGAGATATTGAGCGGCTGATTAAATGAGACCGTTAGGAACTATCATCCTGTGATGGGAAGGAATAAATCTAAAAAACGTCTCCATATAAGTGGAAATGAAGAAAATACAAAATTTTGAATAGATTCACAATAAATTATAAATGAATTAAAAAAGCTGTAAAAAATTGTAAAGGGTCAGGTGTAGAAAATATTACTACAGCTGTATTAAAGATAGTGAATATTTTACCTTACCTTAAAATATTACTTACAATGAGTCGGGAGTCTTGCTGCTTACCAGAGAACTGCCAAAGAGGAATAGCAGTACCGGTTCATCAAGGAGGTGCACCGAATAGGGTTGAAAATTGCAGGCCGATTAGTTTAACATCAGTGATAGACAAAATGTTGGATAAATCCTGATGCAACTACATCAAAAATATCGGTGAGGAAACAAACTGGTTTGAAAATAGCCAAAATGGTTTTGGGCAAGGATATAGATTTTAGTCTTAGATGCTTGGCTATACGCAAGATATTCGGACGAATTTGGGAAGGGAGGCCAAGTTGATAGTGTGGCACTAGATCTTTCTAGGGTATTTGACAGAGTGAGCCATAAAATCGTTTCAAATCGGCTGAAAACAATTGTACTGAGTGAAAAAGTGACTAGCTGGGTAGATGAATTCTTAAAATGCCGAAAGCAAAGCGTTAGATTAAAAAAATGTAGTATCAAAAAGATGGAAGTGAGTATGGTAGTGCCACCCAATAGTGTATGGCGATAATTGATATTTATGATTCTATTGAAGGTTTGCAGTTGTAATTTAGGTTTTTTGCACGTTACATAACGGCATGTAATAGGATCAAAACTGGAGAAGACTGTGAACGGCTGGCGTCGTTGGAAGACAGGGTGAAGTTTAAGAGAGTGCTGGGAGTGTATTAGGCGTAAGTTGGTGGTGGTGTTAGGAGCCAAAGTGGTCGAAGAATTAGGAGCAGTGCATGGAAAGAAAGAAATGACCGCTGGAACTCGATTTCATACATAAGGGAGTTGGATTTGAGTTTTTTTTTTTTTTTTTTTTTGTTTTTTTTTTTTAGAAGGGCGTTAGGAATCGGAATAAATTACCAAGGGAAGTGATGAATAATCTACAAAAACATTGACGGAATTCTTCATTTATCTATTTTCAAACCAAAACACATCCTTCTTTTTGCGGGATGTTCTAATTTTCTACGATTGTAATAATGGGACTATTTGTTTGTGACCTTCCTCTAGCCCACGTCCCTCTCTCTCTCTCTCTCTCCATGTTTTTCGATTGAGTGTTGTTGAATACTGTATGCTGCGAGGAAAGATGTTTTATCCGAATTCACTTTTGTTGTAAAGATTTTTTTCATTCAGTTACAACTTCTAGCCACGACACTTCGATATTATGTACAAAAGTCACGTTGCTTATTCATGAGAGATTAGTGAAAAAAGAAAAAGAAATCACATCGTTAAGCGCGTAAATTCATCACGGGCCTAAGGATTTAGGGGAACTGGAGAATTAACGCTGGCTTATAAGGCTTTATTATTATTAATCCGCACGACTTTTACAGCTACTTACCTTTCTGTCTTAACGTTGTATTACATGCCTCTCCCCAGTATCAATAATTAATTTAATTCGCTACAAAAGACTTAATTTCACCACATACCTTCGTATTCAGTTAATAAAAAACAATTGGAATCATTGAAACTGATTAAAGTATTTCCATATAGCTTCTTTAGTTTTTAATAATAAATCTTCTATATAGAAGTAACTAGTTATGATTCCGTTACTCCTTATCTGGAAATATCTTCCCTTCTTAAATACCCTGAATGTATTATTTCATATTTCAGAAGAAATACTAAAGTCACATTTCAGATTGAAAATTTCAGCTCATTGAACAGAGTCAATGGTTTACATTAATAGCGAAAGCACTGGAAAATTTTCTTAGACGATTCCTAACCGTTTACTGTTTAGTGAGTTTTAAAAGTAATTAAAAAAAAATGGCCTCTGTGCTAAGGAAATACACCTAATTCGGCATTTACGTTCTTCCCACCTAACGGTCGATGCTGCAATTACCTCTTACTGCAGCAATAGCTTGTTTCGGTTTATTTATTTTTATCGCGCTTCTGACTTCATCAAACACGACACGGTATATCGGCTGCAGCAAACTAGTTGAGGAAACATTTATGATCCATCCTCTAGGATTCGGCTCAAAGTTTTGATGTAAAGGAAAATTGGTTCAATAAAGTTGATGGCTCTGCTTCTGCTCAAGATGGATCCGACCATGGCTAGCGCAATCTCGAGTATCCCTGAACGACAGCAAGAAAGCAAACTGGCTTTATCTGCGAATGCAGCAACGTATCGTATATAGCCATCGTTTCGCGATTTCAAGAGATATATGACCGGTGTATTCTATTTTTTTCATGTAATAATTGCTTTTGTACATCATGGCTAACAGAAATTTTGAGAATTTCATCAGTTGACTTAAAAAGGCACAAGCAGTATTCTCTTACTCATACTTCCCGAAATATTTATCGTCTTTCGTGCTGTTGCCTGTTCTTTCGACAACTTGGAGAAGTTATAGTTCTGAAGTAAAACGAGTTAACTATGTAGACATTGGAATGTTACTTTTCTATTAAATAACCAAAATTAAAAATTCTAGAGGAATTTAATTTAATTTGATAAATATCTCCTTCATAGCCAGAAAGCAATAACAATTTTAGATTCCCCATCCGTATAAAGTCCCTATTCATAAAAAAACACAGGTGTGTGAATAATTGTACGCTGCAGAGTATCAGACACTTCTACCACTTTTTTAAACCATGTGATTTCACTGAGCCTACGCTATATGTTAATTGATGTTATTAGTGCAAGTTACGTTGAAATTTATTTATTATTTTGTGCGTGGTGCTTTGCCAAACAGGTTTTTTTTTTTTTTTTAATGCAATTTTGGATTCCGAATCAAACAAAACATTGTAACTTATCAAGTTAAAATTATCCTATACTCTGATTGACGACATAATATTTCACTATGTGCAGTTTATTTAAACCCCACCCATTAGTTGCGGTGTGATGCGTGAACTTACAAACAGGAAGACAAAAGTTCCAAATTTCATGACCATGGCAGCAGTTGAAATTACAATCATTCTTTTGAAATTAATTTAATGTACATGCACAACTTTTCTGTAGTTTTATTGCATAATACAGATTAAGGAGAGTCGGAAAATTGCTCAGACATTCGTAAATCGCAATACACGATGATGTTAAAATTTCTTAGTTGCTACCATAGTTGGCAATAGTAGTTACTTAGTTTTACGCGTTGAATACTATTTTTAATTCAAAGAAGAAATTAATATTTATTTATGTAAAAATGCTTAAACAAACTTATTTTAATTTTTTATCCTATTGCTAGTTGATATCATTGATAACAATTGTTTAGGTCATTGTCTGAAACAATTGTTAAAAGAAACAGTGCAATGTGTGACATACATGCCACATGTAACCAGCGCGCCCGATCCATAATATTTCTGATTTGCTAGAGTTTATTTTAGAATAAATTATAATTTTATAAATTATTATTATAAATTTTCTGTTTTCTTATACCAGTAATTCAAATAGTAATAATGAAGCCTTGTTTCTGTCCCTAGAGAATTCTTCGTTCTTGCGGAGTGGTAAAGGCTCGCTGTCTAGCCGCCCCACAGTATAGTACACTCGTAACATAGCTACAGTACATTCATTGCAGTCCGCGGGAGGTTGAGCAGTAAAGCATCTTATATTGTCTCCGATAGTCATGGCATAGGCGTATAGCGAATGAGCAACCAGCCTCGTCTGTATGATTGAGTCATATGAAAGATGAAATTAACAGTAAAAGGAAATTTTTGTAATTTTGATTTGCTTTGAGACGAGTTTTAAAATAAGTGAAGTTAACTGGCATATTGTGTTACTATTTGTACGATAATAACACTTCTCATTGGAGTAATTAAGAAATATAAATGAATTAAGGAAAGAGAAAAGAAGTAATTAAAGTTTGTTTTGGTGAAGAGAAGATTGGAGGTAGGAAACAGCTTACTTGCACGCTCGAAACAGACAGAGGACCATCTGTAAGAAGCGGGAGTAAGGGGATATTTCACAATTGGCTAACAGTGCCAGGATTAAGTGAAATGTCAGCTAAATGTTTCACAATTGGAAACCATTATGCACAGTACAGATAGAGGTAAAATAAAAGATTATTACGGTAAGTACGACTTACTTGTGGAAACAGATAGACAACCATAAAATCAAGAAATTAAATCTGTATTTATCTTCAACTTCATACCACATGTATGCCTATCTTTTATATACAATTTGTTATATACTGCAGCTGTACCGAAAACGTCATACAATTAAAAGATGTATTTCGTTTGAAATTCTCATCATTAAAACATCTCATATCATCCTAGCTGCAACAGAATTAAGTGCCTTAGTTTGTGATCTACGCTTACCGTATTCATTTTAGTAATTCGACCTGGGGACAATGCATCTTAGCCATGGTTGGCTTATCGTAACAGTTCGTCCTAGTAAGATTTACATGTCCCTCGTAATCTCCGTCCCCAGCATCCGTAAAACTTTTATGAGGGTGCTAAATCAAGGTGTATGCATATTACGGTATTCTGCTCCACCTGCAGTGGAGTGTGGGATATATCACTTACTTGGAAACAGGATAGTCTTCAGTAGAGAAACTTACAGTCATATGGCTCTAAAATTACAAGAGAAGAAGCTATCCCTCATTTACAGCACATCCTAGACGTCAAGCATTGTTCTCATATTGATAAGATGATTTAGAAAGGACGGTGTTTAAATTATTGTATGTTTGTCTTTAGGGAAACGCGTCAAAATGATAATACATTGCACAGCTAAATACAAACACTAGAATCGATGTCATAGTTGTAGTGATTTCTATGTAAACGCTAGGAACCTTCATTTTGTGGATATCGCATTCTGGGTAAGAAGGGTTTCGATATCCTGAATATCCTCTCAATGTGTGTATCCCAAATCGGTTATTACTTCTCACTCATGATAATAGGAAACGGATTAGGTATGAGATGAACGTTCTTAGTATTTTGATGAGATGAGAATTAGTTGTGTAAATTTTATTTTTCTGGTTGCTTCGCAAAATTCACCAAATTTTTCAGGGGATGATAGAATTTTTGGAAATTTCGACCTAATGCTATGGAATTTATTATGGATGTCAATCATGACATCCTTTTGAGACATACATACTCTGCATATTATCTAACATATTATCTAACATATTGGTAAACTTAGAGGCGAAATATCCAATTGTCATCATAACTCAATCACTGGTAATTAAATGACAAGCACCACATCATATCCTAGCGAAAGAATGTGATGGTTATATATAACTGAGTTTTGGCAAAAGCAAGTAATGAGCTGTTCTTAGCAAAATTAGCAAATTCAAATGTTCCACATCGCCGCCCCATTATACATGAAAGGTAGTTACGTCAATGCTAAAAGAAAAATAAAAAAGAAAATGAAAACTGGAAATTATGTCATGTAGTATAAAGCAAATTTTCGCGTATTTTAAAGCAAGTAGTCTCAAACACAAATTCATATCATTTCAGCTTGATGTTAAAACTTGGATTCAGAAATAGGTCACACCGTAACAATCACTAAACATTACATACGTTTTTTAATCGGCGTTTTCAACTACATAGTTTACGGATGGTACTTTCAAGGATTTGAGAAAATAACAAGCACCAGGAAAAGGCGAACTATGGTGGTATGTCGTATATCATATCCTAAGAGCTCCAACAATTTTAAAACTTTTGCTGCACTAAAAGAAAACTACCTCAGAGGGTGAAAGAGGGTTATTCTTCAGAAGCCACTGTCTCCAAGTCCTTGCCTTCTCTGAGTTTTTTTTTTTTTTTTTTTTTAGGTGTATATTTTTGCGTATCACGATGTAATGGAAGTTATTTTGAAATTTTTATTTTCCCGTACTATACCCCAACACTGTGATTACTTAAATTTCTCAAACATTAACCATTGTTTAACTTCGTAAGTTCTTTAATCTAATGGCTTTGAAATTTAATTATTTTTCTCTTACTTGTAAATCCAATGAAAGTTTTCTATACCCTTATTTAGTTTCAGAAATTATGTAAGACTGTAACTTGTGTTTTTCGTAATAATCAGCCTTGATATAGTAGAAATGCAAGTCAGATTCTTACCTGCACATTTTAACAATTAAAATTGTTTGGTATCAGAGGATTCAAAATTTTGGACTGATAGCAGAGATGAATTTGCAGAAAATGTGGAACCGTGTCGTCCAGAATAATATGATTGCCATATTTCTTTTGTAAGGTTGACTTCCCCAGTCTTTTCTTCATTTAAAAAGTATTAACCACTCGCTACAGTCAGACCACTGATCCACACTTTTGCAAATAGTAAGATTTCATATCTCAATACCTCGGATTTTTAGGCTTTAAAATTTTTTATTTTACCTAAAATTGGTTCGATTCCAACGCAAAATGGGTTCTAAAAATGTCAAAATATGCTACTAAAATTGTGGTTTTGAATATAAAATACCATTAACAAAAATTCTTCAAGGTAATTTAAAATGTAACATCGATTAGCATAATTCAGCAGAAACAAGTAAGACAGTAATTATAAAACATGACTGAGTGGTGTGTTTGTTCTTTCAAGTCATCATTTACAATAAGCAGAGGAAATATTTATATTAAAATATATATTGTATATATTAACCAGTAAAATTAGTCAGTTGTGAAAGTATCTGAAACAGCTCCTGAAAAAAAAATGTACACACAGATTTGATCATCTAGCTTCAGATTTTTTTATTTACAAGAGAATAATTAATTGCGATTAACAAAACCACTTTATAACATTTTCTTATGTCCATTTATAACTACATTACCATACAAACAGAATAAAAAACTATTTCACACATAAAAATAAAAATTGAATCAGTGAAAATGTGAAGGAAAATGGTGGTAATTTGGGATATCACTGGACCCAGAACCAATGCAAAATAGAAAACAAATTAATAATAGTTGAAATTAATTAAATTTAACTGATTTAGGTTGCTATAATTATCTAAAATCTATAAAGCTCTAAATGTGCCTTTCTCAAGTATTTTCTATCGGTGAAATAAATTTAGAAATCATTGGACATTTATGTATTGATGCAAAAACTCTTACATTTGCATGTACGTGTTTTGTTCAAATATTAGTATTATTACTGTACATGTATTATTTATAAATAGATTTATAATTAAATTTACAATTCAGATAGTTATTTTAACATCACCAGCAGCAAATTCCACTATCTGTGAATTGTTGAACTATTGCCAAAACACAATCAGGAATTAATTTTGAACATCCAAATAGCACCATCTGTACATTTACAATCTACTTTTTGGAATTTAAATTGGTTAGAAAACTAGTTCTGTCATGGCGAAATGTTAAATTTACAGTTCTTTTTTTTTTTAAGTTTGATATTATTCTGATGTTAACGCAACGTCTATTAATACTATCAAATTATCAGTTTGGAACTGGTGGCCACACATATGCTCAGTAACAGGACTATCAGATGCTAAGAAAATCTCGTTTCTGCTTTACTATTAAATTTTTCGTCTGGTGGCCAGAAGTGAAGTTCACATTTGCCATTCTGTGCTTGGATGCCTGTCCTATTTTTCATTAAAAACCTAAGAAACCTACACGTAATCTATTGCTGCTATAATGGTGGGAACTGTTCAACACATAGTTACATTTTACTGTTCTGTTTGTTGCAAACACGTCGCAATAAATGTTTCCATCAGTTGAGAAATTCGTTAATCTGCTGCTGAATTAACGGCGATTTGGAGATCGACATCTTGAGCATTCTGGTGCCTTACGAGATCACTGGCTCTGTGCGACTAATAGAAAACAATGACCCCATCCACGTTCACTTGAATTTTGAAATAATCACTTGACAAAATATTAGTATTTTTTCCGAGTTAAAAACTTTTTTTGTGTATATCCGAAGCAGAATGGTAAAAATAGATCCTAACGACAATTTAGAAATATTTAGGCACCGCAGATAACGGCCGTAAATGTCCATATATGACGTTATTTGCTCTCTCCTTATAACCCACGTCCTCAATCATCTGCTTCATATATTACAATCTCTGTCTTCCTCTACAGTTCTTATCTTCGACTGTTCTATAATTACGTAAAAATGTAATGATGATCTTAAGTTCTTGGGATAATGCAACCACATTCATGCTTCAACAACTCACTGAGAAGATTCGTTAATTGTACGTTCAGCTCGTTACCTGAAGCCAAGGTACAAGTTGCGCAGAAGTGGGAGCATCTCACAAATTACGCTCCACACGAGTTATTGTACAAACTTAGAAACCGCTGAAGAATGAATATGGCACAAGCGGGGAAGTGTACTTTTCGTTGCAGTTCTGCCTGCAAGGATTTAATACCGCGACTCTCCGAAGTCAATTAAAAGGTTAATTGGGCTGATAATTAATGCCTGTAATTACAGCGGGCAATTGTTCTCTTTGGAGAGTAAAGTGCTCCACAACGAGCATCTGTAATTGTTTAATTCGGCCGGACTCTGTGTTTACGACCACCAAGCCTCAGCTCAGAAAGGATTTCCTAAACCACTTCTCATGGCCGTCTCTCCAACGAAATGAGGCAGAACGTTAAATTGTTTTGCTGATCCTAATCTTTAGGGTAAAGCAAGAGTAAGAAGGTTCCTATACATATCGAACACATCCATAAAACCTTCCAGGGATCATCTTCCATAAAATAGTTATAACTAGATTTCGGACTTAAGGCAAAAATCCTATTTAGTTCCGATTGAAATACTTGAAAATAACATCATATATATACGATATATGGACATTTATGGCCGTTATTTTGGATTTTATAGTGGCTACAAATTACTAACTTGTCGTTAGGACTAATTTTTACCTATTTTACGGATTTTTCTTTCGGATATTAACAAAAGCGTTTTAACTCAGAAAAACACAAATATTTTGTAAAGTATTTATTTCCAACAATTGATGTGATCGTATATGGGATCATTGTACCTGTTGCTATTAGTCGCACAGAGACTGCAGTGAGCCGTATGTTCTCATAAAGCTGCGATGTGATCGAGTTAACAATCTACACATCATATTTAAGTAGGCAGTGGATCCACTAGTTTCCTAATCTCTCAACGGATGGAATCATTATGTATTGCAACGCGTGCAACACTCAGGTGAGTTAACAATAACAATTTGTTGAACAGTTTCGACTATTATAATAACAATACTTTAATAATTTAATTACCATACATGAAGGTTTATTAAGTTTTTAATGAAAAATAGGACTTGCATCCTTCCCCAGTATCATAAACTTGAACACAGCTTCCGGGCATTGGACAGGAATTTAAATAGTAATACATGCTCAGAATTTTTCTAACGTCTGGTAGTCAGATTATTGTGCCTATGGGCAGCAACTAATTCGTAAATTTTAAAACGTTAAGCTTCATCAGGGATGAAACCTCGGTCATCTGGGCCGCCTGATTACCACCTCAGCTATACGTCCAACATTTTAAAACATTCATGTTGATATTATTAAAAAGACTTTGCAGTTGTATAAAAATAACATAAAATACTAAAAAAGTCGCACCAGAATCTAAAACGCAAACAGTGGATTTTAAATGTATGTCTGATGCGATTTTGTTGTTCAATATAAATGCCTGATAGTGTTTGGTCAATAGGTTAACAATCCGCAAATTATGAACTTTACAATCTGGAGATATTAACACAGCAATCTGCAACGTAAATTTAACCATGTATATATAAATAATACAATAAAATCAATATACACACAGTAAAAATATTAATATATATTAAATATTTGTATATATAAGCATAAGAATTCTGTTATCAGTAAATAAATATCTAACGGCTGTGTACTCCAAATTTATTTCTCCATCGATAGGAAATACGGTACAAAAGTATATGAAGAGTTTTATAGATTTTAGATAAGCCCAGCCAGTTAAATAAGTTAAATTCAAAAAGATTCTGGTGAATTAAGCTTCCCGATGTTACAATATAAATTAAATAATTTCTGTTGATGATATTTCATAAACATAACCAAACCATTGGCAACCTATTTTGACATTTTTAAAACCTGTTTTGCATTGGAAAGAGTCTATTTTGGCACATAAAATAAGATTTTTGGAGTCTTAAAATTAGAGTACTAGTTATAACACAACAGTCTGACTGCAAAACCTTCCTTAAACAATAATCGAGCTCTACAAAATCTTAACAAATAATGAACAACGCAACAAGATAGAAACAATATATACAGATACCAATTCGGGGATTGTTTGGTCAATTATTTTTAACAACTAACCCTCATACATTCAAGATCTGTTATAAAATGGTTAATGAGACAATTGCAACAAATGAGAAGTAATTCCAAATGTACTTCAAAATAAACCTACAGAAATGTACTTTGCTGAAATATCAACTCACTTCTGCACGTTTTAGTATGGTGATGCATATCAAATATAGATATGGTAAAGGCATGTAATAACAGCTTTTTTACACGTATCACCATGGAGTCACCAGCTTAGTATTATGTGCAGATATCAAGATAGCCAAACGGAGAACACTACTCGAGCGTTTGGATACTAGGACAAACAATGTTCTACATCCAACCAAAAAAAAGACGAAGAACTTACATAAACGAAGAAGATGTGGATAATGAAAAAGTAAAAAAAAAAAAAAATACAACGTAAAGTTTGGACACGCTCCAAAAGACCATCTGTAAACAAGTTGTATGATGATCAATTATGAAATATAATTTTCCTTAAAAAATAGCTATGGTCTTACAATTCAGGGTTGAATTTAAACAGTTTATTTATTGACTTCTGGCCGCTACGTTCTGACCTCAGAAATAATGGTATCAAATACACTCCTGGAAATTGAAATAAGAACACCGTGAATTCATTGTCCCAGGAATGGGAAACTTTCTATACACATTCCTGGGGTCAGATACAACACATGATCACACAGACAGAACCATAAACACAGGCAACAGAGCATGCACAATGTCGGCACTATTACCGTGTATATCCTCCTTTCGCAGCAAATGCAGGCTGCAATTCTCCCATGGAGACGATCGTAGAGGTGCTGGATGTAGTCCTGTGGAACGGCATGCCAAGCCATTTCCACCTGGCGCCTCAGCTGGACCAGCGTTCATGCTGGACGTGCAGACCGCGTGAGACAACGTTTCATCCAGTCCCAAACATGCTCAATGGGGGACAGATCCGGAGATCTCGCTGGCCAGGGTAGTTGACTTACACCTTCTAGAGCACGTTGGGTGGCACGGGATACATGTGGACGTGCATTGTCCTGTTGGAACAGCATGTTCCCTTGCCGGTCTAGGAATGGTAGATCGATGGGTTCGATGACGGTTTGAATGTACCGTGCACTGTTCAGTGTCCCCTCGACGATCACCAGAGGTCTACGGCCAGTGTAGGAGATCGCTCCCCACACCATGATGCCGGGTGTTGGCCCTGTGTGCCTCAGTCGTATGCAGTCCTGATTGTGGCGCTCACCTGCACGGCGCCAAACACGCATACGACCATCATTGGCACCAAGGCAGAAGCGACTCTCATCACTGAAGACGACACGTCTCCATTCGTCCCTCCATACACGCCTGACGCGACACCACTGGAGGCGGGCTGCACGATGTTGGGGCGTGAGCGGAAGACGACCTAACGGTGCGCGGGACCGTAGCCCAGCTTGATGGAGACGGTTGCGAATGGTCCTCTCTGATACCCCAGGAGCAACAGTGTCCCTAATTTGCCGGGAAGTGGCGGTGCGATCCCCTATGGCACTGCGTAGGATGCGACGGTCTTGGCGTGCGTCCGTGCGTCGCTGCTGTCCGGACCCAGGTCGACGGGCACGTGCACCTTCCGCCGACCACTGGCGACAACATCGATGTACTGTGGAGACCTCGCACCCCACATGTTGAGCAATTCGGCGGTACGTCCACCCGGTCTCCCGCATGCCCACTATACGCCCTCGCTCAAAGTCCGTCAACTGCACATATGGTTCACGTACACGCTGTCGCGGCATGCTACCAGTGTTAAAGACTGAGATGGAGCTCCGTATGCCACGGCAAACTGGCTGACACTGACTGCGGCGGTGCCCAACCGCTGCGCAGCTAGCGTCCTTCGACGGCCAACACTGCTGTTCCTGGTGTGTCCGCTGTGCCGTGCGTTTGATCATTGCTTGTACAGCCCTCTCGTAGTGTCCGGAGCAAGTATGGTGGGTCTTACACACCGGCGTCAATGTGTTCTTATTTCAATTTCCAGGAGTGTATGACCTAAAATGCAACAACTGAATTACATCCCAATTAGAGCTAGTGATATATTTTTGTATATATTCAGAGATAAACATCATTTTCACTATAAACTGCACGAACAGGACAAAAGTAAAGCCAAAGTTTGACATGTTTTATAGAACATACTGAAGTGGTGTCAAAACTTCTTGGAGTAGAGTAGGTGTTGTGTACCTGTTGGTTACCAAAAAATCTTAAAATTAATACCGAAATTCAATAATTTCCAATACCTACAAAGTGATTATAGTTCTTTTAGGATGTTCTGTTAGTTTATTTCTCATTACAGCAAAGAAAATGTATAGAATAATTTATCATCGAGACTGAAAACTTTTACAATAACCTAGTAAATGCATACGTCACTTTCGAATTAACAGACACTTACAATATCCCATTATCATATAATTTTTTCAAATAATTATGTTGGGACGAATACGATAGCCAAACCCCTATTGGTAAATCATATTATATTATTATTTTAAGAACAACACAGACCTACCTGATACTTGCATGGCACGAAAGTTACTAGCGTTAGTCGTCTAGCTGCCATTCTCTGCTCAAGGTTTTAATGTTATGTTGTATCACACACAAAGAATGTTAATTTTTTCTCACTCTGAATAACTGAATGATGCTCTCGTTTTAATACACCACCCAGATTGCTCTGGTAAGATCCGTGGGAGCATGAACCTATTTAATTGATAAAAAGTTGCCTTCAGACATTTATGTGGAGTAAATTCAGCGATGACCAGAAAAACGCGTTTAAAGAATTTGGGACACTTACTGTAAAAATTACTCATTTAGATTTTTCTCTTTTTTATTTTAATTTAGCACATACATTCAGTTTTTAACTTTGATATGCTGTAGATAACGAATAACAATAATTATTACAGTATTATTGTAATGAATACAACATATTGTCTTTGCGGATGACATGGCGTTAATTACTGATTCACTTGATAGTACTTAAGAACAAATAAAAAACTAGAGAAACAGGCATCCAAGGTAGGATTACATATATCTTACACTTAAATTTCTCAATGGCACAATAGCTAAAATAAATTGATTTAAATATTTATGAGTATATATAACGAGCGACACAAAAGAAAAGACGGCGATAGAAACTACAAAAAATGGAAAGAGCATTTCATATGACAAAGAAAGTACATAACAAAAAATCTTCATCCTGGAATACAAAATTAAGGCACTATTAAATAGTGATTAGAACAGAAACGTTGTATTCGGCAGAAAAACTTAAACTAACATGATATGGGAATCTTGAAAAAACTGCAAAAAGTAGAGAGAAGAATCTTTAGAAAAATACTGAGACCTAAGCGTAACAGTAATACTGAATACAATATAAGACCAAACCGAGAACTATGTTTGGAAATAAAAAAATTAAAAGTGTTAATGAGGAAAAGAAGGCTGCAAAATTACGGACACTTGTGTACAACCGATAATAACAAACTAGCGAAACAGATCTTCACGTTACTAAACAGATATAAATCCAAACCCATGTGGTTCACTGAAACTGAAAGGACATGAAAAACGCTGGAGTTGAAACAGATATAATAGACAACAGAACACATTTTAGAGAAGTTATTCATAAGACTGGTTTTCAGGAAAGACAGAAATACATAAAGGGAAGAAAATGGACCCATGAATAACAGGATAACACTCTCAGAGAATGTATGAAGTATGGAAGCAAAGGAAATTATATACAAAGAAACATAACCAAAGTTATTTACCGTACCATCCAAATGGGTTATTCGGAAGAAGAAGAATAAGAATTACAACAAAAGAGACTTACCAATAGTTTAAACGGTGTTTGCTGAAACCTATACAATTAAAACTATTATTTAGCTATTGTAAGTACAAAGTGTATGCGAAAGAACTGAGTAAAGTGTGTATGTGCATGAAATTAGTATCTTCCGAAAGTTATTTTTTATTAATCTCACATCACAAGTGAAATTAAGATATAGTTATTTTCTTCTATTTCATGAAAGACATGAAAATACAAGCTAAACAGTCTTTTTCAAGTGTACAGGTAAAGCAATCACGTCATGGCCTAGGTGGAGAAAATCCACGGCAATAGAGCTCCATATTTACTATCTGAGGACTGGTCGCTAGGTATGTAGACGGCATTACTAATGCAACGATGCGATTAGTTTTGCCTCCAAGACTTAGAACACATTGGATGAAGAAGAATTCCTCGACTGTCACCCAATCCGCAGGCAGTAGTTCTAACATCTAAATTCTTGTTAAAATATTTTCAGATTACTATGCGGTATAATATGGACCCAGAGTGAATTTGGTTAAAAGGCTACATAGCCTTTAGCCTACCGACCGTTGTTGATAACCTTGTTCAACGATTTTTAGCCAGGTAACTATTGCGTAGTCACTAGTTGGCTCAGTACCACCGATGGAAACGCATTTTTCAATGGTTTACAAATCATCAAGAACTTGTGATTATTTGTGCATGCATAGAATCCACGAACTATTCAGACTTTAGTCAGAATGCAGATTCAAACAGGCATGCCGATCGGTCAGCCGAAGGTAACGAGGTCATTTACTGAGCCACTGTAAAGGTGATAAATAAAGTCAATCCTCTTGATTTTGGTGACCTTTGAATTCGTCAAAACGGGCTTGCATAGGGAGATCTCAGGAAAGAATACAATGGGACTGTACCGATATGAGTATCGCCTCATATATTTAGCTTTCGGGACTGTCTTGCTATCGCATTGCAAGACGCTGTGACGATTGTTTCTCTGACGAACACTGAGATATGGATCCTTCGGATGTTACGTTAGTAAACAAGAAAGCGGTTGACACATAAGACGTTCGCTCCCATTGGTCTGGGATAATCGCCAGGCCTCAAGGTTGCTCGTAAGCCGACCAGGACAGCTGTGTCAGTCGAGACCTCCACGTGTAGCGGAGAAGACCAGCGCGCCGGTAAGTGCACAGAACATCAGTCTTCTCATTGTAAAGCTTCCAACCTACATAGATGCAAAACATAGCCGTCAGGAACTAGGGTAAACATGTATTTAATTCTGATAAATTCAGTAAGCTATAATGCAAAGGAACTACATTATTTTCATTGATAAAGAAATAGTTAAAGCAATAAGCTCACACCAAGTGCCCAGTTCAGAGTATTCTAACGTCTTTCTGCCATGTGACTTCTGGTGCATTCAGTGATAAGCATTTCTGTCCTCATATGGAAGCACAAACCGTAGTTTATTTGCTTTAAGTTTCCTTTGTAAGTATTCTTGTGGATGGCTATGATGTTTTCATTTTTGTGATTATGTTATAGACTATCTTCTAACTGTAAAGTAAATAAATATGAATGTAACATTGCGAATCACAATGGTATTCTGCTAGCCTAATAGCGTAGGTATCTTCTAAGACTTTAGTGTATTTTTTAAGACTTGATTTCTTTCATTACTTTGTTGACAACATTGCATGTCTATAAACCTATTATATGATGGAAGGTGTTTCGGCTTGTTTCGTAGAATATCTCTGATAAAAATCATTTGCTTAACCATATCGTTGAAACGCAAATGTCCTGCAGCCTTCATTATACATTCAGTGCTATCAGGATATTGCTAGGTGCAATTTCAGTTATCTCCATTACTACCGGGTTAGGAAAATCAATGATTTTGCCTATATCATGGAATCATAATATTAATCTCATTATTTGAAGATCAAATTTTATGTCATATATTAGCTTATTGGTTACCGAAATGAAGAAAACTGAATTAATAAAGAGATAATTTGTATGAAAATGAGGGATGTTTAAGGCTGAAACAGTTCATCAATCCTGGATAGTTTTTAGACAACTCTCGGCATTGTAACTTTTCCTAGTTAATATGTTTAGACGTAGCTGCAGTACGTTAATAGTGTGGAGATGGAGTAGTCAACACCATGCTACCACTGTTTTACAATAGACTTCTTTTCTGCTCGGTATTAATTTGAATTCAGGGTGAGTGAGTATGCAGATCCATTCCATTTTTCCAGTTTAGATTGAAAATTCTTAATTTTCTCTGGATTTAAAGCACGAGTATAATGCCAGTACCTGAATAATTTAAATGTTTTGCCACTTGTTTCCGATCATATACCGAATCCAATGGATGAGTGGTATGGATCGGACCTGGGACTCGCACGAAGGCTCGAATTCTCGGCCCCGCATGGATATCCAGATTTTTGTTTTCCATGGTTTCCCGAAATTCCTCGAAACAAATGCCCAGACGACTCTTCAAAATCTTATAGCCGAATTCCTTCCTGTTGTTTTACCCGAGCCTCTCCCGGCCCTAATGACCTCTGCGTTGACAAGACTTAAATTGATAGGAAAATTAAAGATCTGATTGTGACTGCTGTTATTTTTACTGGTATTCGGTGTAGGATACATAACTTCATTTCTTTTTTATTATCTTGTATTTTCGATGTGAGGTTACAAGTTTTGTTTTGTTTTTCAAATTAACTTCCGATTGAGGTCTAGCAACATTAATTAAGGTCTGCACTCGGCGAAGAAAATTATTGCTGCCACCCGTCTCCATATTTTTGGCTTTCTTTTATTTTTTTTTTTTTTACACTTTCTATTTGTAAATTTTATTGCCTAAACTGACGAAAAGTCGAGCTTGACAAAGATAAATCTTCAACTTACGCTGTTAGAAAATACTTCGATGTGCCGAGTGTGTTAGAACAATTATATCGCCATCAAACTTATAAATGAATTGTATTAAGACTGAGAATTTTTTTATGAGTCCAGATAATGCTTATTTTCAGTTCCGTATTTTACAACGAAATTGGAATTTTTTCGGTTGATAATAAGCGTTTTCCCAACACGAAACGTAATAAGTAAAATAAGTTGCACCGCTTAAATAAAAATATTTTGTTTTATTTCTTTAAAGCAACTAACAGAAAGAAATGGCCATCTAGTGTTTTCCCAGGAAGTACTGTGTTTCTAGTTGAGCTGTTATTTAATAAACAAATAACGGTTTTGCAGCAACTGCAGATTAAACTAGTGTTAATAGTACAGTTTATTACATTTAGATTTATGTTATAATCATATATTATAGAGTTAGTGTGCTTAACTGTTTTGAATGTTATTAACAATTGAATAATTACTGTACTTCTGTGATTCTTCTATTTTTTTATGAAAATATGGGACGTTTATTTGAGTTTTTGTCGCAGAACTGTTACAATTCTGAGTTAAAGGTACGTGGTAACGATCTTACAAAGCGACATTGTTTTCGGTTTTTTTTAACAATTGTCTGTACCATATGGTTCTATTATTCCAAAACTTTATGAAGAGCACCGAAAGTTAATTAAATTTGTTTACTAACTCTTGAAACACGTATCGTGGATAATATGCACAATTATGCGAACAAGCTTACATTGTCATAGCATCGTGTTGATTGGCAGATTACTAATGCTTAGTCCAATGTGCGAAAACTACAAATAACAGGCGTTATGGAAGTTAAAGGTTGTTATATAAAACGAGCTGGCGAATAACCAGGTGCTTTCCAGTTATGTTGCCCTCTCTACAGTGGAACCGGTCTCTCAAGCCTTGACGTTACGTAACTGCATTCGTATTCAGCTTATTTATATGTCTGTACAACAGTAAGAGAAATCGCACATCACTCATTAACTACAAATCGAAATGGTTTCTCTGTTATGGTATGGGTTATTTAACGATAAACGTTTTTGGTCAATGACAGTGTTCCACATGCTGTGTTCTGCGAAGATGTTGCACGTGGTCCCTAGAAATAACATTACCATTCAATTAGTTAATAAATATTAACTGATGTTCGATACGCAATTAAATTTTAAAGGTTTGCTAGTAATTTCAAACTACTCATATGTTTTCGAAGGAATTCAAAATATGCTTTTAGAATTATTATGTTATCATGGTACAGTTAAATAAGTCCCAAATAACTTACTTATAGGTAAAACTTTAGGTACATTTCAGTTGGTAGTCGGGAGAATTGTTTTTAGCTTTTACTAGTCCTCAGGATGAAAAAGGTTGATTAACACTGACTGAGAAACCGCTGACAATATTTCGGCTGCTCAGTGACAAAATTTCTTTTTCCATTCATTAGCACCACTCTTATGCTTTAACCAATCCCTTTAAAGAATATCTTGAGCTCAATGGGGAGCAACAAATAAAAAACAAGAATATTGTGATTCAGTGAAAGATGAGATAGATTTACATAAGCAGCTATGCGAAGAAAATAAAACAATGGGAAACAAGCATTAGAGGAGAGAAAATTGAAACAACAGTGATGACAAGCGAAAAGAAACTTTTAGAAACTGGAAACCTGGCCGTTGGAGTAGGTAAAAACGTTTCGCAAATACGAATCTGAGATTATGAAATGAGACTGCAAGAAAACATATCGTAATTTTGTTCTTTCATTATCTAACGAATCTTGTTTCAAACGAATATAAGGTTTAAGAAGATAAATTACATACTGACAATGGTACTTTTGCCACAGACGGGTACAGTGATAAAAGAAATTTTTTTCATACGGTGTAAATAATTTCTTTAAAGCAGTACGCTATAATAGACTACAGGAAGAGAAATAATAAATGAAAACATTCGTTAGGAAATTATAGTGAATGAGTGGTAAAATAGAAATAAAACAATGCGATAGTCTGGAACATCATTAAACTTGTGAATAAAGATATGACGCCTAAACAATTTGTGGAAATACGTTCGAATACAATCAAATGAAGACCAAGGTAAACGAACTTGGTTTAGGACAGTATAAAAGCACAGAACTTAGTGTCAAACGAAATAAAAGGGCGTCGATGAAACGTACTTTCCACTAACCTGCAGCTGATGGTTAACGCAATTATTGATAATAATGAGGAATCGTGAAATGATAAATGTAGAGATTTTTATCTCCTTTAGATAAATTTGTATAAAATACAGTACAGCGTCTATAACCTGAACTAACTGGGAACCAGGGTGGTTCGGATTATCGATTTGTTCGGATTATCGATTTCTTCGGATTATCGCTTTGTATTGTTTCTGTTTGGATAGTTTTTATTTTGCCTTTAATAAGCAAAAGACGTCTTTTATTTTCCTCTGGTTCATTTTTGACACACTTATACTTATTTTTAGAAGATGAAAACGACGCTGTTGTAGTCGTATAATGTTGGTACAAGATACTAAAGTCAACAGAACTCACCAACAGAGTGTGCTCAAAATTAACGAACACAGTGGATAACTACTGACTGATAGAAATATGTTACAATTTGTATGGCAACTTGTAATTTAAAATTTTCTATTCGACAGAATTAATGGCTAATCCATTGCAGCAGGACAAAATGTAAGACACAGGCTCGGTTTTTAAGGATAATCAGCTACTGTCCTCTTCAAATAATTCATGGGCCATAAAACAGAGGGTGCGAAATAGCAAGACATCATTTGTAAATCGATCAAATTTTCGCATACTATGATTAAATTTCTGAATTTAAGACTGTTGATAGTTTCATTCAAGGAAATCTATTTTGTGTTATTAATCAGAAATTGTTGATGCTTATTTCTTAAAATTAAAAAATCAACCCTTTCAGTTTAAAGAAATAAAAATATCACCTACCGTATTGGATGCAAGCATCTTGGATCTAAGACGACGGCATATATGTTTATTCTTGATGGCAGGCATCTAAGTTCCTTTCTTCCGTGATTTTGGATGAGTGTAGGTAACATTTATTTGATTATTTTTAAGTTTAGTATGCTGTTTACGTTGGGTAAATGAAGCAGAAATGGAGACGGCGAAACCTTGTGACACACTGCTCTTTTGAAAGACAACGTGGAGGCTGTCCTGCTCAACAGGCCCCTCCAATCAACGAATGAACATTAGCAGTGTCATATGCCTTGAATGGTGAAATTTCTTCCTCTACCGTAGCTTGAAACAGTTAACCTGGTCATACTAGTGCAACGGCCTGAAGCAAAGAGTTTTGGCGATCTGTGCATTATTATTATACAGGTTTATATAATGTTGTAAGAAATATAGATGTTCGTAAGGAGTAGCAATTTCAAAAATTACAGTCAGATTTAAAGTGCAGTTCTTAGCATCGCGATATGTGGGCGGTTCCAAGGAATTTTCGGTGTATTTCTGGTCATTAGTCTAATAACAGCTTAAAAATAATAATATAACCCTTCTAAATTTTTCAGCTAAGGTTATTAATTTTTTTACGTATTCAATCATTTGCTCGAGGTATTTATCTTATCACAAATTGTTCGTATTGAATATTCTTAACAGTAATAAGTTAATCAATTCTAACATATCTTAACTCGTTTTTCCAGGAGATTCTTCTACAAACTTCTTTGTCCATTTATCATTAACAAAGTATGAAACTTTCGTATTTCATCTGTTTCAAAATTCTTCTATACCACTACGATTCAAACGCTTCAAATTTCCTTCTTTCTTGTATTCTTGAAGTCATAATTTGCTGTTTGCCGTTGTGTGTTATAAAATTCTTTCTAATTCGTATATTCATTTTTGAATCGAAGATCTTACCCTCTTTGGAAAAGGCTTAATTTTTGAGTGCTGTTCTGCTTGTTAGATTGTCATCTGCTGTAAGATTAGTTCCTAACTAGCAGAAGTACTACACAATAATTTATTTTTACATCATATATATTTTTATATCATATATTTTTGTATCATTTTTGTTACATTGCTTTTATCATCGTATGGACTATTTATTTTCGTATTAAACCTATAATTTTATGTGATAACTGATGACATAGAGAAAACTTTGAAGCAATGCGTATGTATTGTTCTACTTTCTCACCCACCAGTTGATTTACTGAAAAACCTGTCTGATCGTCAGACTTCACTGTTCCGAGAAATCGTTTCCTTATTACGAAGCTGCCGCTAAGGCTTAATTGGCTGTTTCCAGTGGTTTCTGCAGACACAATGCTCGGATGCGCCTCGGGGCCTTTAATTAGCTTCGTTGGGCAAGAGCAGTGTTCGAAAACAGTACCAAGATCTGATCGGCAGGGATCCGATACGCCTTGTTAGTAAACTGCTGTTTCTAGGACCAAGACTTTTGAATGAAATTTGCTTGAGTCTCTCCTGTTTTCTGTAATACTGATGCCTCTGTTTTCTCCTTTCAGTTTAGAAATTGTATAGAGTTTAGCATCCCATCCTGCCACTCCAGGTAGCGACGGTGCTGAGGCACTGCTCTGAATTTGCGTAGGTCGCCGGTTCAACAACAGTAACGGGCATGTCGCTCTCTCAAGTTCAGGAATGGCGATCCTTTATTGGTCTACGTGCAATTTTTTCTAAAGAAATGTTGAATGAAGCCATGAGGAACCATTATGCAATCATGACTAATGGTTAGTGGGAGAAAGAAATAAAACTAAATATTATCGCCTTCAGACTTTATATTTGCAACCAGACATACATATTTTTTTTATACTAAGTAATAATAACATCAACAGTTTTGTCTTTATTTAAGAATATGAAACTAGTGCGAATATTGTTCTTACAAATTAGATGCCAAATACCTAATATTAGGTTCATACTTTGTTACTTTTAGCAGAATACAAGCTGAAGTGGAGTCATATGACAATACTTGCAACCATAATTAATCAAAGACGACGATTCTTTATTTCTCTCTTTAATTGCACATGCAATGAATTTTATTTTATGTTTTTTATTTTTTTGCTTCGCTACCCTTTTTTGACAAAGAGATTTGTGATTTGTTTAATAGGGCAGATGATGTCATATGTATCACTGTTCCATAACATAAAATACACACCGCTTTTTCACCTTTATTAATCATGCCATATTTTGTCATTCCACCAAATTGAAATTCTTTTTTACAGTTGTCTTATACTTTTTGTTTTTTACCAAACTAGCCATGTTGAATAGTTGTACATAGAACTCAAACAAACTTAAATAAACAGTTATCTAAACAAAAATACTTCAAAAAGCGTAAGAACTATGCGTGATTGGTAAAAGTAGTCAACGACGTCAACAAAAACAACCAAGTGAATACATAGCTTAGCACCCCTCCCACCGCCTGCGCTTGCTCACTCAGTTCGGTGAGAGATTCACTAGGAATCTACCTCTGTTCCGACACCGGATGTTTAGTTCTCGATGAACTCTGTTACTATAATCTTAAATTATATAGACGATAAAATAATTTGCTTATGTGAATTGGGTACCTACTTAATTAATTCCGTGCCCAAATCATCATCGGCACGCGTGCCACTTGTTCGCCATCACTGGTCAAGTGTTTCCAACCAGGAGCTCTACAACGAAAAACTCTTAGTATTGTGTATCTACAATTGAAGGCTCTGGGATAAATAAGTAGGTGAGTCAATGTTTATAAAACTTAAAAAGAACCAACTTGAATGTTTGAAAGTGTCACGCCGTTAATGCATTTGCATGTACAATAATTCTTATTTCTAAAATAAAACGGAACGTGAAGACAGAGCTTTTTCCATCTAGCTTTTCCTCGAAATCGTATCAAACGTCCTTCTGTAAGCGGAAAGAAAAAAACCGGCAAATGAAATAGGCACAATAATTCCGTAAATATTGTGAGCAAATGCACGAATGGATGTGATGCTTATGCAGTGATGGTAATCATATCGCTAAAATTTAGTCGTGAGGAACCGAAGATCTATGCAGCACCAGAATAGCATCAAACTATGCAAATATTGGTATTTTATCCTGTAAATCTACAGAAGACCTAGAATAAAGAATGGAAATATTTAAAGTGTGTTGAAACAAACCAAATATTACTCAATGCAGTGTATGTTTTTTGACGATAACATACCATTTTATGCTCGAGGGGAAGGTTTAAACAGACCATCCTCTGATGGTTGACCATGTTTTGTCCGTATGACGTCCGTTATCATTCTTCCGTGGTGCGTCGTGCGATAATGCAGCATATGGCTTTGGCTGGATGTGGTAGATATTAATTTAATAGGCTGCGTTTTGAAAGACCATTTTGTAAAGTACATTGAGTTCTGTATCTTTTTACAGACGAATATGATTTCTTGGGTAACGCTAACCATAGAGACAGAGAAGGGTTAACATCTGGATGTTTTGAGCATTTCCTTGAAATCATCAAGTGTTTGCATCATTGCTTTTACGTTGCATAATCCAAAATTATTATCGCACTCTGGGTGCGAATGGCCACTTATAGGAAATGTAATTTTGATCTTCTTCAAACCACCAATTTGATTAAGAGTTACATAATGAATGAAGTGGAAGGCGGTTGTAGTTTTCATTGTGGCCACCAGCTGAACCACAAAATATTGCGACAACTTTGGTATCATCTTCCGAAAAATGAGTCATCAAGTGAGCACATTTCAGCTGGCACTTTGCGATTCATTATGGATAAACATAAAAAAAATATTTACTAGTTGCTAGAACGTTTTTAGTTACTATATTTGGCAGATAAACATTTTTCAAAGTCTATGCAGATATCCACCTTCTCTTTATTTTTACTTGCCTCCAATTTCTTATGAAGTTCTAAAATTCTTGAGCTTTTCTCTTATGTATAATGTTCCGCGGCGTTACCATTGACTGCTACTTTCCCCTGTGCGCTTAACTTTCCTGGTTATTTCTCCTTACAGCAAAATTTTTGGATCTAATATCTCTTGACCTGCTTGGTTTTTTTCTAGTTCCAACCTCTCAGATGATGCGTACGATCAATCTGAAGCGAACTGCAACCATAACTCAATTTCTGGAAAAAATTTACTTACCTGTTTTTTTCCCCGTGTTTTCGATTGGAAAAACTATTAGCCAAGCGAATTTTGGGAAGCAACGAATGCTATAAAACAGTGTTTTCCAACCTTTTTGAATACGCGATCCCTTTACAACTACAAAACTTTTGGCGACTCCGATATCAGTAAAATCACTTTGGTGATCTTCCAGATCGTTAATGAAACTATGTTAGTTTCATTTCTATTGATAATACACCTACCACATCTAGAAATCAATTGCTATGTAAGGTAGTCGCTGGCACTCTGCAGACAGTGATATATTCTTTGCCACGATGGCGGCACAGAGGCGAGAAGATGGAGCAGTGGCCGTATAGGAACAAATTGTTTTTCTTCACTGCAATCAGTTGACTGAGTACGCCAGCCAGTACGGACTAGCTTCGCTGCGAGCGAGATAATATGGGGCTGTGCTCACGTCTGCTACGAGTGGCTGTGGCGGAAAAAAATAAAAACAGAAAAAATAGACTTTATGACGAAAATTACCTGAAACATGGTAGAAATAACATAAATGGGCTTCAATTAGAAAATAATCTGATTGTTTGCGTCTCAAAGATACAACCAGGTTTCCACAATTTATTAAAAAATAAACAGGCGCAGCCGTGTCACTAAAAATGTATTTTGAGGGTTCGCAGCCTACAGGTTGGGTCTCATAAATGAAAAGCTTAGGCTCTTTTTCGATTCTGTTCTCCTTGAATTATTTTATATAGGCGGCTTCTTATAGGGGCCAAGGATAACCAGTTTTCGTTGGGTGTTAAATATGTTGTAGTAATATAATTGCATTAACGTTGTAATGTTTTTGCTAGGTAAACAATCTTTTCATTACATTGACACTCATCTAATTAATACGGCTCATCACTTAAAAATTATCTAGTTCTACTCTACAATTTAAAGGTGTGAGGGCCTTCATCAGAAACAAACTAACCCCGCGTAGATGACCAGACATCATCACAATACCTAGTTATCTCAATGGGTAAGATTTTAAGAATGTATGGGACTTAATTTTAATAGACCTTTGGTCCTCCAGGTTGGAATGTTACTAAGACAGTTTGGCTCCGTTTTTAACAAGATTCGATTGGACACTTGAAGTATTTCAATAATTCTTCCTAACAAGGGAGATATAAAGTATAGTTTACAATGGCATGAAAAATTCGAATTATCCGGCTTCGTTTATATATATAAGGAAAATTCACAAATACTAAGGAAAGCTGAAGGATATTTCACAATTCTCGTTGGGACCATAATCTCAATTTTGAATCCTTTGATTCTTTGAAAAACAAATTTTCATTAGGCCTCCAGAGTGGTGATATCTTAAGTAACCATTTCCAGTTTTCAGAGACGTTGTCCACGGCTTGGTACAAAGCTCTATCTGTTCGACTCGTTAATCAGAATTGCATTTTTAATTTATCTATCCGTACCTAAGAGCAACAACTGTTCGAACGCGATATTTCATGTCAATAACCTTGCTGTAGAGAGCAGTTGTAAGAATGTCGGTCAATAACTGAATAATCGATATAAGAAATCAAAATATGTATCTCTCGGAAACCTGTAAGTTATAATGCGTATTGAAGTACATCTGGCCTAGGTTAGTGGATTAAATGAAATCATTGGGACTGCTGATCGCATCATCAGAGAAGCTTCAAATTATGTTGATGCAGTACCAAACACCATTCAGGATCTGTATGCGTGTACTACGTACATTTCGGCGAATAGACTTAGCTAAATGCCTCACTGCAAAAAGGATTATGTTACGGGGTTTAAAACATTCACATCAAACTGTTTACCATCTTGTTTCAATTTCCTCTATTCGTAATAATTGTAAATCTATATTGATTTCAGCTTCGGACACATTGTAACTGAAGACTGCGAGACGATGTTAAGGAGGAAAATCAACAAAATTTCTTATTCCATATATTAGAAAATTTTGGTACTGACAATTATTTAATTTAAATTTTTTTATACCATCACATTATTGATGTAGTTTTAATGCAGCAGTTCTAGAGATGTATCGTTACCATTTTTGGGATTTGCAAGAGATCTTTGAATACCTATCTGCAGTAGGTCCTTTATGCGCTTTCACTTGGTGTTTTTTGTAGCTGTTATTTAATTACTGCCGACAAAACTAAAAAGTTAATTTTACTTTTATCAAAAAAGTTTTTTTTTTTTTGGCGGTAACTACCTCAGCTGGCTTAATCATACATATTTTTTCATACACTAATTTGTTTATAGTTTCGTCTTAATTTTATATTAGTACACTACTTTTTTATACTGAACGAGCTTGATGGACAACCGGTAACGCTTGGGCTATTCGGGATGTTATATGTTCGAATCCCCATCCGGCATTAAGGTCATTAACGAATTCCTTTCTATTGCTTGTTCCAACTTTTCCAGCCTGTTTGACAACGATGCGTGAAGCCATAAACAATACAAAAAAGTATATTTTAAATAGTGAATACCTAATATTTACGAGAAAAATTTAATTTTTTATGTTCCTCATCTCGTTAATTAAGGCTAGTTTCCTTAGGTTATTTTTCAATTCAACGTAAACTAATTTAACTATAAAATCAGTTTTCACACTCCATTGTAGCAACAATCATTGTTTACTAAATGCTGCTTTGTGCTGATAAGATTTTAAAAGTCAAAGCCATCACAAAAACTAAGGGATTTCAGAAGTATTATAAAATAATTTGTTTCTAAAAAACAATCCCTCCATATTTTGTTCCCCCTCCTTATTTTAGAAGCAGTCTACTTACGTGTACCAGCACTTGTTTGTAATAGATAGATAGATAGATATGTTCTCTTTGATCCCATGTGAGAATAATCTCGGGGATGTGGAACAGTACATACACTTATTTTTAGTGTCAATATTACCATATAATTGATAATATTATTATATATTGACAAGTTAGCTACAACCCATTAGTATAACCAATATCTGCTGCAATCTACACATACAATCCCGATTTAATTAATACTTATTATGTAGAACAGTGTATACACTTGTTACCAGCATCTAATAACCAGTTATTTTCTTACCAACCAGTTACCATGATATGTTTCACTGTAATTTGCGACTACATATTATATCACGTTGGTTGCTATTTATGTGAAACAGTACACACACCTATTAACAATATCAATTATATTACCAACATCTCATAAGCTGTCAATTACTTAAAAACCTGTTAGTATGATAATTTTTCACAGCAGTTTTTGAGTGCATGCTATCCCATGTTAGTTACTATATAAGAGTGAAATTTTGTAAACAGTGTAATTACTTCATTTGTCAATAGTTTCAACAGAAAGAAAAAAAACGTATATAATTTTAGTAATTGTGGACAACTTTGTCACCTTCCCCTTCCATACACCATACATTCTATTTTATCAGTCATTCTTAGTTACCAAATTTCAAGAAGAAAATTCTTTCACAGAGTAAAATGGGTTCTGAAGCAGAAACTCTTTCCGATTGGACTTAAAGTAGTTGGGTTTTTGTAGATGACATTTAATTTCTGTTGGTAAAACATTGAATAAGGAAGCCACAGTAAATTTAACCCTTTCTGTACAATTGACAGTGAATTGTAATCCTTGTGAATATTATATTTATTCCTAGTATTATGGCTATGTATGTTAGCATTAAGATTGAAGTGTTCAGAATTTTCCACTACAAATGATAGTACGGATATACATACTGTGCTGGCATGGTTATGAGCAACATATTCTGGAGATAGGGTAAATACCAAGTCTTGCGGTTAAACTCTCCTTGAGGAATGAGATCTCGTAGAACTCAAGTTCGATTCCCTGTCTGTCCATTCACATTTTAGTATTCCATTATTTACCGACATTGTTTTCCAGAAATAGCTGGATGTTATCTTGTCTCCCTGGGTTTGAAGCTGGCTGGTGTTATATGAACACTAGGCGTGCACGGGTGTTTTCTGATGAAGACGGCAGTGCACGGATTTTTTATTTTAAAGGAAGTTTTTAACACCCCGGATTTGCCCATGGCACCACTGGATTCTATAGGCATCAGAATGCCCTCACGCCTGAACGACGGGGATTGGGAAAAGGAACGGGAGGGAGTTGGGATGTGATCTTTTAAAGGAGCCATCACGACAATGTCCTAAATGCCTGGAATGTTTTCGAAAACCATGGGAAACCGAAATCAAGACGATGTACCTCAACCATAAAGGCGGCACAAATCGCAGGGTTCAGACCGGCCGAAGACTCAGGGTACGGCTGTGTGTATTAATAAAACAACCCAACTGCTATTAATGTGTGAGACATATTTGTATATTTATATGTGCACACAGAGGGACGGAAAATTCATACAGACCTGGGCCTATTTGTTTCCTTGGTCAATAATCCTTAATGCGATGGAATAACAACAACTAAAATTTTATTTATTTGTTTTTTTTTTTTTTTCGGAGTTTTATACAAGTAGCAAAATTACTGGAAAAATTAGTACCCCATAAAATCATTTGAAAAAGATGCAATAAAACTGAATTTATATTATATTTTAATCAGTTTTTCCTTATGGCTTCACGCCTCGTCGATCTTGGTGCCATCAGAAGCGGGAAAGGAATTTGGGCAAAGAGCGCCATTCGCCTAAAGTCAATTCAGAAAAACATGGAAAAACTTAAACTGGATGACCACCCGAATGGGAGTTTGAAAAAGAAACAATTATTACAAGACCAATGTTATCAGAATCTCTTGTTCATAAAACTTTAGCAGTAGCTGTTATCAACCTTAAATGTAATCCTTTACCTATGTGTATCTATTAAGTCTTTTTCACCTACTTCTGTTATTTATGAATATAGTAATAATATTCAAGATCTATTCGAATTAAAGGACTTGTAAAAAACAATCGGAAAATTATTCTGTTAATTTATTGTGCTAAATTTTACTGAATGTAATTAATTAATGCATGAGTTAAACTTTAGATACATTTTTGTATTTGGATGGAATTTACTTTCTGGCGACATTGCCATCATTGAGGTCAATGTAACTAGGATAACATCTGATGATTTTCAACATTACCTGGTGACCCCGGCTTAGAGGCTGTTCTGGAGGGAGTTACTATCCCATCGCAGCTTTCTTACGAAATTTTAATTACGTTGGTTTCGCTCTGTATTAATGTTTTCGTGTTGGTAACTATGACGTCTGTATTTTCAGTGAAGTGTGTTGCTTGTGTTTGGAATAAATGAAAGGAGAAGGAGGAGATACTCTGTTCTGATCTACTCTTCTGAAACACACAGAGGTCGTGAAGATTATCGTCCAAGCAAACGAACGAATCACTATCATCAGTATCGTTGCTGTAACTCCATTCGCACTGCGGGAAGGTATGGGATTTAACCCAGGACTTTTTCGCCGAAAAGTTCCTGTGCACAGCTACATCTGCCACTCTTATCTGTCGAGCGGTGACGGTGAAAATGTCTTCTAATATTAGGAATCGGTACAGCTAAACCCTTGTCTGGCGCCGGCTACCATAATGTTACCGACAACTCCTGCAATCCAACAGGGTGGGCAAGTGAAATCGAACCTTTGAGTATTTATTGTGATTTGTGCTTTCCTTTTTGTGTAAAGTGTAGCTATTGCGCTTAAAATATGGAGTATCTCTGCATTCACTTCATTGACCACTGAAAACCGCCTAAAAACACTGCCACGATGGGCGGTATACGCGACTGGAGTTTTGGGGATGGGCTAGTTGCATTTCTCATTATTAGTAGTACTGCATTTTATTGCTCACTCCCAAACTCGTAGGCATAAATATTTGTCAGACAAAGTGAAATCATCGCCAGTAAATACAATAAAGTTTTAGATCGTAATAATACATCTGTATTTTCACCTGTTACAAAAAATTTTCTTCATTGTTTCATTCAAAGAAAATAGCTGTTCAGATGGTTACCTACGATAGTCATCCATATTCCTCAGAATTGAGATATCAATACTGGTCGTGTTTGGAATACTAATAAGAGAATAACAATAACATGATCGATTTCCAATGAAGGTGGAAAGGCTTTAATGCAGATAATGTTGTCTTTGAATTCCACATTGCTAGTGTTGTGAAGACGAGTAACGGTACGAATTCATGAGCCCTGTCATGCAGCATGAAATTTCCATTCGCTTATTCCGCTACATTATCCTGTCGGCTGGAGTGTCAGATAACGCCGAGCAGGCATTTGGGAGCTTCTCCTTTCAGCTGACACAGTTCGCGACGTAATCGTACCGCAAGTTTTGGCACCTTGCTTCAGATGCTACGCAATCAAAACTGGTTCTGTGCTGCAGAAGACTGCTGGTAGGTCTGAACTAAGTTTCCCCATGAATAAATGTATTCGCTTCGGCATGTGATTCATAAAGAAATAAATAAGGGGCGTTAATTAATTACGTGAGGTGCAATAGGGGTAGGGGGGGGGGAGGGTCTGGCGAAATCTCACCAAATCTTACAAAAACGACGCCGATATCGACTTTAGGAGGGTAAAAAGTCTAGATTTTTCGCTGTCATCAGTCTTTCGACTGGTTTGATGCAATCCTCCATCCCTTCGTATCATCTGCTAACCTCTTTCTACACCTAACAACCCAAATTCTCAATTATCTGCTTCAAATTGAAGCGGGTACGGTATACCGCTGTACTGAATGATAATTAATATTTATTTTAATTTTACCAAAAGCATATGAGCATTTATATTGTGGATTGAAAAGTGTTCTCAAAATGATTTTTAATCACTAATTGGAATGAAAAAGTCATAACCTGACCATATATTCTCTGAACGAAAGCCAACAGACATAAGGTGAATTTATATTTAATAATTATACACAATCAAAATTATTTACAAACAACACCTTTGCCCTACATTAATGGCCACTAAATTAAGCAATACAAAACGACAAAATATCCGTTCAGATTTCCATATATAAAATAACAGTTTACAGTCTTCGGCAAGACACGTAATGAGACTATTTGATAAAAGCTAATGTCCGTTTCAATCACAGAAACTACTGAATCAAGTTATGAACAAAATAATGCCACGGCTAATATCTCCGTTTATCTATCGGAGAGTGAGAACTCCTATCGTGCGGACTTCTCCGCTCAGAGCGTTATGTTGGGTAGAGTGCAAACACAATATTACTAACTGCTGCAATGTTTGTCTCTTACCGTCTGTCCGGCATTGGCGAAGTCAGCAAACTCCGAACCCACACTGAATTTATTTGTCACCTTGTGACTCAAAATGCAGACACAACCGATCGCATTATATGCTGTCGGCTTTCTGGGTCGTTCTTGTGCGCCAGCACAAGTGAACAGGGACTAGTCAGACCCAAAAGACGACCCGACCAGAAAGGCCCAGAAAAGAACCACGAAGAGCATCTCGCAGCACCTTTTAAAACTTCGGCATGCTCTTCTCCTCCTCCAGCCGATTTTCTCTGGTCCTATCGTTGATGTAGACGTTCCTGTCTCTCTCCTCATTGGCGGCATGAAACAAGATTATACAAAAAAAAAGAACTATTCTATAAACTAAATGCTATTGCCAAAACATTCGCCCCTCCAAGCACACTCTAGTTCAAAACATCATTCCTTCGACGGGGTTGGAGAATTTCTTCGGAAACTGTCGTTTTTCTTTCGTGTCCACTCAGTTTTACTATTTTCACTAGTGATGTGCCGGATCGTTAAAAATGTATATCCGCGGATACGGATACAGATACGGATCATTAGTTTCTAGATCTGCGAATACGGATACGGATACGGATCTCAACTTCCTCAACTTGGACCGACAGTGAAAAAGTCGTCAGCTACGATCTATTATCAACGAACATCCACCATACGCTACGTGTATTGATCTTGCACTGTGCGTGCTTATGTTTATATTTTAAGATGGCATAGGATAGCGTAGATTATATATGCTTGTGTAAGTTAAATTAAAATTAAAACAATTTCTACAAAAAAAGTATAGTAGTGTAATACGGAAATATTTCACTATAGTAAATGACGAATCTGCTAAATACAAAATTTGTGAAGGAATGTATTAATATAAAGATACAACTTCGTTAAAAAATCGCCTTCAAACGAAACACCCACAAGAATATGAGTTACTCTTAAAAGAAGTCTCCGATAAGAAAATTGCCGGCAAAAACATTCAGCAGAGAACATCTTTTAAAAACGGTAAACGGAAAATTTAGAAAAAGATTTTTAACGAATACATAGAAAAGGTTAAAATGTGGAACATTGCAAAATAAAAATTAACTATTTAATTGCAGAAATGATAGCTTTATCTGGATTACCTTTTCAACAAGTAGAAGATTTTGGGTTCCGACGATTGATGTATCATGTTCTGAAAGACAGGAAATATTTTACGTAATTTATTTGCAACGAACTTAACGATAGAAAATAAAGAACGTGTTGAAGAATTTTGATAAAATTTCCTTCACATCATATATCTGGTAGGCTTTTTGGTCAAGTGTTTCATTGTTATCCTTAACATTACAAAATATTTTATAAGAAAAAATATCGCTTTAAAAGCGGAGATTTCAGTAATATTTCAAAGTGTGTTTGAAGAGTAGGGAATCCCAAACAGAACGTGCACTGCATGGTAAGAAATGGGGGATCCAACATGAAGCGTGCCTGCAATTTATCTGACGTAAACCATATTGAGCGTACACCACATCAGCTACATCTGGTTGTTAAAAAAGCTGTTAGCAAAAATAGTAAAAAATTTGGCGGTCTATGACACATGGATCGAACATATTTATCATCGCCTGCAACAAGCGTTCCAAGTGAGCAGTTTTTCAGTGCAGCAGGAATTATTTACGATCCTCATCGTAAATTACTTTCAAAACTTTCAAGTTTTTTGAAGAACAATTTACCAAACTTAATTTTAAATATACACTCCTGGAAATTGAAATAAGAACTCATTGACGCCGGTGTGTAAGACCCACCATACTGGCTCCGGACACTACGAGAGGGCTGTACAAGCAATGATCAAACGCACGGCACAGCGGACATACCAGGAACAGCAGTGTTGGCCATCGAAGGGCGCTATCTGCGCAGCGGTTGGGCACCGCTGCAGTCAGTGTCAGCCAGTTTGCCGTGGCATACGGAGCTCCATATCAGTATTTAACACTGGTAGCATGCCGCGACAGCGTGTACGTGAACTGTATGTGCAGTTGACGGACTTTGAGCGAGGGCGTATAGTGGGCATGCGGGAGGCCGGGTGGACGTACCGCCGAATTGCTCAACATGTGGGGCGCGAGGTCTCCACAGTACATCGATGTTGTCGCCAGTGGTCGGCGGAAGGTGCACGTGCCCGTCGACCTGGGTCCGGACAGCAGCGACGCACGGACGCACGCCAAGACCGTCGCATCCTACGCAGTGCCGTAGGGGACCGCACCGCCACTTGCCGGCAAAGTAGGGACACTGTTGCTCCTGGGGTAACAGAGAGGACCATTCGCAACCGTCTCCATGAAGCTGGGCTACGGTCCCGCGCACCGTTAGGTCGTTTTCCACTCACGCCCCAACATCGTGCAGCCCGCCTCCAGTGGTGTCGCGACAGGCGTGTATGGAGGGACGAATGGAGACGTGTCGTCTTCAGTGATGAGAGTCACTTCTGCCTTGGTGTCAATGATGGTCGTATGCGTGTTTGGCGCCGTGCAGGTGAGCGCCACAATCAGGACTGCATACGACCGAGGCACACAGGGCCAACACCCGGCATCATGGTGTGGGGAGCGATCTCCTACACTGGCCGTACACCTCTAGTGATCGTCGAGGGGACACTGAACAGTTCACGGTACATTCAAACCGTCATCGAACCCATCGTTCTACCATTCCTAGACCGGCAAGGGAACATGCTGTTCCAACAGGACAATGCACGTCCACATGTATCCCGTGCCACCCAACGTGCTCTAGAAGGTGTAAGTCAACTACCCTGGCCAGCGAGATCTCCGGATCTGTCCCCTATTGAGCATGTTTGGGACTGGATGAAACGTCGTCTCACGCGGTCTGCACGTCCAGCACGAACGCTGGTCCAGCTGAGGCGCCAGGTGGAAATGGCTTGGCATGCCGTTCCACAGGACTACATCCAGCACCTCTACGATCGTCTCCATGGGAGAATTGCAGCCTGCATTGCTGCGAAAGGAGGATATACACGGTACTAGTGCCGACATCGTGCATGCTCTGTTGCCTGTGTCTATGTGCCTATGGTTCTGTCTGTGTGATCATGTGTTGTATCTGACCCCAGGAATGTGTATATAAAGTTTCCCATTCCTGGGACAATGAATTCACGCTGTTCTTATTTCAATTTCCAGGAGTGTAATATATATTTTTTTAAGTTTCTGCAAAAGTGATTGTTTTATCTAATGTAAACACTTGAACAGTACCTTAATAACAATTTCAGCTAGCAAATCACAAGGAGTAGAAGTCTGATCTCACTACAAAGACAGTTAAAATTGATTTTTGCAATATAAATGTGCCAGATATGAGATTTTAACAAATACAAAGTAAGTGGAATTGAAGTTAATAGTATTTCATTGGTAGCTATCTTTAAAATTTTATATACGTGGGTGATGAAATTCTTTACAAAAGATCCGTTAAAGATTCGCTAAAAAAGTAACGGATACGGATACGGATACGGATACAGATCTTTTTTCCTCCACGGATATCCGCGGATACGGATACGGATACGGATTTCCGGCACATCACTAATTTTCACGCAGTGAGCACTCACAGAATCTCTAATTTGGCATGTCTCGACGTTATCACGTTTCTGCATTCGTCACGCGATATATATCTCACCCGTCAACGCTGACCGTCCACCGAACTGCGGCCAACCCCATTCTGAGCAGTGAAAGGTCGTAAATCTGCCTTTACAAACTGGCAAGCTATTGTGTTTAGTCTTTCTTCCAGCTTGAATGCAGAATTCGCCGTAATACTTGAATTCGCTGACCCCTGTCCTGCAGAGTGTCCTTATAAGCCAGCGTAATGCGTGCCTTGTTGTGTTGGCCAGAAACCGCACGTGAATGTGGCTCTATGTCATACCACAATATATTCTAATCTCTGTCTTCCTCTACAGTTCTTATCTTCGACTGTTCCCTCCACTAACAAATTAACCAATCCAGCATGTCTCAAAATATGACCTAACAGCCTGTCTCTTCTTTCTGTAAGCTTCTTCCACAAACTTCTTTCCCCATCCATTATTTCCAAAACTCGTTCATTTCTTACTTTGACCATTTAATTTTCAGCATTTTTCTGTAGCACCACATTTCATATGCTTCCGTTTTCCTTATTTCTGGTAGTCCATGCTTCGCTACTAGAAAGTGCTGTGCTCCACACATACAGTCTTTCTAAGTCCTAGATCAATATTGGAAACTAAAAGATTGCTCCTTTTCATGATGTCTCTTTTTGCTACTGTTATTTTACTTTTAACATCATTCCTGCTTCGGCCATCAGTTGTAATTTTGTTCCCAAGTTGCAGAATTCACTAACTTCTGATATTGCATCAGATCCTATTTTTATATTTAATCTACTGTAATTGGTATCATCTCTGCTATATTTCATCACTTTTGTCTTACTTTGATTTATATTCAGTCCAAAATAGTTCTTCATAGTTTTGTACATGCCATTCAGTAACTTCTCAATATCCTCATCCTGTTCTACTAACAGGACAATGTCATTAGCAAATCGTAGCACACTGATTTTTTTCTCCTTTACCACCTATGCCGCAAGAGATTTTTTTTTTTTTTTTTGGTACTTTCTTTATTGCTTCCAGTACATTGTAAGGAAACATAGTCCCTTACATTTTTGTTTGTATTATTTCAGTTTTATTATTTTCTGTACATATATTTAAAAGTTAGAATTTTTTGTTAAATTTATTTTCTTTTTGTAAAAGGAAGGAAAAAGATGTGTGTATAACAGACGAATTGTGCTTCGAAATATTCTGTAATATGTTGAATTAATGATTAAAGTAAATGATACATGTAGTTGTGCGTAATAATGAGGAACAATAAAATATATTAATTTTACAACATACAAGTTGAATATTAACAGGGATAGACTACAACCTTGTCTCACACCCTTTTTAACTGATACATGTCTCTCATGATCCTCTACTTTTATTGCAGCCACTTAATTCTTATATACTGGATTGTAAAGTATTCTTCTATCTCGATATTTTAGACCTTACTTCTTTAAAATATTGAACATCTTGTTCCACCTAAAGCTTTTTCTAAATCAACAAACGCCATAAAAGTGTCTCTGTTTTCCTTGAGCCGCCCTTCAAATATTAAAGGTCTAGATCTGACGCGGAAACGAACCTTAGGCGAGGTATAACCGTCTTCGGAAGAAGGAGAGCCAAAAGAAAAACAAAACAAATACAAAAAAAACTACGAGGTCGATTAGTAGTAGGGAGGGTAGGGGGGAAGTCCGCCAAAATCTCACCATAAAGAGGGGGGGGGGGGATTCGGAATTCCGGAAAAACACCTAAAGTAATTAATAGTTAAAATAACTGTTCCTTTTTACTTTTTCTTGCGATGGGTTTTGGTACTTGGCTGTCAGGTTATCAGAGCAGAAAAAGGATTATGGCAAATGAAAGAGAAGAAAGTTGTTCACGGCGTTAACGAAAGATAATTGCAAGAATTTGCTTTTAGTGACTGCTACATACTACAAAAATCAGGTTGCCTGAACTGTCAATATAACCCAGATCCTTCCAAATGTAATGTTTAAGTTTTGCAGTCCTTCCGTGCACTATGATGTAAAAAGAAGTATTTGTTTATTGAAAGTGAAATTAGTTTAAATATTTTCAGCCTGTTATTATTTGGTAGCTTATTATTGCTGATTTGTCACACTTGTATTGGAATATCACAAATTACCTAATTTTTTGAGTCTGATTACAACAAAGCAGTGGTAGACATTTAATTTAAATTGCGAGTTCAAAACGTTTGTTGGAGAAATTACAGATGTATTTTTACATCATCGAGAATGTGACTGATGAAAGTTTAAATGGCTTGGTTTTGACGAATACGATTTCATGTTCAAGCTAGCGATTTACAGGATGACATATGTGTAAAACAAAATCCTGGGTTCTTAATCTTTGTTTCAGCCATAGGCGATAAGCAGCTTAGATTTTCTTATTTCCATATGACTTACACTCATTCAGTGAAGAACATAATAATATATTTTAGCCATCCCAGATTCTGAGCTTTGTAAAAAAAAAAAATGACTTTTACGATGTTTGGTAATGAAATTTAATCGTTTTTTTTTTTTTTTTTTTAGAAATTATTAAATGCGCTTTGGTTCATAACTACAGTTTGGATCTTTAGGACAAGTCATAATTTTTTCCTGTCTTCTTATTGAGCTGTAATGAAGAATTAAACACTGATTCAACGTTTCTGATTGAGTTTAGATGTATTTTGTATAGAACTAGCCTCGTACCCGCGACTTCGTGCGCGTGGATTAGGATTTAAATATAGAAAGTTGTAGGTAACGAAGGATTGGTCTCAAACAATATCGAGTCGGCATAATATGACAGGGAAGCTATAACTATATCATTCTACCGTCGAACCTGCCTCTTGTAGAGAATCAATTTACAATATATTTCTGTCACTATTCTATAACATCTCAAAATTTCGTGACTACAACTGTTAATCATACTGGAAAAAATATCCTGTGCCCTTCATACAGCTTTCCTTACAAAATTCCATCACAACGATATAGCCATTTAGTCGTCAAAACGTAACAAAAAGACAGAGACTTACTTCCGTATTTATATTAGTATTACTGTGGTTCACACTCACACACTGCCTGCGAACAACACCTGAGGGATCATTATAAGTAAAAAAGTGTACACTTACAAAATTGCTGGACTACCTACGATTTGCCTCGCATTGCACCCCTAACATTCTAATATCTACAGTTTAACATTCAATCCGAATAACCTACGGCCCAGGCCTGACTCTTACGATGAAAAATAATTTTTAAAAATCTTAGCCTTAGCGGAGATTTGAACCGCAGACCACGACGTTCGTAAGCAAGCTCTCTGGCCACTGAGCTGCGAGTTCACTACGCGGAAACATCGTCTGGAGACGTCCACATCCAACGTGTCTGTCTATCGCCGTATTTCGAAGTTATGAGACAACATGTGTTATTTATACAAATAATTTTTCAACCAAATGTAGACAGTATTTTTCTCCTTGTTTCAAAGGATAAGTGTGCAAAGTTTCATCGAGATCGGATGAAAACTGCGGATTTGTATGAAGAACAAACAAACAAAAAAACAAACATTCATTCATCTTTATATATAAGGATATAGATGCATGTTTATAACATTTTTCCTAGATTCAGTCATATTTAGTGTTGTAAAAAAACGGTTTTTGCTGACTTGGAAAAAAACATGAAGAAAACTGTGAAAAAAACATGTTTTTTTCTGGGACACTTTTTTTTCATAACCGCTAAATCTCAAATTTGTAAAGTATTTATCGTTTAATATGACCGTTTTAGAGTTTATACTAAGTACTTATCTTAATTCTTAAATCTACTATTTTTTTTTTTTTTTTTTTTTTTGGTTCAGTAGAAAATAAAATTATGAAAATATTGGTAACATTGATTGAAGTTTTCTTTTACGAACGGGGACTTCCCGAAGAGGCTAGGTTGCGGGAGAATGAATCCCCGTTCCCCATTATTTGTATTGATACTTGCCATTTGAACTAGTGCTGCCAACCCTGCGAATTTATCTGTAGACCTACGGATCTTTTCAAAAAATTAGGAATATTAAATTTATCTACGGCTTTTTGCCTCTTGTTATTAGTTATTGTGTTTTACTTATATTCCTATACTTGTTAAACTCTCAGCGTATAGTGATACTGAGTCATTAAATTGTCAGTAATTATGAATGGTTTCCTTGTAACAGTTGACGTAAACCAACGATTTAAAAATGAAATGATAACAGATTTAAATTCAAACTTAAAAGACCTTAATACAAAATTCTCGTTGCAGTCTTTATGCACAGTGTGTACTTTGCTCACAATTTAAAATTGCAATCTCAAAATCTTTTGCGTACAGTACAAGTACATCCAGTAAAAGAATATGTAATTATTTATGAAGTTTTGGAGCTGCACGGAGAAATAATTGAACAAGTGGAGTCCTTTAAATATCTCGGGAGTAATGTAAGTGGTGATATGAGCTGCAAGAAGAAGGTAAAAACTAGAATAACAATGGCAAAGGAAGTTTTCAATAGAAAGAAAAATCTACTATGCGGAAGGCTGGACAAAACCCTGAGGAAAAAATTAGCTTAATGTTTTGTATGGAGCGTAGGACTGAATGGAGCAGAAACATGGACTCTACGCAAAGATCTAAAGAGGCTGGAAGCTTTTGAAATGTGGGTATGGAGGAGGATGGAGATAATTTGGCAGGACAAAGTAAGGAATGAGGAAGTGCTGAAACGAATAGGAGAGAAAAGGTCACTCATAAAAACAATAAGAAACAGAAAACAGGACTGGATTGGCCATGTGCTGAGGAACGAATGTTTGCTTAAGACTGCTCTGGAGGGGACTGTAAATGGAGAGAAGAGAAGAGGTCGGCGAAAGATGAAAATGATGGATGATATAATGATAAACGGGAGATATATAGAAACTAAAAGATTGGCGGAACAGAGGGAGGCGTGGAGGCTGTCACTGTGCGTGGACCTGCTGAATAGCAGAGAACCCTTGATGATGATGGATCTAGAGGAGACAGAAGAAGAAACAGAAAATTCCCTCACCGACAGAACTAGTGTTGGTAATGATGATACTAGTGAATGAGGTACTGACATAGAGGATGAATAAAATTATGGTACCCATATAGATACATTTATGAATCATTATGTGAGACATTATATGATTCAGTAAGATTTGAAACACACAAGTAAAATGTAAGTTCCGTAAATAAAACTATAATTTATCAAATATACTGTTTTCTGAAGGAAAAAAAAATTTTAGAAAAAAACAAGGCTACTAGGTTTTTTTCAAGTTTTTTTTCACAAAGTTGAAAAAAAAACATTTTTTTCCAGTTTGTAACACTAGTCATATTACGATAATATTTATGGTCATATGGTCATATTTTAAGGAAAAATCTGGTAATTTTTTAATGGTACCGGGAATTCATTAGGTATAGATGAGAATAAATTAAGATAATTATTTATGAACAGTACTGCTATTATAAATTGGTGGAAAAACCAAACTAATTGTTACTGAGTTGGTCGGAAATGACCAGTGAAGAATGTTAATGTTCTGCCCGCCTTTTAATGTAGCAGCAGCATGCATGTGTCGAGCCGCGTCAATCAATGTCTCACTGCCACAAATACTTTTTTTAAAAAAATATTCCTCAGTCAGTTTTAAATTTCCAGTGCATCAGTGAGTATCACCATGCCGAAAACAAAATTTTCTTAGTACGTAAAGGAATTTGGAGAGGAATATTTTAGTACAGACGAAAGAATTCTTTTCTGTAAATAAAAATGACTTCAACAAAATGATTTAAAATGTAATTTTCCAATGGTGTAGTGAGTGCATGGAAGCTAATCATGCTGTCTACATGAAAAATAACTCTACTAGACATGATAAATGATGTATAATTGAGCAAGTTTTGATGTATAGTAAATTTAAATGTTTGGTCATATTTTGTAATTTTTAGGTCATATTTATCCATTTTTGCCTGCATATCTCTCTAGTTTCTTTGGTCCTAAAGATCCGAACCCTACTCATAACAGTACTCCACTTTTGTTTTCAACGTACTTACAAAAACTATAATCAGGGCTAATAGCTATATTAAATCTGTACCTAATCGTTATTGGAAATCGTGCATATGACAAGCATTTTTGACTGTAGTTCGTAATCCCCCAAAGACTATGTTCCCATTGATTACCATCATAGAAATTTATTATGTTTGTGTTTGAGATAGAAACGCATTCATTAATTTTACCAATGTGTGATGTTTTGAACTGTGAAAATGATTTAAATGAACTGAATAACTGATGTAAATGTATTACAGTGCACGGCAAACTAATTAAAAAACTCTAATTGACAATAATGTGCCAGCCATAGTGTTGAAAGTAAGATTTGGACAGTTTGAAAGGTATAATTTGCTGTTAAGCGTTTATGAAGAATATTATTGCTGCATCTAGAAATTTCTATGTCTGTGTTAGAAAACTGAATGAAAGAAATGGGTGTTGAGATAATTATTGATAAGGATAAAGATATAGTTATGTGGATTGTTACCGGATACTTGTTCCTTACCAGAGGACTGGATATTGCGATAATAGCACCAGTCCATAAATGAGGGATGACAAATAGATCGAAAATTATATGCCTATGACTTTAGGGAAGGATCTTCATGCCACTCTCAGTTAGCACATTAAAGATATTTCGGATAAAAGATATAAAAGAGCCCAAGCTTATTGTGTCGCAATGGTTGTTTCAAAGACTTTTCACAGAGTGAGCTTAAAATGGTGCCAAATAAGGTAAATACTATCGGAATGGATGAAAAATTGATTTTGCTGAGTAGAAGAATTTTAAAAGGTAGAATGCAAAAAGTTCAGGTAGAAAATGGAGTATCAAAAGAAGTTGATTTGAAAATGGTATTGCCACAGGGTATCCTACTGGGACCGTTGCTATTCATTATTGTAATTAATTTTTGTGATGATAGATTACTGACAGAAGTTAGGTTATTTGTATATCACATTATGCTATGTAGTAGGATAAAATCGGAAGAAAGGCTAGCTGGGTAGGTCAACATGGGAGGAATATAAATGGAAAGAAGAGTCTGATTATTAGGTTGAAATGTAAATATCTTGGCATAAAGATTGTAATGGTTTTCTGACCGATAGCTATCGGGAAAATCACGTTTCGTACCCTTGTTACATATGGATTGGCTCTCTCCGGGCAATACGTATTTACTCTTAAGGACTTCATCAGTAATTTTTCTCCCATCACATATATATATATATATATGTGTGTGTGTGTGTGTGTACCTAAGGAGATGATTATTCAGCACTTATGTTAATTGTATGATTACCTACCCAGCTAGATATTCTGTCCGGATACTCCTGCACTGTTCACAGTACTCTTCTATTTATATCATATGTGGCCCTACTCGATCGCTGCATTTGGATGTCAGCTATACGGATGACACCCAAAAGCGTAGTGCATAAACCACCATTCCATCATTCGAATCAGCCACAACAATGAAAAACCAGACAAAGCAAACAACAAAAAGTTGTCAGTTTCTTATACAACACTGTAGTTGTGCCAAGTAGTAAATAAAATTATCCTGAATTAATTTTAAAGGATATTCAAACTTATCAAATGCTGAATACAAATGCTGAGAATTATATAAAGGTCCTAAAAAGTGAGAAATGAAGAAAAATAAGCTCTGTAATATTAATAAAACTTATAGAAATGCTACAAAATGATTATAAACAGATTTATTAGTTTAGCAGGTTCGTCACATGTTGTAAAATATTTAAACAAGTAGTTTCATATAAAACTAATCTTACCTTACTATGTTCTTTGTAAAAACAAGATCGCCATAAAGAATTTTTTTTTATACGATTTCTCTGTTTGCATTTATGTCTTTATTTTTAAATAATACACTCCTGGAAATTGAAATAAGAACACATTGACGCCGGTGTGTAAGACCCACCATACTTGCTCCGGACACTACGAGAGGGCTGTACAAGCAATGATCAAACGCACGGCACAGCGGACACACCAGGAACAGCAGTGTTGGCCGTCGAAGGGCGCTAGCTGCGTAGCGGTTGGGCACCGCCGCAGTCAGTGTCAGCCAGTTTGCCGTGGCATACGGAGCTCCATCTCAGTCTTTAACACTGGTAGCATGCCGCGACAGCGTGTACGTGAACCGTATGTGCAGTTGACGGACTTTGAGCGAGGGCGTATAGTGGGCATGCGGGAGGCCAGGTGGACGTACCGCCGAATTGCTCAACATGTGGGGCGCGAGGTCTCCACAGTACATCGATGTTATCGCCAGTGGTCGGCTGAAGGTGCACGTGCCCGTCGACCTGGGTCCGGACAGCAGCGACGCACGGACGCACGCCAAGACCGTCGCATCCTACGCAGTGCCGTAGGGGACCGCACCGCCACTTCCCGGCAAATTAGGGACACTGTTGCTCCTGGGGTATCAGAGAGGACCATTCGCAACCGTCTCCATGAAGCTGGGCTACGGTCCCGCGCACCGTTAGGTCGTCTTCCGCTCACGCCCCAACATCGTGCAGCCCGCCTCCAGTGGTGTCGCGACAGGCGTGTATGGAGGGACGAATGGAGACGTGTCGTCTTCAGTGATGAGAGTCGCTTCTGCCTTGGTGCCAATGATGGTCGTATGCGTGTTTGGCGCCGTGCAGGTGAGCGCCACAATCAGGACTGCATACGACCGTGGCACACAGGGCCAACACCCGGCATCATGGTGTGGGGAGCGATCTCCTACACTGGCCGTACACCTCTGGTGATCGTCGAGGGGACACTGAACAGTGCACGGTACATTCAAACCGTCATCGAACCCATCGTTCTACCATTCCTAGACCGGCAAGGGAACATGCTGTTCCAACAGGACAATGCACGTCCACATGTATCCCGTGCCACCCAACGTGCTCTAGAAGGTGTAAGTCAACTACCCTGGCCAGCGAGATCTCCGGATCTGTCCCCCATTGAGCATGTTTGGGACTGGATGAAACGTCGTTACACGCGGTCTGCACGTCCAGCACGAACGCTGGTCCAGCTGAGGCGCCAGGTGGAAATGGCTTGGCATGCCGTTCCACAGGACTACATCCAGCACCTCTACGATCGTCTCCATGGGAGAATTGCAGCCTGCATTGCTGCGAAAGGAGGATATACACGGTACTAGTGCCGACATCGTGCATGCTCTGTTGCCTGTGTCTATGTGCCTATGGTTCTGTCTGCGTGATCATGTGTTGTATCTGACCCCAGGAATGTGTGTATAAAGTTTCACATTCCTGGGACAATGAATTCACGGTGTTCTTATTTCAATTTCCAGGAGTGTACTAGTAATTGATCTATTACCGTATTTATTTTTATTTTGTCATGGTAGTCAGGATTAGAGATCTGCCACAGGCATGGTAAGTCTTCACACTTCTCAATTATATCCAGCACAAAGTCATTATTTTTATTCTAAAAAAAGATAAAAAAAAGGGAAAAAAGAGAAAAAAGAAAATAATATCGTCCTAATTGTTACTTAGGGCACTGATGTTGTCTCCTCAGTGGTCGGCGACAGGATGAGAAGTGTTTAGTCGGCAGTTTCACCATACACCAGCCGACTGAAGTGATGGCTTGATGTCACTTCCACGTGGTTTTCCCCATCACACCGTCAGTTGGCTTGATGGCATGATGGACGAAACTGAGGGATATTGAACTGACCGGATATCCAAATAATCCTGTCAGTCCACGTCATCCACAGCAATTTCGTCACAGACGAAACGATAATGGAGCGACATCGCTCAATTTGGATGCGTGGTGTGAAACGTGTATGGTCACCTTAACTTGTACCTGTAAACCACCAAAACGATCAATCATTGTAATGATGAAGTGCAATGGTCTCTTTACACTACCCATTTTCACTTCCAGCTCAGTTGATCGCTACAATACGGTTGTGGTTACTGATTATGATATGCGGATAGACCGACTGGTTTACTTTACACAGGAGCTGTTTGGGCTATGGTAGAACATTTAGCTCCTTCTCAGAAAAGTGCTGATATGCTAGCGTCGAATGTCGTTAGAGTACTCGAGGCAGGATATGAGACCTTAGTTCGTTGCCACGATTTGGCGTGGAAAAATGCAATACTACGATATACAGTAATACATAAAGAATGGTATAATATACATGAACACTTATATAAAACGTATATTTAATAAAAAAAAATTGAAACCATACTAAACATGAATGCGATTTCTTCCATCTTGCTCCATGGTGGCAGGTGATGTACTGCTGATAAGTAATGTTTGAGACATTCAAAGTGAACGTTCAGAATAAGAATGAACTGACTCCTGCAGGGTGTTTCCATTCAACAATCCCTCTGTACTGTTATTTTGGAGGGAATATGCGTAATCCAATTGCTTTAGATTACATCATTGGAAGTCACAGTGAAATCAAACATTGCTAAACTTGTTTCTTACGGCCATTTGTTGCTATGCTACTCAAGGCAATAGGATATCCAGCAACTCTTTAATACATCGGTTTTAGCCAGTATTTTCTAGTATTTTGAAATTTTTCATTTCTTTCATAACGGTTGATTTTTGTGAAAATTATTCGCAATCTGTTACCACCCTTAACAAAACTTACATTCGGACTGAAACCGCTATCATTATTAGGCAATAGCATTTTTTAATGAATCTCTAAAATATACTGTTTCTAGGTTACAAAAAAGGTGCTTTACCAAACTCTTAGAGTTAAAAATATCTAGCAGATAATCAAGTATGAAGCTGTGTAAAATCTCACCGCATTTGTCATTTGGACGTCTCCGAAATCCAACGTTTTATTTATAAAATAGTAATAGTAGTAAAATATTTTCGTATTTGTTTCCCTGTTACAGCTTCAACAAAGAAACATTTTTTTCTGTTTTGTTTTAGGTGCAGCCAGAATAATGGAAGAAGACGTGACTAGCCCTTTGAGGGGGAAGGAAACCTTAACCGCCAGACATTCCAAATGCGGACGCTGGCCGCAGTATACGGCAGTGTTTCTGGGTACATGAAGTGCATACTAGATTATAACGTAAGGTATGTGACTGATGTTGCTGGATTCCACGATCCTCATGCCGAATCGGGGACACTGATACCTTAAGAACCCGCTATATCGCTCACATTACTCGTCTCGTCACATTGTTCAAGTTGAAATGTAAATATCAATTTAAGTCAGTGGTTCACGGTGTTAATATGTATTGCAGAAACTTAGCACTGCATCAGAGATTGCATGTAAGGGGAGTTTAACGGAAGTTATATCACACGAAAGTTCACATACCATACTATTACTTTTTTCACATATCTTGAAAAATTCGATACAAATCTCGTAGTCCCAAATGTAAAATAATAATTACAATATGCAAAAATGAATATAACCTATGGAATTGACACATGTTCGTTATAATCCAGACATTTGTGTTAGTAGGTCACGCAGTAGAAATTTCAACAAATAATTGATTTTAAGAAAGAAAATTTATATATCATTACCATATCCTTATCAGGTTAAAGTATATCACTTTAGACTAAGGTTGCAAAAGTTTTTTGGAATCTGCGTAAATATTTAAGATCAATAAATTACACAGTATTTAAGTACACTATGACTGTGTCCAGTTTTCATCATACTTTCAAATTTCATGGGTACTTATGAGGGTAGGACACTGGCGATTATCCAGACAAAATTTGAAGTAAAGAAGTTCTTGCGTTGGGATAGTGGTAGACACCCACTTTTAAATAATAACGATTCATCCATTTAGCGCTATGATGTGGAACGGAAGTTCAAACACATACAATAAGTGAATGATTCATAAGAACGAAGTTTCTCTCGGCGTTGAGAATTTATGAAATGCTCTCGGGTAACTAGCCGAGTTAAGGAAGTGTAATCACGTGATATTTCGGCTGGTGAAGATGGCGACAGTGAGGTGATCGCCGAAATATCGTGTGATTACACTTCGTTAACTCGGCTCGTTTCCCGAGAGCATTTCATTAAAATTGAATGATTATTTGTGAGTTTGAAAGTAAATGGCATTCGGGAGGATTCAAGTACGATTCTTGGTCTGGACTACTGATTTCGGTTTTCCATGGTTTTAGAGGTTACGCCCGAATGAATGCTGACTAGATTCCTTCATAAAGGACATAGACGATATCCTTTCTATTCTTTGTACGTAATCCTGTAGCGGATATAAAGCCTTGATGATGATGATGATGATGATGATGATGATGATGGAAACAACAATAAAAACAAAGACCCACCAGTGCGGCAGCGCGTGAGGGCACCACCAAACTAGATCGGAGAGATAAAATGAAACTAGGATTGAGTTCTGGTCCACGCACACCGCTCGTACTGACAACAGCTTTTAGATGGTTTGCAGCAACCATCATGGGATGGACTACCCCCAATCTGGGCCTCATAAACTGTACATTTCACAGAAAAAAATACACTTTTTTCTTTTTAATGTCTTATGGCATCTTAGGGCACACAGTCAGCCTGATAAATTTTTTCCAGCTAATTAGACACACCACTTGTTTTTATTATTCATTAGAGTATATTCTTTTATTTTGTTTTACAATTACATCCAAGTACTGTTATAAAGTTCCTGATAAATGCTAACACAATGAGCTTAACATGCAACAACAAATCAACAATACAAACCCATCAGTTTCTCACAATGGTTCCTTGAGCAGCTGCAACATCAGCTAGAATAATTCCTATGCAGATCACCTTATTTTCCAGCATCTGTTCATTTCCGCAGAAAGTTGAAGTAGAAAAACTGGTTATGGTCTGATACTATCAAGAGAATCAAGAATCGTACCACAATAAAGCATTTCAGGTTTCTATCCGCAAATTTGTCTTATTGGCTTCCATTCTTCTGAACTGCAATGATACACCAGCATTTTTTCTTTTGATCTGTATCTTCTTGCAGTTCTACTGACTCAGATTTACTGTTAAGTTTTCATACATAATTTGGTAAAGTCCACAGACACATTTAGACAAGTGCATCTTTCTAATAACCGACACTTACATAATCAAAACCAACTTCGTTCATGATGGTTTCAATGGTCGTCTTCAAGAATAAGCGCTTCCATTACAGAACCAATCTCCACTGGACGGACATAAAATTCCCAGACACAACACTTAAACACCCATTCCCGCGGCCGGACTCGAACCGGCTACCTTCGGCACGCGGAGCTAGCACTGTAACCCCATACGCTACCGAGGCCGGCAAAAATACAATTATCACACACCGAACATATTTAGAAATTTCCCAGATATATGGCACGCAACATTCCTCCAGTATTGTAAATGTTCCAGTTCTGACAAATCCGATTATTTCAGGGGTAGGTCACATGTCCTCCCACTCTTATAATTACACACTGGACTCCTATTCACAGGTAACGGTATATCGTGATCAGCTAAGGCCGCGTGCTCTTAAATGCGATGCAAACAGGACTTTGTTCCCATGAGCGAGAGTTGTCATTCTGAACTCATTACTTGGCTTAAGGTTTTTACAGTAGCGAAGATTTCTTTCATTGAAGTTTAAATCAGGCCCGCCAAACATACACGTGGGTGATTGTAGACAAGGACGGAATATGCGCCACTCTGAGTGTTTACCATTCAGTCTACACGAAATAATAATTTGTAGCAAAAAAGTGGAACACGAACCATGAAAACTTCAAATTTAAACGGAATGGACGTCCTACTGATCAAAATCTAATTGTTTTATGCCCTACTGACAAACTTATTTTGTTTTCTCGTTTAGAGTGGAAGATGTACCACTTTTCAACAATAAGTTTTTTTTATTTTTTAATTGCTTAACGTCTCCTATAACAACTAGGTCTTTAGAGACGGGAAAGGATGGGGGGCAAGGAATGGGAAGGAATTCGGCCATGGCCTTTTTAAGGAAGCATCCCGGCATTCACCTGGAGTGATTTGGGGAAACCATGGAAAGCCCAAATCTGGATGCCCGGACGGGGAATCGAACCGCCGTCCTCCCGAATGCGAGGCCAGAACGCTAACCGTTACACTACCACGCTCGGTCACCAATAAGGATAGTTACAATTACCAGTAATCTTTGTGTATGTTACGATATTCAGAACCGTCTGACTTCAAGGATCAGTAAGCCTTAACTTGTTTGAAGACCTACTAAGGGTGAAGCTGATATAGTATGGCCAAAGATAATCAGAAATAGGATGAACATACATCTCAGAAACTTCATTTGGAAGCTCTAAATTAAATTTAATATATCATAATTTTAATTTGTAAATTGCGACCAATCAATCTCCAACAATCCATTATGGAAAAATGGAAGTCTTATGCTACGTTAAATGATTGAACCCAATAAAAAATGTATGTGAATACGTAACTGAATCGCTATTAATATTATGGCCTTCTGACTTTAGATTCGGAAACGTCAAGAAATTTTTGCACTAATTGTACACAAAGCAATATTTTTTTTACTCCACCACATTTCACTGAAATTTCAAAATTTAACAATTGATTACCAACATTTTGCAAATATCAGTTAACACATCAATTCGCAACGAAGTTCTAAGTTAAATTGGTCACTGAAACATCTTGTTTGACAAACGTAGACCCAAATTATAGTCGAGAAGAGACGCTGAAAGTGTTTGTTTATGGTTTCTGATTAAACAGTTGCAGGGTGATCTGGACAGGATATCTAGTTTGGTTGGTAAACCTGGAATGAAGATAAATGCAAAGAAGACTCAGCTTATTAGATACACAAATAAAAAACAAAAGGTTAATTATGAATAAAAGGTGGGGAAAGAATTGCTTGCTGAAGACTTGAAATGTAAATATCTTGGCATTACTTTTGATACCAAGCTTAACTGGGCAGGACACATTGGACAGGTGGTAGGAAAACGTTTCAAAGTTTTGCACTTGTTGGAGAGAGTGATGAGGGGATGTACGAGAGGAGTAAAGGAATTGGGTTACAAAACTTTGGTTAGACCATTGCTCGAATATGGTAGTGTAGTATGGGACCCTCATTTTACGTATCAAATACAGGAGTTGTAGAGGGTGCAAAAAAGGGCTGCTAGATTTGTTTCTGGAAATTATCGCAGAATGCAATCAGTGACATATATGATAAAGGAGCTGGAATGGGATTCATTGAAAGACAGGAGGAGGATGAGGAGGGTCATGGGAGTGTACACGGCATATACTGGCGATGAGGCAGGGAAGGATATTGCAATTGGTATGAAAAGTAATGCATGGAAGGGAAAAGATGACCATGACCACAAGATGGCATTCGATTTCAGGCACAAGGGTGTGGGAAGATTCTCTTTTTTAGGTAAGGGTGTCAGGGATTGGAATGAGTTACCAAGAGAAATGATGAATAATTTACCGAAAACTTTGAAAGAATTTAAAGATAAAATTTGTAGAGGGCAAATGTAGGTGGGTGCAGGATAGGGGGAAGATGGGTGTGTAGGGAAATTGCCACCGGAGCCTGTGCTCCATTGCAATTAAATAATAATAATAATGTGGTCACGAATACTAGTCGAAATTTAATTCTGGATATTGGCAGTTTTAATGATTAATAAACTTTAAATGTTTTTACACACAAAATGTTTGCTTTTCGTGAAAATACCTCTAGTTTTTAGCCCACAGACGTATATATGTCCAAAAATTTAGCAAAGCAGGGAAAGTGGATCATCATATCAGTGAGTGAATACTGTCATTTCAGAATGCCAGTTCAGATTATTACATTTCACCCAACGAGGATAAGCGATAGTGTATGAAATGACGACCTTCTTATCAGAACATGGTATCAATGGGATCGTGTACACGCTTTGGCAAAAAAATTGACTGTGGGTGCCTGAGACTAAGTCCATTAGTTTGCACTATGTGGCATCACTGGAGAGTTTGTTCCACGCATTGACTTAAGGAAATAAATAACAGATGGCGCTGAGTTGAATACCCGCAATGATGCCACATTGTGCGAAATAAGGGACTTAGTTTCAGGCGCCCACAGCCAATTTTTTTGCCAAAGAGTGTACGTTGTGATTTTTGTGTGGCCAGCGTCGCTGGGAGCCATCTCGGTGGGCCTGGTGGGCGGCTGGACGAGCTATGCGCTGCCGCTGCTTCGCGCCTCGTGGAACCTGTCGGAGGACCAGGTTTCGTGGCTGGGCTCGCTGCCGGCTCTGGGGGCGCTGGTGGGGGCTCTGCCCGCTGGACTACTGGCGGACTGCTGCGGCAGGAAGAGGCTGCTGCTCGCCCTCACGCTTCCCTTCACCGCAGGCTGGATCTGCGTCTACGCCGCAGCAGGCAGGGTACGACTCAGTCCAACTAGCTCCTGTCTCTCTTAGTAATTTTAGGGAGCGTCCATAAACTACGTGGTAACATTTTGGCCCTCCACCCTCCTCCATGTAGCCTGAAGTGGCTTATGCTTCGACACTCCCCTCCCCCCACCGAACACGAAGCCTTTTTCCCCTATTAACTCCAGAAGAAATTTCATACTGTTTTCTCGTAATAGACTATCGTTAAAATGATTGGGTGTATGATGAACGTAACTGATATTTGCGTTTGTCCTTTTCTATAACTACAAATATTCTGAATGAAATATGGCTAGTGTCAACTAGCCATTCTTGCAAATAATAAACCTTCGGGGAAAACTTCATTCTCCGGTGCAGTCAGAGATCCATTTCATCCTGAGGTTTTACTAAATACTTTCTCTTTTTCTCAATCATGTTCATCAACTATAAAATGAAACAAAACATACCTGTCACGTAAATAAAAATATCAAACTATGAAGGGCTGCACTTTTTGTTTTCTCTTGCTGCAGTTTTCTTACCTTACTTTCTGCATTAGCAGGGAATGATTCTTTGATCTGCTTAAATTATTTCTATAACTCACTAGATAATTAAAACCCCCTAGAAAAATATTTTCGACAAGTGCCACTTTGAACCACACTTTGAACCTGAAATGACACTTCAGCGAGCGCTATAGTTAAAGTTGCTCTGAAATTCACTTGATAGAAAAAAAATATTTTATCAACGAGTGGTCTGGTCACACGCGGGCGATCTTGATCGCTTTATTTCAAACCATCAAAACAACACTGGCGTGAAAAATCCCGGGTGACATCTGCAAGCGCTTTTTAGTCTAGGTACGGCAGGTCTAATGTTTTTCGAATCGTAATGTCGGTTAGTTCCCCGAGCGTGGTGTATGAGCGGTTAACGCTCTGGCCTCGCATTCGGGAGGGCGCCGGTTCGAATCCCCGTCCGGGCATCCAGATTTGAGTTTTCCATTGTTTCCCCACATTACTCCAGGGAAATGCCGCGATGCTTCCTTCAAAAAGGCTATTGGCGATTTCCATCCCGTTCCCAGTCCCGTCCCGCCTCTTATGACCTCGATGTCGACAAAGCGTAAATCCATAACTTAAAAAAAAAAAAACAACTGTTAGTTCAAATGTGCCTGCCAAGCTATCACTTCAAGTCACATGCACTGTTAGTATATAGGATCCCTAAATTACCTATAGAGAGAAATAAATATCTGCATGCTGTGTTCTGTACCTTATTTTAACTGTGACAAATTATATGAATGAAATGCTGCGTGACTTCACTTCGGTCGCAGTATGTCGTCGTTGAAGGGTACCTCAAGGACGTGTAATAGGACCACTTCTTTTCTTAATTTTTATAAACGATATCGGAGACAATGTGAAAAGCCTTTTTAGATTGTTTGCTGATGATGCGGTTATTTATAGGGAAGTAAGGAATTTGGCCGATTGCTTAGAAATTCAGCGTGATCTGGATATTATTTTGGCATGGTGCGCTGAGTGGCAACTTACGCTAAATTGTAAAAAGTTCAAGACAATGAGCATAACTAACAAAAAGAATCCAATTGTTCAGAAATACGAGTTAAACAATTCAGTTACCGATATGGTCGATTCTATGAAATATTTTGGAGTAACAGTACAAAGGAACATGAAATGTGACTTACACATTAATTCGTTGGTAGGTAGAGCTAATTCTAGGCTGCGATTGATAGGTCGAATATTGAAAAATTGTAATGAACAAACAAAGGAGATAGCGTACAAATCTCTTGTGCGTCCACATTTGGACTATTGTTGTGCCATTTGGGACCCGTTTCGTAAGGGATTGGTCAAAATTATAGAGAAAGTACAGAGAAGAGCCGCTCGATTCGTGACCGCTTGCTACAGTCCTTATGAAAGCGTCACAGAACTGATTAGTAGACTAGGCTGGGAGTCTCTGGTAGATAGACGACACACGTTTCGTTTAAACTTATTGGTAAACATGCGTACTCCCACTTTCACTTTTGAGTGTAGTGAAATACTTCTTCCACCAACCTATTTGAGCCGGAATGACAGGAAAGATAAGATTAGAGAAATAAGGTGTCGCAATGATTCTTATATGAATTCCTTTTTCCCTTTTACCATTAGGGATTGGAATGCAAAACAAAGAGATTAGCTTTGGTGCTGAGCACCCTGTGCCACCCACAATTTTGTGAATTGCAGAGTATATATGTAGATGTAGATGAACACTCCCCTCCCCCCCTAACATAGCTCAGCGTTGCTTCCAACAAACTCCTCCCCTCTCCCCACACCAAAGAGAGAGACAGCCACGTCGTTTGTGGACGCTCCCTCATTGGTATCCTGATCCAGGATAGTAAGAAATAAGACAGTCACCAACTTACCAAACACAAGGGTTACAGTGGGATGCAAAAAGTCAGACAGTGTGTGCATGCTGTCAGCTGGACTTGCGAGTGTCCTATGAAACGTTTACTAACCTAATAATGGCTACACGACGAGTATTGACGGCCTTTGAAACAAGGATGATAACTGAAGACTGACGCAAGCGGCATCACATTCCGGGAGTGGTAACTGACTTAATGATTCCACCCTCAACAGTACCAAGCCTGCACCGAGAGTACTTGATGAACGCTATTACCTGTCACGCGGGACATCACAGAGACCGAACCCGTTTGTTGAAAAATCGAGATCTGCTACTGATGAGCCTAATCTTCAGTTCCAACCAAGAGACGAGACTACGTAATCTGACTGCAACAGTCAGTTACGGATGCACTGATGACGCGTCTGTGTGATCCGTGCGGAGAGGTTTGGTGTTTGTGTGATGTGGCAACAGAGATAGACTCTAGGCCTTTACCCCTATTCCCTTCACTCGCTGACACTGGGACCAGATTGTACTAATTAACCACGTTTGTTTAGTTGGGATGCACCCGTGGTAGGTTCCCTGACATGTGTTGGATCCTCTGTTCAAACGGAACTTGTACATTGTAATGATCAGCCGCTTCGGAACCATTGTCCCTCCACCCAAGGAAATGCGTTCTTATTCTTTGCACTTAATCCGCTGCCGCAGGGTCGGATTTTTCAGGATGCGATGTGTTTGAATTTTGGCCACCTGTCGCTGAGCCTGACACCTCCTGGCGAGGAAATTTGTGTTGTGATCTGTCTGCGAAACATCAATATGTTCCGTGTGTGTTAAGTCCATTTTTTGTTTGGGTAATGCATTATTTATGAGTTGGAGATTGGTAATCGTCTCGGCATTCACCTTGATGACTGCGGAAAAATGTTCTAAAGCGGTAATCAGGGCGGAAGGTACGTGGGGACGAGGACTGGATCCTACGCCGCAATACCTCGGGGCGGCTGAGCGCACAGAACCGTAGTGGCGGGTGTAAGGAATACAATGTAACTAGTCACAACCCTCAGATTATGCGCTATTAGTTTCAAGGTGCCTACACACTAGGCAAATCATGGCCAACGAACGGAGACCAACCGCTTCGTTCGGAGAGATTTGCCTGTACCTACTTCACTCTGACTAGCGACTCAGGTCATGCTCACCTTGCCGCGCTCCTCACTTCACCACTCCCACCCTTCCTATCTATCCGAACTAAGCGCTGTGTCCAGATAGGGGGCCATCCACAAATTACGTCACACCTTGAAGGGGAGGGGAGGGGGTTAACAAAGTGTGACATCGTGAGACAAAGGGGGAGGGGGGACGTGTCATAAACTTTGTGACATCACATGCATAATTTGTATCACTTTTTGGCTCATGGCGGAAGATGAAGACGAAGAAGATGTTGACACATCGAATGTTCCCAACACTATCTAAATCAAGAATGAAATGACCTATTATGCCAATAATAAACAGTATCAAGGAATGGGTTCAAAATCCATGGATATCATGACTCAATTTTGTATGATTGATTGGATGTTTTATGTTTTCTTCTATGTTTTCTTAAATGTTCGATTTATTGTTGATATGATTTTTTGACTGGAAATACATAAAACAGTTTGGAAGTGCTGGTTTAATTTATAAATTTAAAGTTGCAAAATATGTGACGTCACACCAGGGGAGGGGGGTCCCACAAATGTGACAACCTGTGACATGGGGGGGAGGGAGGGGTCAAAAATCATGAAATTCGTGTGACTTAATTTGTGGATGGCCCCTAGGAGAGAGGAAATTTTCCCTTTGCATGTAGGGGTAAGGGCAGCGAAGTGGGAAGAGAGCAGACTGACCTTGAGTCGCCTGTGTTAACCGAACGCGCAATAGTGTGTACAGGAGGCAAATCGCAACCAACAAAGCGGTTCGGGCTGCTGGCGACAACATCAAAGGGTTGGCTCCTGATTGGCCTTGGGACACCCCCCTGGTATAGACGTCAAACCCAAGTTGGTTCATTATTTCGTTGTTCGTCTTGTCTAACGTGTGTGTGTTTAGGATTTCTTATTAATGTGTTGAGTATGGAGTGGAACAATGAGACCACGTTAAAACTGATTGATTTTTATCCTGAACGGGAATGATTACGGGACCCTACGAACAGTGAATACAAAAACAAATTGAAGAAATTAGGCGCTCGGAGGGAGCTTTTAGAACTTAATGTGCAAGATGCGAAAAAGAAAGTGGAATAATTGTTTACATCATTTCGCTGTGAATGACAAAGGGTAGAAATCAAATGCAATCCGGTCATTGTACTCTGATTTCAAAATAAAAATAATCGGCGATTTCCTCCCTCACACGTTCACTGCTTGATTGGATTTTTCGAACTCTTTTTTGATACAGGAAGAAAAGATTGCTGGTCGCTGTTTTTCACTGTTATCCATGTTTCTGGGATTGTTACTCCTGCACCATCATCAAAAGTACCAGCATTAGATGATATTTTCCTTAAGAAATTGTGATTAAAACCTCACTTATTACTTTACAACATAAAAAGCTAGCAACTTGAAAGAGGTTTCAGAGCCAATTACCATTCCACATGGGCCAACCCCTTGGTTTGATGAGGACGGGAGGCCGAACGCCAATGTCCTGGCGATCAACATTGGTCCCAGCACATTGACTGTCTTTCGTTGGCCTAGTGTATACGCACCTTAAGGCACATTCTAAACAACTGCAGCATATGATTTCATCATATCGATACCCATACTCGAACACAGTGAAGCGTATTTCGGTTATGATCAACACGATGGCACACGAAATGCAGACCTATCACAGCTGGCTATTGGGTCTCTATGACTGCAAATCCATCCTGCGGATTTTCGCCGACTAGTTGAGTACATACGACTTCAAGCTGGTGGACTTTGCAGAAGTAAATAGGGTCCTTTTTTCAGCAGCCTGCTGAATGGTGATAGTACATTAAAAAAATACTGACGATTTTAACTAATACCATCAAAAATCAATATTTCCATACTACCGAAACACGGTCGCAGGAGAAGAATCCCAAAGAGACATTTTTAATTTTAGAGAAACTGAAAAATGGTAAATCAGAGTGTATGTGGGTGGAGAAGGGGTAGTAATTATTATACTTTACATCCCTTTAAATTTCCTACATCTACAGCTGCATAAAATTTCCATCTGCCGCTTTGTTCCACGGCTTCGTAGACATGATTCCATCAGGGATCCTGAAGTGTTATGATACGAGGGACACTCTAAAACAAATTTAGTGAAGTCCCTTTATACGTCCCTGGCTAGATTTATTTCTAATACACAAATAACTGTAATAATTTTAACGTGGAACATGAGTATAAAAACTCATTTAATCAGTTCATATATACTAAATTTATCAATCATTTTCTAAACTACCAGTCCTTACTGGTTTCCCATATTTATAATTACGACAACAAGAAAGCGAAATGGTAAATGAAGTCTTATAAGATAGAATGACAAATATGATTAACTGATTGTATAATACTAGATTCTAGTCTCTAAGAGATAATCCACGTTGTGGTGTATGTGTTCGCAGAACAATATCACATAATTGGTACAGTTATTTCTAAAGTTAATGTAGTTCCTTTAATGTTTCCAAACCTAAAAAATAATATATTTATACAGTAAAAGTTGCAGAATAAGTATAATACCCTGACCAAATGCAGTATGTTTGGTCTTGGAGAGACAGTCTTGAGCGCCGGTAAAATGTAATTCGTTTTCTAGGTACTTCTACAATGTGCGATGGCATGCAGATCCCAAATTATTTGTCTTTGAATAAAAGAAAGCAAATGCCCACAAACCAGCTCATAAAAAATTACAATCACATCGTTTTTAAGTAAAATTTCAAAATTGAACGTCGTAAGCCGGAAAAAGTAATGTTTTCAAGAACTGATTGATTAAAACCTTGAATACCAAATATGAAATTCAACATAATCAACTGTACCGTGCGGTATATCTATGGAAAGTTTTCTGGTTGACTATATTATTTATAATTAAAAGGCGCGCTGTAATTTGTAGCAAATGCAAAAGTTCGTAACATACACATTCGCCCAGAAGAATCTAAAAGCTTTTTGGTGTTTTGCAACTTGTGATATTAGAAAATTACGAATTTTCTGATTATAACCTTTGACAATGTGGAAGTAGTGTATAAAATAAGGATCTCCTTAATGAGATGCATTATTCATTTTTCGAGTATTCACAGTACAGTTTCGCCATATCAGTTTATTTTGTTATTTAAAGGAGTAATTGTATTAAACATACAACCCGTCAATTGATATAAAATAACGCTCTAATGGATATTATAAAAATCTGCTAGCTGCTGTAAAATTTCGCACAATATTTAAGTTATTTAAATGCCCACATCAAACTCTAACAAAACTAAACAATTCATTTGTTATATAGAAAACCACCAAAAAATTTTCTCCTAGCTTCTAAAAATCTGTTAATCTTTTCTGAATATTGTATCAATTAGCTACATATTTAAAAATTCATGTTATCTAGAAGCCCATCCTCTTCCTTTCATTATAGATGGATACCATAGCAGTTATTGCACTCTCAAATGTAAAACTTTATAAATTGGCAGAGAAAATTTCACAAGAAAATCTGAATGATGGAAATATATGGAATGGTTCTAAAGCCGGTGTATGGAGGTAATATAATTAAGAATCTCACCTTTAATTTTACTATCATCAGATATGCGTGCTACGCATAAATGCGTGTCGTATATGAATATATTAAAATTACCAAATTCAATAAAATGGCAAGCGGTATTTGTTTCTCACTGCGGCATAATCCATCTGAAATAGGTTATTAACATTTGATTAAAATGCCTACAATTTTATCAAATAGAATTAACTCAAATCCCACCAACTGCCAAAGGTACGACTAGTGGTATTAGTGAGATTGACCTCAGTATAAACGTTCAGTATACTCAAATGAGGCTTTATTTGAGTTTGGTGAGTTTGAATTAGCTCTATCACATTACACACCTATTCACAGAAACTTTGTAAAACAATCAAGTTATAAAATAATTCAAAGCTATCGTTGTTCAGATTCATTTGGATTACTGTTTATAATTTGCTTCACTTTTTAAATAAAATAAAGGCTCGTCAGTTAAACTCAATCTTCTTTCAAAGTTTAAAAGTACTGTTACTCGTGGAATGTGTTCCATTTATGAGCTACATTCTTGATCAGCAGTAGTATTTGCACTACATCATTAATAGCTTCTGACTTGACTTGAAATATTATTACATACAGATTCCATTCTCGCCCTACAACAGTAACGAATAAGAAACAAGATTTCTAATTCCCAAAGCATTATCATTAATGTTTCTTTCATCTAAATAACTGTATGTGCGCATTATTCTTCTTTAATACGAACCGAAGAAATGCATATTTTAGACATCATATCTGACTCTTAAAATTGAGTTAATTGACTTAGAATTTAATGTTACATTTGCTGGTATCATATTATTCTAATTTATATGAAACAAATTATTTATCCATATGTATTATGTATATTGTTATCGTCCGCGACATACTGTATTGTACCATTATAACATATTAAACCTAAAAGCATGTTTCGAATTTCTACAAAAACAGTTACGAAACTGGAAGTGAACTATTAAAAGTGAATTTTATATTCATGAAAGATTTAATATATACTAGTTAAATTAATATAATTCTGACTCTAGGCAGGATGCTACACTATAACACCGGCCAACAGAATAAAATAAGACACAAGATCTTGCATGTTTTATTTTTATTTAATTCAGCACTTTTACGCTACCAAACCTGCAACGTACCGTGGACCCTTACCCCTACTACAAGACCCTCAGAAAATAGTCATTAAAGTAATCCTTAGACAAACGGTGCTCTGCGATTGCAAATGTAATTAATGAATGGACTATTATAAAAAAACAGTGCTGTCCCATTCTAATCCTGTAAATTCCAGATTATTGCCTGGTTATTAAAATATACGTGGCTTTTGAAAATTTGGGCTTATAGCTTATGGCTTTATACGGTATCTAATTTACTTTTTGCAGGCCACTTGAATCATCATCGCAGACCACTGGTGGTCCACGTACGACAGGTTGAGAAATAGTGTGACTAGTATATTCCATGGTTCTACGCTAATTCAAAACATTAAGTTGTTGAATCAGTTGGCTGTGGTACCGTGATGGTGTCTGGCGTTGACAAGGGTTAGATGGGTCGAGCTCTGTTGGAGAAGAAATTTTCATTTTTGGGAATTGGTAGGCAGGGTAGGAGAGGTGGTGGCGCACAATTCCTAACTACCAGATCGTTCTAGATTACATCCCAAACCTATCAGCGGTGCAAATCGAGTGAAGGCTTATGGCACTTTTGATGGTCTCCCAAAAAAGCTATGTCCACACTTGTGCCTCTTCCCTTTCAACTTGCCTTTTCCTCTTGCCCGTTCCTCTTGCAATATGTTCATCTTGAGGTATGCGCTAGAGGCACGCAACAGAAGGCATGCCCTTTAGTGTCCACATTCACGCCTCTTGAGGCATGCCCTCAGTGTTCCGGTGTAGCCGCAGCGAGATTGATGTTTAAATTTGTCTGGCGGGCATTACAGCTGCCATTCTCATATTAGCGAAATCCCGAGGGAAAAAATCGCGGAGGAAACTGTGGGTAAAGAATTATTTGAAAAATCGAAATGTGCAATTTCTCCAAGAACTGCAGTTCAATGAAAATGCGCTGTTTAAAAACTTAACGCGAATATCGAAGAAATTTTTTTATACTCTTCTAACAATGGTGAAACCCGCCATTCAAATGAGACACCAAATTCAGAGACGCAATACCTGCCGAAGACGTACCGTTGAAAATGCCTTCGGCCTGCTTGCTTCCGTGTTCCGAATTTTCCTAAGGCCAATTAAGTTCAAAGTTAAAATTACGATTGTGGACATAGTCTTATGTTGCGTATATCTTAACAATTTCCTTCGTATAAAGCCAGATTGTACAAGGTTTTACTGTCCAGTGGGATCTTTAGACATTGAAGATGCCAGCAAAGGAACTACTATTCCCAGAACTTGGCGCGGAACTACTATTCCCGGAACTTGGCGCGGAACTACCGCAAAAGACACTGGCTTCGCCCCACTTCGGAGAATTCATCTAAGACTCTCTGAAAGCTTCCGAATTGCGGGATGAATTCGTAGAATATTTTATGTCACCGATAGGGAGCATACCATGGCAAGATAACTACTTGTAAGGAAGTTTCATCTTCAATTCTAATAATATAACAAAAATTTTCAACTGGAGATGTATCTGGAAAATGTAGCTGAGTAACATACTTTCAATAAATTTAGTTTCTGTAAGAAAGAAACCTGCACATTACCTACCCGCCTTTAATCTAATATATTAGAACGAATTGCTCTCGATCCGAGAAAAATAGCATAGCAATATGTAAGTTAAGATTAAAAAGTGTTGATTAAGTTAAATATTTGTCCATTGTGTAAGCCTCTTGATTTTACAGCGCTATGCCGAACTCTGCATTTGACATCATAAAAAAGTTGCGATTTTTGCCGTAGTTATGATGTAAATAACTTCGCGAGCGTAAATCTCGCGAAGTTATTTACAACATATAAGCTGACTGACATCGACTAACATAGAAAGCATTCCCTTCCAAAGAATAATCTGAAACTTTTAACAAGAAGACAATATGCAACTGTAAAAATGATTTTTGTTTATTCACAACATTCGTTGATACTTTCACAAATTCACGTAAATGCATCTGACTGCTTATTACAACAAATGTTGTTTACTGAATAATACGACATTTAATGCTCTTTAAATCTGCCAATTGATATACTAAGTACATGATGAAGCTTGAGCCTTCCCACCATTCGTTAAACGAGATTAAATATTTCCTACGTGAAAGTACTGTATACTGCACTCTGAATATTACGCATCCTACACCGAATGTTTGTACAATAACTTCGCAAAACACACAATCCTACATTGTCAAAACTCTTCACAAAAATCAACCAGTGCAAAATGTTAATTAAAATGAGCATGAATTAATTATAAATGATGTGGAAAACTGCTAAGTATTTATTATAAGTACTGTCACTTAAATGAATATAATCTTTATTTTTGTCGTCCCATAACAATGAAAACGAACGTTAATCTTCGAAAAATGAAAGCGTTTCGTCGTTGGAGAGCGACATATTGCAAGCGGAGACGCACGAGAATCCACTTCAGCTGGAAACGCTTGCAATACGACGTGCCTCCCGATTTGTTGAACGGAATGAGGATCTCGGGCATGCCCCTGACGCATGCCTTCCGAGCCTCTCCCCCGTTCAACATGACGCATGCCTTTGACGACCGAAAGTTGAACAGGTGTGGACACAGCTATTGTCCAACCCTTCCTCCACGTGGTGGGAGATGGTCAACGTCATAAAGTAGGGGTGTGTCTGGGAGGATGAGGTACAGTGGGGACCTAGTGTGCCCCGGGACCGATACGGTAGCTGTGAAGACCCTACAGGAACCCTGAAAAATGGGTGGTGAAGCTACGATACGGCTAGCAAGCCGGTAGTGGATACAGCCTGCTTGAAAAACAAAAACAAGCCTCAGAATGGACGGAGCACTGGACAGAAGACATGGCTATGGAAACGGTTTAAGATTTGGATCCTTGAACACACGGACATTAACTGAAAAAGTGAAGGAAATTGTGTACATGATGGCGAGATGGAAGTTGGACATTTTGGAGTAGTGTGAGACAAAGTGGAAAGAAAAGGGTATGAGGGAACTGAGCAATGTTTTCGAACTGTATTGGAATGGAAATGAGAAAGGGAGAAGAAATGGATTAGGGGTAGTTGTTATAGAGGGGCTGAAAGAAGAAGTGGAAGAGATTAGTGACAGAATGGTCAAGATTAAGATAGCGGTCAAAGGAAGAAGCCTGGATGTACTTCAAGTATACATCCCCACAAGTAGGCTGTCCAATCAAAGAGAAGGAAGAGTTTGAGCAGGAGTTGAAAAGACAGTTAAATGGGCAAAATATTATAATTATGGGAGACCTGAATGCTCATGTAGGCAGAGAAAGGAAGGTATGTCAGGAAGTAATAGGGACAGAAGGATGGGGTGGCAGAAATGAAGAAGGGAAAGGCTACTGGATTTCTACAAACGAAATGGATTGAAAGTAGGAAATTCCTGGTACAAAAATCAAGAGAGCCACAAGGTAACCTAGTATAGTAGCGATTGACAGATGAAGTCATCTGAGGACTACTTTATATTTAATGGTGAATTGAACAAGAGTGTGACAGATGTGAAAGTAATACCATCAGAGGCATTAGATAGTGATCACCGGCTACTGGTAAATGAGCTAAGGATTGCAGCAGATAGGAGGAAGTCAGGAAGACAGGATAGGAGATGTATGGAAATTAAACTGAAGAATAATAAAGAGGAACACTAGTAACGAGTAAGATACCCACGGTGGAAATGGTAGAAGAATGGTGGAAGAGTAGTGGGAATATTTTAAAACGACGTTAGTTCAAGCAGCAGAAACAGTGTGTGAAAGGACTGGTAACACCAAAAGGAGAAAAGAAACAGCATGGTGGAATGATAGAGTAAAACAAGCAGTGGAACTAAAGAACAGAGTCTTTAGGGAATGATTCAAGCAGAGGACACAGGAGACAAGGGATGACCATGTGAAGAAAAAGAAGAAAGCCAAAAAAATAATAACGGAGGAAAGGAGGAAAGTTGCTGGAGAAAAGGACCAACATGATGGAAAAGGATAGCAAAGGAAATAAGAAAGTTCTATATGGAATGGTAAAAAGGAAGAGGAAGGAGCGGATAGAAAATGTCAACATGCTGGATAAAGATTGAAAAGGAAATTATCAGCTCTGAAAGACTAAAAAGGATGTGGAAGGAGCATTTTGAAAAGATGATACAGTTATTCGGGAGAAGTAGGAAAATAACAGTCATGGAGGAGAGAAAGAGAGGGATTTAGCTTGGGAAGAAGTGAAAACAGCTCTGAGTAAGATGAAGGGTGTAAAGGCATCAGGCATCGATGAAGTGGGCCTGGAAATGATAAAGGCTGTAGGAGTAGTTGGAAAGCAGTGGCTATACCATGTGACCAGAAAGGTATGGAATCAGGGCGCAACTCCTGAAGACTGGAAAAAAGGAATAATTATAGTAATATTCAAAAAAGGGATCTGGAAGTAGTTTAAAAACTATAGAGGTATTACACTGATGTGCCACTGTGCCAAAGTGTATGAGAAGATCATTGAAACAATGATACGTGACAGGGTGGAAAAAGGGCTAAGGGAAGAGCAATATGGCTTAGACCAGGAAGATCGACAGTAGATCTGATATTTGCTATGAGCTGCAGGAAAAAGATTGAGAGTATGGAAAGTATCTACTGTTGGTATTTCTCGATATTGAGAAATCATATGATTCTGTACACAGGGTTAAGGTATGGAAGGCCTTGGGAACAGAGAAGTTCCCAAAGAAACCATCAGGAGAGTGACAGAACTGTGCCAAGGAATTGCGAGCTATATGAAGTAGGAACAGATTGTCGGAAACAAAGAACTGGACTAAAACAAGGAAGTGCCCTATCACCACTATTTATTTTTATCATGGATGATATAATGCAGAATGTGGCAGTGAGCATGGGAAAGGAAAGCATGAGGATGATGGCTTTTGCGGACGATCTGATGATCTGGGGAGGTGATGAAGAGGAAGTGCAGTGGCAGTTGGATGTATGAACAGACAGTGTCAAGGAATATGGCCTGAAATTTAATTAAAAAATGTTAGTACATGGTAACAATCAGAAAGAAGAACCCAGGGTTGTGATGGCAGATTCAAGTACTTGGGGAGTGTAGTAGAGGAACGTGGAGGAAATGATGGCGAGATAAGTGAAAGAGGAAGACAAGCAGAGGCGTTTCTAAGGAGCATTAGAAGCCTGATATGGAATAAAGAGGTGCCACAGAGAAGCAAGAGAGTAATCTATCATACATACTATGTGCCTATGTTGACTTATGCGCCTGAAACGTGGACAGTGAAAAAGCGGGACATCAGCAGAGTACAAGCAAGTGAAATGAAGTTTTTAAGAGGTGGAATGGGAGCTACTAACATGGACAGAATAAGGAATGAATAGATCAGATGCATTATAAAAGACACACCCCTACAGGAAAGGATAGAGAGGACCAGACTGAAATGGTATGGATATGTAAAGAGAATGGAGGTTCAGAGAATCCCAAGAAAAATCCACAAAATTAAGATGCTTGGTAAACGACCAAGAGGAAGACCAGAGGAAGACCAAGAGATGGATGGCTGAAAGGAGTGCGGAAGAGAGAAGAGGACTGGAACAAGGTGGTGAGAGAGAGGCGGAAGGATGAAAGAAAGAAATGGAAATGCTTGTGCATGAAGCAGACCCGGTCAGAGGCTGGAAACTGTTGAGGATTATGATGATGATGGTCTGTGAGATGGAAATTTTAAGCCAGGCAGTCCTTTAAGTGTTTTTCTTTAGAGTAGGCCTCAATGGACCAACACCGGGGATAGCGAAACAATACCATATATGTACTGTACGTATACACCATATCACAGTCATCTACACCTACAATAAAACATACGAACGGATGAGGCAGCTGGAAACCTCCCCAATTCTTCTTTCCAAGAGAGTTCGCATGGAGAAGTATACCCTCAATGGTAACCGCCTACACCCGGAATCGGCATTAAAAGAAGAAGAGCTTAATGTTAGACGTTAAAAATTTAAGTATGAACATGTCCCACATTACCATCTGCGAAATTGTTCTCAACAGGCTTTTGAACCAACTTTTTCTTTGTAATCCATTCCTATGGTATGAATTAGCATGTTACTTCCAACTATTACAAAATTTAAAAAAAAAAAAAAAATGAATTAACCTCCAATACCTCTAAAGAATAAAAAAAACGAAAGATTCTTATATACAATAAATAACAAAAATTGTAACTGCGAATAGAACATGATATTAGAATGTATTGAAAACTAAATGGTTTTCACCTTTAATATTCATTCTCTTAGAATTTGGAGGGATTTTAAATTCAGAAAGTATATGACTAATCTTTTCCGATGTTTACGAAAAAAAAAATTGTCGTTAAAAAAAAAAAAAAAAATTGTCGAATAACGGCTAATATTCACTGCCTCAGAAAAAAAAAAAAAAATGATCCAGACGGGGAGGAAGATACGAAATTAAATTTAACGGGATGAAAGTTTATTTCAGTGGGTGCAAAATCGAGTCAACTTTACAAAGAACCTGGCAGTCAGAATTCACTTGCACCCCGTCTGGCATGGATACACGCACTGATTCGTTTGGGAAGGGTGTCATAAGGACGTCGTATCGTCTTCTGAGGCAAGGTGGCCTACAACTGTTTTAATGGCTCCGTGGTATCCTAGAAACTGGCCCTCGTCCCATAAATGTTCTACCGTGTGCAGATAGTGCTCGATAGTAACTCGACAACAAGCAGACTGTTCAGAGTCACGTGCCATGCATTGATGGCCATTTCCCTGATGAAAAATAGCAGAGCGACACTATCGCATGAAAGGTAACACATGACGACGCATGGTGATCGGGACGTACTGTAGTGCCGTCAGAATTCACTCAGTAACTGCCAGACGTGACCTAAAATAATACCGGATGGCTCTCTCCACACCATGCCGTTAGGGTAACATCGCTGGGCCTGTCGAAAACATTAGAAGAATGTGACTTCTCCCCAGGTTGCCGCTATACTCGTCGATGATGGTCATTGGACGTAGTGCAGAACATCGATTCATTGCTGAACATAATCCGATGCAATTTATCAGTTGATGTGAAGAAGTTAAGACGTAGTTGGTGTAAAATACGGTGATCCTCCCTTTTAGTTGTCAGACGTGGTCGACCGGAACCTTGACGAGGAGTATACCCTCCAACAATTTCCTATGCAGTTCAACATCGGCACAATATCGCATCGGAATGCCCAATAAAACTTGGTACTGCACAGTTCTACTAACCGGCTATATGAAATCCCACAATGAGGCCCCTTTAAAACTCTGTCAGGTACTAATAACTCAGTCTCCCACGAGAACGCGGCATCTCTGTGTCCTCAAACGCTATCACTCAACATCTGACGCTGTTCAGACGAGTTATTTAACCTACTATGCCTGGAAAATACAATAAACAGGGTTAACACTAATACACTCTGGTGGAAATTGTAGCTATCGCAGAGAATTGTAACTCTATTAATTTTGTGCCTGCAGATGTTTTGTATCTATACGTAGTTTCATTGGCACTGGACCATATCTTCTGAGTGCTACACCTTTTTTTCTGTCAGTGTAACGTTGTTTCTGCAGATATCAAACAGTCTGGCAAAACCGCAGTGTTGTAATATTGTACGTCATAGTACTGAGCTGCTGTTTCTGTGTATGGCAGGTGTGGCTGCTGTACTGCGGCCGCGTGCTGTCGGGGTTGGCTATGGGCGCCGCCACTGTGGTGGGCCCTCTGTACGCGGAGGAGTGCTGCGACGTGAGCGTGCGAGGCAGGCTGGGCATCACGCAGAACCTGCTGATCGACTCGGGCATCGTGACTGCGTACTGCCTGGGCGCTGCGGGGCAGCCGCTGACCGTGCAGACTCTGGCGCCCTGCGCGGCGCCCCTGCTGCAGGTGGTCGCGCTGCCCTGGGCCCCCGAGAGCCCCGTCTACCTGGCCACTGTGCGCGGCAGGAGGCGAGAGGCCATCATGGCCACGCGCCAGCTCCGGCTGGAGGTGGACCCTCTGCAGAGGCTGCAGCGCGAGCAGGCCGCCAGGGGCTTCAGGGCGGTGCCGAAAAGGAGGGTCAGGTAACACTCAGCACAGCGGGGTCTATACTATTCCTTAGGCTGCGTTACCACGTCGCGTGGTTTTGCAGGCCGGTCCACATTAGCCGAAGTGTATAAGCCCTCACCGCAGGTACGGCGTGCCTCTACCCATGCCAGGCGGTAAAGATGAAACGCGCGTGTAGCTAATACGACACTAAACAAGGTGGTGGGGAGACAGCGAGGGCTAACCTGTGGCGCACGCTGATCTGTACACTTCAGCTAATGAGGTGCGGCCTCCAAAGCAATGCGCCGTGGAGTAGCCCCCTATAGGTTGCAGATGAATGGAAAAATTACTAATAAAAAAAAGTATTCATATAGATTCAAGCCCATTAGGGTTCATACTGGCATCTCATTTTCTGTCCTAATACCTCTTGAGTCCTGCTGATGATTTTTCTTTTACGTTTTGTAAAATGGGATTCAGCGATTTAGTAACTCTTGGTAGAAAGGACCAGGAGTTAAGCACCCTAAATTGGAGCAATCTGCATCATCAGTATCGGAAATTCCAGCGGAATCTAAGTCCTTTTGTGCCTCACTGAGTCACGTGATTCCTGTCTTATATCTTGGTAAGTGAGAATATCTTCTTGGTAAACATGTTGTTGTCCATTATCGGTGGGTGCCCATTATCTTCAGTGTCTAGCCGGGTTACTTCGCTACGGTAATGGAGTAAACGGCTAGTGACTCAACGCCGATTATATTATTGTTAGATGCCAGAAAATAATCTGACTCCCTAAGAGGCCAAACATTTCAGGGCGAATGGTTTTCCTTAGGTAGGGTGATGGTTCGTTAGAGGAGGAAATGCCAATAAAATCTATCAAGCAGTGTCTGCCCTCTAGGTTCGAGGTGGCTGCCAAAGAAGTATGAAATCTCTGTAAAGAACACTTATTCCAATAAAACTGTGTTACTTGTAAAAGATTGCTGTCTTACGTGAATTTCCCCAAAAGCTGTTTGGTAATTTTTGATGTACTTTGAGACTGCGGAGGCTTATACAAATAACGTTTATCAGATAAAAATGAACGCAGTTGTATGAAATTACACATAAAAGTTTCCGCGTGGAATATGTGAGGAAAATGTTTGAACGGGTCTGGATTAAATACTGGTGTCTGACACATTTTCCTGAGTTTGGACACGGCTTCGTGTCTGGTTAACGAGTAGCACAAATCATCGCTGGCGAACAGATCTGTCGGAAGACTGAAAACTTCTTGACTGCAGTTGTATAAAAATTAGTTAATCTAATATTGTATGCAAGGAAGATCAGGAATAAGAAATTAATCTGTTAATATTAATGTATGAAGTACCTACACAGTTTGTGAAAACTACAGGAAATGAGAATTGTGTAAATAAATGCTTTAAAACAAGTAGCGGAAGTAATTAAGAAAAGATTTAAGCATTATTAAATTAACAGTTTGTGGACGCTTATTTATGACATTCCTTTATCAAACTTTTATTTTAGATCAGTAAACAACGTAAATTTATATAGTGTTACAGAGTTGGTAAAAGTAAAACATCAGATCTTACGTTCATTTACAAAAACCGTACGTAGTGTAAGCGGTAATTATAGTAATGAGTATAAACACGATAAACATTATTCATGATCACGCTTCCAGGTTTTAAACTACAAATTTTAAAATAAAAAGATTCATTCTTTTCAGTTTCTGTAGTGCCGTGAAGTGCGAAGTGTATTCCTTTGATGTTGTTAATCATTGCAAGTAACTAAGGATTATGGATAACTGCAACAAAAGCTGTTAAGTAAAAATTGGGTTAGCAAAATATATCTATTTTTTCTGACTAGAACCGAGCGTGGCGGTGTAACGGTTAGCGTTCTCGCCTTGCATTCGGGAAGACGGCGGTAAGAATCCCCATCCGAGCATCCAGATTTGGGTTTTCCATTGTTTCCCAAATCACTCCAGGCAAATGCCGGGATGCTTCCTTCAAAAGGCCATGGCTGAATTCCTTCCCATTCCTTGCCCCCCATCCTTTCCCGTCTCTAAAGACCTCGCTGTTGAGAGACGTAAAGCAGTTAAGAAAAACTCACTAAAATGATTTTAATTTTTTTGAATTCGTTGGGATTTTATTGGATTACTGTTTTTTCCTTCGTCAACCTGTCGACTGGATTGTTGTAATCCTGCATCTCTTCCTATCTTGAACCTCAATATACAAATCATGAACTATGTCCTCAAGTTAAACAATAACCCATGACTTAAAATAACTCCCACCGGTCACTTTCAAATCACAATTCTTACGTACTTAATCTGTCCATTAATTTTCAGCACCGTTTTATGTTACTACATTTCAAATAAGGGAATTACTCATTTCTAAGATATTTCTGTAGTCCAAACTTTAATTTAGAACTGTACTGTGCTCAATGTATACAATTTAGGAAACTTTCTGAGTGCTAACTCATATTTGAGACTATAGGATACCTCTCTTTCAAGTGGTATTTCTTTGCTAGTGTCTTTGAGATCGTTCTTTTTTATGCCTTCAGTTGTAACGTAGTAAACAATAGAATCTATATACTGCTCCTATTACATCCAATTCTGTTTCCACATTTTAATCAACTATTATTGCTACCAATTTGCAAAATTTCATGATTTTTGTCTAGGTTCAGCTTAGATCTAGTCCAAATAATTGTCATTTTACTGAAACCATTGAGTAATATCTCAGCATCTTCAACGTTTTTTGCTAACAGGACGATGTTATCAAATCATCGCAACAAAATGATTGGTCTCACGTCAACACTTACACTGTATTCAAATTTTTCTTCTACTGCTTCCTCTATATTTAACTTTTAGCGATGATAGACGACAACATTGACTCTCAACCTTCTTAATTGGTGCATGTCCCTTGTCTCTTACACAGATTATGAATTATTCTTCTTCTGTAAATTTTTCTATACCTTGTCACATTTTACTTTATCAAAGAACACAAATTTGTCTTTTACTTGATTCGTCCATACAGAGTTATCTTAAAGCCATAATTGTTTGATTTGTACCCTTCTTCATAAATAAAAACTGATTGTTCACTTTCCTTTCCATTCTTTTGTATATTATCACAGCAATTAATTTTGAAACATGGACATTATTTGTCATATTTTTCACATTTTTCAGCTTGTGATTTTTCTGTAGTTTAAAAATATTAAGTTAATTCAAATTCATTGGAATATCTCTTGTTTTTTATAGCTTTAAAATAAAAATTTGAATAATATTTGTATTCCTGCTTCTCTTTTATATTTAGCACTTTTGCAGGAATCTCAGCATGTCTTACTGCCTTAACCGAGTCTGATCTTAAAACAGGATCTCTTGAATCATCAGCAACATCATTGTCTTACCCTTTAAGAACAATGTTGTCCGGACCTTCCGCATCTAATTTAATTTAATTTAATTTAATTCCAATGGAGCACACGCTCCGGTCGCAATTTCTCTACACACCCATCTTCCCCCTATCCTGCTCCTCCCTACATTTGCCGTCTACAAATTTTATCTTTAAATTCTTTCAAAGTTTTCGGTAAATTATTCATCATTTCTCTTCGTAATTGATTCCAATCCCTGACACCTTTTGTGGTGGTTGCCTTGGTGGGCAAACCACATTACAATTATCTTTCATACCTTTATGATTAATAATTGTCGATTTTTAATTTTAATTTTTATGAAGGAGTGAAAATTTACTAATTATGCAAGAATCTCGACGTTAGTTGGAATTTAGGAAAAATTGTCACAATATGACATTTATTTTCTTATCACTGGCGATTACAAGTTTGAGCGAATTTACCGTTAACATTAACACAATTTGGCAAAATCATAAAAGCAACGCTCAGAGTTACAATTAGCCGTCATGAGCAAGCAAACAATTGTATATTTACTTTTAAATATCTCAGAATCAAAATGCAAGAAATAATGACAACTGGAAACAATGAAAAATACAAGTTATGACTACCTCAGACAAAGGCATCATATCATAATACTGTGACTTTACAGTTAAAAAGAAAATCATGGGCGCCAGAATGAACAATATATCATTCGAAAATAACTAGTTCTGGCAAATTATGCCGCTAGCTCAGGGGTTTTTACAATTACAAAGTGAGAACATGGACCTATCCTCTCAAAGTCGCTTACGGGTTCTGTTTCACGGAATGCACAATCACATGGCTTGGTCGTAATCAATTACCATTGTAGTTCTGCGTCTGATGTCTGTGATGAGTGTAGCGGACCCACGATATGTGAGATTATCTCACAAGTCGGCTATAGGCATCTCTGGTCTGGCAATGCGCATCATCGCATTACCGGCTGTGTTGCGGTGATACGCTCGCTCCAGCAAGGCAAGCTGCAGTTTGCGAAAGAAGTCGACTTTCCAAGTCAACCTCAGACTGGTGCGATCGAAGTTAGAATGTCAGCTCCTCGCTCTTCGGTCCACGAGGAAACTTCTTGCTCCGCCCATTTGTAGTCTCGAAGCTCACATACAACAAAAATTCCCAGGATTTTGAGTTATACGCTCATTTTGATTGGACCTTCAGGTCGGCACCTAATGTCACGTGATATCCTCGATATGTGATTTGGCCAAAGAATCCAACAGAGGTCGGACATATTCGGCTAAGTTCGCCGGGGCGAGAGAACATTCGGGTTTCGGACGGCAGGCTTTTCCCGCTCGGTGAGTGACCCATCCCCAGGGAGCAGTGTGTGTGGTCTGGCAAATCCCAAATCCGCGACGTCCTGTCCCCATGGCTCGGAAAGACCAAGATTAGCTTCTAGCCTACATAGCTCAATAACTCTTTAATATTCGCTTTGCTACGATACACTGTATAAGTTCACCATTTCATTACAGTCCTCACTTGGAATCTTGCGTACTTTATAAATTACAACAAAAATCTATTCACGTGGTCGCCCAAGATTTATGTAAATTACTCTTATATTATTACATATGTAATAAAAATGCACCTTGTAACGTGGCGACAGCGCGGCTCGTTACAATATGGCCGGCCGTTGGTGAAAAATGAAATTATGGTACAATAATTTTATTTTTAACTACCTAATTCTATCTCCATTGTGACTCAACAAAAACTTAAGCATTTTTATAATTACATTAATTTTAAATGTGATTCCAATAACCATCGGTATTCCTGCCTTGTAAGGTGAATATATAACGGGAGCATATGTCCTTTTGGCCGTCTTACAATTCTTTACAAACAGAAGCACGTGAATTCAGGTAGCCTTCCCAAATACAAAGTTATATTAAACACAATACTAAAATATACATGAAAAGAAATTATTTACATACATGTTTAAATAATAATAATCTTGAAAATATCTTGTATCAAATCTTATCATTAAATCACTAAAATGAAACACATTAATAAAACAAAACATTTTGAGACCACTTATGCAGAAAGTGGTGGAACTATACATTGTATTTACAATTTAGCGTGATGTTTTACTCATGTGCATAAAAATAATTCTGCCTTCAACAAACATCCATAAAGATGCTAGAGGTGAGCGTAAAATATCTCATTACATTGCGCGGTTTTAATCTCAAAACAACGGAATAGTTTAGTCGGATTCGGTGACGTGATTTTCGTCATGACCGACGGTTAATTCAATAAGCATTTCATAGAGAAGATGTGCCCGTGTTCATGGTCAAATATCACTAACTGTAATCTTAGATTTTAATGACGCGGCATTTACTTATAATTCAACGTGGTGTGGAATGAACGATGTAAGTACATGCTTTTCGTTTGTTACGTAAATTATGAACCTTACTCGTTGAATGTTAGGTGGTCTCCTAATTAGTCTTTCATTGGTCGACATCTCTAACTTGTAATATACCGTCTGTGAAGTGATTGCGAATTTCATGGCGAAAGGAAACTGTATTTGCTCATGGGTATATGTAATGGAATTCCTATAAAATCTATAAAATTTACCATTCCCATATGAGACATTATACACATTATGCGGTTTGACGTGAACTTTCATCGTCAACCAAAGTCGCTGTAGCATCTTTGGCGTACAAGCGGACCCAAAATATCCATTCGCACACAAATTGAAAGGATAATGAATAGCGTAACTATCATTCCTCAGTAATTACGATTCCTTCACAATGGGTCTATTGATGACTCGAGATTATCTCGACATTCAAAGAATAAAATATTTCTCTTTATTTAGGAGTTATTATAACCCTCTTAACATGTCCGTCTACTCCACGTTTTAAGCCGAAATCCATCCCAGTTAGCGAATATTTTCTTTTATACACTTATGCTTCTTTAGCTTGTATGAAAAAGGTCGTAAGCTTTGTGCATAGAACGGTTACGATCTCAGGTTTTCCGTTTGCCAATACAAAGCAATTTTGAGATTTCACGCTAGCAGAATACTATGAATCTATATAAAGCACAGAATATAAACCTTTGAAATTATTTTCGTTGAGTGCACACAATTCTGAGCAAAACATGTGCTGTCCAACAATAGTTTTAATCTAATTTACGGAATACTATACAATTTACAGTAAGGGTACGCGAAATACCGCTAGAACGAGGCGTAAACTTTTGTTTTCTTTCCCATTCATTCTTGGGTATGCGCTACCTGCCAGAATTCTAGGAACCTGCCGGTTGAGTTCAGCTGCCTACCTGCGTTAATGACCTCAGCTGTTCGATGGTAGCTGTTTCCCCACTCTTTCGAAACCGTTACTTTGTATGAAATGGCTTTAAATTCCGGGCGTTATGAGGCCCGATCTCGGTTTGTCCGTCCGTCAACAAATAACAATTCTTCGAGATCACTCTGGCAACCGAATAAGGCCCGGAATATAGCAGAAAAAACTTCGATATCACCTTCCGCTGTGCGTCGGAAGGAGTTATTGTTCTCAGCAAAACCTGCTGGCCAACCTCGAACGTCTGCGTTTTGGATTGATCATGCTTGAGCTGCCGCCTAGTCGCCTTCTCCATCAGAAATTCGTACGCCCTATTTAGGTCATTTTCCAAGTTTTTGGGAGGTTGGTCCTTCGGGAAACGTACTACTTTCTCTGCCAACATAGCGGCCTGAGCTCCGAACTGCAAATCAATGGGGCGATATAACGTCGCGCAGTTCACAGTGTAGTTAAAATAGTTTTCTATTGTAGGAATATGCTTTACCCATGAAGCGTGATTGTCCCCAATTAGTGTTCGCATATATACACTCAGTTGACGCATAAATCTCTCGCTGTTGTTACCCTGAGGACATCGTATAGAAGAATAAATACTTTTATTCCCCTGTCTTCAAAAGCCTTCCTCCATTTGGGGCTGTAAAAGACGCTACCATGATCTGACAACACGGCTTTCATTGGTCCGCAATGGGGTATGTATCGCTCGAACATTATTTTCAGCGATCCTCTCGTGCTGAGCTTTGCAACTGGATACAATTTAACATATTTTGTAAACGCATCTAGCACGAGGAACACATGTCGGAATCCATATCTTCCGGCCGGGATCGGGCCGAAGTGGTCGACACAAGTTAATTCGTTTGGCCCCTTCGGTACCATTGGCGCGTATGGTCCTGCCGTCCTCATGTTAGGGTGTTTTGCCTTCTGGCAAATTTCACACGTGCGCGTACATTTCGCGACGCTCTTCCGGAGTGCCTTGGCGAAATATTCCGCGCGGATCGTGTGGTACAACCGCTCTGTCCCCGGGTGTCCGCACTGAATGTGGTATGTACTCGCGATCGAGGAATTCAGCGACTCTGGAAGCCATATCTTCCAACGGCTGTTAGCGTCCTCCCTTCGGAAGCAAACATTTCCTTCCATTGTACACAGCATTGCTATGTTGCGGATGTGTACATCGTCCGCGTATTCTCCTCGTCGCAAGTACGCACGAACCCGTTTTATGTCGGCCTGCCGCTCTTGAGCCGATATAAGTTTTTCAATTCCGCCGAGGTCGTGCCATCGGCAAGGGTTATGGCAGAGATTAGCACCTCGTTTGCCCGGCGTCTTTGTTCCTCGGAAGGGTGGTCTCTAGCGTTGCGACTTAAATAATCCGCCATCACGTTTTCCGACCCTTTACAATACTCGATGTGTATATTAAATTGCTGCAGGAACATCGCCCAGCGAGCAATCCGGTTGTTCGTAAACGTGGCGCTTCTGAGAAAAGTGAGAGCTTGATGGTCAGTTCTTAAGTAGGTTTCACTACCCCATAGATATGTTTAATTTTTGTACTGCATAAAATATTCCAAGCATCTCAAGTTCGCAGATAAAATATCGTCCCTCTGCCGGCCTTAGTGTTCGACTTGCCGTTGCAACAATTTTCATGTTACCATCCTCCCCTTTTGGTGAAGACAGGCGCCAATTCCAAGATAACTGGCGTCGGTGTACAAATAAAATGGTTGTTGAAAATCCACATGGGCCAGGCAAATTTGTTCCGCAAAGATTTGCTTAATCCTCAGGAATGCGGCCTGTTGTGGCTCCCGCCATTCCCATTTCCGTCCCCCTTTTAAGAGGCTATATAGGGGATGCAGGATTTGCGCAAAGTTTGGCACATTCCCTTTGTAATACGCGCACACTCCTAAGAAACTCCTGAGCTCCTTTAATTTGGTAGGCGGCGCCATTTCTTCGATTTCCCGTATCTTGTTCGGGGAAGGCGAAATCCCTTCGGGAGTAATTCTGAATCCCAAATATTCGACTTCGTGAGCGCATAAAGTGGCCTTGTCCGGCCGTAGAGTGAGCCCGCTCTTTGCCACTACTTTCAGTAACGTATCCAAATGCGTCAAGTGTTGTTGAAACGTTTCGGACGCGATGAGAAGGTCATCGACATACACCGAGCAGAACTCTTTAACCTCGGGCGGTAACACGTAATTCATGGCCCTAATAAAAGCGGAAGCGGCGTCCTTTATCCCGAATGGCAACCTTTTAAAACACATCTGCCTTCCTTGGAAGACAAACGCAGTATATGGCTGGCACTCTTCATCTAGTACCACCTGATTGAAACCCGACGTCACGTCTAGAGTGGTCAGCCAGGGCTTCCCGTGGAACCGCGTCATGAGGTCCTGAATCCGTTCCGTTCTCTCCCCGTCCGCCTCTATTTTGGTTAAGTAGTCGGCGTCGAGACAAGGTCGAACCGACCCGTCCTTCTTAACAACAAAAGTGACCGGGTTGAGGTGCATGGAAGGACGTGGGGTAATGATCCCATTCCGCTCCATTTCCGCAACAGCTACCTGGGCTGCCTGCCGCAACTTGTGTGGGATACTATACGTGCGTCCCTTCAGCGGCGTATTGTCCTTGACCCGGAACTTGTGCACATAATTGCGTATCTCCCCGGACGGTACGAAAACGCCTGCAAGTTCTCTTCCAAGACTTTACACAGCTCACGCTTTTGTGCTACTGCCAAATTAATTTTTTCTTGGACCTTAGCGGTCAAATTCTCAAGAATGAGGCTTCGTTCGTCAGCTAAAGCGCTTATGGCTGCTCCTTCCCCGTGAATACGCTCGCTATTTTGTTCCGCGGGATCTTGCACTCTATCGGAAATCTTTATTTCCAGATTTTGCGAGTGAGCCTCGCTTTTCCAGTGCAATACCTCTGGCACCAAATGCTTGATGGTTCCTTCCCCCCAATCCAGAATTACCCGACGTTTTTCAAGTTGGTCGCAACCAATAATCACGTCTTGGGTCAATCCGGGGATAACCAGCATTGAAAGCGATAATTCGCTGTTGGCGATTTTCATCGGGATGAACACCTGCGAGCTGACGATCTTTTCTCTTTTCCCGAGGGCAGGCACCACCGTAACTTGAGTGGTCGGGATTACTTTCAACCGCGGATTTTTGCTCTTCAATTGTAACATAAATTTTTGAGATTGCGGAGACAGAAGATCCGGAGTCGACTAACACGTTAGCCTTTATTCCGTATGCTATGATCGATATTTGGGGACACTTGGTGCATCTGCTTATTTCGCCTTGGGAATCCATATTAGCGTCGTCTTCGCTATTTTCCGGCCCCTCACCACGCCAGTAGGCCAAATTGTTTATATTGATGCATTCCACCATTCTAGTGTCCCCCGGAAGGCCTCATTGCGGCGCATCGTTTCCGGGTGCGGCCGTCCTATCGCACATATTCTTTTCTTCCTTTTGCTGGCCTTGGACTTTGGAATCCTCGTATTCTACGGCAACTGCATTAATTGTAGCCCGTTCCTTGCCAAAATTCTTGCCACTTCCGCGGTCATTCCCGTTCTTCCAAAATGAATTTCCCGGCTTTCCATTTGTATCGCCGTTATTACGACGTGGTTCACCATCGGCATCGGGCTGTCGCTTGTTATAAAAATTTCCTCTTTGGGAATTTTTATGCGAGCGTCCTTTCCCGTTAGTTTCGTGTGGCCTCATCTCTACTTGCGGTTCCAAGCTATCATTGTCGGTTTCCCGCCGCTCAAAGTTACATGCTTGCCGCCCTATCCGATCTAAATTCCTTAACGTGTCCAGCAACTCTGGCACAGTACGTATAGAACTGGATTTATTAGGGATTGGACTTGTGAACCGAAATGTGCCGTGGCCATTTCCACAAACTCCCCGTCCGACATCCGAACATCGAACTGCCTAGTGAGGACTAGCAATTTATTCACATATCTCTCCATAGATGAATTTTGCTTCGGAACATATCTGCCCTGATACAATTTTATTCTCGCTTGGTTTTGGATCTTGCTAGACCAGAATGTTTCAAGAAACACTTTCCGAAACTCGTCATGACATTTCCGGTTCGCAAGTGATTTGAAACCAAAGACGGTCGGCTTCTGATAATGACTGCTCAACCAGGATCAGCTTCATCGCTTCGGGAACCCCTTTTATATGAAAGTACCTCTCCATTTCAGCGAGGTATGCTTTCGGATTAATGTCTTTACGGGATCCGAAATATGGGAGCTTTAATTCAATATGGGCAGCTGCGTAATACATGCCACTACCTTGAATTTGAACATTGCCGGCATTAGAACTACTTAGTTCTTTCATTCTAGTTTCTAGCCGTAAGAGCTTAGAACTAGTGGCTTCCGACAGTTCGTCCTGTGACAATTTTAATTCGTTTTGTGCCGTCTTAACGAGTTCGACCGAACTTGCTACGGCAGTCACCTCCGAGTCAAGTTTTCGGATGTTTTGTTCAGTAAGGTCTTTGACCTTGTGAACAAATTCCGAAATTTGTCCTAGGTTTTGGCCGTTCTCGTTTCGCATCTGTTCAATGGACAGGTCGGCGGCGTCAAGTCTTTTGGATAATTGTTTGTTGGCCGTTTGCAAAGAAGCACAGGTAGATCTTACTTCTTCCGTACCCTTTTCCAGCTTAGAAACATTTTTAGCTATCTCAGACTTGAATTCAGATATTTCTTTTGTGACCTCAGAACGTAAGGTGGATAATTTTTCGTCCAAGTTTGTTAATATCGCAGCTTGCGAATCAAAACTCTGCTAAGCAAATCCGAATTTCTCTTATTTTCCTCCTTTTGTGAATTAATTTCCTGCATTAATTGTTGATTCGTGCTCTTATTTTCCTCCTTTTGTGAATCAAAACGCTTGTTTAATTCCTGTCTATGCCTGAATAAATGCTGCCTTTGTGAATCAAATTGCTGCCCTATTGCAGTCATCACATGTTTTAGCATTTGCTGTTGGGTCTGTTCTGATGTGTGAGCGTATTCTGTGTCATTTTCACCGACAGGAGACGGAAAATTTTCCATATCTTCCTGTGGCGACAAAGTAGACTGCGAACTATATGAGTGGGTCGGAACTTCAGAACTTACGTTTCCCCTCCCTGCATCCGTATTTCGCGTTGTTCCGCTAACTGAATCGAATCGTTCATGATTTCGAGAGAGTTTTTGCTTATCAGACTGATCATCCATATCAAAACCTTTTATTGTACGGATCGCAGCTTCATAAGAACACACACAACGAATGAATTTACACCGCATTGTGCATGACCGAAATCTAGACTCGCCAACAACAAATACCGCGAATTTCAATACACACACATACATATACCCCTCCAAAACAAACAAGAGAAAAGCAACGATGAATCATGCAACACAACACCATGAAAGCAGACTTACTTTCAAACACATGGCAAAACATCGTGTCTTTATTTTCATACAAGCTACCATGATTAAGAATCAGCACTGACGTTACTCATTTAAAATTTTTTAAACTGCTCACAAAATTGTTACAATACAAAGTGTATTGCATCTGAATTGAATACACAAATGAACTTCCTTTAATGCGTTGAACACAATAAATTTATGCATTGAAACAAAATGAACTTTATGCATTAAAATCAAGTGAAACATCAAAATAAAATCTTGTATGAATATCTATTGACTACAGAATAAACAGCCAAAAACATGTGCAACTTCCATAAAACTTTCTGAATTTGGGCTCCAATTGTATTAATTTTGAATTAGTGCCACAAGT